>JAWWEE010000105.1:100834516-100925778 GCA_035221455.1 Xenops minutus
CGCCCCCCCCCCCCCCCCCCCCCCCCCCCCCCCCAAGGAAGAAGAAAAAAAAGTTAAACCAACTATACAGAGCCCATCATGCACTTTCATTTTTAAGAATCAAAGGCCTGAATAATAATAAATGGCCTGAACTATGGAGGAACAATTCATAAGATCACAGAATGGCTTGGATAGGAAGGCACCATAAGGAACATCTAGTTCCAATGTCCCTGCCATGGGCAGGGACACTTTCCACTAGACCAGCTTGCTCAGGGCCCCATCCAGCCTGAACTTGAACAATTCCAGGGAGGGAACACCTACACCTTTTCTGGACAACCTGCTGCAACACTTCACCATCCTCACAGGGAAGTATTTCTATCTTACATCTAATCTAAACCTACCTTCTTCCAGCTTAAAGACATTCCCCCTTGCCCTATCACTACATGCCCTTGTAAACAGTCCCTCCTGCTCTCTTGTAAGCCTCTTTTAGTTACTGGAAATTGCTCTAATATCTCCCCAAAGCCTTCTCTGTTCCAGGCTGAAAAGCTGTAATTCTGTCAACCTGTCTTCATGGGAGAGGTGCTCCAGCCGTCTGATCACATTCCTGGTCCTCCTTTGTACTCAGACCAACTCCATGTCCCTTTTATGTTGGAGACCCAGGACCTGGCAGCACTCCAGGTGGGGTCTCACAGGATCAGACTTGTCTCCTTGACCTGCTGGCCAAGCTTCTTGTGATCCAGTTCAGGATATGATTGGTTTACAGGGCTGCAAGTGCACGTTGTCAGCTTGTGTTGAGAGTCTCAACAAGAAACAACCCCTCAGTCCAACCTGTAGTTGTGCTTGAGATTGTCCCGACCCAGGTGCAGGACCTTGCACTTCTCCCTACTGAGCCTTATGGGGTTTGTACAGGCCCACCTCTCTAGCCTGTTCAGGTCCCTTTGGACAGCATCCCTTCCCTTCAGCATGTCAGCCACACCACAGTTTGATGTCGTTGGCAAACTTGCTGAGGGTGCACTCAATACCTTTGCCTTTGTCATTGATGAACACATTAAATAGAATTGGTCCCTGTATAGACCCTTGAGGGACACAACTCATTGCTGGTTTCCACTTAGACATTGAGTTTTAACCCCATTAATACTAAAATAAGGACTTTATCTTTGGAAATCTGCAAATGTCTTAAGGTATCACTTTAGAATTAAAAAGATAAAAGCAAAATTATAACAAAATAAAGCAGCATTACCTCAGATACAGAAAACCAGCAAATAAATACCTGGTCTAGAAATATTTGTACAAAAGAAAGTTGGGATTGTTTTTAAGCTGGTAGACTTAAATATCTTAATAGGTTTTCTTAAGGGAAAACACTCCAGTGCTTGCTCTCCAGAAGAAAAGTTCCTCTTCCTTCAGTAACAGCCTACTAAAGACATCAGCCAGCTCTGTGCCCTTACCACAAAGAGGGCTAATGGAATTCCAGGTTGCATTAGGCAAAGTGCTGCCAGCAGGTCAGGGGAGATGACCTGTCTCCTCTGCTGGGCATTGGTAAAGGCACACCTGGAATGCTGGGTCCAGTGCTGTGTTTTCCACTGAGGGAGACATGGAAATACTGGAGAGAATCCAACAAAGGGCCACAAAGATAAGGCACTGGAGACTCTTTATATGGAAAGAGTGAGAGAGCTGGGCGTGTTCACCTGGAGAGGAGAAGGCTCAGGGGCAGATCCATCAATGTATATAAATACCTGAAAGGAGGCTACAGAGAGGATAGAGCCAGGGTCTTCTCAGTGGTGCCCTGTGACAGGAGTGTGCCCAGAGACGACAGGCACAAGGTAAAACACAGAAGGTGCTCTCCAAACAGCAGGAAACACTGACAGAAGTTACCTACGGGTGTTGTGGACTCTCTCTCCTTAAAGATATTCAAAAGCCATCTGGACATATCTTGAACAACTGGCTCTAGGTGGCCCTGCTTGAGCAATAGGATGATCTCTGGAGGTTCCTTCCAACCTCAAACAATCTCAAATTCCACAGAGACTTTTCAGGCTGTTACAATTAATAAAACAGATTATTTCAGGTACACATTAGAACGCAAGGACTTGCTCCTGTATGAGTCAATCCTGGAACCTCAAGCCCAAAACTTTGCCATTAAAAAATAAAATACTGACAGAGCAGACAAAGTAACCAGTTGCTGCAGGGGGAGGCTCACTGCTGAGCCTTTAATGAGAACTGTCTGGCTGAACTGAGGATACCATCCATTTTTCTCTCTGCCTCCTCAGATCTCTTGGCATCTAAAGCATCCAGCAACCAGCATCCATCTGGCAGGAGTCCTTTTGTGGAATCCTTCAGACCCTCAGAGACAGGGTATCTGAATTTCTCTGGCAAAATGAACCACTATTACCATTTGCAAAAGATTCCCTTTGACAGAGAATCCTTAACTGAGTACTCTGATAATTCAAGGTTTGTCTGCTGTTGTTACCCAATGACAAAGCCTGATTACTCAAACCTAAGAGAACAACAGGTCAGGGCAACAATAAATAAAGTCCATAATTTGAGTACCAGTTAATCTGTTTGGGTTGTTTGGCCTCCTCTTTCCCATCCCACCTTTTCTCAACTGTGTAATGAACCAGAATTTGCATGAGTTACCTGTTAATCACTACCTACTACAGTTCTTAAGCACACCTGCACAAAGAGACAGGAGCAGAGCAATAATTCTCACTTGCCAAGTAGAGTAAAGGAAAGTGACCTAATACAGGCTGGCCAGGTATCTGCTTGGTGACTTGACCAAATGCCATTCCAAATATGTTATCACTGTTTATGACATGAAAACTGAAGCAGTGTATCCAGAACAAACTTGATAGTGTCACAGTGTCCCTGTGTGTTTGCAGATCATGGAGAAAAAGAACAATTAAGAAACAGAAACTCTTACTATGAGAAAATAAGGAAAGAAAATCCAATACGTGATTACAAAACACTGGAGAAATACACTATGGATAGATAATGGCTTAATTTCACAATGAACACAAGCACACAGCAGGACATCAGCATTCTGGTAATATATACCTCAAACAAATGCCTTTCAGTGCTGATCTGAAGAATAAGTTGACAAGTAATATATTGAATAATGGATGTTCTTACATCAGTTAACACCTATAGTAGAATATTAAAAAGATTAAGAATTCTTTTATTTCTTTATTGGTTTTGCTCATAAAGACAAGACGGCAATGCTTGTGAGGAATGGATGTATTAGCTAATACTGGCATTGCTTTTATCATTGCCAACTTTACCAATTTCCAAAAGCATCACTTACCTTATAATCCAAAGCATTATTATTGACTATTAAAATATATGGGGTTTACTACTTCCAGCAAAAGGGTTTCTTCTGCCATAAGAACTGGACAGGGACTGTATCTGATATTTGCATGTGTTTGAGTTTATGTTGCAATTTGTATCTCAATTCTCATTCATAAGAGGATGGCATTTAAGAGCAGAAATCATTTTGTATTCCTGAGGCACTTCTACACTGTAGAGGGAATATTTTTGCAGGATCTTTGAAAAATGCACTGAGTGGTTATATGAGTAGCAAAACATAGCTGGCACAACAAACTACACTTATTCTGCTACTAGATGCCATAGGCTCCTTTATTTAGACACTTCTACTATTTATACAGATTGTATCACATATACTAATTGCTCAAATGTGAAGTATGGACAAAAAGCCAGAGAAACTAACCAGCCTCCAAAACCACATACTTTGCGTCAACACAGAGTAAAGCTTTAATTTAAACCACTTTTCAGAAGCCACCCATGAATCAAGTTTTGTTTTCACATTAGACAGCCTTAGCTTTTTCAGTTTGGAGATATCCTACCTGGACATGGATGTTGATACTTCAGACATTTATACAAAACAAAGTAACAGCTGTTATTCTGTTCTCTAGCAGCTGAGGATGATGAAGAAGCCACTGGCTTCTGGCTGCAGCTCTGACAGCAGCTTGGTAGCAAGGCCCTTGAGTTCTTCAGGAAAGGTCCCTCAGGCTCAGTAATAGAACATACCACATCATGGTCACATAGACCAAATTTTAGTTTTGTTACCACATAAAATGGTAAAAATTTACTATGGAGACAATTCTTAAATAATAGCAATCATACTGCTTACATGCATTTCCAAAGCAAACCTCTCAGTGAAGCTACTGCAGTCAAGACTGAAAAACAACACCCTCAGGACTACAGTTTTGTATGAATGTCCTCTGCAGAAGAATGTACCTACAGCATATACTGGTCAGCCTTCCAGAGCACCATGGTCATGCAGAGAAAGAGATCCAGAGGAGCCTGGACTTTTGTTTCATTAGAACAGGAGACAAGTGGATACTGCCAATCAATGAGAGCTCCTTCAATCTTGCACGGGAAAAAAAAAAGGCTCTATAGGTTTTTCTTTGGTTTATTTTAATACAATTACCAAGTTTTAGCTGTCATCTGTATGCTTTACATAGGGAATGGCAAAATCCTACTATTTCTCACTATACACATACCTCATTTACACCTCAGAAGATGTCCTTAAAACATTCAATAGATTACGAGGTGCTTTGAAAACAAAAAGCTTTCTATAGAAGCAGTAATACCTATCACTGAAAAACAGTACACAGTATCAGAGCCAGAAGAAAGTGATTAGGCATATGGATGATGACACAGCATATGTCAATGGATTAATCTATTAAATGGATACCATGATGGAGGGATTCAGAAGAGGAACACATGACGAGCTGAAAAGCCTGAGACTTACTAAAGAGTATCCACAATATGGGATTTAAAACATCAGACACTCCTAAAAAGAGCAGAATACCAAGACAAAGAAACCCACCCATGTGACTGTTGTTTAAAATTGTGCATTACTTATATGCATTGTGCATTCCCATGTGGTGCAATCTATTAATAAAACAGATTATTCACTCTTTAGGTAATAGTACACCAAATTACCCAGAGCTTCCTTTTGCAAGCCTACTGACTTTACAGATCCTGTTGTGCCTGTGATTAGTAACGACTGCAAGAGCCCCTCAGCACTTGGCTATATTACGTATTTTTTTATTTCATCCAGTTTTGAAGATTAACATCATGCAATATTGTTCAAGGTTAGCATCTTGTTACCATATGTAAACACACAGCACACCTGTTTAAGCACCACATAGCTGAAATTTCACAGAAAATAGAACACTAAAAGTTCCACTACCTCTTAAGTTAGATTTAATATAGAAATCACAGGGTAATTTACAGTAACTTTTTTATTTATCCACTTCTCTTTCAACATAATCCAATGCAACTTTTAAACAGAAACTTTGACATTTACTGCTATAAAACAGTAAGATTCCCAGCTGAAAACTAAGACAACTGATACATAAGGAAATAGGACTTTTTGCACACAGTTCTCTTAAAGGTGATTCATCCATACTGAAGAGAGGGTAAGTACATCAGTTGCATATCTTCTCATTGTATAAAAGAATGGATTTCTTGTGTGAATGCTAGAAAAACATTTGTCTTCAAAAAAAAATGAAAAGTGAATTGAAAGTAAAACCAAACTTGCAGTGTCAAATACTCCCTCTGATATTTCTTTATTACTCAGCCTGGTTTCCACCTATTTTTACTGAGTTAGAGACACAACTACAGTACTTTTTCTTGGCAGACTGTTTTGTGTGTTTCACCCTCACCCTCCTTTTTATTGCTGATACTACCTCTTAGAAAAAAGGATAGAAAGACTACTTATTGCCTACCATGGTTCCCTCCTATCAAATCAAGTGTCTCAATTACAGCTGGTTTATTTCACTTTAAATTGAATTGAGCCTAATAAATTTAAGCTAATAATGCCAAATCTGTACAGTTATTGGGTGGGGGAATTTAAAGAACAAAAAGCTTTTGTACAAGTCCAGATCAAATGAGACAACTAAGCTGCATGAAGTCACCTCAAATTAAGTTTACACTGTAATAGACATTGAAGCAACATGCCAAAAGGAAGTGACTAACATGTTTATGACAGCTGGAACTATCATGTTACTATTAAGGAAAATTTGGGTTTCATAGGGCAACCTGCTCTAGTTGATCCTGCTTTGAACAGGCGGGGTTGGAGTGAGAAACACTTCCCTTCTCAGCTATTCTGTTATCTCATCTTTAACTTCCAGTAAAGACATTTGATCTACAAAACCAATCAGCTTTAAAAGCTATACGAAGCTTACGAACATTAAGTGAGACATTAGATTTAAAAATTAAGATATTTGTATTTTGAAAATACCAACACTTTTTATTTTCATCCACCTTCCCCTGAAGGAAACAAAACACGAACAGAATTTTTGGCTTTTGCTGTGCATTCCTATTAAGGGTCGTCACCTTTTAGCTCCAACCCAGACACTTTGTACACCACCACTTGCAGTTCTGCAGGCAAAACTGACTTGCATAATTTGCAGCCAACAGTTCCATTAAGAACAATGAAATCATTGTTTGCTGAGCTTGTCATAATTATTCAAGTGAAATTTGTCTCAAATACAAGATATTTCACCAAAGAATAAAAAAACATGCAGAAGCATGCTCCTAGAGAAGAAAATTAACTATAATACAGAGAATCCTTGCATGTAATCTTTCTATCCCAAATGCTACTGGTTCAATCCAGTCAATGCCATGCAACCAGAATTTTTAATCAACCCTTATTAGCAGCAGTCTTTGCCAAGAGCTGAAGAAGAACACAGCTTTCACTGAACTCTTCTAGGTACAATTTATTCTGCCACTTCATTTTGTAGGGAGCCTGATTTATTTGACATCAATAGTTTGTTGAGGTAATAAACCATGCAGCAATGATACCATGACTCAGAGCTCATTTGCTAGCAGTCAAGTTGCTTGGCAGCGTGACAGGCAGAGTAATGTGCCTTGAAGAAGTATCTGTATAGATGCTACAGCTTCCAGAGATTACCAAACAAATACAAAGCCCAGAAAACATTACTTTACTCCATCAATTTTCTTTTGATTGATTGTGCTCAGCTTCACTTTGAGCACACATATTAAAAAAAAAAAGAAAATATTTATGAAAGCCAAAAAGCGATAGCTACTCTGTCCCAACAGATTTCTAACACACCCAGGTATTTTACACTGCTGCTTCCTTCCAAGAAGGGGTTGTCCTCTATATGCTTACAGAAACCAAGTACACAGTGTGAAAAAAACTCCTATCAATTTAAAGTTTAGGGAAGTAAGAGAATGAACGCTCTTTCAGGTACACATCAATACTCTATAAGGTATAGCTACTTCATACGACGGAAGTCCAGACATTTTTTTCACCTGAGTTTTTTCAAGTGTGATAAAAGAGGTTTTATATGCAAATAGCATTGCTTAAAATTCCTGTTCTCCTGAGAACTCTGTTCTTCTGAGTACCATCAGCAATCAAGTAAAAGTAAAAATAAAATAAAAGAATATAAAAAAGGGGCAGGGATTTAAAAAACAGTCTGATTTAGACTCTTCTCTCTGGAAATACCAAGTATAGAATCAGACTTTTTTTCTAGTTGCATTAAGGCAGCATATGCCCCCCTTCTGCACCAAACCAACTGAAACAGCTACAACACTTAAAAATAATAAATAACAATGCAAAGGCATTTTTGATCAGCCTCTCTACTTAAGCATCAACCTTCACAAAGATGCAGACACGGCATGATTCCTGTCCTTCCTTCTTTCTCTATATATATGGGGACACACCCCCCAAATATTAAAGAAATCTATTTAATCTTTATTTAAAAGTACAGCAAAAACTGAGAGACACTACAGGTACGAAAATTCTAGTTCTCTTCACTTCTTGAATTACAAAAAATATGCTCAATAAAGGCCTTTCCACACAAACATTCCAATTTTAAGAAGGATAATGTATCAAGTTATTTTTCAACTTATATTGTTTGAACTCATGCATGGGGTACTATGCAGGCACAGCCAGGAGAGCTACAGGAAGTTATCAAAGTGGATGAACTACTAATGGGTAGCTGCTTAAAACAAATACTTTCAGAATAAATTCATGAGGATTACTAGGAAATTCCTGTGTACTTCAACAGCTGTTTACCTCAACAAGTGCTCACTTTTCAAGTCACTGCAGGCAGACAGCCATTTACGTGCCTATTTTTGTACTGGTCAAATCTCCAGCATACAGAGAATCACTGCCTGGTGCTAGTCAGTGCTTCCATTCACGATCTTCAGAATAAAAAATTCTGATCTCTGGGTAAACCTCAGAAAAATCATGACACTCAGCATTACTAAACACCTGACTGACAAATTAAGTGCCACAATTAACATGCCGAGTGAATTAGTTCACTCAGATGATCAAGACTTAACTTGTCTCTAACTTGAGATTTATAAGACAAAATCATCAAATCTCCTCCGCACCTCCTTTGCCAAATCTCCCACTGTTTGTCAACAACACAGTAAGGAGTGAAGGCAAAGGGAAGCAAGGCATTGCTATGTCCTACCTCTGGCTAGGAGGGGGGAACTTACTGAGGACTAACATTCTGAAATCCCAAGGAAAGCAATGACCAGGAAGCACATCCACAGAGACTAGATCAGTTAAAACCAAAGTTTGCTTACTCAAATTCAAATATGTCTTTACATTACTATGTTCAAACAACTCACATACATGGGTGTAGGTACAGTACAAAGAATTGTATGTCCATCAGAACAGAACCACAAAACAGCTGGGGTCAGCAGGGACCTTTGGAGGTCATCAGGTCCAACCTCTTTGCTCAAGCAGGGCCACCCAGAGCCAGCTGCCTAGGACTGCACCCAGAAAGCTTTTGAATATCTCCAAGGAGGGAGACTACAATCTCTCTCACAGTAAACAAGTGTTTCCTGATCTTCGGGCAGCATTGTGTTTCAGTTTGTGCCTGTTGCCTCTGGTCCTGCCACTGGGCACCACTGAGAGACTGGCTCCCTCCCGCCCTCCAGGTATACAAATATATTGCTGAGATCTCCCTGAGTCTTTTCTCCATGCTGAACAGTCCCAGCTCTCTCAGTCTTTCCTCATAGGAGAGATGATCCAGTCTCATCATCTTTGTAGCCCTTGTGGCACTTACGTCAGCTCATTACGTATTTACTGCTGTTCATTATCTTGGGTCTCTGGGTCCTTCATTAATTTACTTTCCACAACTTAAATATGTCATAATACAGTTAAGGAGGTTATTTCTGGCAGTAGCAAAAAAAAAAATTCACTTAAGTCTTGGCAGTTCAACTCTAGACTTCTGGAACAAGGGAAGCATGATCCTGCAACTTTAAGCATAACACAGAAGGTATCAGACATGAATAGCATGTCTATTGCTTGATTTTTACACTAGCATATTTAAGAAATTTAAGTGAACACTGTAACAGTAATGATTTTCTAAAAACAGATCTATTTTCTACAGTAACACAGCTAGAACTTCCATATTTTGTCACTGAAGAAACTATAGACTTCAGTGAAGGCACCTGTGAGCCCTGTAATAACTGAGGGACATTATTTACATTTGCTAATTAACTTAATTCTAAAAGTTGTTAAAATATAAAATACAAAGTTTCCTTCCTTTTTAATATGTTCTTTGCACCCCAGAGCTCAGATTTTCTCTTTTTCTTTCCTCCCCCCACTCCCTATACTGTTGTTTCATTAAGGCATTTATCTTCAAATTGCCTTGTATGTCAAGACCAACCTAGAAGCAAGCACTGCACAAGGGTCAGTTCCCTCAGGAAAACCACAAAGATAGGAACTTCAGAGTAGAGACACTTTTAGAATCCAGTGGAAGTACATTAAGAAAGAAACAAAGGTTTAGGGAAGTAACAGTATGAGATGTGAAAGCAATTTGGAGAATGCAGAAGTTTATCAAAGGCATCCTTGCTTCAGAGGGCACAGAAAGCCACTGAACTGATAGCAGTCTATGAAATTTAGTTCTCTTACTTATTTAAGAAATTTTTAGAGAGGCTGGAGAGAGTGAGGAGCTATATTAGAGTGTAGAGAAAGCAGGAAGAAGGAGAGGAATAGTGATTTTCCTACCTATATACTCATGAAATCTGCAGAACAGCAAGCAGGTCAGAGAAAGGAAGAGGAAAACTTAGTTTGGTGAATAAATTTAGATAAAATACAACAATACTTAGTACAACACACAAGTGCTTTTGCAATACAAAAGTCACTTGAATCCGTATTTACATCACATATAGGAATTTGATGTTCTACAGACTTCAAGGTTGAGATGCTTACGAACAAGGCAGGAAAACTAACTAGGACTGCCAGCCAATGGGTGCCTGCAGGGTACAGAAAGTAAATCCCAAACCTTGGGCTATGCAGGTATTTCCAAGTACTACAATTAGCTGTATATATGCACACACCTCCCACTAAGACATTGACAGGGTCTTTCTCCTGAGGCCAGGTGGCAGCAGCTGAACTCTGCTATACAGCACTTAACCTTCCATGTCCCCTGGGCTCCATGAGACACAGTCATAGTCTGAAGACAAATATTTGGTGGGAGTCATTCACATTAGTTTCTGTTCAGACTGCCAAACAGAAAGCTGCAAGGGGCATTTTTCATAACAGAAAATTAAGAGTACATGGTGCGTCTTTTTAGTAAAAGGTTGCAGGCATTGTTCCTTCTAGAATACTCTGGCAATGGAGGGAGCAAACCTTGTACAGTTTTGCCTGTATCACCTATTAGAAATGGCTCCTGGAGCTTCCCATATACCATCCAAATATTGTGCCCAACGCGAAGTAACAAATGACTTCGTTACATTTTTTTCCCTGCACTGAAAGAAGAGGTTTTTAGGTGGTGCATTAATTCACATGGTGACAGAGCAATATAAGCTCAGTAGTCAAATCTAGGTTTCCCCCCCACCCCCCGCAGCTGCACAGTAACAGCTGTGTATAACACAGCAAACATTCCAGCAGATCAGGCCATGCAGTTAAACCAGCTGGTATGAATTAGGAAGATCAGGAATTAAGAGTTGCCTTGCTCCAGTGCAGCAATGTTAAATACATACATACCTACTTGCCTCTCACTATTAGGAATGTAAAACACTGGATTTCCTTTTACGAAAAACCTACGTAACTTGTTATGATAAAGACCAAAGTATTCCTCACTGGTACCTCCCTTTGCTGCATTTAACCATATCAATGATGTCTTTTCAAATATTAAGTTACAGCTTACACTGCTGAATGTCTAAAGAGAAATCAACATAAACAAGTTGCTTTGCAACAACCTCTAATCAAATAAACCATTTGTATATAAACCAGCCCTCCAATCTAATGAGGTTCTCTCATATTTGCAGCAGTTCAAATGTGTTAGGCTTTGAAGAATATCATGAAGGTAAGAGCCTAATACAGAATATTTCAAAAGACAATATAATTATATTCAGTATCACAGCATAAAGTAGCAGAGTGTTCTAACAGGTAGGAGCATGAACTAAGGCTGTCCTGCTTTCTGCTTCTGTGTTAAGCAATTTTCTTCTTTATTTCTTTCACCAGCATCTTTCCTAACAGCCTCACATACTTCAGGAACCTATTCAAGCAAGGATTTGCTATTTTACTAAACATTTATGCAGGAATTAACACAGTGGGAACCTAATTTGGTTCTGATCTCTAGGCTAGTGGAATAGTAAAACATATGCATACAGTAATAAAATAAGTGTCTTCCCTGCTTTCAAGAATGATTGAAAAAGAGAAACAAGTGTTATTCTATACATATTTAGATACTGCTCATTTAATCATGTGTTCAAGCAAACTTAAAATAATGTCCTATGTCTTTTACAACCGTATTCTTGACCTAAGACAGCATTCACACTCTTATTTAAAGAAAAAAAAACAAAAAAGAAATTACTAACACAGTACCAAGAGAAATTTCTCACAAGTTCTCTTCCCTTCAGACATCTTTCTTTTACTAGCATAGGCTGTTATCAAATTACATTTATAAAATTAACTCATTTGTGAGACACCTAAAAATATTTAGGTTTATGTAATGATGAAAAAAATTAGAATGCATAGAATACAAAAGCAGTCTCAGTGGGATATTAGCAATTGTAACAAGGTTTAGATATTCCAAAAAGCTGGCAAAAATTTCCAAATAAGCCATCTTTTGTCCTGGAAATAAAACCATGGTTAGCAGAATTCAAATACCATAATGTTATGAGACAACTGGAAGTACGACACCAGTACAAAAAAAAAACCAACCCTGAAACAGTAGCATTCTTGTAAGAGCAAAAAATAATATTTTAGAATGGAGACTTACTTGTGCATATTTTCCACTCCTATTAAGATCATGATATAGTAGGAAATTCCACTTTGTATAACAAAATGTAAGGCATACCTAGGGGAAGAGAAAAGTAAACCCTTATAGCATTTTCTTCAATGACAATAAACTGCATGCATTTATTTAATGTGAAATTAAAGAGGTTCAAAGTTTAATCTCCCTTTAGCATAGCACAGGCAGCAGTAATGACCAAAAACTACAGACTTAGCCGGAATGGTCCCACTTATAAACAAGAATACAGTAAATGTTGATAATCCTTAAAATACAGAGAATATGTCTCATACTACTTCCACCTGGCATTATTTCCTGTGTCAATAACATGAAAGTTTTGTGGTTTAACTTCCATTACCATCTTTTTACCCATTTACAACAATAGGTACCTCAGATAAGGCCAACAATATCCCAGTATTCACTACCAGCACAAGGTAAGATTTCCCAGTCAAGAGAAATGGTGACCATGTCCAGCCAGTCTCTTTGTCCTGAGTTGTCAATAACTAATAAAGGTATTGCTGGTGATGACAGTCTCAAAAAACACAAAAAAACCTACACAGCAACAACCCAGAGATTTAGTTCCCAAAGGTGCTCTAACCTCTACTTATTTTCCGCAGCTATCACACCACCATTGCTTTGGGGAGTTGTTTTGTTTTTTAAAGGATTATACTTCAGTAAGCTGCAGAGCACTGGTAGCAAAGCAGTGCCAGAGGCTGGGGGAAAGAACTCATTCTTGGTAAGCTCATTCTTTTTAACTCTGGTACTACAACAGCCTCAGCTGCATACTCACATGTGCTCAAGTGACACACTGATCTAGTCTGGGAAATTTTTTCCCATAGAAAGCAGCCTAAAAAGCAGCTACTATTTTGCTACAGTGATACCATTTTCTTTCAGCTTATCACCAGTAATTTCCTTATTTAACTCCTACTCCCCTCACAAGGAAATTACTTTGAAGACTTTCAACAAATCCCACAGAGTCTACACGTGATGAACTGAGGGAAAACCAGTCACTTGGACATGCACTGACCTTGAAAATCTAGACTTTTATGGAAGGTCCATTCTGCACATGCTCCCATGCTTCACTAGCTACTCTCATCTAAGACAGAACTACTTAAAACTCAAATGCACATTTAATATAGCAATTTCTAATTTAAAAAAAAAATCACTTTCTTATCAGCCACATATTAACAATACTGTATAGCAAAGACAGTCATTAGTAAAATGATGAAAATTTAAGTTTAAGAAGTTTGCTTCTTCTACAGAGAAAGGATAATATATCAAAGCCTAAAATGGTGGATTGACATGGAGTACCATACCAGGATTACAGTTGCTGAAAACATTTCTCTTTCAGAGTTGTTAACAATAGCAGTATGATTGATTTTTGATTCAAACATCAAAAAATTATATTGAAATACTATATGTAGCAGTGAATTTTAACTACATACAAAGAGTATTCTGGGTCCTTTATGCTATTTGCTATTATGCCACGGTAATTATTCCTTCCCTTCCTTTCCTACACCCCCATTACAAGTACTACAAAGGCGACTGAAAATGAACACACTTGAAGATGACAACGTAGCTACTCATAAATATCCTTAAAAGGGTGCAGATTCCAAACTATTTCCCACATTTAGATTTGCATGATCTTATCTGAAAATATACATTTACTATAAACACTACATAAGAAAACAGTTTCCCTCTTGTTATATACATGCTATGACAGTTTATGGAGTCACTGAAGGCGTACCACAGGCTGCTAAACCTGTATGTAAACTTGATTCCTTGGGGAGGAGAACCAAACAAAACAAAACTCTCAAAAAACCTGCTTGTATAATATCTACTTAAATAATAGGAAAAAGCACTGGCACAGGACAACAAAAGTACTACTTTTTAAAAGAATCTGTACTTTTAGCATCTCAAATTATGTTATTTCTTGTTATTGTTTTTCAAAAGATTTTAGCTCCATGACTGCAAAATAGAAATTCATTGTTAAAATAATAGCTTTAAGTATGATCCAAACCAAATTAGAATAATCTGGATTTCTACTACAGCATAAAATGTATCTCTTATTTCTTTTCCAAGGCACATTGCCAATGAAAGGCTTCCATTTATGTCTGTTGAGGGTGGAGGTTGTTTCTTTCCAAAATCTTCCATACCCAAATTTCACATAATAATATACTGATAATACTTTCTAATTACAAGTTACAATTAATAATTTCTGCTTCCAAAGCAATGGTTACAGAATGTGCTTCTAAAGCTTATATAGCTCTCAAAAAAACCACACGAGTAGCACCTATCTCCCATATCATCCTCCTTATTTGGTGCTAAGACTGGAAGTCTTTGACATCAGATCATTCTCTCTAAGCAGAATACCATGGCCAAATGTTTAAGAAACAGACGGGAGTTGTAGAACTTTATGTAAAATTAGATTGCTCATGTAAATCTAAAGAATAAAGCTTACTCATTTCTTTTCCTGAAATTTAAAAGTAATACATATCAACTAATGTTAAGAGATCTCTGCAACATGCCAATATAGAGGCCCACGTGCTCTGTATGTGCAGACAGATGTACATAAACACTGTATGCATCTTCCCACCTGCACAACAGCTTGATTAATTCCCCCTAGTTCAGTAACACTCTATAATAGTCAGCGTAAATAAGTCTTCTATGCACTTAAGTAAGCACTTTGTTTAGAATCCAATAAAATGAAACTGGCACTTAATTAATCTTAAACTATCTTGGGAAGATGGGAGCTATGTAAGCTATTTTTGAAGGAAAAAAATTTTCATGAAACTAAATGCATACCTTTTACTAGCTCTGCTAACATCCTGTTTTGCAACACTGTGAAAAGATCATGATATGCAAACAGCAGCCACACAAAATTTGTGTTTGAAAAACAACCACATCTTCCCTCCAAATCATTAAACAAAAAAACCCTACAAAACACTCTTAAATAGAGGCCAGCTCCTTTTTAGCTATTTTATACTACTAGG
Organism: Xenops minutus; assembly: GCA_035221455.1. Lineage (NCBI taxonomy): Eukaryota > Metazoa > Chordata > Aves > Passeriformes > Furnariidae > Xenops > Xenops minutus. The sequence goes on from JAWWEE010000105.1 coordinate 100,849,734, forward strand.
AGTAACATCAATACTGCAGTTCTGGCCACTCTTCCTACCAAAAGTTAGATAATATTCAATATTCAGAAAAAGACACAGCAAGTTCTCATGTGGTGAGTATTTATGTGGGAAATTATCTTAGTCATCACACCTGTGCTGCACCTCAAGAGAATATTTCTCCAGTAAGATAATATAAAAAAGCAGCACAAGTTAAACAAACTGCACCTGCTTCCTCCTCCCAAAACCACAGGCAGACAGTATGGTAGCTACCAATTTGCAAATGGAAGATGCTTCAAAATTTGTGCACCTCATCAGAAAATTTAAGCTAACTTCTGTATATTTGCAGCAGCAAAAAAACCACAGAATTAGGTGATAAGGTTCTTCACAAGTCCCTGAAAAATGAATTTAAGTGCAACTTACCATCCAAAACAAAAAAGTGCAAGATAAAGGCCCAAGAGGGTTGCAACAACATGTCTTATAAATGGGCTAGTTTTGCTTGAATGAAGGTATGTTCGAAACCAAATAGCCGCAAGCAAGGCAAACAGTTGGCACACTACAAAGTTGACCTGCATAAAAAAGAAAAGAAAGAAGTTCTTACACAAATGTGTATTAAAATTTAACAGAAATACCCACACATTTTTAGCAATCCACAGAACTTTTGTCTCTGCCATGGTTCTAACCCCACCACATCAGCCCTAAAAGAGCTTCTCCCATGAGCCCTCCCCTGCTAAGGTACAAAACAGCGTTCCCTGACAGCCCAGAGGAAAAGATGCATCAAATTGTGAGGCAGCCTGTGCACAAATCCAGATAAAAAATTTCCACATTTTCCTATAAATTTTCTAAATACCAAACCTCTCTATGGACCAAGAAATCATTTCTACTCTTCGAGTAATGTGAAGATCTGGGCTGGGTTTTTATTAGTTATTTTCAAGTGAGCATGACTTGGAATTACATATCAGCTCCAGAAATCAGTGACAGATCACTACAGCAGTCTGTGCAGATGCAGGGCTCAACAAAGTGCACTTCAGTGGTATGTAATCAGATAAACAGCTTGGATGCACACTGGATTTTCTTCTTGTATATTCAAGTAGGACAGTTTCAGAAATACCTCCTTCCTTCAGGTCATTTATTCTAGAAGATAGAAAATTTCTTGTATATTAAATATTTAAAGGCATTAGGACACTGAAAGCAAAAGTGGAATTGAAAAAAACTAAAGCAGTGAGTAAGAAGAATCATTCTGACTGTGACCTGAAAAAAAATTAACTACAAGGGCATGATAAAGAATTAAATTCCTCAAACAGAGCAACCATTACCAAAAGTGGCTTAAGCTACAAAAACTGGATAAATCCCTTTATTTAGAGAATAACATTTCTCACTCCATAGATTTTTTTTTTTTCTTGCATAGAAACTGCCTAACAATTTTCCCAAGCACCCCCAGTCATCACAACCAACAGCTTGGGGACGACTGCTTCAGGTCATAAGGCCTTCAATACAAGAAAGTTTGCACATACTGCATGCTTGGCTGGTCCTCCACACAACAGTGTTTGAGACTCCTTGATGTCACTTAGCTGAAATATATATTTAATCTTAACACCACAGGGTATAGTGACCACACTAATTTTACGTTCACAACAGCAGACCTAATACTGATGTTTGCAGTAACACAGTTCACACATTTAGTACTAATATATTCCTTCACCATTTTTCAAGAAGTTTCAGGCAGTAACAGGTAAAGGTGAGAGTATGCAAACATGATTATATTTAAGGTAGAAATTAAGTAACACTAACAACTACAGAACTCTCATCTTTGTAACAATTGCATAGATTCCTCATTTGCAAATCCAAGGATAATTTCCCTTTTCCTGAGCCACTCCAAAACTTCCTGTAACACCGAGCTACAAAAGCATTAAGTGCTACCATGGAAAGAGACTCCGAAGCACGGCTGCTCGTTTTAATAGGAGCAGCTCCCTAAGCTAAACCATCACGTACACTTTGCCATCCATTCTCTTACTTCTACATTCCCATTACATTTTTAACAGTATTTGAAAAATCCTAAATAAATTAGGAGATATTCTTTCAGGGCATAAGTTGACCTGTTTTCTCTCCTTTATAAGCAATGATGCAAATGCAACAGAGTGATGTTTATAACTCAAGATGATTCTATGGATTTAGTGGAAAAGTTTCATATAAAACAGTCAAGCTAAATGAACCACTGAAAAGGAAATAAATAGATAATGCTTCAGAAAAGAGGGCAAGAAAAATACTGAAGAAAAAAATTAAATTATTAATTCAGTATTGATACTCATATGAATATTTATTACAGGAATTATTCTATGTATATCACAAAGCACATTTCTGAGCCAGAGAACTCTCACCCTAGACATACTAAAAACGGAAGGGATTCAGAAGAAAATTGCATATTCACAAATATGCAGTGAAGCTGAAGTGAAGAGACAGAGGAAAGAAATGAGTCTGAATACATGTCCTTGAGTGGACAAGTCTGCATTGCTGGTTTTTCTGAATGTGCAGACATCAGTGTTTTGGCTGCAGTACAGATAATTTACCAACTGGTATTGCACGATGCCCTTCTTTTTCAGATTACCACTAAAGGCAAGCAAGCAAGACCCAGGGGACAAGAGAAGCCATCACCTGGCTCCTACCATTACCATGACAAAGGGTAGAAGAGCTTGGCATCTCTGACCTGTAGACCTTTAGACCAGGTCCACAAACAAAGTTCCAGGGATGTTTGTGAACGTTGGTGTTTTGAACACACAACTAAGCAACCCATTCCAAAAGCTTTCCTTATAAATTAATCCAGTGCGTATTTTTAAAGTGCTCTCCCCCAAAAGTACACAAATATATCCATACTTGGGTACATAAAAGACATCACCACAATGTTCACACACCACTCTGCATTCCTTCTCTACTCTTAAGAATCCCACCCTTATCCTTGCCTCACAGTGCACCAAAATGCAGATTACAAGGGGTTTGCAAACTTGTATCACATCAAATCATCATGAAGCTTTAAATACACATTTGTAAAACCAGCACATGCAGCAGTTAAGATTGAAAAGCCATGCAACTTAAGTTTAGCTTTTATAAATACCTAGTCCTGGCAATATTCTTTGTGATGCTTTATTCTATTTTCCTCAGTAGGATTCATTCAGCAAATAAACAACTGCCCAATTTTTGCCCTCATCCTATGACCCATTAAATGCTTACCATCTGCATTCTATACTGAATATAAAACCCTTACATTTCCCCATAGACAGGTTTATGGATATCTGTCCATAATGTGGGAAGACTACATACAATAAATGTAAATTTTGCAATAATTTTGTGAGATCAATATTCCTATTTCTGTTGTAAAGGTCAGTGACTGGCATGAATGATGAAAGCCCAAAGGCTAAAAACAATGCCCACTAACTTTGATTGCCCAACTTCAGACATGCAGCACCAGTCAGTACTTTTAAGATAACTTTAAGTGGAGTTGTGCTTTGAAAATATAACTTCAGCTGCTATTTTGATTATTCAAAATGCCTACAAATCCGGCCTGATCTAAAAATGCAAGCAAAATTTAAAATATTCACCTCAATATACTCTCTTTCTACTGTTTCTCCAGGTCACAAAAACTCTGGTTTACTAGTGATTTGCACTCCAAATAAGAAATGAAGCTCATATGGAAGAGTCTGTGACCACTACTGGACTCTGTTACAGCCACAGAGGTAATACTCATCTGACACTTACTCTGACTTTCAAGCATCTGCTACCACAAGTTCTACATTCACTTAGCAAACATTTTGAACATTTGACTTCTTACATATTAAAAAGAAATGGAGAACACAGCATTTCTACCACAAAAATCAAAGCTTACCCATTTCCCATTATCTGTGACATTTCTTCCACTTGAGCTATCAAAAACATGTACTTATTTCCACAGAGAAAGAAGATAAACCCCTTGCCAATACTACAAGAGGTAAAATGAAAAACAGACTCTGCAAGGTCCCAAATTCCATCCTATGCACTTCCAACTCCAGTAGCAAGACAATACATGCATCTACGCAGAGTTTTAGTTCAGACCAGAGAGGGCTCCTGAAGCCTCCCAGTTTTCTGCACTTCGCATGTTTTGGCAAGCCTTGTACAGTGGTATCTAAATACAAAAACCTGATTTCTTTTAAACTAAACTGAACTGGAATATCTCTTCCAAAGGCAAGTGAATATTTAGCCCACGGACTGACCTAGGCAAAAGCAGCATTTCCCAAAACTATTATAGCACCTATGTTGGATCCTCAAAGCCAACCACTTTATTCCACAGAAACACTCTTCCAGTACGGCACTATCTGCTTTAGTAAACAATGCCAAAATTTAAGATTCAGCCTTTTCCTAAATACATTGCCCATCTTAACCCATCATGGTACTGAGACAAAGCTTCACTGTATCCATACACTGAGATACACAAAGAACTGAAAATACACAGCTTGCCTTGAAACAATGTACGAAAATTATCTGGCTGCCTAGGAGACAAAGGGAACAGCCACTCAGCAAACAGGTAGGAACAAGGACAGAACTGGACATCACTATCTTGAAAGCTTCCACAAAAAACAGGTATTCAATCAAGCAGTTACTTTGTTGGCAAATATTATATACACAAACTTCAACATTCAGGAATGTACCTTTTGACAGTTTATGTCAAGCTTTCATAACATTGTGAGTATGTGCAAAATACAACATTTAAACACCTCATGACTTGGTCAGATGTAAACAGAACATGCACAAAGACAACACGTTCCCAAAAGCTACAAGTTACATTCCTCAAACCAAAAACATCTGATGTAAATCCATGGAATGACAAGTTGCACGCTGAGTAGTTATAATTTAGCACACATACAAGAAAACAAACACAGAATTTTTTACCTCCTCAGGTTCAGGACATGACCTGCTCAGGCTATGAAAGTAACACCTCAAAGTCTCTCAAAGAGAGCAATGTGTAATGGAAAATTAAGTGTACATAAGACTAAAAACCATGCAATTATAATGTAAGATATCAGCACTAGTTATTCAGCAAGGAATAATGCAAGTGTGTATTAGACATACTAAGCTATTACAAAACCTGCTGTGTGTAACCTAGTGATTTCAAAATGAAATCTACTATTTTGGTTCAAAACCAGTTGTACAGCCAGGGCAGTTTACAGGCACAGCTCGTGCCAAATATAACAGTAAAATATGAACACAAATTGACCATTTCAATATGTGGAGTAGCTACATAAAATGCAAATCCATTATATCATTAACCGCATCAAGCTATCTACATAAGAAATTTTCCATTTGCATGACCTCTGCAAAAGTCAATAGAAAGTTTTATTATAAACTTTTAAATATATTTATTTTAGTATTAAAAAAAATTAAATAGAATTTATGGCATGTTTTTGTGAAAACAAAGTCATTCCTTAGAACAAGGGAAAAAAAAGTGATTCAGGGATCAATTCTTAACATAAAGTTAAAAAAAAAATCATTTGCCCCCTCCCCCTCCCAAAAAAAAAAGGAGGAAAAAGGTCAGTGACTGCCACAAGGATTTTCATCACCGAGAAGAAGTTTTAGCATAACATTTTATTTGAACAGCTAGAAATCTCCAACTTTAAAACACAGACAGCATCTTTAATAAACCATTAAAGAAATTTAAGTCCACATTAAAAAGAAATATAGAAGGAAAGTTTATTTCTTCTGCAAAACTGATTTTAATATATGCAAATTTTACTAACTATAATACATGCAAATTTTACTAACTAATACTGATTTCAGGCTAAGCTTCTTCATATCAGCTATATTTTAATATCAAAGCTAATTGTTGCAGGCAAGCCCTCCAGAATCCTGCTACTTCATAGCATACAAAGCATTTGCCTCATTCAGAAAAGTAGCCAGAGCAGAGCGGGATTTTTACTGATACAGGTAATTCCCAGCTGGGTGGAATAAGTTAATCACAAAGGCCCACACAGCCTGCAATCCACTGAAAAGCAGCAACGTGATGGCACAAGGTTTTGCTTACTGGCTGTAGCAAAAGGTACTGAGAGGCACACAGAACAACATGTACTGCAAAGTACCTCACAAGAGCAACAGTAGTCTAGTGGGTGAAGTACCAAAGATGACTCTGGAATGTTGCATTTTACTCCTTCTGCCAATGACTCTTTGGAAGTTACCTTGTGTTTGTGTTTCTCTATTTTCTCATTTTTAATAAAGTTTCTCCTAGCAGAAATAAAATAAATATTCAAATCTTTAAACTACAATGAATGTCTGTGGCCTCAATAACACACTCTGGATGAATTAAACTCATGCAGAGGTTTTGTTTCGCTGTTTTGTTGGTGTTTCTCTGCAGATTTTTGTCTGGTTTGTTGTTTTGTGGAGTTTTTTTAAAGTTGTTCTTGAAAGAAAATAAGAAGGCGGTTTAGTTCTTATTGCTGATGAATTAGGCTTAGAAAAGTGATTACCCAAATATAAGCAGAAGCACTGAAGTCTATCAGATCATGTGCAGAGCCTAAAATAACAGTTTTAAGATGCAAGATGCTTCATATGCAACAGTCAAGAACTTTTGGAGATGACAATTCTGCAAAGAGAGATTTAGAAGTCGCCCCCCTCAGATGCCATCCCTCCACTTTGCCACACCGTGGTATAGTTCCTCTGTTCCTGCAGTTTTTCTGATGTGCAAGATGTCAGCACTACTTGTCTCTTTGTCTATAGCCATGTTTGAACCTCCATTCTAACACAGAAATAAAGTTATCACAGCTGCTTCCTGCTTTATCTGACACAGCTACTGTGTAAGGTGCACTGAGCAGCATTCCTCTTCCACCTTTAGCTCTACTTTTCAACAACTACAGTTATTGGGGAAAAAAAACATTCTAGAAAAAGAAACAGAATATTAACTACAAAAATACATTAAAAAGAGCTCTTGAAAGAGCTAGGAGAATAATGTACACACACCTTAAAAAGCACTGATCTTAAAGCTGAGGCTTTGATTTTTTTTATTTTTTTTTTTAATCTATAGGGCTACTTTGGCAGTAACATTTTTAATACAAACCCCTCCAAGCATCATATTTTCTTGACACGCACTTGTAAAACATTGTCAAACATCATAATTAAAGCATCAGTTTTGTCTTGTTCCTCAAATGCTGTAATTTTCTTGTTCTTGCTCCAATTTAAGTCAAAATCATTTGCCTTTTCCACCAAAAAGGTCAGTTGAGGAATGAAAAACATCTACAAGTGTTCACGGAAAGCTGGTTAGAATACAGGAGGACTAATGTCTCTCCACAGCAACAAGAGAGCAGTATTAATGGATAGTCTTCCACACAATTTCTAACCTTCATCCACTATTAAAGGAACAACTTGTACAATTATCCAATAATTGCCTAATATCAAACCACTGAGAGTGAGAATAACTATTATTTGAAGCCAATAACAATTTTCCAACTATTTCCTGGAAACTGCTGCACTGATGTTAGAGAGAGGAAGAGGAAAAAAAAAAATAAAATTTTCAACACTAAGGCTGAAAAAAGCAATTCCAAAACATGGATAAAAATTAAACTGTTTGGTAATTTTCTTCAGCTTATTGGGAAATGTCAGGAACAGGAATTCAGAGACACTGCCATGGGTATTTGATAAAGTTGAAGGGTACTTAACAGTAATTCATAGAACATTTCTTCTCTGACTGATACGAAGAAGCTGAAAGATCCTAAATCTTGTGGGAATGCTTTCAAATGCATTTTTAATTCAGTTATTAATGAGTGTCTTCCATGGTGAAAATGTAACTAATTAACACTCCTGCCCTGAAGTCTCAACTTTGCTTCATGGCTGAAACATGAAGAAATGGAAGATAAGCAGCAGTGGTTGCTTTGGAGCTGTATTAGTAAGGGAGATGTTTGTGTTAAGGCTGTATGTTCCTTGTAGCAAAGACGGTATTGCTGAGTGTTTATACAGCATCCAATGTGAAGGGACACTTTTTCAGATTAAACTTCCAAGCAGAGCCTTCTAATAGCAGCCACTTCCTTGAAGTGCATACTCTTAACATTTGTGTTAGTCAACATCAACATCACTGGCAAATGCTTTTTAATATTGCACAAATATATTTCATCTTCACATTAATTTATTGGCAGTGGAAAGGACTTACTCATCAGATTCTGAGTTTTTTCATTACAATCTGGTTTCAGTCCAAAACATCAAATCCAGTCATGACATAGGTTAATAATAGTATTTCTATTTCCAGTAATAACTCCCAATTTCTAGTTTGCAATTCTTAAGTATACTGCAGAGAGTGAAGCACACCATCAAGAACATGATGTAGGCAATAGTAATCTGGTTTGTGCAATAAATGAGCATCAAATCCAATAAGCTTTTTCAAAGAGGGCTTACTAAGAATTACTGTATGACTGTATGACTAAAGATGTAAAAGGAAACATCAACATACACATTTTATAGTGAAAACAACCACAACTAACCCATTAAAGACAGAAAGATGTCAGCTGAAGGGTGTTCTCTCTGATGGGCTCTTAAGGTTTCAGCATTATAGATAATGAGTTGTCACATGTAAAAGCGTTTATTCACAGAAATAGACAAAATCTAGTAAGCAAGTTTGGTTCAAAGGTGAAATTGGACCCAGAATACGGGCTTGTTTTTTTTGCTTGTGTGTTTTGTTTTCTTCTCTCTTCAAAAACAAGGACCTAAACCACTTGCTTCTGTTGAAAAAAAAAAACTGGTTTGGCCAGTTCAGGATTGCAGATCTCAGACTATCAGGGCAAAAGGGTTTACAACATCAAAACACCACAGCCTGGCATTATGTTGGCAAAACACAGTTCCAAACAAAGACCAACTAAGCTACTGTGTTTTTACAACCAGGGCTTTTTATCACATACTCACGGTGCACATGCATACAGTGAGATGAACTCAAAATCTCCACTCTATCACACATATCAGCAGTACACAGGATATTCAAATACGTATTTCAGTGACAAGCTCTTATTTTAATTCTCAGAGAGCCACTACAGTATCTGAAATTTTGTAAAACTTTACAAACTATTAACTTTCCTAGCCATTTAAAAATAAAGCAAAATAACTAATATCTATGGCGGTACTTTTTCTGAATGCTACTGGAAACCAACATTTTCTCCATTAAGATCTACCTCACTACAATTAAATTCTGCCGATACGTGAGAAACTGAAATCCGTCTTAAAATATGCAACAGACATAGAAAGTAACACTTCCTTGTCTATACAGCCTGCAGAAATCCAGTAACAGCAGTAGTCATCTTAATTAGCAGGTAAAACAAATATCTCCCATCTTTAAAATGGTCAGCATCTCAGTGCTTTCCACGGAGGGGCAGAAGAAGAGGGCTTCACTATACTCTCACTTGAATGCACTGCTGTTCAACTCAGTATCTACTTCTCCACGTCTATTATCCTCCTGCTCTTCCCAATTCAGGAATTATACGCATGGAATCAGCCATCATCTCCAAGCACCACAACAGCAGCCCTGTAAACATGTGCATTATGCAACAGTCCATACAAGTAATAGACACTACTACGAGCTATTACAACTTTTAAAATTAATTCAATTTTTTAATAATATTTCAGTAACATTTAGAATTATGCTTCTCTATAAAAATATTTTATCTCACTTCTATTCAATTCCATTACAGATAATAATTTGTTAATATATTCAAAGGGTACATTGTGTACAAATCTCACAGCCATCACTGGGCTTCTAAAATTCCTGCAGATTCGTGGTGACCTCAAATTCTTTCTAGCCTTTCCACCATGAAGAATGAAATCCCATTTGTTATACTCTGGACCTTCAGTCCCCTTTTACACTGACACACTTAGTCAACCAAATTATTAAGCTTGTATATATGTACACACAAGTGTGTCTAAGTGTGTGTGTGTGTGTGTGTGTGTGTAAGATTTACAGGAAGCAGTAGAATCAAGAACATTACTCATGCAAAAGGCAGGTCAGAAAGATTAAGAATGATCTATAGAGGTGGCATTATAGTATAAAATATACCACTGCAGTTATACAGCCAGAGCTTCAGAATAAGAGCACCTTTTTCTTCAGCTTAGATCACTTTAACTGAAAATAAAAGGAAACACTGAAATCCCAACTACAGGAAATCACACCATTATAGCCAAACAAAAATAGCTTCTTCACCTTTGCAGGCATAACTAGCATTTATCTAAATTTGCAGACAAATTGAAATTCTCAAACAGATCTGTTCATATGAGTGAGTGCTAAAAGACTAGTAATGTTGATTCAACTAGTGGTGAATTTAAAGTACCTCCCAAAGGAAAGAAGGCTGCATCAATATTCTTTGTAAAATAAATACTGCAAAGATGCACACATCAAACAAACAGGTTCTCACCCAGATACATGCAGTTTTTCTCACAGTTCAGGAGAAAACAAAACTCCACAGTCTAGTCTCCATTGTTCAAAGGCTTGGAAAACAAGAAAGCAATACCTGGGCAACTGTTACTCAGGAAAAGTGCACATTAGTCAAAATAATAAATGTAAAGAAAAAATGCTGCATTCAAGGCTTCAGAGGATGTATCACAGTGCTTCACTAGGTCACCAGGAGTTAAAAGTCAACAAATGTCAGGGCTACTGAATGATAAATATGAGTCATCTTTTTCAGTTTTATCAGTTTTCAGAAATCTTGCTTTAAGTCAGCACAGTACCCAAGAAAAGGCTACAGAGAGAAAGGATCTACATAGCTGTGGTACAACAGAGTTACAGCAGTAACTCTTCAAAACAAATAGAAAGCAGCACAGTGGTAGCCATGTACCCAGTACGTGACTTGCCATCTTCCTTTTATGCCTTTCTGGTTTTCCTTTATTAGCCCGTTCTTTGAGCTCTTCAGTATTTCTTTTCAACATCCCAGAACTGCAGTATTTTCATAGCAAGCTCTGAACCCCATTTTGAATTCAGAAATGCCTTGTACTGTCATCATCACAGGTGAGTAAATGTACACACTTACACACCTCAATGAATTGCCTAAGGATGGGGAAAAAAAATTGATAAAAAAGCACAGGTGATTAAAAGCTGTTCAGGTAAGGAGTATTTAGTCTAGATGTTTACTATAGAAACCCTAGGCTGTAATTATATTTGAGTTTTCCACTGCTTTACAAAAACCTGGAGAAACACACCTGGTATGAAAATGTGAGAGAGCATATCAGAATGAAAATTCACTGCTGCTTCCTTAAAAATCAAAGTAGCTCTGTAGTTTACACCTTTTCACAACTACATTCATGAATCTGAATTAAATAAAGATGTTTCTTTCTTGCACTTAATCTTTCTGTCACTTAATAAATGGCCCATCTTTTCTAAGACTGTAACCAGTGTCTGCCTTCTTTCCTTTTCCAACTCTATTCATTACAGCCTCCACTTCTATCAAGATAGTCACTTTATCTTACCAATTTTCCCTCTTATCCCAACAGTTTCATTCTTCTCTACACATTTTTTATTGCAGAGTTGTCTCAACAAACAATAGGTAAAGTCAACATCTAACCACTGAGACCTGGGAAAGGCGTCACTGCAGAGAGACTATGACCCTTCTGATGATGCATTCCCTCCCTTCCAGTAGTTCAACAGAAAGTTAAGAAACAAGTAAAAATCTGGCTAGCAAATCCAAACAATTCAAAACATCCAGTCACTAAGAACAGTACATACAGAATGCAAAACAGGACTTTATTTCCAGCCTCTTTTCACCCACTGTGGTCTCCATCTATTGTCATGGGAGATCATGCTTTGTTATCCACCCTTCATTCTCCTGACTGCTGCTAAGAGCAGATAAGGAAAGTACAGGGCAAAGTAGGGGCACAACTTGCTTACCCTACCAACTCCCTTGTCTTCAGTGTTTGGATTTTACACCCATGAATGCTACTTTTACTCATGCCTATTATTCCTAAGTTTCCTGAGTCACATCCAAAAAATCAGTAAGGAGCTGTTCTGTATTCCACAAGTGTACACAAGGGTCTAGGAATCAATGACGGAAGAGAATAAAACTTGGGACACTTCACTTTGTTCTTTTTGGTAGCTTGATAACGCTTCAGACAAATGTTAAGCCATCTAAATTCTGCACAGCTACACAGGACAAACATTTTGATATCCACTCCATGTTTAGACAAAAAGGTTTTTATCAGATTAAAACACTTCAGCCCTGAGGAGGCTTCATTATGTTGCCTTGGCAGAAAACAAGGGAGGCTAAGGCATCACTAATGCTCAAAATTTTGTGAAATAACAGATCTAACCAGGAGACATATCCAGATGCCCTGCAGGCAAATCAGGCACATTCTGTTTCTCAGCAAAGTGATTCCCTACACCACCTCCAAGCCTGGCCTCTTCCCCAAACTACAGCTGTGTTCATCTCCAAAGCATCAAAATAAAGGAGAAAAAATTGCAGATACATCTTACGCCCATAAGAAGTAAATATTTCATAGATACATACAAGGAAAAAAATTCCTGCCCCTTCTCCTTGAGGGCATCAAGGTGAAAGACAAGGGCTCAACTTAAAGTCAGTGCTTTTATGTGGATCTGAGTGTGTTAAGGGCATGTTGAAGGCAACTTGGGTAACTCTCTGCACAAGGAAGCATATGCAGAAAATCATGCAAAGGTGTAGCAAACTGGCCTTGATCACTAAAATGAGGAAGTTCATATGGTTTATACAGTTCATGTTTAGGAGGACCTGGATTTTTATGCCTATTCTTATTAAAAAATGGTCTGTTTAGATCCTTTGAAGATTGGTGGCACTCGTGTAGAAAATTATATTTATTCTACACAAATGAGCAAATTTAACCAAATAAAAGCTAAAATTAGACTGGAAAAAAAAAAAAAAAACAAAAAAAAGCAAAAGCCAAGAAAAGTGTACAACTAACGTGCAATTTTTTCTTCTACTTTTGTTGAAAAAACACTGCTTATCTTTACATTCTGGATATTAAGCGAAGTGCATCATCATGAGCATGACATTTTATTCTGTCCATATATCTTCACATGGCTACACTGTTAGCAGTTGGAGCGACATTCTTTACCTAAAAGATAATGACTGAAGTTATCTTAGTTCAGACCATATTTCAGGATCTCAAGATCAACCTCTTAGACAACCCATGCAGAGTTGACGCTTATATATTGCCATAGTCGATCTCAGATCTTCCCCGCTCAAGTTATCTGTTTCTACAGCAAATGAAGGGCAGGAATAATCCCTGCAGTAAAAACCCCTTTCAGTAAAAAAATTTGCTCCCTCTGGTAGAAGCAGTGAAAGCAAAGACTATTCTCTGAACTCACCTATCCCCACAGAGACCTAAAAGCCAAGACAAAAGCTTTTCTCCCCTAGAATCATTGTCACAGTGAATTTAAACCTTTCCAATTTAATGATAAGTAAGCTGACACATCATCAAGATAAGTCATCTGTCAATAGAAATCCAGCAAGACAGTGACAGAATTAGAAATGGACCAAGGTCCAACAGCCTATTTGTCAGGCTTCACCTTAGAGAAAGAAGAAAGCAGGAGAGGCACAAATATGACAGGAGAACAGACAGGAAAAACATAAGGCTATGGGAGAAATATAACCATAATGAAATAATTCAAGTTGCAACCTCAATGCATTATGCAACATGTGATATTCTAGCAGCTATGTATTTATGATAGACCTTCCAATACCTGTTAGGAGGCTGTCAGGGTGGGAAGGACATAGCTACTTTTATTTCCTATCTCCCCTAAGAAGACAGAAGGAATACTGCTGTACATTAATATTTTTCACTCATTCATTAACTTTAGGAACCAAGGGTGACAGTTGTTGACAGAATGGTTTCTTTGCTGAGTAGACAACTTAAGTTCTACAAGACTTGAAAATATACAGTTTTTATGAGGCTTTTCACTTCCAAGCAGTGATTTTCTTTTCCTACTACAAAATAAAAGAAAGGTATGAGAGTTTGCTGTAGGTTCTTGCTCACACCATGCATTTTCCTTTGCACCAAATGACTGAAGATAACAATAGAAAATTTGGAATAAAAAGCCTATAAAAAATACTTTACCTTTTCTAGGTACCCATTTTGGTTAACTTGGTGCAAGAAAAAAAAAAAGAGCCAAAGGAAGGGCTGACACAGCAACAAATTGCTGCATAATACCTTCTTGGGGGATACACTGGGAAGGGGAAAACTAGTTCTTCTCCATTCCTTTAGCTACCTCATACTCCAATACAAAGAAGAAAGGACTAGGAACAGCAAACTGCTACAGCAATAAAGCTTCTCTTTTGCAACATGGTTGAGCACGCAGAGGAGACCACTGTGTGAAATGGCTCTGTCCGAGCTCATCGCCCATCTTTTGTAGTGACTTCAACAAGCACATAACCAACACCATTCTCAAATAAATCACTACCTCTAGTTCTGCCAAGAATTAAGTCAATAAGTAATCAATTTCTCACACTCAATCAACACAGACATGTGCATCTGATTGACTAATCTTAGAGACAGCAGCTTCACCTTTAGCTTAAATTTCTCCTTCTGTTCACTGCCAAATAGGCAAGGCTCTTGCATTTATTTGTTTGAACACCCAAAGAGTAAGGTAACATCAACACATGCCACCTGGATTTGTCTTGCAAGAGGTACACCCCTTGGCAGGATAATTAGATAGTAACGGCTTAAGCTAAATCACACTTTAAACAACATTTTGGATACAAAGATTTGTATCTACTTGTGGTCAAAACAGAAACATAGAAGTGGAGAAATAAAACCCATTCATCTCCAGCAGTTCTGAGTGCTGGTATTATACCGGAGTGCCCATTTCAAGCAGCTGCTATATTGGTATGACTGTAGTCATAGTACAGATTTGGATCAAGTAGTAGAAACAACCTACTAATCAGAAAACCTTTATTCTTCTGTTATTTTTTCAAAGCACTGCTACATTCTCATACTGAATACGCATATAGTATCACCAAATGTCACACATAATCTTCAGGCAAACACACCAAAGAGTATCATCACTTTTTCTTCTCTGCCCTCATTCTCTCCTTCGTACGGTTGATTTGATTACACCGAACATTTCACATTCTTTCTGTATTACAAATTTACTATCAAGATAGACTCTTGAGCTGAAAGGCTACAAAAAACTAATTTTGCCTTTTTTTTTAATCAGTTATAGATGTGTTCTCCTCAGTGCAGCATAATTTTATAACTCTTCAATGGATACTCCAGTCACAATCCAGTCCACACCTGGACCTATACTATGTACAGTCCACTGATGTCCAAAACCAATGTATGTTTGACTTCTAACTGCTTATAACAAATCTTCTAAACCACGTTTACTCATCCTCCATAGTGATTACTCACAAAACCTTCAACAGAGCTCGAAGCATACTTCATAAAAACTTACTGACTTTACAGGAGCATCTGTTGTAAAACATTCCATATAGGGAAGTTTCCCAGGCTTTGATAAAAAGTAACTTCATTATCATCAAAATACCATACCCACAATATTTAAAATTATTTCAGTAGAAGGCATACTATGTCATAAAAGAATTAAATTTATGACTAATACAATGAGTAGATAATTATATGCCACCAGCATCACGCCCTAAAAAGATGTTCAACTCTTACTTGGTTTACAGTCCTGTAGAAGTTACACGATTTATGAAAATAAACACATGGCACCTGGCAAGAGCAGCTCAGAGCCTGCAGGTATGAGACACTGAGCCACCTGGTGCCATCGATTCCAGACACAGGTATCATTGCAAGGGGTGCCCAGTATCCATTCCATCACTGCAAGCTCAATTTCAACTTGCCCGCTTTTATCAGTTTTCTAGAAGGTACTTTTTCATGTGTATCCTTAACTAAGGTTTCAGTCAAATAAATGGCTGGGGGAAGGAAAAAACAAAAAAGTGTGTAGCTCAGTTACTTCCCAAATGCTTTCACCAGACATGCTCCTTCTTCTGTATTTCATTTCCAGTTAATTTTCTCATTTATTAGGTATATTTCATAAAACCAAACCACTAAAATTTTTGTCTACAGAAGCACAGACTGTTTTCCTTCATGCATTTCAATCACACACACATTAACAGAGACTTTTTTATAAATAATTCTTAACATGAAATTTCTTGGTGCTGCAAAATTTAGAGGAGGAGTTACTTCAGATTACCTTTCTTACGTATTCCTAATCACCTAAATATTATTTAGATTTAGGAGGTCTAGACCACTTTCCCCATAAACAAACCTTCTGGTCCAACTTCAGCGATTAAACTCCGCAAACCTCACTTTCCCAATCTTATTTTGCAATCTGATGCTTTGCAAAGACAACGGGAATACCAGTCCTCAGGAATTTTTGTACCACTCGGCCAAGAGACGCCGCGGCACCGAGGTCCAGAGGAGTGCCCAGCAGCAGCAGCATCGTGTGCGGAGCCCCCCGGCCGGCGCACCCAGCCCATGGGCGCGGAGGGAACGGCGGCCCCGTCCCGCCCCGAGCTGCCCCGACCCCACGGGTGGGCGGATGGAGGGGCCGGGGCCGGGCAGGGCGCGGCGGGGCGGCGCGGAGGGGGGGCGCGGTGCGGTGCGGTGCGGTGCGGTGCCTCCCCGGCGAGCCCCCGGCAGCAGCGGCAGCGGGGCGGGCGTCTCGCCACGCTCACCTGGTCGACGGGCAGGCGCACGGCGTTGCTGAGGGGCTGCAGCAGCGTGGAGCCCGTGGTGCTGGTGGCCATGGCGAGGCGGGCCCCGCTCCCCGGCCGGGCTCCCGCGGCGGCGGCAACAACGGCGGCGCGAGCGGCCCCGGCCCCGCACGGCGCCCTGACAACAAGGGCCGGGCGCGGCCCTGCCGCTGACTGGCAGCGCCGCCGGCCAATCCGCGCGCCGCCCGCAGCGGAGTGATGGCCGGGCTCGCCCAATCCCCGCCCTCTGCTGGGAGGGGCGGGACCAGCCGGCCCCGCGCCCCGGGCCGTGCCGCGCTGAGGGCGGGCGCGAGCGGCGCGCCCCGCGCAGGTACCGCGGGCACGGACCGGACCGGATCGGACCGGACCGGACCGACAGGGCAGGACAGGGCAGGGCACGGACCGGACCGGACCGGACCGACAGGGCAGGACAGGGCACGGACCGGACCGACAGGACAGGGCAGGGCAGGGCACGGACCGGATCGGACCGACAGGGCACGGACCGGACCAGACCGGACCGACAGGACAGGGCAGGGCAGGGCAGGGACCGGCAGGGCACGGACCGGACCGGCAGGGCAGGGACCGAACCGGATCGGACCGGCAGGGCAGGGCAGGGCAGGGACCGGCAGGGCACGGCACACCTGGGCGGGACACGGGTCAGCTCTGCACGGAAAGGGTGCCCAGCGAGGCGGGGGAGTCGCTGCCCCCAGAGGTGTTTAAGGCCGGCCTGGCCGGGGCGCTCGGAGCCGCGGTGTGGCTGCACTCCGGTGGTGGTGGCGGTGGGACCCGGGGACGCGATGGGCTCAGGGGTCTGTCCCAGCCGAACTGATGGTGTGGCTCGGAGCGCCCACCGGTGCCCAGGGGTGAGCGCTGAGCGTGGATGAGGCGGGACCCGGTGCGGAGCGGAGCCGTCCTGAGCGGGGTGGGGAGGGAAGGGAAGGACAGCCGGACAGGGACGGCAGGACAGGGACAGCCCGACAGGGACGGCAGGACAGGGACAGCCCGACAGGGCTGGCAGGACAGGGACAGTCGGACAGGGACGGCAGGACAGGGACAGCCCGACAGGGACAGTCGGACAGGGGTGGCAGGACAGGGACGGCAGGACAAGGACAGCTCGACAGGGGTGGCAGGACAGGGACAGCCCGACAGGGACAGTCGGACAGGGGTGGCAGGACACGGACAGCCCGACAGGGACAGTCGGATAGGGGTGGCAGGACAGGGACGGCAGGACAAGGACAGCTCGACAGGAGCAGCCCGACACGGATAGTCAGAGAGGGACAGCCCAACAGGGACGGCAGGACAGGGACAGCCCGACAGGGAGTGCGGTGCCAGCAGCCCAGGTGGAGGTGTCTGTCACAGAGGGTAACACAAAACCTTGTGGATTTAGGTAAATGTTGAGGTAACAAAGAGCTCAGCCCCCCGTCCAGCTCCGCACCGTCACCACTGGGCCAGGACAGGAACATGGGCACTCGGCTGCGTGCATGGAGGTGGATGAGTGTGGGTACACACGGGACATGAAGGTGGCCTGCAACCCTGAAGTTGTTGCAAAAAAACCTGCATAAAAGGCCCCTTGTTCCTTTAGGCACCCGTTGACTTGAGGAAGTCTGTCTATCATGGCTGTGAGTCACAGTTTTTAGTCCATCAGTGGCCTGTTTCTTAAGTACAGAAACCTGAAATGGTGTGAGTATGAGTACTTCAGTGGTTTCAGTCATGCCCTTTCCGTAACGCAAGAAGTGATGCAGTGTTGCCAATAGTACTGCATTGGTGCACAGCACAACTCTTCCACCTGTCCAGCCAACACTACCCAGTGTGAAACAGTGAGGTCTTGAGCGAAGGCATCATGTTAGGGAAGTGCAGCCAACTCTACCAGGTGAGCTTGTGCAGTGGGCTACTTACCAAATCATTCTGGCTTAGTGTCCTGCCTGCCTCTTTTACATTAGAGTTTTCTGTAGATTTTTTCATGTGAAATAACTGAAATACTAGTTGTTCCAAAAGATGTGATGAAGGAGGTGCTGAAGGAATATTCTGCTCTTACCTTCTGCTCAAGAACCCTGTATCTGTTGAGATGAAGCAGCAGGTTATTCTTTTATCAGACATTTTTTATAATTATTGTATGTTATACCTCTAAACCACATTGCAATCAGCAATTTTCCCTCAACACAAAAAATGTCACTATCTAAAGTGTGTGAAAGATGAAATGCCTCATCGGATATCATGTTAACAGTCTAAATGTGTCTGGAGTAGTGGCTAGGTGTAGTGATTTACATGACCGTTTGAGTTCATGTTTAATGCTAATTGGTAGTAGCAGGAAAATGGAGGTAAGTGTAATTATCTGAAAACACATGTTGTTTCTCTTACTGAATTGCAGACCGTGCTCTGTACTTATGTTTTAGCTTGTGGTAAGGTCTTTTGTCTGCATTTAAAGAGACTGGTTAATAGGTGCAAATAAGTGGTTTTAATTAGATTTCTTTGCTGCATGGCAGGCAATTACAACTGTGGTAGCATCTGCAGCTTCAGAAGCAATAGCATAATGTTCTTGTAGTAAAGCAAAGAGAACTGCTTTCAGAAAGGAGAAAACCTCCAAACTTTTCCCAATTAATTCCGAATCAGTCCCTTAAAGCTAAACTTGCAAATTATATATACATATGAATAACTTCATAGGTTTGCAGTGCCACTAGGCTCAGTACAGTCTGTGTGATACTATACATATGTATATGAAGATGAAGGTCATTTCGTCTGATTTTTCTTTTATTAAGGAGACACATACCTACACACAGAAATCATTGGAAATCTTAACCTAAACATTCTCAAATGAAGCCATGAAAGATCTGCTTTAGGAAAGGCTGGTAGATAATTCTGAATCAGCCTAGTCACAAGAAATTATTCTGGTGCATCTATATAAATCCATGGAGGTGCCATTACTGACACTCTGATGAAAAAGTCTCACCAAATAATTGACCTACTGAACAAACTCTTTACTTTCAACTAACAAAATGCCTGAGAACAAGCTCATAATATTACAACATAAATGTCAGTTGGGTTTAAAACACAGCCCCTTATTTTTCTGGTAATTTCTATTCTTTTGTCAGTGAATGTGTTCTTGCAATGCTCAGAAAATAACAGAAATACGCTTCCCTGCATAAATCCTAGGATCTTAGGAGTCTATATGTGAAAGATATACTGTATATCACAGTGTCATTCTAAATAGTTTGCATCTGTGGCATTATCACAAGTTTCTACTGGAGAAATACAGTGTTTTGAGAAGATTAGCTTGTGGTCTTATTTAGGAAGGTGTGTGTTAGGGAAGACAGCATCACAGAAGTACATCTTGAAAGCAGTTACAAAATAATAGACCCTTTGCAGTGACAAGGGAGGATTGGTTATGTGGAAGAACAAAAGGGGTCCTGCCCCAGAGAGCTGAAAATCTATGTTCGCAATTAAAAGTGAAGAGTACAAATGCTAGTCAAGAAGAAAGTAGCAGGAAAATGCGTAATTTCTGCCAGAGAAAATGAACTTATCTTTGATGTCTGCTGTATAATGTATGGTAAGGGCTGTCCTGGGCACTGCAGTGAAACTAGGTCTTCTGCTTTTCTTTTTTTCTTTTTCTTGATTTTTTGTTTTTTGAAAGAGGATTTTTTTCCAGATGTTTTCAGAGAACTTCCTGCCCGTGTGAGAATACTGTGTTGAGTGTGGGAAGGTGAAGCATTATCTGGCAACAGGCAGCATTCTGCATCACATTGACACAGTAACAGCTCAGATAATCCTGAGAGTTAAATGATGCTGTGAAAAAGACAGCTGGTGAATGATACGCAGAAGCTGATGTACCGAGAGTAGTGAATCTATGAAATTTCACAGGAATCAGACAGTTTTTAATTAAACATTATTTACTGTCCTCCTGTTTTAGATATTTTCATGTAAATGAACAAGAAGTGGTACTTCCATAAGGAAATTCTTTCCACCAAAGGCTGTCACTTAAAATGCAGAGGGCATGTTGATTTAAGTAATCCCTGGAGAGTGGCTTGGCATACCATGAAAAAGTCTTGATGTTCTTCGATTAAGTTTTTATGGTCCCATAAATGCATATATTTCTTGGGTACAAAAATAAGCACGAAGGCATCTCTCAGACCCACAGAGTTTCCTTAATCTGTCAGAATGATGTAACAAACAATAAAGGCTTCCTGCAAATTTTGTTTATTTGAATGACAATTTAAGATACCCAGATGTTTACAAAACCAGTCGTCCCATATAACATTCAACAATAAAATAACAAAAAGTAGAGCACTGGAGCAGAGGACGGGAAGGGATAAAGTTACTAGATGCACCATTGTGTACAGTTCTTGTTCCTCTGTTTGTTTGATAAGGCCATTCTGGGAACATATTCGCAGTCAGAAAATAGGAACAATTATTGAAATTCCTTTTAGCAAAATAAATGAAAAGGAAAATGAGTTTCAGTGTTAGCTGTAGAGAGTTAACCACTTTTCCACAGTAAAGTCTTATTTTAGCCTTACCTATCTGGCTTTGCTTAGCTTGAAATATTTGAGACTTCATTCCAAAGAGAAGAATATTTCTGCAAAAGCTGTTGCCAGTCAAATGGAAATACTTTTCATTAAAAAAAAATTACTACTGAAATTTTGGTATTTGTATTTTTGTCTCACCCTTCCTCCAAAGCAGTCTTATGCCCTCTCTTCAAATATTCTGTACAGCACAATACATGCTTCAGCTGTTTTCTGAACTAATATCATCTTTAATTAGCCATTTCTGATATTTTAGTAATTTTCTGCTCAGTGTGACTCCTGTTAATATTAGTAGGAATTCTTCATTATGATACTGTTGATTGCCAATTCAAGGAACATTTTATGTCTCTCTACTCATTAGGAAAAATATAAATACCTTTATATGGTTTAGATATAAGATAGATAAAATCTGTCTTTGGGTCTTTTAGTAGAACACTTTCGCTTCAGATTTTTGACTTGTTTTGATCTTAGAGCTGCTCTGAGAGCAAGCAGCCTTTTCTGTTACTAAGGTAGCAATCAGATTCTATCATAAAACTGATTTAAATCAACTTCCTCTAAGTGTTTAAATCTTGGAACTTCTCTTGTGGGGAAATACATCATTGTGTATCATTAACATAGAGTCACATTCAGATGAGACCATATTGGTTTTTAATTATAGCACAGAGTCTGTTAACAAAATCAGGCACAGCTTCTAAAGAAGAAGTGAAAGCTGACTAAGGCTTACTGTTCAGCTGTAAATATCAACTCTCAGGTACAGATCTTAGAAATTATAATTTCCATACTAAAGAAACTTCCTGGATGAACCAAGTTACTCCAACAAGAAGTTACTCTGATAAATGAGTGAGTTGCCTTTTCAAAGCAAATTCTACTAAAAAAATTCTTTACAGAGAAACAGTACAAACTGACAGTGTATAGCATTTCAAAGTGTAGTAAGTAGTGCCACGTGCAGTTGGGGTATTGTTGTCACTGGTGATTGAAAAGTTTAGGGAACAGAAGCCCTTTTTTCAGAACTGAAAAGCAATGAACTTCAAAGCTATGAGTTTAGGAACAGTTGTTTTGAGTGTAATTAGATATTAATTATAGACTGTGGGAAATACAGTGAATGGGAGAGGCTGGTGAAAACCTTGCAAGGAACCTACTACTACTGGCAAGTCTACCTTTTTCAGTGATTTAACTATAAAAAACCCAACCATATTCAAAGTATATGAATAAAGGTACAGTGGATATATTATTTAGTTTTATTTCCTGTCATACTGTGACAGCAGGGCTTGGAAATAACAGCTTTTATGAGTTTCTCAGGTTTCTGGGGTGTCTTTGTATCATGTCTCCTTGGCTGAAAGGGGAGACCTGACTTTCCTTGATATCAGATATAACAGTTTCTCAAACTGATCCTTACCACTTAGAGAGCTCAGTTCCCATTCGCGCTAGGTGAGTGCGACAAGATAGGACTAAGACTCTTCGTTATCTCAATTAATTGTTTTTTAAATGATAATATGCTTGATTCATCCCAGAGTTGCTTTAGAGTTGTTTTTAATGCCAAGGGTTTCCAGAGTAAAGTGAGTTTATTCTAAGAGCAAAGGTTGAAATGTAGGAGGGAGTGGAAAGTAACAAAATAATAAAAATGCAATTTAAAACTATGCTAGTTTTCCTTTCAGTTGCTTCAAGTTCACCATTGTTTCAAGTTCACAGTTTGTTTAAAGAAGAGGAAGGGAGATCTATGGAATTTTGGTTTTGTGTCCCCCTGGACTGGCTCAGTCTAAATAGCTTTCTCAGTCCATATGGTCATTGCTACTTACTTTGGGATGGTTCTCCTTGTTCTTATGCATTATTGTGTTCAATCCTGATCATATTTCTTTTCAGTAAAAAGTAGGAAATTTTCCTTGAGGCGTTTCTGGTGTTGGTCTAGTGTGTTCATTTGAGTTTAAATTATCCTATTTTTGGAACATTTTCTAAGTTTCTGTCATAAGACATCTTCAATGTTCATGAATCTTATTAGTTTTATTGTCTGCTATTAATTTTAAATTCTTTATAAAAATTGTACATATCACCACTGGAAAGGGTGGGGTTGGACGTGCAACACTTCATTCCCACCTCTCTCATCATTTCTGTTATCTTCTTCTCTACATACTGTCAAGGCCTCCTGCTCTTAAAATTCTTCCTTTGCTACTTTTGACTCTGAACAACATCAGTCAGCACAGCTTGAGGGACCTCCTCTTTGCCAGCCAGTGGGTCATGACAGACTGTTTTGTGACCAGAACTGGTGGTGTATGGCAGAATCAGGTTGAGTGTCAGATGGTGAATGGAAAGTAGGTACCTGGGATGTTCGACCTGTCAGCTGCAGCCAGGAATGGCCCAGTGCAATTGAACTTGTCACTCAAAGCCTGAATGTTTCTGCAGTTGTTGTAGGACTCACCTGTGTCACCAATGCCTTTCTCTTGCTTTGTGTGACAAGCAAGAAGCTGTTGCCCTCTGTTCTAGTGGGTGAGCCTTGGCTGTTCAGAGCAGCAGGACAGGCTGCTCAACTTGGAGATCTAGAGACCCAAGAGGAAATGGACCAAGAGCCTCACACCATCACCCACTGAGCATAAAATACTTCACTGAGGTTTAATTTTGTTCATTGTATTTTAGCTTGATGTCCAGACTACTAAGTCTCCCTCTGCAAGCATGTGAGCATTCTCCAAATTTGTGAGATAATAGTCATAATAACATAGTCCTCCTAAAAACATGCCCAAAACTTTAATAAGTGATGTTCTGGGAACAGTGGTCAAAGACGCTTACCAGTGTTCAGGTTTCTGAGAGTTACTTCAAGTCATATACAAGCTCAGATAGGTGTCCCATTTATGTAAGTGGTGTTACTTGCATAAGTGAACCATTTGCATAAAGTTCAATCATTCAGTCAAGCAGTACTCTCCCTAAAATTGCACTATGTGAATCTGAAATACTCTAGGATATAAATTTATCTTTCAGAAAACCTATCTGGGAAACTGAAGAACCATTTTAGTAAATACACAATTGATACATATATAAATTGATACATACATATATATCTAAATCCTTTTTTTTCCTTGACAGTTCAGATAAATCATTCTCACATTAGATATTTTTATCCTGCTGTGCTTCATTCTTTTGACCCTCTGCACTGTGTGTAAGAGCAGGGTTTGCCTAGTATCTCGTGCATGATTTTCGAAATTGATATTTATGATGATAGTAAATGTCGTGTTTCTAAACTGTACTTCGATTGTGAGTGGATATTTAGGGCCATGAATGATTAAACAGCCTGAGTGAAAAGGCAGTATTGCATCTCTTGCTTCAAGCTGGTAGCACCTTCTTCACTTCTATGAGGATTAGGATACATATCTGCATATAACAAAATCTGTTCATAACACCAACTGTTATGGAGGTCAGAATAGTCCTTTCATGATGTTTTGTCCACAGATCTTTGTTGTAGAGAGCAAATCTGTCTGACATCTCTGCTTGTTTTGATCATCCTGCTCCTAGTTTTGACATTTTTATTGACAAATTATTATTACATTTAGTTTAAATAAAGAGTTGAATAATAAAGATTTCATAGGACTACTATATCTCCTTGTCTAGAAATTTCTTGGAAGTATGTAAAACAGACAACAAATTTAAAAGTACATAGCTATTCTGTGGAATTCACTACCAGAAAATAAAAGCTGCCTTAAATGCATTTTAAAAACACCAGCAACAGTAGAGATAATTTAAAATCACAAAAGATATAAATCTTTAAGCCTTGGGCTTTTAGTTGTTAAGCTAAGCAACTGTTATCTGTTCTGTGGAAGAAACTTATGGGTAGGTTATTATGTAATTGACCTCTCAAAGTTTGCCACCTTTTTGAGAGATGCTAGGGAGAAAGAGAAAGCCAAACCACTGATCCAGTTCCCTAGTGCTGTAAAGTTGTTCAATCTCTTCCTGACTGTACTCATTTCTATTAGTTATTGTGTCACAGCAAAGAAATACTAACTTTAGGATCTTGCCGTTTATAACCCTGCAGGGGACCCTTGAAGCTGACTGGAGCCCTGTTCCTGCAATGCTCCAGTCAAGTTAATACCATGAGCTGTATGATTGATGTTCTCAGGGCTGCACTCCCTGCTGTTTTAAACAGGAAGCTCTTCCAGTGTTGCTTTAGCTCAGTGAACAAGGCCACTTCCTTAACAATACAATAACAGGAATTTGATCAGAAACTTCAAAATTCAGTTCTCAAAGGTATGAAGATGATTGCTTTCATTCTTGCATTTTCTGCAGTATTTAGGTATAAAAGTTAATAATTTTATTTGGAAAAAAAAAAAAGAATGCTTTCCCTCTATTCTTTTCATAAAGAGGAATCTGGCTTTTTTATGATTGTTAAAATATTGTTCCAGTTTTGTGAGAGATTTATCATTCTTCTTTCTTTTTCTAGTCCAGATTTATGTTGCCAATATCACAATAGGATTCTGCAGGAAAATTCCCTCAGCTACTTCTAATGTTTGTTCATCTTTTAATGTCCATATGTCATTCACCACAGTAGTTTTAGACAGATATTGTTCAGATGCAGGTTGTTCAAGAGACATCCCTCAGTCATTGGCTGCATTCATTTGCTACTTCCAACACAGCTACAATAAATATTACAGCTAAATAAAAGTGAATTATTTATACCCCTGAACTAAATAATTTGCTTTGGTTTTGACTGGTACGATTTGCTTTCAGAGATCCTAGGCCATGGAGATCAGTGGAAAAGTCTGGAGCTCTGAAGGCTTAACCTCAGTGGAGGAAGATTAAGAAACATTTAAACAAATAGAGCATACACAAGTCCGTAGGATTTGGTGGGATTCAACCATGCATGCAGGGCTGCTCTCAATTGTATCTGGAAGGTTGTGGAAATCATAAAAGGTTCCTGGGGACAGTAGTAAAGCAAATATCTCACCTGTGCTCCAGAAAGGCAAGAAGGAGAATCCAGGGAGCAACAGCTTGTCAGCCTCACCTAAATCCATAGGAGGGTAATTGAGCAAATCCTCAAGGAAATTGTTTTCAAATATATCATGGTCAGAATGATTAGGAGTCAACACAGATATAAACAGAGGAAACTTTGCCTGGCCAATCTGGTAGCCTTCTGTGGTAAAATGACTGCCTTTGCAGGTGAGAGGAGAGTGGTGCACATTGTTTGCTTGGCTTTAGCAAGGCTTTCGATGTTGTGTCCTGTAACATCCACACAGACAAACTAATGAAGTGCAGACTAGATAAATGAACAGTGGAGGTGGCCTGAAAACTGAATGAACTTCTGCGCTCAAAGGGCCGGGCTGGGCACAAAGTCCAGCTGGAGGCCAGTCATTCATGCAGTACCATGAGAGTTGATACCAGGGCCTGTACTATATATTGTCTCCATTAAGGACCTGGATGATGGGGACAGAGTGCACCTGCAGCAAGTTTCCAGACAATGCAAGGTTGAGAGGAGTGGTTGAGATCAGATGGATGCACTGACATTCAGAGGGACACTGGCAGGCTGGAGAAACGGGCTGGCTCTTGTTCATGAACCTCATTAAATTCAACAAAGGGAAACACCGTGTCCTGCAGAGAGTGGAGATTTACCCCACTCACCAGTACACATTGAAGCCTGGGAAGCACTTTGCAGAAAAGGCCCCAGGGCTTTTGGTGGACAAGATGTTGACCATGGACCAGCAACATTCAGTCGCAGAAAAGCAAGCCAACAGCATCCAGGCATTGCCATTCAGTCAAGTGAAGTAATTCTTCCTGTCTGGTGTCGCACTGGTGAGACCACACCTTGAGACCTGTGTCTTGTTCTTGGGCTCCCCAGCACAAGAGCTAAATGCATATAGGGGAGAAAGTTCAGCGAAGGGTCATAAAGGTAATTAAGAGAATGGAGGATGTGTCATACAAGGAGGAGCTGAGAAAGCTGAAGTTGTTTTACCTGGAGGAAAGAAGGCTTGGTAGATCTTATCGATGTGTGTAAATACCAGAAGGAATTAAGATAGTAAAAGACTGTGCGACCAGCACCTTTTCACTGCTGCACAGAAAGGAAAAGTGGCAATGGGCACTAATCAAAAGACAGGAAATTCCCCTTAAATATAAGAAATAACTTCTCTATAGTGAGGATGGTCAGACACTGAAACAGGTGCCCAGAGGGGTTGTGTAGTCTTCAGCCCTGGACACCCTTGAACTCCAACTGGCTAAGGTCCCACACAGCCTGCTGTAGTTGACTAATCTTTAAGCAGGGTAGGGCCTGATCTAGACATTCTGATGAGGTCCCTTCATGATTCAACTATTATTCTTCTGTGATTCTCTCAAATCAGGGTAGTCAGAAAAGTTTGAGATAAATTCCATCATTTACAAATGGAGCATAAGAGCTTACGGAGCCAGGTAAAGCCTCAAGATACATAAAACTGGGAGTTTCTATTCAAGAATACAAGATTTGTGCATATCAGGAGTGCAATACACATAAACAAACAAATGCTTGCAGAACAGACTTGGACAGTTCCTTTTGGCACTCTATACACTAATTTTCTAACAGGCATCCTCCAGATTGGGATTTCCAATTGTAGAGAGACCTTTGCATGGAAAAGTAGTTAAAAATCCTTCTCAATTTCTGTTGAAATCTGTTAATTCAAGGAGCCTGCTGGGAAGCCCTACTCAACCATGCACAGACTTGTATTTTTAATGTGTGTTTGAAGAACTCTGTTCAACTGCCAAGTCCAAGAAATTGCAAGTTGTGACTTTTACATATATGTGAAACAATGTCATTAAATAAAGGGGAAGTAGCATAAAGGTGCTTCTCTCCACTGTTTTACTGCATCTTTGTTTAGTAGCCCACATACACTTTCTGGATTTTGGAATTGTCTGATCTAGTGGCATGTTTTGGACAGTGCTAGGCATGGTACTCTGGTAAATCACTCCTTTTCCTGCAGTTTATTCTTAGCTGTGGCTATACCTACTCTGAATTAAGTTCTTTTCTCTTTTTTTCTTTTTTTTTTTTCTCCCCAGGTATTGTGTATTTCCCCTCCCATCTCCTTGAGGGGCATGGCATGTCACATACCTGGAGTCACACCATACCTAAGCTTCAGTTTCTCTCTTGGATCAGAGATTGTACAGCCATTCTTCAACAATTCAGATATTTCTCTTGGGTCTGCATTGTCAGATGTGTGGGCCTTAGCAAAGATTCAACTTCCTTTGCTTTCATGACAGGCTCCAATAGTCTCTTTTTGGCCAACGTGCAATTAATTCTGTCCAGAACAACTGCAAAGGCTTTCCCTCCTCTTTTCAGTAACAGATGGGAGCTTGCGTGTTTGAGAAAGATGATAAAGACTGGACATGCATTTCTCAGCCATCTGCTTCCTTGATGATCTCTTTCTTAAAACTGGAAGAGGAGTAGCAGGGTTTCCAGCATGATGCTTCTACATAAGTAAATAAAAAGGCATGGTTCCTGCTTAAAAAATTTTCAGTAAAAAGAGAGAAATGCCATGAAAATCAATTAAACTACTGAGGCTTCAGAGAGGTATGTATGTTTAACAGGGATAAAGCTGCATAATGTCACATAAAAAATATTAATTCAATCTTTGCAATAAATGTCTTTGGTATACAATTCCACACAGGGATCCTTTTTTTTAAAAAAAAAAAAGGCAAAATTTCATATATAAAATTTTGCAGCACTATAGAAGAATATGTATGTTGTGTGGTTTATACCTGACATGAATAAGCCTGTTGACAGATGTTCTTGTATTGAAGACACTGAAAAGTCTGTGCTGCTTAATTGCATCATTCTCCTTGCACATGTAGATACTTGGGTTTGTCCTGCAAGTTGGAAAGTGCAAATCTCTCTTTTTTTTTTTTTTTTTAATCCCACTCGGCTTTTTGAAACTTATGTGAGGTCATAATAGCCATGTGCATGCTGTGCTGCTTGGAGCTTTTGACTGTATTTTCCTGTGAGGAGCATTCCTAGTTTCCTACAGGACCCAATAAAACAACCTTTTCCCTTTGGGAAAGTGATTTGTGCTTTTTTATTAGCCTGAAGCTAGAGGCTATTTTATTCCTCCAAAGTCTGCACTTTACTGAGTTAGACACTGACTTTCCTGCTTATTGCTGTAAATTAAAACAAACAAACAAACAAACCCCACCAAAAAAAACCAGCAATAAAAACATGGATCTTCTTTATTTCTTCAAGTCATGTTTTCTTTTTGGGAAACAATGCACAAATTTATTGCACAGAGGCATTGCAGCACCAAGGAGGAGATAAAGCAGGAAGGAAGGAAGTAGTACAGATATTGAAGATTGTGGTTTTATCAGAGCAGGCTAACCTGCCTCAAATCTGTAGCATCTCAGCCAAGAAATGGTAGAGATTGGCTACCCAGGACTGGTATTGGCAAGTCTACTATTAGATTCAATAGCTAAATCATGTCATCAGAAACACACTTGAAATGTTACTAGTTTTTAGAATGTTCTAGTTATAGGATACAAATATCCCCTTGGCTGCACTATTTGAAAGAGCCAAGTTAGCCTCAAACAGTAGTATTCCTTTGTGCTGCAGGATTAGGGGACTGTGAGGCAACATGCACAAGCACCCATTTGAATGAAGGCTCTGTTTCAGCATGTCCTGAAACAAGTGAGCTCTCACCTCCTTGGACAGCCAAAACCTACAGCCACGATTTTCTGTCACAGTTTAGGCGAAACTGGCGTGGCCTGAAAGCAACCTGACACAATATGGGATGTGCAGAACATTTTGTTCTTAGTTGTTCAAAGGCAACAGAGTTCCACAGCTATAGAACAGTCACCTAAGTACTGCTGACCTAAACCAAGAGACGCTAGTGAAATTAATTTTGAACATGTTACATTCCCTGCTCTTTACAGATACTTCAGTGAGTAATTGCCTGCAACCATGTACAGTGTTAAGTGGCAAAATACCTCGCAACACATTGTCCTCATTTCTTGCAGGCTGGGTGGTCTGTATTTGCTTAAGCTTCTAGTGTCTGTGACTGTTCTTCTGCCCAGGGTATTTTGTCAGAGACTAATTTTTGGACTTCTTTAGGTAAGCTTTTGATTATTGTGGGGAAGAGTATGACATGTTTAAACACAGAACTGTACAAAATTCTCAAAATGTACAAGAAAATATTTAAGGACCCCCATCAGATTTCCAGTAAAATGTAAATGTACTTTTAAACTGTGATAATGTATACAAACAAACCAGAATTCAACTTCTGAAATGTTAGAATTGGGCCATGAGTTGTAATTTCTTCTTCATTTGAGGGTTTTCTTTTCCTGTAGATTTCATTTGGCATGGATTAATGAGGTTCCCTGGCCACTATGTAAGATCACAGAAGCATCTCATAAAAGGCTCATCTTTGTCTTTTTTGTTCTCTGAGAAGCAAAAGAACAAAGATTCAGAAGAGTTTGGGATGCCTGCCTCTGAACTTGGAAGGGAACTTGTGAGATGAAGATCATATGTCCTTGTGTCTGCATGAGCTGTTCCTCAGAACCTGGAAAAAGTACCAGTTCTGGGACTTGCACACGTTGTTTCTGCATGAGTGTTTATGAACCTTCAACACTGAGCCAATGCTCAAAGTGTTTCTGGTCTGTGTGCACCAAAGGATTTATCTTCCATGAACTCTGATGGGGTTTGTAATTCCCACCAGCCTGCAATAATTTTTGTGATTTTTGCCTCTTAATGTGGGTATAGAGGTACACTTTCTCCTGGCCTCACACTGTGGTGACCATGTGCTCATGGTCCTCAGTTCTTACAATGGGAAAAACCACTCCCTTCAGCATTCCTTTTCAGATAGCAAGACCTGCATTTTCAAGGGGAGAATTAATTACTTCCACATTACAGGATTGCAGTTTGCAGATTTAATTTTATTTTGTGTCATTTCCCCTTTGAGCTCAGCAGACCTCAGAAGTTTCTGGTAAAATGTATCAATATTGTGAGAAAGTGCTTTTTGTTATTTGTTGCTTAAAGTCACTTTTACAAGCTTACTGACTTCCGATGGAAGTGATTTGCCTCTTGGCATTATTCTGACTAAACAGATAATTAGCACCTTAGCCTTGGGCCTGTTTGACTTTCTTAGAGCCTGGGCAACCCATTGGTGATATAAATATCTTAGAGATCCCTGAATGGAGAAGAGGGGGAATCTCCAAGGCCTGCATGGCCTGAACATTCTCTTCAGGCTGTGCAAAGTTTTAAAATAGCCTTATGAAAACATAATATGTTAGTAAAATGACAAATTGCACTATTAATTGACCATATCCATTGCCCAAAATGCTTTCTCCTTTAAAAATTGTCAATTATCCCTTTATATATATGGATTTGGAAGAGTGGCAATCTGAAGTAACTACTTTTTGAATGATACTTGCCAACCCACATTCCCACAAGGACAGCTTATCTGCCACAGAGGCAGAAGTGAATGGCATGGAGTTCATCACAGGGACATCCCATGGTACAGCTCTACAACTGTTAATGCTCAAAGGGACCCTTGCCAAAAAGTATTGGCTGCTGCAGTGCCTGGGACAACTTTGACCTAAAACAGATCAGCAGTGCAGTCCACTGGTGTCTTTTAATGTTAATAAATGTTACCCACTAAATCAACCTCACAACTGAAAAGCTAAATCACAACTTAACTTTACTAACACTTCTCCTTAGACTAATTCGCAAGCACTGCCATTATGCAGATGATGATGATTGTTATTAGTGAGGTATAGATTGCAGCATTTACCACACGCCACAAACCATCCTTACTTAGGGGACGCTCCTCTATGAAAACAGATATAATTGGTGTAAATTAACCTTGGAGAGAGTTTAAGGAGATGGTTGACTTAACAGTTCTGCAGCCAACACTGAGACAGTGTTGGAGAAGCTACTGTGCCATTATCATGGTTCTGAAACAGCAGATCTGCAAACGAGGTCTCACTGTGACGAATTTGGCTAAAAAGTATCCAAGGCAGTTTCCTTCAGGGGAAAAATACTGGATGAGATTGTTTCCTTTGTAGATCACTATTCCACACCTTTCAAACCAAGGCAGCTTTCAAACCAAGTAATGAAGCACAAGCTTCTGCTTCTGAAAGTTATTTTGCGTATGAGTTGACCATACTTGTCTGCAAGTGCTGCCACCATGATAAAACCAGCCTTTTTTGCAATTTGAATTTTTATATATATAATGGCATGTTTTAAAATGTTTTAACCTTTTGTGGCAATTGGTGGGATGTGCTTTATTACATCATTTTAAAAAAACAACACTATGGGAATTCAAAGTGATACAATTGTTAAGTTTATGTGTATAAAACCCCCTCCTGTTGACAGTCATCCATGCAAGCAGCAGCAATAAACAACTTACTTGGTTTCTTCCATTTCTAACTGTAGACTGTAACCATCCATCCAGAAATCCCCTCCTTGTTGTACAAAAACATTCCTAAAACAGTAACAAAAAACCAGCTTGATGTTTTGAGGGTTCAGAGCATGGAAAGATTTCTCCAAGTGCACCAGGTCCCCCAGTAATTCTTCTGGCATCTGAGGAGCTGTTTGTTAAGGAAGTTGCTCCAGACTGCGTGCTGGGACAACTGACCACATTTGTGTTGTAGTAACATTTCATGTCATGCCTTTCTACTCTTCTCCCAGTTTTTTCTTCTTTGAAAGAGTGACTTGTGAAAACAAAGAGGATTGCAGAAAGTTCTATATGGAAGGCAACATAAGCACATAATTGGGCTCTTCTTAGCAAAGACTGAAAGGAAGTTGCCTGATGCTCCCATCGAATTGTTATGTGCATCCTTCCTCAAAATGGCATGGCTGCAATGTGCTTAATATATCAGCTGAAGTCATGAGGCCCATTGTGTCCCTGCTGGGATCTGACCAGAATTTGACTGCACACTTCCTACTGGTCAGCTCTATATCAGGAACATGTAGGGCTTGGGCTGGCACCCTGGGGCAGCCCCTGGTACTGAGAGGCTGTAGGTCAAACGCAGAGTTGTACAACACTGCCTCAGTAAAGCAGCGTAATAGGAAAGTTTGTCCAAAAGGCTAAAGAGCAGGAGATTTGGGGATGGCAAGTGAAGGATGTACTGGCTTAAATCCCAGCAGCTTGTGGTTCTGCTGCAGCCACGGTGCAAATGAGCAGGATGAAATGGGAACAGCAGCTGAAGCAGGTGTAGGAGTGAAATCTGAGCGCCCTGAGTCAGGCTGCCTTTACGCCACAGAGCAAATATAGGAGCACAGAGGGTGGCTTCCCAGCGCGGTTTGGACAGAGGCATGAGCAGGAGCTCACACTCAGCCCAGCTGAACATCAGTTACTGGTGTGTGCTCCAGAAGGGCTCACCATGGCAGCACTTGTGGAGCTGCTGGAGCACTGTCAGGCATATTTGTGACTGTGCAGCCCTGCAACACAGCACTGCCATGGCCAGTAACAGGTCATCAGCTTTGTCCTGAGTCTGCAAGGCCTCAGGCTCTGCCTGAGCTTTTCTTGACCTGCCACTCAGAAGACCAGCAATTTCTGTCACTGACCAGGTATCTGTATCAGGTGTGTTTCTCTTCTGTGGTAGACCAATAGTTTTATATAGATGGTAGTAACAAGCAGTTGTTCTGAATACAAAGAGATGTTTACAACTCTGACACCACAGTGTCCTCTAGAGCAATACAGGGCTGGTACAGTGGCAGAGGCACAGAGAAGTGGAGACAGGGAATGCAGCGCAGAGGTGCGCAGGTGGGGTGGGTGGTAAGAGATGGCGCACAGGCTGGCACTGACCCCACAGCCATAAACCAGCTCTGTAATGCTCACCTAATAGACCCTGTAGACCTGGAGCTGGACAAAGCTGAGTTTAGGAATGACAAAGAGAACAAAGGAATGGTCTATAACACACATACATAGGACCATAGATAGTAAATCTGGATGTTACTTGGACCTACAGACCACTTAAGAAAGACAAAGATGTAAATGTATGTAGTTAGACCCTAAAGGAAGACTGCTATTACTGTAACTTTGTCCATATATAAATATCCTTCTCGCATGATTATTCTTAGTTTTTCTGTAATAATTAGATCTAGACTAATGTTGATTCCTGAATTAAACTTGAAGTTTTGGATTATACTACTAATAAATTCTCACCTTATGAGGAACATAAGGACTTATATGGAACATTTCATCTTTGCCCATAAGCAAGATTTTTAAGCATAACAAAATTGAACACACTTTTTTCTTTATCTGTATAGCTATTGCAGTGTACCATGAAGGGAGGCATGTCCTGAGTGGCCTGTTTGTGGAGCAAACTGGTCCTTCCCAAGGTATGGCTGAGGGAGCAACTAGCAAATGCATGGCAAAGGGGAACCAGGTACACAATCATCTTGATTCACCCAGCACGTTTACATTATGTGACTACATCCTTCTTTCCCACTAATTATAAGCTTGAGATTTCTTAATTTAACATATAACCTAATTATGTACTTTTGACACTACCATAAAATCATTGTCCTTAGTATTATTTTTTCTCTTCTTCTCAGTGGTTTGAAGTAAACCTTTAGATTGAACACAAAATTACTCAGGAATTCAGATTTAAATGCTAACATAGGTTTACAGAGAAACAATAGTAATTACTATTAAATGCATGTGTACAGTTCTTTCTATACTGCAGATGCATAGCACTTTACAAATATTGATGGAATTAGTCTGATAGTGCCAAGAAAATGTAAGTCAGCATGAATTTGGGCACTCAGCATGGAACTAATCTGATAATGCATGTGTAATAAAACTCTGTAATGGTTTGTGCTAATTTACTAAGCCCATTGACTCACTATGTAACCAAAACTCAGATCAAGGAACTGGGGAGTGGCTGTGTAGGACAAGGGGCAAGGACTGTACAGTCTGGAAGGGTTTGCTAGGGTAGGACACTAAACACAAGGCAGAAAGCTTTTTTCCTCATTTTATTTCTTCTTTATGGTTGTTAAATTCTAGAAAGGGACAAGTTACACTGATTGTGTCATTGAGAAGGCTGGTCTCAACATCTCTTGATATTAGAACAGCATCTGCTTTGAGATACAAAATTTGAAGAAGAAAGTGTAAGAAGAATGCTGAGTAGCAAGTATTACCTCTGCTAAGCCAGTGTCTCGCTTTATTTGACAACCACATCACCTATTTCCTTTTATAAATTAATCAAATCAGTTTAAAAACTGTTATGTTGTTTGCCCTTGTAACTTCCATTGGAAAGTTTTTTTTTGGATACTCGCTAGTTTGTTCTAGTGTCAGTAAAAATCAACTGGGGTACCTTGATGCCAAATGTGTGCTTTAATTTAAAGAGCACACTTCCTTTCATCTGCTTCTCTAACTTGGAATTTACTTCGAAGTCCAATTCCCACTTCTGGCTCTAACAGGGCACCTAGAATTGTTGCTGTTTTCAGTATTTTAAGTCATCTGTGTGCTCTCTTCACTTGCTGCGGTGCCCTGAAGTAATCAGTACAAGCCATTTGCTATAAGTGCAAAAACTTAACTGCAGTGAATTGCATTTGCTATCATTTTTCAATGTGTGTTTTAGGTGTTTTCTTCAATTATTCTATTCATACCTTTCTGCATTATTTTGAATTAGCCACTCAGTATGTTGGCTTGGATTGACAGGCCAGAATTCAGTGTTCACTTGTCCTGCTTTGCATTACAGGATTTTTTTCTTTTCCACTGGCAATGTTCATGGATCCTTAGCAGAAAGAATGGAGATCAAGTTAACAAAGCTGTACACTTCCTTTGCTGGCATTAAATAAATGCTGTACATTTGGAGTCATTTCAGCCCTTCAATCCACTTTAGGTCATTTTCAAACCACTGTCAGACAGCCAGGGGAATCTACTGAGCTCTCCTACTATTGAGAAGAAAATGTTGCTTTTGCATTAGAATAGTTGATTAATTTTGCTTTCTAAGCACAGCTAAAAATCAGATATAAAATGTGATTGAAAAACAAGTTGTGAGTTTTCAGTGCTACCTAACATAAATCACAACCTGTCACTAGCCAGTGACTGACTCCATCCCACAAGGCAGGTAAATCATAAGTGTAACAGACTCCAGTGCATGCCTCATGCAATTCAGATGGTTTTTAACACCTTTCACCATTAGTATCTTCCAAAATAAATGCAATGCTTGCTTTTATTCTAGTATTAAACAAGAGTGCACATTGTGTGGTAAAAGCAATGAATGAGGCAATAAAGAGACAACCAGAAATTTGGGATGATAAAAGCCATTTTCCCAGAAATGATTAGAGAAATGCAGTGACTAGACCAGCCCCATGGAAAGGCATAATGACAGCATGACTGCTCACACCCATCACTGTTGATGCTTCTATTTGCCCTTCAGTTTGGTCGTGGTAAATCAACTGCCAGGGTGATACA
The DNA here is from genome assembly GCA_035221455.1 of Xenops minutus. Taxonomy (NCBI): domain Eukaryota; kingdom Metazoa; phylum Chordata; class Aves; order Passeriformes; family Furnariidae; genus Xenops; species Xenops minutus. Next base: position 100,886,238 of record JAWWEE010000105.1, read on the forward strand.
CTAGAGGTTTGCTGCACTGTTTGCCTGTCACTGAACTGAGAAATCCAGGGCAGGGAGCTCATGATTGGCAGTGTTGGAAGACAAACCCAATACTCAGGTGGGATTGATATATAAAGTTATATAGAAACATGGGCCCATTTATCTAAATGAGCAAGGGAGGAAATACCTGCTCCTCAGGTGTTAGGGGCACAAGTGGAATATTCTCTTATTTTGAGAGATTTTGCTTCCATAGTTCATTCAGTTGTTAGCTCACGAGAAAAGAGCTTAACCATAACCTAAGGGGCTGCTTAGTATCTGTGGGATGTTCTTCTAAAAAGTCAAAAGAGAAATTGTGTCTCTTAGGGCAAAGCTAGAGAGTGGCCTTTGCCTTTGATCATTATGTGTTCCAGAAACACCTGCTATTGCACAACACTGCAGAGAGCAAAGGATTATTTCTGGGAGGGAAACAAAAATCAGATATGCTCTGAACAACTCAAAAGGATGTAGGTGAAGTGTATGAAGCAGTCAAGAAAAATTCTCCCATTTGCTGCCAAAAGAAAACCATGGTTAAGGGTTATGTTGTAAGCAAGGAAACACATTTGCATCTGATTTTATTAGGGGTGATTGTGGAGTTTATATTCAGATATGCATAGATTAACCTGTATTTGAATAACATTTTCCAGAAAAAAAGTAGCAACAGGTTTAAATATGATAATGAATCTTTCATAAAAATAAAGTTATCAAAGATTGTGATAAAAGACCAATAATCATGAGCAACAGTCAAAATAAGGTTCTTCTCGTCAATTGATCCTATCGTTAGACAAAGAGAAATTGTAGTTCCTTTGACAATGGGGTTTTTTATGATTTGTGAGGAAACAAAACAGAAGGACAACAGTTCAGTCATCTGAACCACCAGTTCTGTTTATTGTTTTGGCAGTTCACTTTCTCCCCAGCTAATGCTGCTTGGAGACCTGAGCACTACTACTCTGCTTCAGGTACTGTGGCTAAGATGAATTCCGCCTTCACAAACCTCTCTAGCCTTCAGAAATTTGTCAGGTTCTCTGAGAGTAGTAAAGTTCTTTCCCTCATGATTTTCAGTGCTATGGAAAAGCAGAAACTGAGGTTTCAGAAGATAAATAGCCAGGAATATATGAATTCATCAAGATCTCAGTGGCCCAATTAAACCATTTTCTTTATGAAGACTCAGCTCATGAAAAACTGAGTATACTAATAAAACTGTGAGTCATCATTCCTTTTTTATTGATTCTTCTTATCTTTCTGTATCTGAGGCAACAATAAACATGATTTATATGCACTGCATTTAATTTCCTGTGGTGTTCTAATCTCGCAGTGGTGTGGGGGAAAAGTCAATGAAGATGGACGATGAGCAGACTGCAAACTGAGAGGTAGACAGCAAATGTGCCCAGAAATTGGGGGGATAGGGGTCATGTTGCAGAGATAAGTAACTTTTACATCTCTAAAGCTGATGCCATTTAGAATGTATTAAAAGAAAAAGAATTACGTGACGGGTAAGGTAAGATGATGGTCCTGCCTGTACACACAAAAAAAATGCCCATTTAAATCCCCTTGTGTGGATGAATCACAATATGATGTTGAATACTTACGAGTCTTGCTTCCCTCTGCACACAGATAAGCAGGGACAAGTTTCTATGAAGATGTCTTCTGTAAGGTCCAGATAATCTGATCTGTATTGGTATATCTAATCTATAGTGGTACCTGCTACTGCTGCTCTCCCTGCTGAACCACATGGACAACGTAACACACATGGCATCACAGGAACTTCCAGTGCCTTCATACATATTTTTCCAATGTCACATGAGTGCTTGATGGATAGCTTGCTGGAAATAGGTTGTAGGCTCCCTGGCATCATCATTCACAAAAAATTAATTCAATTTCTAAAATATAGGCAGACCAGAGGAAAATTACTACAGGCTATTTTCTGGTTCCTTCTCTTTGGGACTTTTTTTTTTTTTTGAAACAACATTAAATTAGTTGGTGAAATTCCACCCTTTCATTTATTGTCTGTGATAATATACTCTGTATGACTGTATTCCAGTTACTGTTGAATTGGTGCCGTTTCACTAAATGCTTTTTGTCTTTGCCAAAGGGATGGTTAAGCCTACAGCTGCTGACAGAGTCATGACCCTTGTGCCTCCCTGAGGACCTCTGCACATCATACAAAAGTGGCATCGCTGTCTGCCTGGGAGAATTTGAACGAAGAAGAGATGCCAGAGCCCTTGGTTGAAATGGGAATCAGTGCTGAAGAGAGCTACCAGGAAGTGCTTAAGACTGCAGGAGCAAATACTGACTCTGTTCCTTGTAAGATTACTTATCGTGGCTCAAGAAATCAAGAGCATTGATGTGCAAACAGGTCAGTCATGGGCACAGAAAATGTAGAGGCAAATGTAGACTTCTAGAAATGCCCTGTACCTCAGAGAGAAAGAAAAATGCCTTTCCAAGGAGAAACTTGTTGTGGGGCCATTGTAGTCATTGGAGAGGGATATGCCAGGAAGCCCAGCTTTGTCTCTGGTTATTGTTATTGAAAAAGATCACAGTTTAAGCCTTTGTGAGCAGGTCCTTCTTTATGGTTCTTTTTGTAGTCTCAGAATAAATTATATTACAGTTTCTTCCAGAGAAAGGCAGCCCTACAGTTAGAGAAAAGCCCTTTGGGTTCTGTTCCTCAGCTTTGCTATCCCTCCCTTCTCCAGTGAACACAGAGATCCTTAACCTACTTTTACATTATTATGAGGCTTGGAACCTGTGCCTGCTCCCTTTGAGGACATCTGGAAAGCTGCCATTGACTTCAAAAAGAGCATGGGCAGGCTTCTTGCTAGTTAACATTTGTAAAGTGCTTGGGGGTACTTAGACAAGGGAAGTTACATAAACGCAATGAATATTGTACCTTTGCTATCAATACTGCACTGCTCTGCTGCACCTTGGTCAGCAGGATCTTCATTCACTCTGCAGCACTCTGTGGCTGCAGGATTAGGGGTTAGTTAAACGCAGATAAATAATCTTCCCAAAATCAATGCAACTACTTATCTACATAAATGAAGCTTTTCTCTTTGTCTAAACAAGAAAATCTCTTGTTTGTGTGAAAACTCTTCTAGAAGTAAGTATTAACACAAGCTCTTATTTCTGGTACAATTACCAAGCATAGCTGCTTGTTTAGGTGTCATATACTTCAGTCATCACAGATGCCCAGGGGATAATAGATACAGAAGATAAATGCTATTTAATACTGACCATTCAACCATTCACATTAGCTTTTCCCAGTTAGTTGCCAAAATTTAGCTTTATCTCTGGTGACACAGAGAAGTTCACAAATACTGATGATTTACATAGGTTACATTAGTATTTTGGTGTAGTTTTTTCCTTGCACATTCCATGAGGAAAAAGTTTTTTCTTTATCCTCTTCCAGAATTCACATCAGTGTTTCAAATTCTATGGACATTTCTTAGTGATTTCATACTGGAATAAAGTGAACTTTGGGCAGTGTTGCTTGACTATCATCTTGAGGCCACAACAACCAGAGATTTGAAAAATATGTTGGAGGCTTGGAAACACAGTCTGATGAATAAGATGCCTTGAAATCACCTACTGATACATAATGGCAACTAGTGCTGATGGCAAAAGGTGGATGTGATACACTCACCTGAGAAGGATCAAAGGCAGAGAGCTGGTAGAAGGAGATGGATTTCATAAGAGTCATGGCTCCTTGCACCAGTAATGACAATGAACTTGACAGTGACATCTAATGGCTAAAAGGCAGCAACAAGCACAAATCCGTGTCCTGTGTAGACAACTCACATACCTGACATAGGCTTTATGTTGTATCAGCAGAGTCATCATCCATTATAAGAACTATAACATGCATTAATTGATTGATTTTATTATTTTCCATGAACCACTGATTTTTTTCCTAAAAATTCAATCTACAAGATAAAATTTGGCATCAAGTCTTTTGATAGGTTGTCTAATATGATGTAAATTTCCCCTTTTGTATCATAGCATTGCAATTCTCCATCAGCATTCTTTATGCATTTTTTTTACTGAGAGCCTAAAATGAATATTTTATTGTAGTTCCTTTTGTGTATTGTAAGCGCTTTGTTGTCATGCCCTGAAAAGATTAATCAGTTTGGTTATTCTTTATAAAAACAATGGCATGTAAATTATTAACATGGCTATGTAGCTACCATTTCAGATACTAGTTTGCTTGGTTGAGGTCATTTCCAAAGGAATCTGCACATCATCTATAATATAATTGAAAAACAAAGCATTCATGTAAAAATGAACATGAGTTCAATGACAAAAATAAAAATACATTGAGTAGAGAGGAAACCTACTGTGTATTTGAAGGGGAAAACATAATGCACCTTATTAAATCAGTCAGCATTTGCATTCCCATAATTCTTTCCTGCTCGGTACATAAAGAAAGCAATTCTTGATGTAGACACCTGGTTTACCAGTCTTTAACTGATGTAGAACCTGAGGTACAAGGATAGTTTGGACAAATATTTGCTAGCAGTGCAACTGATCTGAGCTTTTCATTTCTTAGATTCATAATGTGAGATACCTGGAGTGTGATAGGAAGAAGTATTTATCTCATTATTCCAGTCATGGCCTGGTAATCATAATGCCAGTTCATGCATCATTGATATATTTGGTATGTGAACACTTTGAGTCACAGCATTTCTACAGAAGAGGATATTATTCACTATAATTGTAATTCACTCTAACTGCTGCTTTGCAGGTACCTTCAAGGTAAAATTAAAAAAGAGTGATGCAGGTCGTGTGCTCTTAAGAGCTCAAGGAAGGAAAACCTGATAATTGAAACCAGTAGTTCCATTCACCTGTGGGAGAGGTGTCCAAATCCAAAACATAAAATCTAGGATTTACTGCATTAGGCTTGTCGCCTGTTCTGGAGACAACTGCAAAGGCTGTGAATAGAAACAGCATTAGCAGTTAGGAGCTGGTGGGATGGAGCCCAGTTTACTTGAGCCAAGCCCTGTATTACTGTCAGAACTTTGCCAGCTAACAATATGAATTGCAGCAATGAGTTTTTATTGACTAAAAACTTGGTTCTACATCCAGTTGTATGGTACAGAAATGCCTAAATCACTTATTTCATTAAAACTGTGAGGGGAGCTGAAATTCTGCCGTGCTAATAAAAAGCCAGGTACTTACCACAACCACCTCTACTGACAGGGACTACCAGCATAGTTGTACTGTAATGCTTTCCAACACCTTACCTTCAGTACTTCATATCTAAATGTAGTATGTCAGAAAAGAAATTAGAAGGTTAGGCCTAGCAGAGCCAAATCAGGAGACATTCTCATTTTCTGAGCTTTGGAGGTTAGCATGCTGCATATTATATGGAGAAATAATAAAGACCGTTTAAACCTTTCAGTCTGGAGCAATGAAACCAACAGTAACATGGAGGGTATTGTGTTGCAAAACAGTTTGGTTTTCTTTGGATCTCTGCTTTTCTATTTGAGCTCTACTATGAGGTGTCTCTGGACTGTATTCAGTGTTCAGTATCTGAAGGGCACTGATTGTCCCTGTTGAATGCCTGATCTATGTCAAGTGTAAACAGTAATTAGGTAGCAACATATTCATTTAGCACAGACTGCTCACTCTATCAGTATTGTTTTGTATATAAAAAAAACAAACCATGGACTTCAGCTTTTTTCCCCACATTGTTCCTGGACTTACCACTGGTATCAAATATATCAAATATATCAAATATCCCCCTCCTATCTTATATCTGATGTCAGTGGCAGGCTGTTTCCACAGGAGCATGTGCTGTCCATTGAAGATCAGAAGATGAAACAATTTTTTGGTTTGACCTGCCCTGGAGTTAGTAAGTGGTCAAATGAAGAGGATGCCATTTCTATTTAGTTTACTGATGCCTGAACAACCACTGGTATACAAGTCCATGCCAATGAAGGGGGAAGGATGAAGGAGAAAAAGAGCTGTGAAGGTGCCTGATGCACAAATTGTGGCAGTCCTTATCTAAATGCCACAGAGGCATTTCTGCCACTTTGGCACCAGACTGTGGGCTGACATGCCTTTTGTTTCCCTTTTTTGCTATCTCTCTGATATACTTTCTTCCTTGAGCTGAAGATAATCACATTAGGAACATACTGTGCTTCTATGTTTAGATCTCTAATTAATTTATTCAATAGAGTAAGTATAATTATCCTTATTTTGAACCATCATAAGAAGGTTAAACCATTTGCTTGACATCTCATCCTAAATCATGTACACATATACATGTATATATATATATGCTTTTAGATCTATGAAAATTCCTCCATTATATTGCTGTTAATAATAGCTTGTTGCAGTTAGTGCCACACCCTGTGTCCCACATCTCACTTCCAGGCATTTATTTCCAAGTAAACTCTATACTAGACTTCTGCCCACTTTGCACTGTGAGGTGGGTGAGAGGCACAGCCACACAGGAGCAGTAGTGAGGCAATCTGCCCCACAGGGCACCTCATCCTCTCCATGAATACTTTGAAATTTTCCCTGTTTACTCTGGTAAAAACAGAACAGATGTATGTTGACAGTTAATGTCTCCTAGTTAGCTTTTTGTAAGTACACCACTTCTCAAAGAAAATATGAAGTTAAGCACACAGAGTTTAAGTAATTTAAAAGACAGTTTGTGGCTGATGAATCCCAACACAGTTTCTATCCAGTTGCCACTCATTGCTATAATGGACTGAAGAGTCACACTCATAAGTCACGGTCATTCAGAACATAAAATTTTTCAGCTCTATTTTATGTGATTCTCTTTTAAAAAGGGAAAGTTTAAAGGAACCTTGAAAAAGGTTTTCGGCTATTGCCTCCTCAGCAGCACATGTATTCTGATCAGCACAATCATTACACCGGCCCACACAAAACCCCAGCTTTCATTTGTCGAGACTGACTTTTAAGAAGCTTTTTCGCCAGTGCAAACAATTTGGTCTGTGTGTCCTCTTTTGTAGCCATTATTAACTCACAGTGTGGGCTATAAACCCAAGCTTCCTCATCTGGTGCCAACTGGCATCTGTCAACAGTCTCTCCTTATCTGCTACCTCTGCCAATTCCCAGTGTGAAATGAGGCCAGGCCACACTATCGTCAGGATTAGATCTAATGCACTGAGTTCTGTCTGCCCCGTTTATTTTTACCAACTTATTTAGATTTCCAGTCTGGGCATCTGAGGTCCAGAAATGCTGGTGTTTTAATAAGCAGTAAATCCACACGGATGCAAAGCCTGACTATTTTCTCTTGCTTTTGTTTGTGTGTTCTTAGAGAGCATGGAGGAGATGCAAAATCCTACAGCACAGGAAACTTCAAAACTTACTTCCATACCACTGCCATGTGTGTTTCCAGGATCTAGAAGGACCAGGGAACACAAGGAAGGACAATTGCCCACCTATGACAAAAGATACCTGGACCAGATTGAGATAATGCTCTGCAGGTATTGACCAGAGAATTGTTCTGCTACTATTTCTTAAACTGGCTGTATCTTTATTAGATACTGGGAGATAAAATGGATGAGCAACAAATGGATTGGTAACTTCCTCCTCTAATATATAATGAAGATTAGATAAAAACATTGGATGGGCCATTTATAACCCTGATCTGAAACTGTTGGAGCAAAGCCACAAGTAGATCAGGTGCCAAAGCACAAAGGGCAGGGAAACAAACATCAGATATGCAGTTTGGTTCCCAAGTGTGGAAGAACTCACTGCAGAGAGAAAAAGCAACAAGTAGCTATTTAATGTCAATGCAGAAGTATCCTTATCCACTCTTTCCTAAAGGTTCCAGTCCACTCCTTTTTTAGACACAACCAATTTCTTGCTAGATATTTCAGATGCATTGTACTGTTGGAAAGCATTTTCCTTCACAGGCAAAACAGATCTCTTCTCAGTTTCTTCCCTGCATTTCTTTTCTTATTACTACACAAAAATTTTCAGCATCATGATTGTTTACACTTTTTTAATACTTATTTGTCTGTTAAATCCCTCAGTACCTTCTTTACTTTCCTCAAATTCCCCACCTCAACTTTTTGATTCACCAACTCACTAGTCAGAAAATAATAAAACTATCAGGCTTGCAAGTAACAAAATAAGGCTAGTAAGGTTAAGGGGAAAAAAAGGAAATTAAGCAAGCCTACAAATCAGAAAGCTGCAGAACACATCCAGAAGATGTCATAGATAGTAAAATTTTATAGATGTCCATAAACAATTAGATTCATGGAAGAAAAATCTTTCAAGTGCCTTGAAAGAGAAAGATGTCACCTCTCAGCAAGTCAGTTAGTTGTAGATCACTGAAGGATGGGTGGCAAACTGGGGACGTCATCACATGCTTCCTAAGCACCTTGTGTCAGCCATTTCCAAGGAAAGACTAATGAACTAAATGGACCTCTGTCCTGGTTCAATACGTTAGTTCCTACAGTTTTTTATTATCCTTTTGGGATGGCTGGATTGCTTGTTTGATTGATGTGATTTATCTACTGTATCACACAGAAACTGTGCCAAGAAAACAAATTGCTATATTCATCATAACGTTGCTGGGACAGAGGTCAACAGTGCAGAGCAGCACTGCTGGACTGATAAAGGTACAGCCTGAGAGCCTCAGAAAAGGGTTTCAGAAAGAGGTGCTCAATGTGTGTGCTTGTGTGGATAAGAGAGAGAGTGGGAAGTGCACAACAGCAGAAGTGCCACTTGGATTTTGCTCTTCATTCCCCTCATGTGACAGAGGACAGATCTTTCTCTGTGCAGCTTCAGTGAGAAGCTGGTGAGCAAGGAGATCAAGTACCACTGCACTGAGGGGGGCTCAAATGCGGTCTTGTTGGCAATGAGATGCTGCCACAGAGCTGTAAGGTGGGGCTGGCCTGAAGCTGGAAGCAGAAGTATAACTCAGCTCCATCAGCATCTGTGCTAGCAGGGTGCCCTGCTCACCAAAGCCCAGGGCAGTGCTCCTTACAAGCAAAACATCAGCACCCTGCAGTGCAACAGTGCTTTAAGCTGCAGAGCATTCATGTTTTCCCTGCAGGAAGTTCATCAGGATGAGCTCCAGGACGCTGGCTGAGCTTTCACTAACTGAAACTTGCACTTTCAGGCCATTACAACCTCAGGATCCTATTTCCTGATACACAGATTCCCCTCCTCCTCCCTTCTCTTTCTGGCTCACTCAACAGTGATGTTTGACTTCCAGCCCTCTCAGCATAAGGTAATTGAAGGCAAGTGGCCTGAGCTCAGGGTGATACTTCGGTCAGAAGAAGATGAAACTGTTGATGGAGGCTCATGGACACGAACTAGAATGGATTTCAGATCTCTGTTTTCTCATCATTTCATAGAAAACTGCATTCAATGAGTCCAAGTAAATGAAATTCAATATTGGAATTCATACTGTTTTATTTTTCTCAGTAATTAAAAACCCCCAAACCCAACAAACACTTGATTTTTCTCATAGGCTTAAATGCAGTGATTAATTTACAAATATTAAGCCCAAACACTTCATATATAGCACTTGCTACCAGGAGAAAAATTGTCCAAACCAGTCAACCTCCAGCTTGATTCATTACCTCCCAGCCAAAGGGACCTCTGCCACAAGCAAGGCATTGCAGTCTGCCTTTACCCTTACTGGTAGTCCTTACCACTCAGATGTAGCTTCTGACTACAGTTATCCATAGAGATTTAGAAATTGCAGCCCCAATAGTTATTAAATTATTTTAGTTTATTAGTTCCATTGAGTTAAGTTTTACGATTTAAATTTTTTATAATTATTATTTTATTTATCTAGCTGTCTACTAACATAAAGAAAGCAGGATTCATAGGTCAGTCCCTGTCTTCTTTATCATTTCATGTATTCTGTGATTGCCTAACCTGGGCTAAGATGGTTACAAACACCTGTGGTTTTCCATTCAGTTCAGGATGTTTTTCATAATTGTGGAAGGGAGAATATTGCCTCTGGTCCTATTTGTTTCAGTGCTCTGATGCATTCCACTCCTGTTTTTCTGCAATTCACTTCCCTTTCCGAGTTACAAATACTTGGGCCAGGCACTCCACTCTAAACTGATTCAAACATGCTGAGGACGGATTTCAAGAGCTCTTGAATAAAAGAACCTTGTTCATCTATTTGTTTTCACCTTATTAAACCAAAGACAGATTGCATTAAGTTATGCATTCAATTATTTTATAATTATCTTACTACATATGTCTGCAGTAGTCAGCAAGTTACAAACATACCCTTATATGGATAAATTTATGCCTGAGATACTTCCAGTGGTTTTGGGGGTTATTCAAGTATCAATGTCCTCGTGTGTGTTTGTATATGCAGGATCAGGGTCACACCTTCCAGGAAAGTAATTTCTAGACATGACCCACTGTGTTTCACACTGTGACAGATCTTGTAGTAATACTCAAATCTTCAAGAAAGATTCTCACAAGAGTGTGACTCAAACTGGCCTTGACTGTCAGCACAAGTAATGGATCAAATGCTTAGATGAAAGAAGTATCAAAGCCCGAAGCCAAAGCAGTGTAACTATTCTTTGGTATGGGAATTTGCTGCTGGGCAAAACCCAGCTGCCACCTGGCTGACATAAGCATGGTGATTGCCAATTAAATAAAAACGAAGAAGGTGAAGAATGTTAGATGGAGGACTAGTTAAGGTGTTTACATAACCTCGCTTTGACTTAAACCAGCCTCCTTTTGAGGTTTGGTGTTTCTACTACAAGAGCATAACTATGATTTGTAGGGTATTATCCATATCTTATTTTTCATGGTAACAACTATTGAAAAATAAATGTCTTCACAAATCAGGAATTTCCTAAAATATTTAAAAGCTTTTAATCAATACTTTTAATTTTCTACTTTCAATCCCAACTTTAGAATTATTTACTAAACTTTGCTATTCTTTTTTTTTTTTTGTGAACATAGCAGGTTTTCTACATTATTTTTACTTGATAATTGAAAATCCTTTTTCTCTCTGAAGTGTCATATGCTGCCTTATGTGTTGTTGTATTAGACAACTAGAAAAAGTTTTAATTGAATCCGTGTAGCTGTACAAAGTTACAAGCTCCTTATGGCTGAGCAATACATTATCAATGTAAATGTGTTGTTCTGTATATATTAGACCCATAGGTTTCTACAGAACTCTCAAACAGAAGTTGATGTGAAATTGGACAAAAGTTGGTCTGTATGAATGCTGTAACCTCTGGGTGGCTGATGTGCTGCTGGTGATGTGTGCTTGGTGACATTGTGGTGTATCTGCTGCATCCTCTCAGTGACCACAGTGGATTTATTTCACAGGATCCTTGTAGTCATGTGCCTGTGCTCTATGGATATGCCTGGGATTTCACATGATATTTATTCTGTCTCTTTCCTACTGGATTTACCCTTTTATCCACCACTCATCCACCACTCAGATCTCTCCTCATCCTCCTCTCACCAGGTGAAACAAGCACAACTCCTTTAACACTTCCTTGTAAATGTAGGCCCTTAACAATCCTGGCACCCTACCCTTCATTTGCTCTTCATCCATCATAACTGGACCAAAAAAACCCTCCTAAAAGCTGTATTTCAGATGGAGTGTCACCAACACTGAGTAGGGAGAGACAGGGCAGTGGGACAAAGAGTGTGAAGCCATATAAACTTGCAAGGTCTGGGCATTTTTAGTTAGAAGTAAAGTATCTATAGAAACCTCTAACAAAAATGCAGCAGGGTAAGATCACCCTCTCCCTGGACAGGAGCACAGCATCAGGGCAGAGCTCTTTGGGACACATGTAGAAGGGTTTAGCACTTTCTCCATCATGTTCATTTTCTTCAAAAGTTTTAGCTGATAAACTTTCATGAGTGCATCGTTAATGAGCTGGTACAAACACTGCACCAGCTGAGCACTGCTGGCTGGCACACAGCAGTCAGGGCAGGCAAACCAGGCAATGTTTCTCACCAGCTCACTCACCAGCTGATCCTGGTGGCAAGGGTGGGAAAGGGACTCTCAGTCAAGACCAGTAGTTATTCCTGATATAAAGAACAAATACTGTGATGCAAACACCTTACTGGTGACAACAGTGAACAGCTACCAAGTAGATTAAATTAGCTATTCATCTACTACAGCTACTATTAACTGTGATGTGATCAGTTCTTCCCCATCCCTAAGGGAGTGTGAGGCTCTTCAGTTCTAGTAGAAAGTAGTTGGCCATGTTTATAACCATCCTTGAGAATGTTTGGTCAGGACCATCTTTTCTGAAGTTTTCTGAACGTCATCATTGCTGAGATGTTATGCAGAACTGTGGTTCTGCCCAGTCAGGGGCTTCCTCACATCTGCCACAGGCAGCCAACCTTCCTCAGCATCTCCCCACACTTGTAATCTTCAAATTGCTTCAATTTTTGCCATTGCTAAGCCAGTTCAGAACAGGTAACATTCTGGAAAAGATGTGTCTGTTTACCAGTGGTCATCCCAGGAGAATGGCATCTAAAAAACCCTGTTACAAAATATTTTCATTTAAATAGGTATAACCACACTCTGGGGAATTTAACTGCCTGAATTCAAAACACATCCATTGTTGGCTTTGCCAGGGAGTTGCTTCTGGTTTGAGACAACTTTTAATGGCCACAGCTGTTCCTCCATGTGTCTGTGCACTTCTTTGAACTATATAAAGAATTGCTAACACTCAGTATGGTCTGCATATGCAGACTGATAATTCAATATTGCTTTCTTATATGATGAATGATTTAGGACCTAATGAAGGGTTCTCCAGATACTGGGGGATATGAGGTCTGTGAACTCTGGTTACAGCTTTTTCCGTGACTGGAGGGATTGGGATGCTTTTTCTAGGTATGATTCCCTCTCACCACCGATTACAAGTGAACTTTTGCAGCAGCTGGTCCTTCAGCCACGGTGGTTTTGGCTTCCCCCTTCACACCCTGGTCATCTCCTTTCATGAAACTTCAGGAATTCTGTTTGAAATTAAGGAGCTGCAGATAGGCACTCAGGTTCAGATGGGCAGGATCTCCCTCTGGAGGCTTCCAACAGCAGCTGCGTCTCTCCTTTGGTTTCAGAGACCAGGAGGAGAAACGCTTTGGCAGAGCCAAAATGCTGCTGGAAATGAGATCTCTCACTCCGGACAGGATGTCCTTACCTTCTGATTTGCCGTACAACCCCAGTCCTTCCGCCAAATGTGGCTGAAATTTGCCATCAGCTTGAAAATCCCGTGGACTGCTGCCTCTCCCCGCTCCACCGCAAAAGGCAAAGCCGGGAGCAGGGCCGGGGCGGGTTCCCAGCGCTGTCGGCGGGGCTGGGCGAGCAGTCCGACTGCAGCACCAGCGAGAGAGGGGGAGTGAGGAAGGCTCAGAGAAGTCAGCCTCGCAAAGACGGTAAGTAGTCAGAGGGAACACCCCCCCAACCCACAATGCAAGCGTTTGGAAAGCATAAAAGAAAGTCAGAATTATCTCCTTAGGGCTTTAGGCATGGTCAGGGGTTTCTGTCACATGTCTTACAGAGTTACACACTTACTTCACTGTCATAGTCCCCCACCTGACCTGTTGAACCACTTCCTTTTTTTTTTTTTTTCTATATGCACTTGTAATAAAATGAAGTATTTCTGGGCATAGGAAGAAAGATGTGTAGGCTACAAGTTTTGACCAATATTCTGAATGTTATAGAAGGTTTACAGTTGCGATTTTTAAAATAATAAGTGTGCCTCTTTTCTGCTAACTGGAGAAATCTGTATGGAGAATGTAGAGTCAACTTCCATGAAAGAGATCATGTTGAATTAAATGAGTTTAACTTAGTACCTTCTACTCTTCTTATACCTTGGGGGTTTTTTTTGTTTTGTTTTTTTGGTTTTTTGTTTTTTTTTTTTACTTTTGTGAGTCATTTGAACTCATGTTGATCAGTTCTCTCACTAATTAGCTGGCCTCCATCATACTTGCAAAGGCTGCCATCAGACGGAAACCTAGAGAGCTGCAAAAATGTTTGAAAAGTTTAATGTCAATACCTGTGTATAAATAAAATACTTCCATTGAATTTCAGCCAGATTAGCTGGTATAAAATTCCTGACTAAAGAAGAACTCAGACTACAATCTCACTTGAAATTGTAGTGGTTATCCAATCAAACATCTTGTAGCAAATCAAACATCTTTTTCAGATTTTAAAAGTATACCTAAGCTAAAAAACAAACGAAAAAGAGAAATGTGAACCCCTGATGTGAGGGAGAGATTGCAGTTCGAGTCCGTGCATAACCACAAATGCAACAAGAACTGCGACTTGGACAGTCAGAATAATTCTCGGATAGAAGTTACTGGAAGTTAAAATGTTTGTCTGCTGTGTTAGTGACTTGGGAATCAAGTAAAAGGAAAGGTAAACAAAAATATTCCTGTTCTTACTGTAACTAAACGCAGAACTGACTTTTATCACTAAGAGGCGCTGCTGCATCAGGCCCGTGAGCGACTCCTGCTCTCCACAGCGAGAGGGGGAGCCAGCGGTAAAATACTTTCAATGCATTTTACTCTACGGAGGCTGAATCTTCCATCAGGAAGGTCCTTTATTTTCACTCAGTTATGGAAGCTTTTGTGCTGGAGTTGCAATCTCAGAAATGGTTCTGAAAGTTATGATGATACAGGCAGCAAATTATTGGTGTCTTAGATTGTGTATGTCCTCAAGCTGGTTATGCACATTAAAAAAAAATTTAGATCTATAGAACCAATTTCATTTTCAGGAGAGGATCTGAGAACAAGCTCACAGTACTTCTCACTATGATGAACAGAGCGTGTTAAGCAATATTTTAGTCCTTCGTTTGTAAATATGGAGTTCCAGGAGGGAGCATAGCTAAGCCAGAAAAACACACAAATACTGTAAAAATTGTTCATACAAGGGGACTGTTACCAGCCTGTACAACTTGTTCTAATTTGGCAAGCAGGTTTCTCAGCAGAGCTCACAGCAAGCTGGATATGGACTGGAGCAGGGTAGGAATCTTGGAAAGGATTTACAGGTGATGATGGTGAATACACTTGTAAAACAAAATGATCACAGCTCCAGCATGCAGCTGGCCTAGAAAGTACAGGCTGGGATTACTATGCTTCTTTTGGGTTTGTTCTTTACATCCTTTCTGTGAACACTCTGGAAATCCCAAAGATAAAAATATTAGATCATAAGACAGTAAGTGGTCCTTATGGGTCTTCCAAGGTGGATTTAAGAAAAGGAAGGGAAACACAAACAATACTTCACTCCTTAAAGAACTGCAAAGAATAATTTATGGCCATCAGTGCTGATTAAGCAAGAACCTATCCATCACTTCAGAACAGTCTGACATATAAAAATATGACAATCTGAATTAAATCCATTTACATTTGTCAGAATTGCTCTATATCCCATTCTCCTCTTAAAAGCTGACTTAAAAGCTTTATTCAAAAAACCCCACAAACCATAGAAAGGAAAGGGAGACAAAATGCATTTGTAAAGGCTCTTGCAGCTATAGGCTCTCACATTATTTGTGTTATAGAGAAATAAACAAATTAACACAGGAGAAAGCAGTAGTTACAACCACAGCAATTTTTACTGCTTCCCACTCCTTGCAGATTATTTAACAATTAAATTAGAGGAGGAATGTTCTTTTTTTTGTAATTGGTGATGTTGGAACTGTAAAACAAAACTCTTTCCAAAGAAGTGAATATAAGGGTATGGTTTTAAACACAGCAAAGCTGCCAAAATGCAGTCTGTGTCCCCTGACCCACCCTTGGCTTTAGCCTTTGGGCTGATGCTTGCCTGATCCTATCACAGGCCAGATAAAGATCTAAACCAACAGAAAACACACTACCAATTGAAAAAAATACAAGTTAATACCTTTTTGCTGGTTTAGCTCTTTGAGCTCAGGCACCAGGTGGTCAGACAAGTGCCAGTGCAAGGGACAGCGTGGGAACAGGAGGCTGCAGCATGGGTGTGGATCAAGGAGGGGTGTCCCTTTGGGCAGCAGTTGCTGCCTCAGCTTACATGGGTCATCAAAGTGAAATCTGCCCCTATCAGCCTTCTTTTTCCCATTTGTGACTGATTTTGCTTAGCTTTTCTCTTGTGGTTGAAGAGTCTTTTAAGTTTTGTCTCTATAATTAATCATAGAATAGAATCATAAAATCATTAAGATTGGAAGAGACCTCCAGGATCTTGGAGTCCAGCCTTTGACTGAATGCCACCACGTCAACTAAGCACAGCATTCAGTGCCACGCCCAATCCTTTCTTGAACACTTCCAGGGATGGTGACTGGACCACATCCCTGGGCAACCCATTCAAATGCTTAAGCACCCTTTTCATGATGAAATTCTTCCTGATGTCCAACCTGCACCTCTCCTGGCACATCTTGAGGTTATGTCCTCTTGTCATGTCGCTTGTTACCTGGGAAAAGAGGCCTCCCCCACCACACTACAACGTTCTTTCAGGTTGTTTTAGTGAGCAACAAGGTCTCCCTTGGGTAGCCTCTTCTTCAGCCTAAGCAACCCAAGATCCTCTTCAGACATTAACTATTGTAATATCTGTTTATACTTTCTGTCTTTTAGTGTTGTTTCCAGTGGAATTGTTGTTAGTAAACTTTTAGCAACAAATCTGTTTTAGTCAAAAAACTCTGAGAATTTTTATATATATCTTCTTCCTATTTCTTCCGCTGCATCCACATACCACAAATGATGGAGAACTGTTTGGACTTCTGAGTTACTCTCTCCAGCTGCTCTTCAGACCTGTAAAGCAGAATACAGAGATGTGCTGCCACGATGCCTGATCCATCTCCCACTGCCACTGCTGGAAATGGTGCTGCAAGAACGGCCTGGCCTGGCAGGCCAGGCTCAGGTCCTCACCAAAGGCTCACTGTCCTTTGGCAGACCCTCTGCTTTCCAAAAGAAGTTATGAAAGAGGCAACAGACATTGTGACCAGAAGTCAAGAAGACAAAAGATACGAGTCTAACATGGTAGTGACACAGCAGTGTGTGATAACATGGAGTTGAAAAGCACTTCAGCATGTTGCATGGTCTGTAGGTGCTCAGGACAGGAAGGGTGGTTTGTATCCTCTTAGCATTCACATCCCATTCCTCTGAAAGCTCCAATTACCCCTGTGAGAACAGAGATTAGTTTTTTTAAATTATGCTGTTCTTTTGGCATCAGATGGCTGAAAGTTCCTGATGTTGTTTAACACTGTGCAAAAGAAAAAAAGTCTTTTGTGGGCTTAAGAGTGATTGTTCCTTTGTGACAGTTTGTAAGTAGGAGGCAGTGGCAGAATCAGGATGCAAAATTCGTTTTATACAGACAAGAGCTGAACAGGAAAATGGGTCATCCTCCTCAAGTAGATGGGGATTTATAACTGTCAACATATAGAGTAGGAACATAATAAAAATATTCACTGGAACTTAACGTTTTTTACATTTCAACTGCACTTTAAAATAAAAATACTAAAGGCATGTGATAAAAATGCTACCTAATTTCCGATATAACCTTGTGTGAGTGTCCCTAGCAAATTATCAAGACATCATCAAAGCAGACCAAATATAAGACTTGTATCTGTCTTCAGCAGTTGTAATAAAGCTGCATATCCCTACAGTAGGGTAAGGTTATGCCAGCAGAGATGGCATCAGAATTTGTTTTCATTTATCAGCATTAAGATTTTGGTGGAAAACATTCTGAATAATAACTAATTGATGATGTGGTGATTGTATTTGTGTGAGTACTTTGCTTTTCCCATGAGCTCTGTCTTTACCACATCCCAGTGTAGCATTAGCAGTGTCTGTCTTTTGCTTCATTGTTCAAGTTCAATCATTCTTTCCATCTCCAGAGCCACCACAGAATTCATAATTGAACAAGTCTATGTAAAGTGCCTCTGCCATAATTAAACACTCTCTCTGTGCTGCAAACATCATAATAAATCAATCAACATGCTGAACTTGTTCAAATTACTATAATTCTTGTATCTCACACTCTGATAGTAGTCCTTTAATTTCAAAGCCCATAAACAATGGTTAAATAAGAAATAATCTAAAGGAATGGTAAAGGGAAGAAAAATATAATTTCTCTGGAAACACAGTAACTATATTTTATTCCATCCATAAGGTCTAGTAACAACAAGGCAGTGACAGCATGTTAACCACTAAGTAACCCCACAGCATTTCTTCTTCACCTTCCCATGGTATAAAATTTGAAATAATTATCTTGCTGCATGTTGCAGCTCCTACTTAGCTTCCACTGTTGTTTTTAATTGTGTATGGATCTAAAACATATAAGCTCTTCTGCTAGTCCCCAACTTTAAAAAATTTCATCAGGCAATGAGTAGCACAGAAATACTCTGCAAACTCTAGGCTGATGTTCAGGGTGACCAGAAACTAACCTTCAACTAAAATGATATCTAAAATTCCTCCTTTATCCCTTCTAAAACCAGTTCTGATGAAGACAATGGTCCTAAGACTTGTGATAAAATCAGCAAAATTAACACAGCATGGAAAGGTAGCATATTAGGGATATTTTATGCATGGAGATGAAAAACTACAGAGCAAGAGGTCAAATTCCTTGCACAGTATGGCAGTCACTTCAAGATTAAACAGTTTCTGGGTCCCAGGAATTCTCGTCTGTACTGATTCATCCACACATCACATTATGTCTGAAACTTTTTTTTTTCCAATTAAGAATGCAGTCTTATTATCTGATTGGTTTTTTGGCAAAGGCACTGTGTTTTCCTCTTGTGCTTCCTAAACAGAGATGCAGATTCTTAAACAGCTGGGCATTCAACAGAAATGATCTCATTCTTTAAATCTGTAGCATCAAAACAAGACAGAAATAACCTTCTAGTGCAATGAATATTTTTGACAAGATTAAGGTCCCACACAGGAAATGGGACATGGAATTGTTTTTAAGATCTTTAATATGTGTCTGCCAGAAGAAATCTAAACCAATTTTTGGAAAAGAAGGATGAAGTGAACTGAGAATTTTCTTGTGGCTGTACCATAATTAACATTATTGTTGCCAGGCTAATTTATAATCACTAAGAGACTCTCTTTCCCCTTTGACTGCTTGAGGAATTTGACTGCAGGATAGAGTAAGTTTTTCCAGTAGCCTGGGTAATCCCTGCTCTTCCCACCCATCACTAAAACCATTCTTTACATTAGTGTGGTTTTCAGCTGCACTTGAGAACTGAAAGCAGAACTCTTATCAGTTATTGAATTAAATTCCAAAATATTGTGACTAATGCTACTGAGAGGGCTATAAATCATCATGCCAGTAAGGAGTAAGGTCTAAAAAAAAGTCTTTGTATTCCTAAGAAATTAGAAATTTTATATAAGCCCTGAAGTATCAGGCTTTTCCAGGGCTCGTTGTGGCTCCGTGAGTGCTGGAGTCCTCAGGAAGCAACAGAAGCAGAGACCAGGTATGTGTGGAGCTTCCTGGAAGGTCCTAACTCCTGCTTCCCACACACAACTGCTTAGGGCCAAAGCACCAGGTGATTTTTGAAAGTGAGATGAATCACCTAGTTTGTTTCCCTCCAGTGTTTTGGGGGCGTTGGCATTTGTTCTGGTTTTGTTTTGTGGTTTGTTTCTTTTTCTGGGTCAAGAGTTTGAGTAAATTTTCTGGGTAGACTGGAACAGACTGAACCTCCCAGGCAAGGAACAGCTGTGAATGGAAGAAGTGTTCCTGCTCAGAAAGGCCTGTCTCACATTTACTTGAAAATTGTACTTCTATACATGTATCTCTGTGCTCTAGGATATAATTTATTGCAATAGCAAACAGGATACTACTGTCTCTGGGAATAGCTGCAAGGGGCTTTGGAGCAGTGGTGTGGAAAGAGCTACATCCTTCCTGCAGCAGCCAGCAAGAACAGCAGCCAGCACAGCATAAAGCCAGGCTATAGTCAGCAGTCTTGGTTAATCCCAATCTAAATCCCACCGGAATCCCTGCAGCAAACAGTGTTGGACAAACTCCTGTGATGGTTCCACCACAAAGACCACTTATTACCTGACCTTCTGCCTCAAGTTTCATTTCTTCCCATATCCTGGCCGTTCCCCAGGCTGTCAAACAGGGACTAAGTGACTGCACTTTCTTTTTGCGTGGAATAGGAAATTTAGGAGAAGGCGGGAATTTCAAGGTCAGTA
This sequence comes from Xenops minutus, assembly GCA_035221455.1. Classification (NCBI taxonomy): domain Eukaryota; kingdom Metazoa; phylum Chordata; class Aves; order Passeriformes; family Furnariidae; genus Xenops; species Xenops minutus. The sequence continues at coordinate 100,906,347 of JAWWEE010000105.1, forward strand.
GCTGGGCTGGGTCATGGGGAACCATATCCAGCAAATTGTGTTTTCAATGTCTCATGATCTCAAGTGTCAGAATACGGTGGCCCAGACAGACAACAAACCAGCTGTCCTGCATTCCAGGGCCAGGCTGTCCTGTGTGCTGTCCTGCTGTCACAGGCTGCAGACCACTTGGAACCGAGCTCTGTAAATATACATCTCTTATGCCCACCTCACTCATTTTGCAGTTTTCTCAAAGACCTGATAAAGTTGCTTAAAAATAAAGCAGTTTTGCCCATATGTAGGTGCATATAATGTCATGAAAAATTAGAGCAGGTCAGAAACAAAAAAATTGAGACCTTTTCAATATTTTGCTCTAAATCAGGACATTTCGAAAATCATAGAATCATAGAGGAAGGGACCCTAAAGATCACGTGGTTCCCCCTTGCCATGTGCAGGGGCACCTTTTGCTAGTCCTGGTTGCTCAGAGCTCCATCCAACCTGGCCTTGAACACTTCCAGGGATGGGGCAGCCACAAGTTCTCTGAGCAACCTGTTCCAGTGCCTCACCACCCTCACAGCAAAGAACTCCTCCTGATAGCTAATCTAAGCCTACTTTTTTTTTTTATTTGAAGCCATTCCTGTGTCCTGTCACTGCTTGCTCTTGTAAAAATGAGAAATTCTCAAGTATTTGAATTATAATCATAAATATAAAAATTATAAAAATCCATTTTATCACAGAAATGAAACACTTCCCTCCTTAACACATTTACCTTTTAAAGAACAGAGAAAAACACCATTCACTTGAATTTATTTTTTTTTTAAATTTTCCACTTAAAAGCCTTCTAATCTGACATTGCACCATTTTAGAGAGAGGGTATTGAAACAGAGCAATCTGTTTCGATCACCATCACCACGCAACCACCACACTGGGCTCTTATCAGGCATCTTGTATTGCTGTGTTCTACAACTGCACAAATAGATATGCCCTGGCTTGATGTTCCATGATGGGAAATCACACACTTTTACGCAATCAAGAATGGGTCATGCAGATATGAAATGGGCAGAGCTATGACCAAATGCTGAAAGGGCCTTGCCAGACCAGGTTAAGCAGCCTCATGCTCTCACACAAAATGCTCTTCAAATGTGGACCCACCAAACCTTTTGTCAGGAAAAAGCTATGCATATGATTTGCATATTCCAATTTTTTATGGTTTTCTATGAACCAATGCCTTGGAAAACATGGTTTTCAACATAACCTCTTCTGCCAGGAATTCTCTGAAGAATGAAATCTAAATGTGAGGAAATGCAAGTACTATAGGGTGCTGCCTCAGGTCCAGGTAATTATTCCACCTTTTTTACATATTTTCCAAAATTGTTCCTCCTCAGCATGGGGCACTGAGCCATGACTTCATAACACAGTCCATGTGTCATGGAAATTGGTGACTGGTTTCATGAGCAGCTTCTCACTAACCCAAACCCCCCACAGGAACATCTTTGGTAGACTACAAATACCACTTGGGCACAAAACTACCATGAACTCAGAGTGGATTTCTTCTGCAACAGAGAAAAATGGTTTTGGAAGCCAGCACTCGAACATATTCTTAGATTTTAGAGAAAGAAAGACCTTATGTCTGTTCTTCTGACTACTCATCCATCACAAGCCTTTAAATGGAAAAGGAAAGTTTACACGGTTTGTGAGAGCCAATTTTGCACAAGGTTTTGGAATTCAAGCCCCTCCTGCAGGACCTTCAGCCTGGTCCCTTTTTCAACCTCCTTTTTAAAATTTCAAGATGCATCTGAATACAACTGAAATGACCTCCCAACCTCTGTCCTTGGCTCAGAAGAAGATGAAGAAGGAAGGAGAAGTTTCGTAGCCACGCAGTTATGAACAAGTACATTTTGGCTGTTCTCTGCTGTGTTTCCAAAGTAAATCTTCTCATCTCTCGATTGTCTGGTCATACACACCCTGGCAGGTCTACCTGACTGATACCATCTGTTATTCCTGTGCTAGGGGAGAGAAATTAGTCTCTTCAGTCTCCGTAGGGAACCATATAAAAACAAATGCCGAAATCCTAGTTGCTATGTCTAATATACTGCAAAGGCTTAAACCAGGGATATTTATATCTTGAGTCAAATTTAGGTTGTGGGCAAATGCCCAAATATTTTTGCAAGTTGTTGCAAACATTTGTTGACAATAAATATGTGACATGAGTATCCAGGATGTCTATGAGGAATAGGTGTTAAAACAACATTTCTGTAGATAACTGTTTATAATAGATCCTTGGAAACTTGTCGCTGAAATATGTTTGCTACCTTGACCTAATTTGCAGATTTAATATCTTAAATCCTGAAATTTAGGGGAAAAGAAGTATTTTTAAAAACCAAGAATGCCTTCAATGTTTAAAGAAATAGAGTCAGTATTGGTTGGGGAGGAGTAAATGTGACTGTGAAAATTAACTTTATAGGAGTCCTTCTCTACCCTTTGTCTTGTCATTCAGGATGCATCATTGCTTTATTGTGATGCTTTGGGTCAATTAGATTTTTATCTGAACTGATAAAGAAGTGAAAATCCCTAAGACAAAACCCCCAGTGTTAGTTAATTGTACCAGAATTAACTAGCTGGATTCCATGAGGAAATTCACTGAAAACCTTCAAAGGGTTTTTAATAAAATGGGGACTGTAGTTACTGGAAGCTAAAAAAAAATAATGAGTGCTTAAATCTTGAAATGTGAGATCTTATTCATAACAAGTCTGGAGGGTGGTAACCTACAATAGCAGTTACTAATATTTCTACTTCCTTTGCTGTAAGGAGAAATATCTCCATAGCTGTAAAATAAGCAGCTTAGAAAACTCTTAAATTACATCCTACGTAGCGTGTTTGGCTGCCTCATTCAAGCAAGAGTAGGCTGACACTGCCATAGTAGTGTCAGATGTTTGCTTAATAAAACATCTCTCTAATTAGACTGTGGGCAGATATCTTGGCATTACAGTTTTATTAGACTGTGGTGGATTTCACCAAGTTTAAGAATACATTTTTCTTAAGCATTTTATTTCTTCTTTCAGGCAGTAAAATTAGAATTAAACACATACTCCTTTTTCTATATTCAAGGCATATTGTGAAGGACCTCCCACATAGCTCTTACCGTGACTGTGATCTTTTCCTTGCTTGCAAGGGACAATAACCCAATGCGTTTTCAGGAGACATCCCCTTGAAAGAGGTCTTGAACCTTTTCTGAGAGATCTGTTCCTATTTGTTGCTGTCAGATTAAGTTTTTCTCTTTCAAGCCAGCAGTCTTCTGTAAGTGACTGGGGCTTTCCTGTTATTTTTTCCTACTATTTCCAATTAGTGGGATAGAATCAACATCTTTTTGGAAGTTCTCTGGCAGTTTCCAAAAGTGCTAAGTCAAAATTAGACACGCAGTACCACACACAGTGGATTTTCTGCCATAGGGAAAGATGGAAACTTAATGCCTTTCTGCCTGAAGATGTTTTCATTGCTCTCTGGTGATGTACTAATTTATATCCCAGAAACTGACTATAAAATAGGAATTATCAGAGTGGTATCATATTTACCTTGACTTTATAGCAATACATATTACCTAGCAAGGTGCAGGGCAAAGGGGACTCACATTCATTATACTGTACATATCAGGGCCCTAAGTGATTACCAGATGTAGCATCTAAATGCAACACAATTTTGAAGGTTGTTATCATGGTCTGCTACAATGGTGGTAGATGCCACACAGTCTTAAAAAACATAAAAGCTACCAACAGACGCTACGTTATCATTAGTAAGCAGTTTGGCTAAGAGATTTCTGTGAAGACTAAAAGTGGTAAGCACTCTCTAGTCATAATTAACTCCAGTACTGTGGACAGTAAAGGTCAAAACAAATGTCTGGCAGACACAGGGACTGACTGCATGTTGCTGTGACCTAATTCTATCCAACTTACTACAGAGACTTCTTTATCACAACCAGCAAAATAATTCAGTTAGAATGGGAAAAAATCTGGTGATTTCTACAATTTCTCTCTTGTATAAGAAGAGAGAAAATAACATCTCTGAGCTGACTACCACCACCACAGTGAATGTGTATGCAACCCAGTGACAGAAAACATTTCCTCACTCACCTTAAAGTGATTGTGGTAAGCTAATTAAGTATTTTATACTCTCTTAGATGATTGTCTGCTTATGTTTAAAGGAGATTTTCTGTCTTAAAGGTTGGCAGCATACATGTGCACACTTCAAATAATACATTCTCACTAAGCAAACCCAACACTGCCTCTAGACACAACCTACTGCAGCCAGGCCATAAGCACTGGCACCTGGGCAAAAGCAGAGACTGCAACTGCTTTGTGAAAGAATTGAACTGGTCTTTAGCCTGCAGTTAAGCTTTCCTCAAAATACTGTGGAAGGAAAGACTGAGTGGCCTTTTCTCTTCCTTCAGCTATCATTAATTGGTGTTATTTCTATAGTTCCACTGCCATGAACCTTTTTCCTTGGTTTTCAGCTTACCCATGGAAGTAATGTCTAAACAGAGAGTACCCACAAGGCATAGATTACCTGCCATCTCCTTCCCTTTAGTAACAATCACCCACAGCAAGTGGGGAACAGTAAAACAGTGAGATAAAAAAAAACAAGCATGGTGTTTAAAAGAACAACACTGAAGACGCCGTTGCATAGCATGTAGATATACTTATTTTAGAAGCAGCTGGGTTTGCAACCCCAACTGGTTGTTGGAATGTGCAAGAAACTATTGTTTAAACAACATACACATTCTACTGCTATAGGGGTACCACATATGTGTCCCACTTCCATGAAGAAAAGCATACACAGCCTTCCTGGTTGCAGAACTGTGGAGAACAGTCACTACTAATGAGGCATTGCTTTTTTTGCTTTCCTGTGAAAAAAGTCAGCAGATCTTTTTCATTCACAGCCATGAAAAAAGGGATGGGGAAGATGCTGACTTCCAGATTCTGCAAATCCTAAAAGAAAATGTAGCCCAGTGACAGGTAATTTATTTATTGTCACTCTGCTGTGAAATCACCATATTAATATCCCACCATTGTGGGAAGATTAGATACTATGCATTCAGGTGGCCTTAAGTGCAGAAATAAGCTGCCTTCAGCGGTCAAATAAACTGTCCCTGAAAGTGCCCATCGTCTTGGTATACGAGAACCCATTAATACAGTGAAGGTGGGATGCAGTTGGGAAGGATAAATTTTAAAAGTCATTTAGTGGAAACTAATAGAAAGTAGGTACAAAATCTAACTGGGCACCAATATGCAGAAAGTAATTATTAATGGGCCACTGTTTAAATGGAGGGATCGATCAAGCAACATTTTTCTATCAGTCTAGAGGTTATAGGTATCTGGCTCAGGTTCAGTTTCATTCAAAGTTTCATTTTCAACCTGGATGATGGACTGGGGAATATTTCTATTAAATTTGCAGACAACATGAAACCGTGGGAGACTGAAAGGATATTGACTGGCAGGATTAGATCTGAAAGTGATTTTGACATATGGGAAAAACGTTCAGAAGACATGACAGGGAATTCAGAGGAAGTGATGCAAAGCTGTACACTTAGGCCATGTTTCCACAATCATGTGAGATCTCTGCTTTGGTTAGTCACCCATCTTCACCACCCTGCTCAGTAGCAGCTAGAATGTTTAACATCACCGTTTGTAACCCATTATTGCACAAGCAGCACACCACATTCCCCTCTACCTTGAGCAGCAGCAGTAGGATATCTACCTGGAAGTGGTCAGAGAGCTGTGTGAAGAGGTATGAACCCATTCAAAGTACATCACACACATCAGAAAGGGCTGTGCGATTGTATGGCAGTCAGTGGTACTAAATGTGAGCTGCTGTAGCCCTGCCATCTGCAGGACTTCCCAGCTACATTCCCATCTTTTTAATTTTGCTAGCATTGCTTCTAATGCAACCACATGCTGATATAGTTCAGGGGGTTGACAGCTGGCTCCACCAAAAAGTGATTATTTCCCAGCCACAATAGCTCTCAGAGTCAGCTCAGCACATAATTACATGAACTTGTGCAGTGTAAGGGACAGGAACATGAGTCTGGGATTGAGTGGGGCAGCAGGACCACAGCAGCTGGGATGATATCAACTTCAGGTGCTATGGCACTGTGAATAGGGAGAGCACTCAACTAGGACTTTAAGAAGTCACAGTAGCCATATAGATAAAAGAATTCCCCCTTCAAAATCATCTTGTCCCATGAAAAAGAGATGTTGTATAGCTAAGGAGATGGGCTCCAGATATGGGGGGATTGGCTGTAGAAAATGTGATTGATACCTGAAGGCCAGAGGAATCGGCCTTAAGGAAAAGAGAGATCTCAGATGAACCTTAGCAGGATTCTCCTTCTCTGCTGTCCCGCGCATTTGCAGGAGCAAAGAGGAGCAGATGGCACAAGAGAGAGAGCAAGAAGCCCAAAAGGAGCCGCGGTCACCACCTGTGCCTGCCACAGCTTGTTCCCTCACCCGGGATAAACGGGAGGGGCAAATTGTGGAGAATGCCCTGACCAACTGCGCCGTGCACAATCCCCAGCTGCTGCTTGCTGTGCTGTGAAATTATGCATATGCTGGAGCGAAAGTAGTGAACAATTGTTTTCTGCAAATCTTGCTCCCAGGCTTTTTTTAATGGTCCCTTTCCTGCCTTGCATCCTAGACCTCGAGCTCTGCCAGACCAGGATCTAGACCTAGATCCCACAGGCTGCCATTTCATTGATTTTCCCAATACTGTTTTAATAAACCCCCATATTACTGTTGCAACTTTTCTGCTCAGCAAAAGCACAAAGACAACCCAAAGCTGTGAAAGTGCAACAGAATTTTTAACATGTACCGAGGGCTGAGCTACAAAAAGGAAATGGCACTTCTGAAAGGCAGAGGAACTACAGGGAATTGAAAATGTTTGAAACCCACAGTGTGTCCTGCTGTGTCCATCCCTTCCTGAGTAAGAGGGATTTTTCAGCATTAGAATGAATCTTGTTTTTCTGGGGAAATACAACTTCCATACTTAGGCACAAATGCTGAGGGTGGTGTGGTGGAAGAAGATGAAGAGCAGAACATGGCAGAAGGTGCAGGAGTCCCTTGGCCACTGTCATTAACTCTCCATCAGCTGCTCTCACCTCAGCAAATGAGTAGAAGACATGATCACCTGGACAGAATCCATAAGGAGCAATAAGAGCAATTGGAGGTCTATAAGGAAAGATTAGAAGAACAAAGGCTCCTGTGGAGGAAAGAAAAAGGGAAGCCTCACAATAATCTCCAGAACTTTCTGATGGTGAGGAACAGAGCACTGGAGTTAAACTGTTTGCAGCGATTACACTCAAAGCCTTCAGGAGCTGCTCAGACAAGGCCCCATGAGAAACCTGTTGGTACAATCTTGGGATAAATTGATGAGGTGCCACCTCTGCCTAAATTTTTACGATTTTATAATTAATACACATCACTGCATTTGCATCCTAGAGCAGACATAGCAAAAAAGAGATTTCATTCAATATGGAAGAGGATTATGGGGATTTGGTTAAGAATATTGCTGTAATCAGAGTCCCCTCTTAGCACACTGAAGGGATTCTGCTCAGAAATCAGAGACCCAGAGAACTCTACAAGCCATACTATCAATGCCATTCCTCTTCAGTCTTCAAGTTACTATTAAATTGTTCTTTTAATTACCTTTATTATAATTTGCTTTAACTAATTTTACTCAAATAAGAAACAATTATTCATATTTGCCAAAACCAGAAGTATTTTATAACTTATACTTGTGTAAATATTATATGTTGTCACCTATTTGGGCACTATTCTGTGGATTTAGGACTGCTAGACAACATTAAGTTCTTCATCCAGCTCTTCTTGAGTCCATCAGTGTGTTGCACTAACAAGTATGCTCTGGGAAAATGTTTCTGGAATCACCTCCTGTCTTTGAAGATAGCATCAGAATGGTTCCAGTAATTATTTTGTCAACCAAACCCATTATACTGAACTACCTGCATGATCTGATTTGAAAGTAACAATAACAATGAAACAGAAGATCAGCACAGGAACTGCTTCAACAGTTCCTGACTCAGTTAAATTCTTCTACGGAAATGTTAATTTTGCTGAGCTTTTCCTTTTTTTGCTGATCCTTTAGCAGATAGCTGGTCCTTTTTTACTGGTGCTCACACAGTGCTACAAGGAGGAAGAATCTTAGAAGCAGTTCTGGTTGCATCCAAAAAGGACGGGGCTGAAATGTCATTTCATGCTTTGCTATTCCTTACACTCCGCTGCTGAATGGCAATGTAGAATACAAGTTACGATCATCTGATTACAGATCTTCTGGTGCTAAAAAGAATCTTGGGACAACACATCCTGGTGCACTGCAAGTTTATTCTGGATCCTATTAACATTTCCTATCTCCTACTTCCAAACACACACTCTTATTGCCTTTTGATTCAAAATGTTAGCCAGTTTTCTGGGTTCTAAATGGGTTGTGCCACAGTGAAGGGGAAGCTGATTTGGGGGTAATTACTAGGTTTCTTTCCTTTATTTCCAAACAGGATGTCTTTTTCTAAATACAAGGGAAATCAAAATAACAGTATATAATTTACAGATCCCATCCTCAAATCTTTCCCATTCAAAATCTGATTAAAAATCTCTTTCTCAGCTTTTTCTCAGGTTGCAATACCAGACTTCTGTGGGCGTGCCCAGTCCCATATTTGTTTGTTTATCTAGGTGATGTTTCTGCTTCCTTTTGCAAAGACAAGCCAAAAAGAGCAAAGCAATATCCAACAAATTCCTGCATTGATAAATGCTTTCTTTTGGATGGAGCCAGTTGGTGCTTCAGCTGCTTTTTTTCCAATAAAGTGTCTAGTAACTTCTTAATCTTAAATGAGGGATCCTATGCATAACAGTATACTCATCCTTGATGAATGTCCTGATAAATCCTGATTTTTTAACTGCAATACAGGAATTCGGGCCAAATGGAGAAGAATATCATAAAGCAATCCTCTCATTTTTCATCTGAATTTTGCAGAAGTTTCAAATAGGCTTAAATTAGTTTTGTAGACTGCACTTCCTTTGGTCTTTGTCTTCTCTTCTGTTTATTTACACTATTTTAGCCCCTTCAGCAATTTTCAATAAATAATCATTTCCTCTCTGTTAAGGACTGCCATTGTATAATGTTTAGTCCAATCCATGTTTACTACTGTTTTAGCTGAAAATCACCATTACCACCAGCCTGAATTTAATTCAATAAGTTGTTATTGCAGGCTGGGGATTAAGAATTTAACTCAGAGAAATTAGGAAAATGAAAGCAAACACATCTACAGTTTGGCTATGTTGTATGCACAATCCTGCATAGAGGGAAAGTCAAGTAATTTAGTATTTCTATTACACATTGCATATAGAATCAAAATACTCTTAATTTATTCACATTTTTGATAAGCATGTGACAGAAGAACCAACAGAAGTGTATTTCCCACTGATACTGAGTCAGTAAGCCTGATATGGCTTGAGGCTGATTTCCAGTTTGCAGACTCAATAGACGTCCAGTGCTAGTGGAAGAAAGGCTAACGACATGCTTTTCCAAGAGAAAACTCCTCAGAGAGGACAGATAACGTCTTGAGATTTTTTAGATCTAAAAAATTAATGTGTCCTGCTCACTCAAAGGACAGAAGATTTCTTAGTATTCACTGAGCAGAATTGTTCTTTCCTTTTCTCGGATTGAAAATAAAAGTGCATTGCAAGATTTTATCCTGGAATGACTGTGGCACGCAATGCCCTGGCTAGCCCGTGACAAGAGGAGCTTGCAAGATGAGCTGGCTGCTAGATATTCAGTCTTGCTCTGGTCCACCTTTAATATGCTACTCATGCAGGCATCCCTCTGTCACTGCAATTTTCCTGCTGCCTCCCCACAGTCATAGCAGCAAGTAGATGTTGTTCTTTTGAAACAACACACTTTGCTGTACATATGCCTCTCATCTGGAAAGCTTTAAATCATCCTGGGACCTCCTTAACAAGACAGACTCTAACACACAGTCTTTTTTAAACCTTTGTTGGCAAGTTCCTCATGAGACATACAGCATATTCAGCCAAATGAAAAAACAGGTCACCCCACTGTACCTTGCCACTGAATCACTGCATACCTCCCATTCCTGCGCTTCAGATGCAAGTACTGGGCTTTGCCTCTCCATTACATTTTAGCTATTTTCCTTTAATAAAGGGAGCCCACAACATCACCAAATCAAAGTTTTCCACTTGTTCTGATGGTAGGTTTTATAAATTCTTGGCATAAATGAAAGTTTTATTACAGAATGAGGTCAATAAAGGACTGCTCTATTAGGTTACCGAGGGGCTCATGCAGCAGGTGTTACACAATGTCAACTAGTAAAAGTGAGCTGCCAGTAACAAACCATGACAATGGCAACAGAAATGATAGACGCATAACTGCCTCACAGTTGTTTGGAGTTTTCTGTGAAACCCAGCACTTTTCAAGCAAATAGGAAGTCAGAACCTGCTAACAATAATGTATGAAAACAACACACTGTTTTGCAACAAACAAGCATTATGTTAGTGCACAAAGCCTAAACACTCCTTTGGACTAGATAATTATCCCCCCTGTATTTCTGGAAAGGCCAGATTGCACAAAGGAGGATTGCACTAGCTCAGACATGTGGTCAAATAGTGGTCCAACTGAGACCTCAGTGCTTGTGGGTACATTTTATTATTGCTGTAAAATAATGATTTGTGGTAACAAGAGACAGAACTTTTATTCTGCAAACTCCTTTAAGACTGCTTTAATTCTCATTACCCGAGTTTTCCAGACAGTGATTTTAGTCTATAGCAGAGCTGAGCTAGCACCACACAGCATCAGGGAAAAACAGCATTAAAACAAATAATGGACACGGACTGTCACAGGGAACTCAAAATGAGGATAGAGAGCGGTCAAGCACCAGGAAGAGGTCATTTTATATAAACAGAAGTGGAGAGCACTAAATTTAGTCAGCTGATTATTTATCTCGTATTACATTTTGCCTGAACATTTGGCCGTGGGATACAAAAATGCTAATGTGACTCTGTGGATACTCTTGAAAGCATAATAAATTTGAAGAGTAGATAGATAATCTCATAGAAATAAATACTTTGGACCATGCTGAAAATGGCACTCAAGACAATACCACTTAGACATTAGAGATATTACAATAATTGGTTTCATGTAAAACAGATAGCTAAAGACATTGGATTAGTTCCCAGGAGTGTCCTAGAATACATCATTGAAGATGGGTTCTTTAATTGAATGCATATAGGAATAGATATAACAGCTTGAGCCATACACAGTATGTCACAAACCTTAACAATTATGGCTACGTTTCATTTTGCACACAATCCCACCCCCATAAAATAGCTTGATTCAAATTTAAAGGTACAGAATCCAACTTATTTGCTAAAGTGGAGTTTTACATTCTTTGAGGAAGGAAACACGTCCTCCTGCTTTTTACTGAAAAGAACCAAGTACAGTCCCAGAGCAATATAAATAATAAATCTCTCTCTTACGCATTTATAAAGAGTCCATCAGTATGATACATATTTAACATACATGCACTTTAAATTTCATTATATATGTATGTGAAAATTATCTCCACTTTCTGAGTTTCTATAAATTGTCCTGTATAACTGGTTTAAAAATATGGGCTACTTATTTTTATTTTCCATTCTTTAGGGCTTTTTCCATTTTTTAAAAGTTTGTTTGTAGAAGCTGAAAAACTGTTTGCAGCTACATTTATGTTTTTCCTACTTGAGGAAAGTGTTATATCTCTTTTTTTTTTTTTTTTCCCAAAAGAAGTATTTTAAATGGTAGGGTGTACCTACACTTGTTCAGGTTTTGCACTTGTACATGTGGAAAAGCAAACACAGAACAACTCAAGTCACAAAGCCCATGGATCGATCTGATCAAATAATCTGACAACTTGCATTAGAGAATTTCCTCAATTATTTTTTTTTTCAAAAAGATAAGTATTATAAGGCAAATAATCTCTACCTTCAGCCAAAAACAATTGTGCACTGTAATGGCTCTTTTATGGGCGTTATCATAAGACAATAGCTTTGGAAATAAAGTACTGTGTTCTCTGTAAGTGTAAAGATAATGAAAATATGTAAATGGAAATCATGCGATTTCCTTGGAATGTTATATTAAATCTCTTGATTGACTCTCATTAATTGCTTTCAAATTACTGCACTAATTCTTTTCCCTTGGTTAGAGATGAAACAATGTAGTATTTACTCAACTAGTTTTCCAACACTTAAAAAAATGCATCAGAAAAAGTCTGAGCTGCTTTAAAAATAACATATGTGCTTTGAAGCATATGCTGGAATTTTTTGTAAGTTTTTGCAGAATCTATTATTCTCTTACACGACAAAACTAGATTGTAAAACCATAAATGTCAAATTAGGTTGCTTGCAGTTTACACCAGAGTAGCCTCATTCCAGAGGCATTCAGAAACCACAGGAGGGAGTGGATTGCATCAGCTCTCAGTCCCGTAAAGATACTTTCCATGACTTGCCATTCATGCACACAGCAATTGTTGGGCAAATCCTCACGCTCAGCTTGCTCTGACCCATGAGGACAGTCTAGTCCTGCTCAGCCAGATTTCCTTCATGACCCGCTGCTCGGGATGCTAACGCAGAGGAATTGAGGGGCTGCCATGGGCTCCTTACATGCATCACAGCAAGCAACTGCACTGCACACAAGCATTGCTGCTTTTCAATTCTTAGTGGCAAATCAGTTATTGGCATTGATTTTTTTATTTCCTTCATATAATACTGTAAATGTTTATGTTAAAATAAATGAAGGATTTTTAAAATTATTTTTAGTCACCTACTACACACTAAGTAACACGCTGGCATGTGAATTATTTATCTTCATTGATAATATGCTTTTGTGCTGAGGCATGAAAAGTTAATTACTTGCAGCTCAGGGTATTTATTAAATCTCCTTGGATTCTAAGTGTTAGCATTTTCTGCATGGACTATTTAAACCATTTTTGAGGTAATAATATTTTCTTTTGTTCTTGTTATTTCAATGTACATCACAGTTGTGTCCCTTTTTGTCCTATCTGAATCCTAGCAATTGATGTTTTTGTCTTTTTGCCTTGGATACTGATGGCATGCTTTTAGCCACTGACAACTCTGTACTTATTGCCAATTTTCACTGTCTTTTAGATATTAGATAGTGATACTTAAAGAAAGACTGTCAGACACCTTAAGAAAGTTATTGTAACTCTTCAAATAGAAATAAAGGTGATGTAAAAGGACTGAGCTTTGTGGCATCCACAAGTCTGTACATTTCTACAGAAGTTCATCGCTGTCTGCCACTAATCCTCCAAAGCTCAGTGGGGATCAGCTGCAGATAAGACCAATGAAAGGGGGCCTTTGTTATAACACTCTTGGTTTTTGTACATATTGAAGACTTTGTGAGCCTCATTCAAATTGTCTGTTACTGAGCAAACATTAACAGTGTATATAATGCAGTACTTCAGATAAATCTGTATTTTCTCGGGTTTTTTCCCCTGTTATTTGTATTTATCACCAATGTTTTTATTTACAATTCATGCTTATGATTTAATTCTCTATCCACAATAAATGCCTCATAAATAAACATTTGATTTTCTGGCCTTCTCTTTAGTAGCAAAATAATGATTGCAATGATAAAGTTCAAAGCTAGAATGTTTTGCCTGTGGTGGATTTATTATTACCATTATAAAGGTTGTCTTCAAAGAGTTAAAGTTAGTTAGTTACCACAATTCTCCCTGTTTAATGAAATTGTTTTGTTTCCTTAAACTATGTTTAATAAGTAATAAAGGATACTGGAAAACTAATACACTTCTTGCCGTACTGATTTAGTCTTCGTTCGTTCTTTCATTCTGTTTTCTCTCTGAAGTCTACACACCTTCAGGTCCTATCTAATCTATTCGCTTCTGACATGCACATCTTTCTACTGCCTAAGCGCCTGTGCTGTTCTTGAAACAGCCTCAGAGATTATTTAAATCCACATGCTTTGCTTTTTTAGCTGTTTACCACTTCCCACATAATTTTGTTATGTACTTAAAAACACTATAATTGTACTCTAAGAAACTTCATTATCATATTAGGACTAACTTAACACTGAATTGTATCCAAGTATAGTCCCTATATCCATTGTCCTGCAACGTCAGGAACACTGCTAGACCTTCCCCTGAATTCTAAAAATGCCTGGCAGCAATTCCATACCCAGAACCGCATTTTTAAATGGGTATCTACTAGTGTTGGAGGGTAATGACTTAGTAATAGGTTGTGCATAAACAGGGAAGATGCAAGAAAAGCTATGAATGCAGTGCTGTAATAAGTGCAGTGAGAGTGGGCTGCATAGTTCTTTAAATGGCAACAGGAGATACAACGGTGTACTTAAAACCCACAAAATGCTAAATCAAACCTGCAACGTGCAGGGCCACTGTGACTGAAGCAGCCAGATTCAGCAAAGTGAGGCATCAGAGCTGGTGAAAGGGCTGGAAGGCATGTCCTGTATGGAGTGGCTGAGGGTTTGTCTGGTTGGGAGCAAAGGTGGCTGAGGTGTGAATTCATTGTTCTCTGAAGCTTCCTGAGGAGGAGACATGGAGAGGGAGGTACTGAGCTCTTCCTGGTATCCAGTGACAGGACATGTAGGAATGGTTCAAAGCTGCATCAGGGGAGGTTCAGACTGGACATTATGAAGCATTTCCTTACTGAGAGGGTGGTCAAACACTGGAACAGGCTTCCCAGAGAGATGGTCAATGTCCCAAGCCTGTCAGTGTTTAAGAGGCATTTGGAAAACGCCCTTAACAACATGTTGGTGAGCCCTGAAGTGGTTGGGCAGCTGGACTGGTGATTCCTGTGGGTCTCTTCTAGCTGAAATACTCTATTCTAGTCACAGAGTCATAGTGCCATGCTATACAAATTATTTCTTCTTGGTATAACTTCTCCACTGAATCCTTCCTGCCTGAGAACCTTCTTAAACATGGGTTGGCCCAAGGTGGACTGATTCTGTAGGGTCTCTCCCTACTACTCAGAGCAACTATAAGCAGTTTCCACAGGAGGATTAAGGACCTTTGGAGGTCTGAAATGCAAAACTAGCCAAATACAAGTTCCAGAAGCACTTGTGGAGTACAATCTGGTTCAGGCAAAATTCTAGAGCAGAACAATTACCCTGAAGAGAGTTCCTTTCTGCACTGCCTAGGACCTCCCATGTCCCCTACCAACAAGAAGTTTTCCCACAGAGTAAACTAACATTTCCTACCATTTTCCATGGATTCCAGATCATCAGATGCAGGCAAGCAAAAAATGCAGCAAAGGATGGCCCATGAAAGGCATCCGAGGCAGCCAGTTTATAGAATCATTGAATGGAAAAGACCTGGCTGGAAAAGACCTTAAAGATCATCCAGTTCCAATGCTCTTGCTAAGGGCAGGGACACCTTCCATTGGACCAAATTGCTCAAAGTTCATCACTGCCAGATATTCCAAATTCAAAGAAGGTGATCTGGCATATGTTTGAATGGATGAAATGAGGACTTTACCATACAAGAATAGAAGACTCCAGGCTAGAGACTTATTTTTGTTTCTAAATGTATTCTCCACTTTAAAGGTCATCATATTTTATTTAACATTCATAAAGTGCTTGATCACATATGCTACACTCGATTGCAAGTCTGACTCTAGAAGACAAAAGAGAGTTGTATTTTTTTGTGAAATTCTACTTTGTTTTGAGCCATGCCTCATTGCAATGAGGAAACTTTGAATTTCTATACTTGTTTTCTATGTTAAAGCCAGGTGAACTTCAATCTTGATTGTCTTTTTTTTGGCAGCCTTTCTCTACTTTTCATTTCATTGGTTTTCATAGTATTCTAAATTGGTTTTTGTTTTTTTGGTGGTTGTTTTTTGGTTGGTTGGTTGGTTGTTTTTTTTATAGACAGAGCAATTTCTAGTTTCCAAATTTTAGTGGGGCAATGGAGCCCTGCTGTTTTTTCTGAACTGTGTTTTAGGAGTCTCTCAGCAGAAAATTTTTAAAAGGAATAAAAGTGCTTTGTGTTTGACAATACAAGCCTTTTTTTTCTTTCTAAAAATTCTTGAATCCAATTACATTCCTCTTGTCTTTTCATTTTGTGCCCATGGGAACTAGTGTCTCTTCATTCCTAAACATGATTCAGTTGTCTTCCATGTAAGTGGTGTCACCTGAAACTTTGCAGATTCTGGGCCCAAATTGTAATTCTTTAATTTCTCACAAAAGAAATCAGCTTATCCCAAGTTATACATCAGAGAGCTGATGCAACAAAGCAGTGTAATGAATATGGTCCGGTGAGTGCAAAGTGGCTCACACACTGCTGACCTTGGCTATTTTCATTGGTGATCTGGAGCTGTAGAGTCAGAATAAGACAAAAAAGGCACGTCTATGACCAGAATAAGATCAAAAAGACACATATATGGAAAGACAGTCTCTCTCCATTGTGCACATTCAGACACAGCTGAGCTGCTGACAGGAAGGATGCAGTTCAGCATGACATGAGGCTTGATAACTGACCCTTCATGATGTGCTCATTCTTGTGAACGTTGTGACTGCAGTGGTATTTACAATCACTTGGGTACTAGAAAGACTGAGTTTCTTTCTCCTGATGTTACTCTCCAGCCCTTGTGTCAGCAGGCTGGTTTAGGGGCCCAGGGCAGAGACTGAAGGGTTGGGGTGGTTAGGGATGATGGCACAGGGTGAGGCAGCGGCCCATTCAGGGGAAACAGAAGCGCTGCAGGATGAACGTCAGAAGGATCTTTCTGGGACTGAAGCAAGATAACTGTTCAGCCGTCGGTATCCCTGAGGGCTTCCCATCTGATGCATGTTCCTGAGATGGCCCAGGGGCCTGCAGCTTGATCTGCACAACACAATCCAGCCCAAGGCGCCGTGAGAGGGACAGTGCTTGAGGGCATCCTGAAAGAGCAGTGCAGACATATCCAGTCCAACCCACTGGAGCAGGCACTGGATTCTGAAAACCTGAAACATTCCTATATAACACACAGAAGCACACACATTCACCCAGGGCATGCCTTACAAATGCTGTGACCCTAAGACATTAATACCAAATTCAAATTAATAAATATGGTGCAGTTCTGCCAAACCTCAGTAAGCAAAATTCTGATTACACTGAAAGGTGTACAGATGCAGTCCTGTCCAGTCTCACCCTTTCAGCAGCACAATACCACACTGCTGGTTAAAGTATTATCTTTTGGGAATTTTGAGGAAAACAGCAAAAATGCCAACATTCTTCTTCATGTTTTCTTTCTTGCCTATGTCTACATGCTACCAATTGGGTTGCAGGTGGTGTTGTGACTATTAATACTAGGGAAAATAAAGCTATGTAAATTCTCTACAAAAGTCTGAGAGCAATGCAAGGGAATGTGATTACACAGAGTGAGAAAAGCATACAATCACAAGTGCTTGAAACAGAGATTCTTAAGTAGGCACTTCCAAATGCAAAATGACCTAAAAAATAAAACAAAAACAAAACCAACCAACCAACCAAACCAACCACGCCCAGTTTTCTGAATTAGCTTTTTTAATTTGCAGAATTTGCACTCATTTTTATAAACAAACAAATAAATAAATATCTGGAAATGAGATTAAATATGTTCTCAAATATTTTGAAGTTAATTCCAAAACAGCAGACACGCTTTCTAAAGCTGCTATGTGCTGTAATTGGTATCATTAAAACATGAGTTAGAACACCAAAATCACAGGAGAGACTTAAAAATAACAAAATATCTGCTCTTTTGCAGGTCAGTACCCTCAAAAATCACCAGAAGCCTTTATCCAAAACTGTGGTAACAAACTTTGAAAAGTGGAATCTGTTTTTAAAATATTTCTCTGAAGACTCACAACCAGGGATTGATATTTCATTAAAAAATGTAAGACTTGGGATCCACTAACAAGGCTCACCACACAGTGGTTTACTTATCTGCTGTGAGTTATATGAACTACATAAATTTTCTGAGTTTAACAACTACCTGCCTGAAAATTGTCACCCAGTACTTAGCTGCTGACAGACTAGATTTATTTGCATGCTTATTTTTAAAGTTCAAAGATAAGCAACGAGGCTAATGAGATTTTCTATGAACAACCTTCTTGTTGTGTTCCCTTAAATCACCTTTAATAGAATTAACAAATACACCTCAGAATCTTTGTGAATACTGACTACACACAAAAAAAAGCCAAGAAAAAATATTTCCTCAAATTATCTAAAGCTATCAAAGAAAGAAATTGTGTGAAAAACCCCATTGATATCAAAAAAAGATAGAGCAAATACTATGAAACCATCTGTTATTGAGCTGGTCAGTGAAGGGCAGTAATGACATGACCGCTGTGGGGGTGAAAAAAAATAGCCTTACACATTTTGAGTCCTATCCCAGGCAGCTGCTTGAGGGATCATCGAATATGCTAAGCAGATCATCATGTTCTCTCCTTGCTATTCTCACAAATACTTTAGCATGTCCTCTCATTAAACAGACATTCATTTTGCCTCTGATCCATGACGTTAATCTCCAGCCCTGAACTGTTAAATTTCAAGGACACAAGGTCTTTTGCACTTTCTTATGCTGACCCTCATTCTTGCAATAATTTCCCCTTAAACATCCCGATCTATCTCATAATCATTCTTGAAAACTCTACGTAAAATATCTTAAGAAACATTTGAGGAGCAGCATGTGAAGATCACAGACTGCAATATAGACCAATAATGGCCCAGTATTTCCTTATATTCACTCAACTGCCTTTGATTAGCTAATTTTAGATATTGAGATCTCTGTCTTATTTTTCTGTGTTTCTGCAGCACCTGGTCCTTGGTTTGAATTCGTCCTTACTGGCAGTGATGCAAATAAATATTTTGACATACAGATAAGATTTCTAAAAGCTCAAAAACAAGTAAATGAACAAAAAGATAAGAAAATTGGGGTTTTTAAAATCTATCCTACTATTTTGATGGTCTGACACGCTTTTAACAACACTGACTGACGTAACCATCAATGCTGGTTTGAAGTCAGTGTTGGAAGAAATGTTTGAAAAAATTAAGTGTTCTGATTCATGGCGCTGTAGTCTATGCATGTCCAGGAGAGATTAGAATCTTTTCAACAATGTACAGAGCTTGGATCTCTGGAATATGTTTTTGTCATGTATTTCTCTTTAGTAGAAGACCTCTAACTGAGTGATTGGCAATGACATTTCATCTAGTAATAATTGCAGATAAGAGATGGAAGGAAAGAAGAAGAGAAAGAAGAGAAAGAAGAGAAAGAAGAGAAAGAAGAGAAAGAAGAGAAAGAGAGAGAGAGAGAGAGAGAAAGGAAGGAAGGAAGGAAGGGAGGGAGGGAGGGAGGAAGGGAGGAAGGGAGGAAGGGAGGAAGGGAGGGCGGAAGGG
>JAWWEE010000105.1:100929023-100997930 GCA_035221455.1 Xenops minutus
CAGGACAGTCCTGGGGGGGGACGGGACAGTCCTGGAGGGGACAGCCCTGGAGGGGACGGGACAGGACAGTCCTGGAGGGGACAGTCCTGGAGGGGACGGGACAGGACAGTCCTGGAGGGGACAGTCCTGGGGGGGACGGGACAGGACAATCCTGGAGGGGAAAGTCCTGGAAAGGACAGCCCTGGAGGGGACGGGACAGGACAATCCTGGAGGGGACAGCCCTGGGGGGACAGCCCTGGAGGGGGGGGGACAGGACAGTCCTGGAGGGGACAGCCTTGGGGGGACAGCCCTGGAGGGGACGGGACAGCCCTGTGGGCTTCTCCCGCCGCCCCGCACCGGGCGGGCTCCGCGCCTCACCTTCCCCTGCCCTTGGTTTTGTTGTTACACCCCGTGTGAAACCACACGGCCGGGTTTGTCCTGCCTGCCGCCGGGATCCTCCAGCCGGCGCCGGCCACCTCCTGTCCCTCGGGGCTCGGGAAGGACGGCGGGAGGGGGTGAGGGCGGGGGCCGCCATCTTCGCGGGGCGAGCGCGGGGGCCGGGGCCGTGTGTGTGTCTGTGTGTGTGTGCTCTGTGTGTGTGTGTGTGCTCTGTGTGTCTGTGTGTGTATGCGCTGTGTCTCTGCTGTGTGTGTGAGCCCGGGCGCGGCGCACGGACGGACGGACGGACGGACGGAGGGACGGAGGGACGGAGGGACGGAGGGGCAGCGGGAGGCAGAAGGCGAGCGGGAGGGCGGGTGCGGCGGCGGCTCCCGCGGCGGGGCGTGTGCCCGGCCCCGGCGCTGCGTGACCGCGCGGGAGGAGCGCTGTGGGTGCGGGGAATTTCCTTGTGTGGCGGCGGCGGAGGAGGAGGAACAACGCCGCTCCAGACGGCGGGGCTGCGAGCAGGGCGCTGCCGCCGCCGGTCGCCGAGCGATGTGAGGGGAGCCCCCCCGGCGCCCTCTCCCTCCCTCCCTCCCTTCCCTGCCCCCGGAGCCGCCTGCCTTCCCCCTCCCGCCCCTCGCTCATCCCCGCCCCGCCATGCCGGACCAGATCTCCGTGTCGGAATTCGTGTCCGAGACCAATGAGGATTACAAGTCGCCCACCGCCTCCAACTTCACCACGCGGATGGCGCAGTGCCGGAACACGGTGGCGGCCATCGAGGAGGTGAGCCGGGGCGGGGGCCCGGGGCGCGCAGCCCCTCCGGCCTGCCCGCCCGCCTGCCCGCACACGGCGAGGCGCCGCTCCCGCTCCCCCGGCCCCGAGCAGCGCCCGCCGCCGCCGCTCGCAGAGCTCGGCTCGCCCGGGTGGGCAGGGGGGAGACAAGGCGCGGGGGAAGGGCCGGGGCTGCCGGGCACAGGGGACAGGGGGCCCGGGGCGGCGCTGCCCCCCGCGCCCCAGGAGCCCCGAGCCGGGCGGCCCGATCCGTCACGGCGGCTCCTGAACCGCCCCGCGGGGCTGGGGCTTCCCCTGTGCCTGTGTGCCCGCCCGCCGCCGGGCACAGGTGGGATTGTATCCCGTCCCCGGTTCCCGCACGCCCGGATTTACAGGCACTGCCCCCCGGGCACAGGGTTTGAGCCCCTTTCCCGGCCGCGGCCGCCGCCCGGGGTCCCGAGCTGGCCGCGCTGCCCCTGCCTCCGGCACCGCTTTTGTCTGCCCGCAGCCCTTGTGTTCTGCCTTTGAGGACAGCCGGAACGTGCCGCAGAACCTGGCGGAGGGAGCGCTCGGGAGAAGGGAGGGAGACTGTTTTCCCTCCTGTTTCGCATCAGAGGGAAATCTGGGACAGGTCTGAACACAGTGAGAGCGCATTCCACATCCCAGCCATACGGGCACAATGAAATGAGAAGCCTCTGTGTATCTTGACTCCTCTAGCAGCTTCTCTGAAGTAACTTGCGGGAGGCGGGGGGAAATCTTACTTGTGCTGCAGATTAATTTGCTCCATCTACCTGTTACATCGGTTCTTACAGTGTGTGTTTAGTTGATCTGTTTTGCAGTAAGCATACATTTTAAAAAGAGCCTCTTCAGCAAAAAGAATCTTGTCAGTAGTTGATGTCCCTTCTTACAAAAGAACTGCCACTAGCAATGGATTATTAGCGTGTCTTAAGTGAACAAAACCCAGCTTAGGTGTTTAAACACCCTTTTCAGGATTTTCCTGTTTTGCCGGTTCCCACAACCACTAAAGCAAGGAATTGAATTCAAAATAATCTTGTTCCTGAGGTAATTTTCTGCCCTGCAAGCTTGCACTTAAATGCTGGGATTTAATTATGCTTTATTAACCCAATAGTCTTAAGATGAACAATTCTGTAACAACGACAACTTCTTCTTGAATATTTATAATAATGAATCACTTTAACTGCACGGTAGAACTGCTTAATAATTGATTAACACAAAATCGAAGTTGGTGTAAGCATTTGGGTCAAAAGCAGTTTTGCTAGATTGAGAGGTTTTTATTACAGTTCTCAAAAGAATTGGTCTTTCTCTAAGTTCCAATTTCTAAAGCTGTGTGATTGCAAAATGTCATGTAATTTCTCAGAAAACACTCCAAAGAGTGTTTTTTTCATTTCAGATTATACAAAATTTATATATGATGTCATGAAATTTGTGATGTATCTTAAGGTTTTTGAAAGATTCAACTTAATATGTTGTGTCTAGAAAACATTTTTTTCCATTAGGAGAATGATATGCATTTAAATATTTGAATTTAGTGGATTGGTGTTCAGTTTTTAATGAAACCTAATGGGAATACTAAATCTTTATTTTTGTCTGTGCATATATTTGTTATTAGATGCTGCCTGCTAGCTTAGGTACAAAAATAATCTTTTATAATAATGGTGATAAAGAATGGGCCTAGTGTCTTACAGATCCAAGTAAGCACTGGCAGAAGTTGTTAAAAGTATTGATCTATCTGGCACTTCTGGCAAAATATCAGCTGTTGCTGCCTATTTGTATTGCTATCCTGAAACATGTTGAAATGACTACTGAATTTTTTTCTTTCTGATTTATCAAGAGCAACAAACATATTTTCATGGTTTCAAAATGCTGAAATCTTTTTTCAGACCTAGACTTCTTTGGTTTGGAAATACTCAGGTCCTTTAGCATGACGTACCTGGTTTTTCAGGTTAAATGTGATCCTTGGATAAAAAGCTGTCTATAAATTGTGTAATAGAGAAGTCAGGGCTCAGCACTTTTTTTCTGAAAGGCTGGGCAAGAAGTAGTTTGTCAGCTTGTTACGAACTAAGACTTAATAAAGAATGCATCTGAAAATGTACAGGGAATACAAAGAACCTGTGCATTTCCAGTGGCACAGGTCCTGTGAACCATTGGTTTCCAGTGCACGCTGCTCTCTTGCAGCAGACAGCTCTGTGCTGGAAACTAGGAAGTCTGGCTGTGTATGATTGAGGGAATGTGTTACTTAAAGCAGTTAATAGGTAAGTTGAAACCGGCTGGCTGCTGGCTTTGTGTGTGCGTTGATTTTAACAAGTGACTGTAAGAGCTAATTTAATAACTGAAGGCAGTTAAGTTTTTGTTTCCCAGAATATTGTATACGTTTATTAAATCAACAAATTAACTGATTAATACTGATACTTAGAGGATGTCTCTTTACTGCTATTCTCAGAAAATCTGGTTCTGGAATGGAGTATACAACTGCCTGCATGAAGCCAGCTCTAGCCTCCCGAGCTTAGCACTCCCTTGGGAGCTGGGGAGGCAGTGCAGAAGTGCAGGATGGGGAGGCTACTGGGACTTGGTGGCCTGAGCTCAACTCTGCAAACACCTCTCTTTTCACATCCCACTAGGATGGCTTTTGCACTTAACATTACTGGCTACCAGTTTTGTAATTCTGTCTTAGTTAATTAGGAGGTATCTAATAGTGTCTTAAAAGTTTAGTTAATGAGGCCTGGCTTTCAGTGAGTGAAAAGAGGAGTGGAGTGAAAGAGGCTTGTTAAATGAGGAAATCAATAAGACGTTGGACAATTAAAAGTGTATAATTTACCACTGTGTCTCTGTCAACAGTGGTATTGCCTTAAATCTGAACTTGGATTTACTGACCTCTGTCCGTTTCACAGTGTGTTTGACTCTTAGTATCAGTTGAAAATACTTTTAGTGTTACTGTTTTATGTGATTATATACAGTGATTACAGAGCTTGGATGGCCCTTGCGATCACAGAAGCACCTGCATTGCAGTCCCGGAATGGGTGTCTGTTCAAACGCTTGGAGAAAGAGAATATGATTCTTTGCTGAATCTGATTCTTTCCTCTCAGTAGTGGAAAAGGGATTAGGAAAGGCATGCTTGTGGAACACAAAGAGATTTCAAAGGAAAAGGAATCACACAATTTCTGTTCTCAGATTGGGATGTTGCTTAGCAAAATGTTGGGAATCTTGAGCTTCTGCTAAAACAAAAGTACAAGTGACCAATATGTGTCACAAGCCCTTACAGGTTACTGTGTAATCTTTACACGTGTGATAGTGACTAAGATTAAACAAGTTTTAATTGAGAGAGTGCAGAGCATGGTCACATGATTGGGGGAGGGGTTGTCTAAAATGAGTAATCTGGTCTGACAACTGCAGTCTTTTTAGTTGGCTGTTTCTATTAAAGGTCCCAGGATCTAAAAACGTGTGGTGACCATTCTTAAGCTATGAACACTTAAAAATCTTGTTGTAGTACTGCTGTTACTTAGAACATTCACTTCTCTCTTAAATGCTGTAAGTTAAATAGTCCCAAAACTCTAATGAAGCCTGCAAAGTGCTCCTAATAGCTGTGATCATTAAAGATTTTTAGAAATTAGTTTAAAGAGTAATTTAATGGCTAGAAATCCAATTATGCCCCCCTTTTTTTTGAAACATGGGTTAAGTTTTACCATAGAGACTGTAACTGAAACCCATAAAAATCCTGCCTATTTATTTCTGTTCTACCTGTTTATCATGATCCAGTGCTTATGGATCAAGTAAGTCGAGTAGGGGACTGTTGCGCAGGCTGATTTGTAAACAGAAACTAGCAGGCTGCTCATATGCTGAAGACGTTTTCATCTAATTCAGGACTTGAGGTGCAAAGTTTACTCACCTACTTAAACTTCACTGCATGCACAGATTTCCCTATGAAGAAAGGAGAATGGAAACATTGAGAGAAATTTGATAGGTTACTGGAGCACCCTCCCCAGCATAGTGGCACTTGCCGCAGGGGTGAATGTGTTCTAAGAAGTAGACAGGACAAACGTATGGTGGAAAGATGTAAAACTTAAAACTGAAAGAAACAGTATAGTGGTACCAAAGATGGTCTTAGTTCTCTGGGTAGAAATAAATTTCAATTGTTTACAGTCTACTTAAAAGCTAATCTCCAGGAATTTTTGTAAAAGCTGAGAAACTAACGTTAAAGGCATAACTTGTAATTTTAGGTCTCTACTTGCCTTTGCTTTACAGGTTCCTTTCCAGGATTATTATACCTCAATAATTCTGTTATTTTACACTTCAAAAGACTTTGACTTCTTTTTCTTTTTTTTTTTTTTTTAATTACCATTCCTAGGAATGCAGCATGTCATTTCACTATTAAGTCTGTTTCTTCCTCACTGTCGTTTATAATGCAAGTGTTTTCTGTCAGAAATGACAACAACTTCTTGTTACCTCAGGCAATCCCACAGTTTTGGGCTTGAAGAGGCATAAGGGATCGATCGGTGCTTATTTAATTTGATTCCCTCTCCTATGGTAAAATTTTGTAATCCTCTCTGCTAATGAGGGCAAGGCAAATAACAGCCTGGTAGGGCGGGGAGGTGCAAGTGTTGATACATTGAATAGAGGTGAATGCTTACTTTGTGCTCATTAAGTGTGTAGGACTGGAGTTCTGTCTTCCTGTAGTTCATGATGGGGACTTGCATTTAAATGTTACGTGAAGAGGATATTTCTGTGTACTTAGAGAAGCAGTAGGAAATGTCACATGTTGTAGTGCATTTAGGGAAATTTACATTTATTTGTAAAATTTTTTTTCATAAAATGTATCTATGTGCCCACTACAAATGTGCTCTTTAGTAGAACATATTTGCACACTTTTCTTACCTCGTTACTAAATACAGTTCTTGTTGTTTAAGACTTTTTTTCTGTTCCACTTCTGCTTCCTTTCTGGAGTCATGAATCTCTGGCATCAGGTTCCAGAGAGGTTTCTGGAAAAGTCATTATGACACAAAAGGCACGATGATTTCAAAAAGAATGTGAGAATTATTTTCTTTTTGAGGGTAATATGGAGGATGGAAGTTGTAGAAACTGTATGTCTTCAGCTGGAGCTCTGTCTGTATTTTAAAATACAGAGTTTAAACCTTTAAAGCACAGACAATATACAGTCCGTTAAAACAATGTTGAGCCATATAAGTAGATTTCTGTGCACTCTATCTTGGTGTATTCAGTGATGCATGTGCTTCATATTACCAAATGCCCCCATTCCTTGTAGGAGAATCAAGGAAAAATGTGTACATTTTTGAAGTATTTTACTAACCGTGCCTTTTTTGTTTTGATTTTGCCATGATGTCACTGCATCTCTCAGAACCATCTTATCTGAAGATAGTGTACTGCATGCTGATGCTGGCACAGAGTAACAGTGGCTAATACTCAGGTTTAACCCACCTTCACTTTTTCTTCTCATCTTCATGTTGTTCTCTGTGTACCATAATGTGCAGCAATGGCAGGTAGAGGTGAAGTCTTTGTTCTGAAAGGCCTTGCAAAGTCACTGGACAAAAGCCTAATCCCTGCTCCAGAGTGCTTACAGTCCACATGCCAAGTGGAGGTGGCTGATGAGTACAAGTGGAGGAATCCCAGAAAACTTGGGGTACCTGACTAGTGTAGTGTGTTTGTAGCTGAACCACTGTGGTTTCTTTTTATTCATATGTATTAGAAAAGTGATTCTTAAAGGTGACTTTAGTTCTACTCTTGAATCTATTGGTTTTTTATAATTTACACCTTCCATATGTGTGAGTGTATGTATACCTATATTTATTACATACAGCCATTCCCTATCTAAACTCCTGCACTGCAGCTTCTGAGCCTCACTCTTGACGGTCCACAGTGATCTCTCTTTCCCTTTTTACCAGAAACAACCTTTCCCCTTGAAGCCCCAGAAGAGATGGGCCTAGCCCTGTTTAGGTTAACTCTTCCCTTTATTGTCTTGAGTATCAAGCTTCTCTTGATACTTTCTCATAGTATTTTTTCTTGTACTTTCTCAGTGTTTACAGTCTCCTTGTCTCTCTTATTTTCTTGAAACTCCCCTGCTACAGAGGTTCTTGGTGCTTTGCCCTACCTCTGCATAGGTCCCTGCCTTGGCCCAGCCCTGTCCAAGGTACTGGAGCCTTGGCTGGGACTCAGGTGGGCTTTATGGAATATCTCTCATGGATGAGCCAGTGGCAAGAGTCTTCTGTTGTTCTCTGCCCTCACTGTCTCCAAATAAATGTTCTCTTCTTCATGAAGTTGCTAGAGGGAAGAAGCCATATTAGAGTCAGGCCTCTGTGATGACTGACTTTTGTAGAAGGAAACAGACAGAAGCAGGAGAAGCTAATGTGAGAATTGCTGATTTAAAGACAGGAATCAAGTAGATGCTGTGGAAGCAAGCAAACTGTTTGTTGAGTAGTTGTGACTCAATTCATTGTGTACTAAAAGCAAAACAAAGAAAAGCAAAATGAAGACAAAACAAGCAAAAACATGTATCTTTAGGGAAAAAGTCATTAAACTGAGAGCTGGCGAGGTCAATAGAAGTCAAGAGTTTAGGTACTAAAGCCTGAAGAATGTTGATTAAGTATCCTAAGAAAGAGGGAAAATTACGGGAAAAACTATAGACTTAGAACACCCCAAGAAGAATGTAACAAATGAATGGAACCTGTCAGAAATGGGAAGAAAAACCAGGTATTCAGAGGAAAGTTTGTTATTAAAGAATATGTGTAAATATAAAAGACAAATTTGTAAAGGTCAAGTTTCTTTAGAAATGACAGGAGGCAGTAAAGAAAAATACTCCTTAAGTACATAGAGTTGTGAGGAGAAAAAGAAAAGATAATACACAGTTAGAATGCAGTAGTATTAAAGATAATGTATGTATTGCCAAATCTAAATGAGTGCTCTGCTGCATTTTTTGAGCTCAAAGTGGGAGAAGGTAGAATGTATATCAGGAATAAAGGTGCAAGTAAGCAAGGCAATAAAAGAAATCGTGAGCTTAAAGCACTCAGTTTGTTGAGGCTCGTTAACTTACTTTCTGAGATTCTGAAAGAACTAGGATGGTAACTAGCAGATACTTCTTGCAAATCCTCTGAAGGCTAGGATGATATTTGATGTAAGCACAGAGGGTTAAAAAGGCAGGGATGGAAAGAAGAAAAAAAATGGTTGCAATGGATGCAGAAATGCAGAACATGATGGTTAAATTAAGGAGGAGAGGTGTTGTTACTCAAAGATTGCAAGTATCCCTGGATGAGTGGCAGCCTAGCAAAGGAACCTATTCCCCTTCTGCTGTCAGAAATGCTTGAAAAATACTGTAAACATGTATTTACAGCAACTACCACTGCCATGCAAGAAGGCAGTACTTCCATTTTTGTAGCGTAGTCAAACATGCAAGAGCTTCACATAAGAAGAAATTGTGTCACCTTGTTTGCTCTTTCATTTGTGCTAGAAGTTTCTTATGGAAAAACAGAATCACTGAGAATCATACTTGTAAAGCTGTACATGGTGATTACACCCAGGTTTTGTGTAAAGTTAAAATCTTGCTTGAGTCCATTTTAACTGACCGATTTTTTTTTTTCCTTAACCTAGCTGGAAAATGTAGGTCTAGTTATGGGACAAACAGAAGATTGATGTTTGTATCTACTTGCTTTATTGCAAGCTAGTGGTAGGACTGTTTCTCTTTCTTTCATAGCCTTCTTTCCTGAAGTTTACAGCAAAGCAGGGATGAAGTGGAGGAGTATATTTGGCTAGGAAGCAACAAAAAGTGGGAACACAAGAAAAGGAAGACTCACAAAGTAACGGGCAGCTGAAATGTCCAAGAGTTAATATGAGGATTAGTCAAACGTGAAGAGTGAGAAAAGGGAATTTGCATTAAACACAAACTGGCAGTTGAGACAGTTGTCCAGAGCCAGAAGTCTTGTGATGGCATATGAGGAGTTGGAGGGTCAGGAATTGGCATGTGGACAGAAGCATTAAGGACAGGATAAGGAAACGCATCAAAAGTTTAAGGAAGTCCATGGGAATTGGAATTGAGGGGAACTGCAGAGGAAGGGGGAGTGCGGCAGTTCATGCAGGAAGTAGGATGAAAACACCAAGCTGAGAATGTGGAGGGAGAGCTAATGTGAAAAGGATCAGTATAGTAAGAAGATGGGCAGGAATATAGGGAAGGGATAGTGGTGGAGGACAGTGAATAATGATGATCTTGTAGCTACATCCTATTGTGTAGTTTAGGAGAGTAGAAGAAGAGTTCTGCATGTTATATATCCAGAAAATTGAATGCAGTACTCAGTATTATGCAGACTTTATTAGCTGTTGTATATATCTCAATTTTATTTGTAAAGAGGAAATAATTTACCGTATGGGGGAGAATTTATTGATGGAGGAACTGTGATGCAGCATTTTAACTGAATAGGCTTTTTCTTATGAGCAATGCTGCTTTGCAGGAAATTAGCTTGGGTGGTGTGATTCAGTACTTTTCATCTCTAGCAGTAGCCTTTGTTTTCAAGTGAGTAGGTGTTGGACAGAATTAGAAAAATGTTCTTCTTTCTATATATGAACTCTGTTGCACAAAAATATTTACTATGGAAGTGACATATTGTGCAGTGAAGCATATTTCTTTGGAGTATATTCTTTAAGAGGAAGCTGTAAAAGTTAACATGAAAGAAGCTATGGTATAAATTCTAGTATCTGATTTGTTAAACAAAGAAGAAATAGAGAACTGAGAGGGAAGGATGAAACTCTATTTCTCATTGTCTTAGAGCAGTATGGTGTGTAGAACCATCTGCTGTTTCTGGACCCCTCAGCTATCCCTGATTAAGGTCAGATTATCAATGTAGTTCTAGTCTGAAATCTATAATTCTGTCTAGGCATTATGTTAAGTATGTGTGTAGATACATCAAAACAGCTGAAGTGATTAGAGCTGAACAAATTACTTTCACGTTCCTGAAAGCTTTTTTCTACATTTAGAAGGCATATAGGAAGGGAAAATAGTAGAGAAGGGATGTGAACATTCATCCAGATTATTTTCTCATGTTTTATGATTTTTGCTCCTTGTTAGAGGAAGATTTTTTTTTTCCTTAGAATATGCAATTTCAAGGAAACTTAGACTGTATTCTAGGGAAGTAAACTCAGAATGAAATGCACTTACTAATAATTTTAAGCCCTTTCAATCAAACAGGATTACTGTTTGGTTATTGCAATAGCAGTGGAAATTTCCTTAGCACTTGCTAACATAGAACCCCTGCTCAGTTGTCACATGCAAAACATGCAGTATAGAGTCTTGTAAAGCACATGTTTTTAGTAATTTATTTCCAGCACTGTAGGTGTATGTTACACAACAACAGAAAAAATACCAACAGAGTCCTCCTACTCTTGGAGCTTCATGTACGATAGATGCTACCTGTGCTGAAGAAAGTAGCATTGAAGAAGCAATGAAGTAGTAAACCTTTTGTAAGCTTTTGGTTTGGTTTCATTCATTCTTCTGCTTATTTCACTCTCTTCTGTTGCTTAAATGGTCTGATTGTAGATGACAAACTTCTAATGTAAGTATTTCCAGTCAGTGTTCTCTGAGAAATGGAGTGGTAGTATTTGCCCCTACCTTCCCTGTCCCCTGGGCCATGTGGATGTGGTAGTGGTGCAAGGACACATGGTGCTTCATTACATACAGGTTAGGGTGTTTGTCTCTTCAGCTGCAGTCAGTGGATTCAGTACTGTTTGCCATTTCATTAAGAACATAACAAAAGTTCTGATAGGCCTGGGCATGCTTCTCGGTTCTAAATTGCTTCAATTTTAAATGCAGAAATTGTTCAGTGTTTTGTCTCAGGTAGCAGCTTTGTGTGAATTTATTCTCATCCTGCTCCATGATACAGGGAAGTACTGTCTGTTCCATTTTAGAGATACCTTCCATGTGCATGAGCTCCCTAATAATTTTGGAAAAATCGACTCTGGGGATAAAGCTTTTATTTTTACATCAGTATGATGTAAATGAATGTTTTATTTCTACTGGCTGGTACATTAATGGTTTTAATTATGCTTACAGCTGCTGTAATTGCAGTAGAATTTAAGATCATTGTTTTCAAAACTGTAATAGTGTCCTATGATTTCTTTGTTGGGCACCTAAAATGAAAGAGAAGGTATGACAGTTCAGATGTGTTCTTTCATTCAAAAACAAATTCTCAAACGGAAACTCATAGAATAATATGTTTATACATTTATACAAGAATTCAAGCTCTTTACTGAGAACTGCAGCCTGACAAAGCATCAGCAAAATGAAATAAGTGGAGTTTCTTTGTTCCATTTAACAAAAGAGAAAGATACTGATGTTTAGTTGCCTTAAGTTGCAAATCTTATATTTACATTAGATGCTGTTAATTACGCCATCATGCAGACACTTTTTAATGGGTAAAAATATATTGGTAGTGAGAAGGCCGTGCAGAGATTTTCAGAGGTGGGGTAGTGAATTACACAGAGGTTGGAGTGAAAACCATGGGCTGAATTCTGGAAGCCGCTACAGAACAGAAATAGTTTTATAGTATTTCAAGAGAAAATGAGTTTTATGATTTGACACTGGGTTTCATTTGTAATTAATATACCATCAGTATGCCATTCATAAATGTCTACCCTAATGATAGAGAGGTGGTTTCTGATGTGCTGCTTTACCTCTGTTGAACTTCATTTTGTCAGCTGGTTCAGTGTTTCCCTGGCAATAGTTGGCTCATTTGAGGTGATTTGTCTGTCTCTCCTGAAGTCCCCTCTAGTTACCTGCTGTTCTTTGTTGTAGGAATATGTTCCAGGTGTATCATAAACTAGATAAAGTTTGTGTGCTTTCTGTTCCCTTCCAAAATGGCCACCTCATATATATATATGTCTGCCGAAGATGGTTATAATATGGATTTATTATTCGTTTCTGTTAAGAAGCTCTCAGAGGCCTGTTAAGACTGAGGTTTAATTGTGCTATGTTGTTACAGACTCTACTCTTTTCTTGGCTAATTCCTTAGTCCCTAGAATTATTGGATACATAAAGATAAAGTCAGAGGAGTGCTGGATGGGGAGAGATAGGTCACTTTATGTCACGCCATTGATCTGTGCACACACCACAAAGGTTTTTATTTCTAGGACAGAGTAAGTGCATAATACATAGGGGAAAACTTAACTGTTTAGTTTTTCATTGTTTTGTGGATACTGCAACAAGGATATCTGCCTGGTTCAAGTAGAGGGTTTGAAGACTACTAATAACAAATTAGACCATTGATATGGGAACTTTTGAGTATCTGAGAAGTGTTTTAATTTGTTAATTGCTCCCATAAATGACTAAAAATTCTCTATTCAAAAAGCTTGTCTTACACAGAATAAAAGGGCATTATGTTCTGCAAAGATTAATTTTTGTTGGCTCTGATGGTGTATAAAAGGATTTAATACTAGGGAAAAGAGTTACTGAATGGAGAAATCTGCAAAAGGAAAATCCCATCAGCCCAGCTCTTCGTAATGCTGTTGACTGATACAGGGTGAGGATCAGCCTCTTCCAACAGCTGGTCTCTGAACCATGAAGGGCTTTGATGGATGCTGACAGCAGACAGAAATGCAAAAACTAGCTAGAGAAAGCTAGAGAAGCTAGAGAAAATTCTCTTGCAGGGTGAGGACCAGAGAATTTTGACATGAGTAAAGGGATGGTAAAATTCACTCGGCTGTTCAAGACAGTTGTCCCTGGAACTTTTATCCTTTTGCCTGTGTTACTTTGTTTTCCATATTGATATATCTTAGCATGTTGAAGCATGTAATATTAAATAAATGGAGATGGATATCAAAAATCTGTGAGTGCAATTGAAAAATTAAAGAACAATTAAATAAGGGAGTTTTATTTACACACCCTTGGTTTAAAAATGAGTCACTGTGAAGAGAAAGGGCATTGTCTGTTACATTGCTTATGAGATAGGTATTTGAAGTCCAGTCATCTTGTGTTTGAAAGCAGATAGCTACATATTGGTCATGAAATTATGAAAAGAGAAGTAAAATGTATTTCTCTGTATTAAGATTGGTTAATGTGGGAGATGGATTTGTTCTGGAGAAATAGCTGGCATAAGCAGCTTCCATTCCCTTGTCTTAGGCAAAAGATTTTATTACACAAAAATGCTTGATGTCTGTCTCCCAGTTAAGTACGTTTCATTTCTTATTTGGTGTAACGAGGAAAGTGTGGGGAAATTCAACAATTTATGCAGGCATACAGCACCTGTTTTGTTCAGTGTGAAACAGTATCATGTAGTGACTTGTATTAATCATGTAAGATTTTGTAGCTCTGGACCTGGCATTTGAGATTTTTCTTCTGATACGAGTTGTTTATTATAGAGTTCTGTTTTTTAGGCATCACTTCTTTGTTTTAATAAATTCAGTGTACAAACCTGTCATGCTCAGGTGTGGTTTTGTATACAACATAGAGCAGTGCCAAATTCTCCCATGCAGCAGAATTAACTTGCACTTTCAAGTGTTGATTTCTTAAAGCAGTGGGATTACCTTTTCCCACCATGCATACTCTTAGCTCTGTGCACAATAGTTTACTGCATTTTTCTGCCAAATAGAGGAGTGCTTGTTCAAACAGATTGCCTTGGCTTTGGGCCCACAAGAACCACAAACCCAGATGCTGGAGAAATAATGCTTTTGTGGAAAGGGACCTTTCAGAGGCAGCTCTGCCATAAACCCTGTCCTTTTTATTGCATGTCTATCTCTGCACCTTCACCGTCTCTTAAGTTGACAGGTCTTGTGCCAAAGTGTTCATTTATACAAATTAACTGTCATAGCTTCTGTAGAATATAATATTCTGGAATATTTTCTCACATGCACACTTCAAGTAAAATAATTTCCCCAAATTAAAGTTTTAAAAAACTTATTATTGTTCTAGAATATGCTTAGAGGCTACAGTGCCTTGCCCCAGGCTATTTGTATCAGGTTTTTTCCACCTTTTGGATCAGTCCCTCCATGAATGTGCCAGGTGATCAGTGGAAAGAAATTGGAGAGGATTTAGAAAAGAAACTAATACATGGAGGGAGGAAATGACATAACAATCAGGAAAATGGAAAGAGGATTTTGGAGTGGGATACCATATTTTCACGAGTTTTTTTACCAGCTTCTGTAACAGAAAAGTGGATTGAGGCCAGCGATGTAGGCATTTCATTTCTAATAGAAAAGTAACAAATAGAGATAGAATGTCTGTGGATATCTCTGATCTTTTGAGTGAGCGAGGATTAATTACAGCAAGTATCAGATTGCCTGTAAAGATACACCAGAAAAACCAAACTGTTGTATTTGAGCACTTCTCTCTTCCTCAACTGAGCCAGTTTTCTCCTGTGCCCTTTTGTTTTTGGGAAGGACACTCCTATATGCTTTCAGCATCTGGAGCAGCCTCTGGCATTTTTACTTATTCTGAAATGCTAGAGTGGGTGAAGTACAGAAGGATTTATGGCTATTGAGTAGCCCCATGTTTTAAAGCAAATTGCTAAAGTTGAGAGTGAGATTAGATTTTGTTTTGAAGAAACAATGGTTAATTGTTTGTAGTGGATCTAATGTCAGTGTGTTAATATTTTATTGGTATCTTTATTGGTTAGATGAGTAATATGGGGAAAAACACATAGGTTTCTGTTTTTGAGATTGTTTTTCAAATGACTTGAGGATTTATTTCCCAAAATCTTATTACTGTTTTAGGAGTACTTCTAAGCATTTGTTGTTGTTGCAATAGACTCTTCATTAAAAAAAAAAAAAAAGGTAATCTTGAGACTTTTCTCAAATTCAGATCCAGTGCTGTGAATGATTTCAGCAAAACCCCATCCAAATAGCTGAAAATGTGAAATAGGTAATTTTACCCTTTCTGAAAGGAAGCTGCTCTGGGTAAGAAGGAAGGAATGTTAGATACTTTGAACTGTTTTAAATGAAAAATAGAGCAAAGATAATGGCTGTGTCCTTCCCCTTCCTCCCTCATTACTTCCCACAGTAGGCTGCCGTGCAGTCAGGAGGGCACTCACACTGAGCTGTGAGAAGTCAGGTTTAGGTTTTTTTTCTTTTCCTTGTCTGGAGTTAGAAAACTTGGGCTTCTTGTTTCTCTTGAGAATAGCCTGTTTGGCTGTGTAGTGTTTCTGGTTGGGAGTCTCTCAGTCTTTTGTTTTTAAATTCATTGCTGGAAACTGGGAGATTATCCTGGGGAAGGATGCATACGTGCTTTTCTTTGCTTGCCGCCCTGAAGATCTGCTGTTGGCTGCTACTGATAGAGGATATCAGGTTAAATGGAGTGTTGATCTGATCCAGTGGTTACTTTTCTCTTACTATACAGAGAAATATTTTCTGGACCACAAAGTAAAAAGGCACTGGTGTAAGAACACTTGCATAAGATAAAGACCCAGACTTGTGATGTAAGTTTGGCACAAAAGATGTTTAATGAGCATTTAAACCACTAGAGCCTGGGGACTCTTCATTTATGCTGTGTCTGCCCCATTTTCCCCCATACTTTTTGGTTCTATAAAAGGTGCCAAAATAATCTTTGGGATGTCCAGTTTCTCAGTTTCTGCTTTCCTTTTTTTTTTTTTTTTCCTTCTCCCAGTTAAATATGCTAAAAATAGAACAGTTTGTTTCCCCTCTCTCCATTGAAAAGAACAAATAATACATTTATCTTTTGTGCCAGCCTGTATATTGCACAGATCTATTTAGACAATACAGATTTGGGGATTGATGTTAGTGTTGAGTGAGGTTTTTTAAAGATTGTGGCATACAGGATAGGATGTAGAATAACATTTTATGAAGTTTCAGTAATCTTGGGCTGATTTCTTCCTGGTAAGATGAGTTTGGTTCTAATTAGTTGACACATTTTATTGTTCAAAGTAGAAACTTTTGAAGCAGTGAAAATGGAAATTGGCCTTTGGCAAGTGAAACTGGACCTTGTTCCTACATGTGGAAAAAGCTTTGCTACTGATTACTGGTAGCTTGAATCCTCTCTCTTGTGTTCCTCTGAAAAATCTTTGTTTTTCTCTGTTTATTTTGGGACACTTTGTCCTCTTCCTAGTATACTTACTACAGACATGCTTGTTGCTAAATTCTCATCAGGCATGTAGAACTTTAAAATATGTTGTCTAAGGATTTGAATTGCTGCTTCTACACACTGTATTTGCCTCACAAATGTGTTTACTAAATTATTTTAATTTTGAAATTTTCAGCCTGTAGCTGGCCAAATACCTGATCCTTGTATTACCAAATATCTTGTG
Source organism: Xenops minutus (assembly GCA_035221455.1). Classification (NCBI taxonomy): domain Eukaryota; kingdom Metazoa; phylum Chordata; class Aves; order Passeriformes; family Furnariidae; genus Xenops; species Xenops minutus. The sequence goes on from JAWWEE010000105.1 coordinate 100,945,418, forward strand.
AAAATACATTAGCAATGTTTCAAAAGTGTATTCGTGATGGGTGCCAAAATGTTAGCCTTAACTTGCTAGGAAGAAACAAATACGAATTACAATTTTAAAATATCTACATATTGCAGGTAACTTTAGTGTTGGGTTTTTGTCATGTATATGGTTATGTGTGGTAGTTGCACAGAGAGATACACTTAATTGAAGATACAGCAAGAAAGAAATTACATTTTTTTTTAAGTGTGGCAAATAAGCATATTTTTAATAATTTTCGCTGTGTAGCCCTGGGTTGTAAGGAAAAATAGTTTTTTCAAACTAAATAAGGCTTCTATGCCATTTAAGAGAGATCCGATGTGCATTTTTGAAGACCTGTCAAACAAGTGATCTCTAGATATGCTGCATAAATTCTGACTTAAGAAGTAATTAACCTTAAAAGTGGTTTTGCAAGATTAACATTAGAAATCACATAAAAGTAAATGAACAGAAAACATAAATTCTGTGTTTGCAAAAAAGGTTGCCCTGTCAAGGGCATGCTCAGGAAGGTCACTTTTGAGTTTCTGTTTCAGTTCACACTGCATAACACCACTTCCATAATAATGTAACTTCTTATCTTATGTGCTGTATAGAATCTTTTTTCCCCCTAAGTCAAAGCTTTATTTAGTGTTTGTAGCAAGAGAGAAGTGTGAGCACTCATCAGTAGAAACTGAGTGGGACTATAAAAATTATTTATATGGCTTCTCAGAGTAAGTTGTGCTGAAATAAACAGATATCAGAATAAACAGTTTTACTGTAGAGTTTTTTGAGTCAAAACTAAGAGCATACATGAGAGAGCAAAATTATCCCGCTGTATGAATTATATGGTCACTTTTCTGGTTCAGAAGTTCACTGTAAATTTTAAGTGAGTGAAAAGAAATGCTGGAATATGTAATATCTGAAGCTGTTCTAAAGTTCCCTACTTCTGGCACTACTGAGAGTGCACAAAGCAATTGAATGAGGGGAAGGCAACATTAGGTGCATGTGTGTGCATTGGTGTAGTGTGTGTATATTTATGAAACAAATAACAGGATTAGAAATTTAAAGTATAATAAAGCTACAGCTCTATTTGAACTGATATCTTAGTGGTAAGATGTGGACAAAGAAAAGGATGAGAAAATATGAAGAACAGGACTAAAGACAAAGAGCTGATATTTTCAAGTTTTATGCTGAAATTACTCCTTTGAAACACTAGTCATGAGTAAGCACTAATGTTGTTGAACTATACAAAGTCCCCCTCTCTGTTTTTTGGTCTATAAGCAAGACTAAAATATAGTACTAAAGATGCAAACCTTTGCAGTATTTTCCCTGTTAGTTGTAGGCATGCAGAGCCACTCTTAAATGCAGCACTGTTGAAAGATTTCACCAAGGAAGGGAGGAATAGACAAAGCTTCCTAAAGGAGCAAGTCTAGTTTCTTACTACAATAGGAAACAAAATAATAATACTTCCTAAATGTATCCAGGTCTCTCTTGAAATGGCTAGATATTTTTTACCATTTTTTCCTGTTTGGAAAGCTTTCCAGAATTGACTTTTCCACCTAATTTCTAGTGACAGTTTGTTCAGGTTCCTGTACAGCTACCTCAGCTGTTATGCTAACACTATTTTTTAGCTTAAATGTTCCTTGGCGTTTATCCCTTTTTCCTCTTTGTTACTGCCAGTAAGGAATTTAGCTAGGGCCCCTTCCATTCAGGAGAGAGGAAGCTACCTACAGCCTGTGTGCCAGGATAGCTGAACAAGCACAAGGCAGGGATGAGCAGTGCCATATTACCTGAACAAAACTGCACTGAGCAGTAGTTGCCTGGGTAATAGCTCAAACACTCTTGGGTGACTGGGAATCATTTCAGGAAGGCAGCCTGTGTTTCTTACATTTTATTTTTTTGTTTGGGTTTATTTAGTTATTTATTCATTTGAGCGTTTTGTGCTTGTAATTTATTTATATTTGTGTAATGGGCACGTTCCAGTCCCCTCTAGCTATCTGCTTGAGCTAGATGATTTAAAGTTTGCTAGAGCTTATTCCCAGTAATCTAATTACAAAATCGTAGCAGTTCAAGATCTTTTTATTCCATTCCATACTTTGCATACTGCTGTAGGAAAGCAACACCCATATTGCCTCCCATTTTCTGTGTGTAATTTTTCTGTGTTTATCAGAGTTAAAAATCCAGTGGTTCAGAGACACACAAGTTTTCAAGATCAACATTTTGGACATAGACTTTTTTTTTGTATTTCAATGGTATGTAGTATTCAGTGACTTTTTTTTTTTAAATTTTTTTTTTGTTTCATTGTCTTTGGTGAAAGGAGATCTCCTGTATCTTTGTGCATTTGGTTTTGATGGCTATATCACTTTGGCACTCTGAGGTGACTCTGCAAGCATGTGGTAAGCCAAACCCCTGTATTCTCCTGATACCTTCCTGACTGATCTCCCAGTTCATATATGTATTTTTCCCTTGGATACGCAACTTTGCAGTCATCACTGTTGAATTTCTTCCCATTCTCATTAATCACATCAATGAATTAAGTCTACATAAACTCCTCATATTTTAAAGAGTGAAATGGGGTTTATTTTTGTGACAGTTTTTTCATTTTACTAGGTACAATATTCTTTCAAGTTTTATATGAAAATACAATTACATGGAGTACTGACTGTCACAAATCAGTTCCTCACTTGGTTTATTTTTTTCTTTTTTAACTGAGAGAGGGAAGAAATAGCATGTTGAGTCCATGATACATTGATACAAAGGTAGAAGACTTTTCTACTGGGATAGTTTTTCGCTGTTTTTCATGGCTTTGTAGTGGATCATCTACCTGAAGAGAAGCTGAGCTGAGTCCTCAGATAACAAAGTCACTATTAAGTCAGTATTAGTCAAGGTGGTATTTAGCCTACTTCAGTCCTATCAGTTCTCTGAATGGTTCAGCATCATTCTACAGACTTGCTATCACCATTCACCATAAAAATGTGGTACCAGTTACCATAAAAACTGAATTTACCAGGCCTGTTCTATTGTGGTGAATGAATATGTGAAGAAATGTTGAGGTTAATGTAATGCTGAGGGTTAAAAAAAAAAAGGTAGGTGATAGAGGTAACAGCGTAGTAGAAGTGCTCCTTACACTCATACAGCTGCTGAATTCTTTTTCAGAAATGCCCCTGGGAGTTTCTTCAGCAGGACCATCTGAGTATATCCTCGTATTCATTCCTGGTTTTTCCATTGTCTTTTGCATTGGATTGTGTTGTATCAAGGGTCTGCCTGATAGCCAGAGTTGGAAAGTTGACCTAGCTGAAAAAGAGTTGTGATTTTTTTTTTATTATTCATTTTAAAACATGGTTTAAACTGCTTCTTCTGTGGTTTGTGACATGTCCCCACAGGCACTTGTAGTGGCACAGCTGAAAAGGCAGGCAGGGGATCAAGGGAGGATCCAAGGAAACCTGACCTGTCAGTCCTGTACATTTTCAACACATTAGAGCTGTAGGTTTTGCTTGTTCTGTTGCACTCGGTACTGTCATGGGTTTTTTTCCCTGTTTACCCTTGTTTTGAATTTTTATGTGGACCGGCGGTCTGAGGTGGGTCGATGCCTGTGTTGTCACTGGTGTGTTTGGGGGCATTAGCTGTTGTTTCTCCTGGGCCCTGGCTATACTGTGCCTTGTGGGTTTGCTCCTCCACTGCCTAATCCCAGCAAATGCGGGAATTGGTTGAGAGAAGTGCAGACCAAAATGATGACTTCAGTTGAGGAAGAGGACTTGAGGTTTTTGCTTTACTGGAAGTTTGTGCTTTATGATTGAGGCAGTCACGGCCAGAAGACTTTATGAATCCTTAGATCTGTCTGAATCCCTGACCACAGTAGTACGAGTAATTCCTAATTCATCCCATGGGTTTATCCTTCCAACACTTCTCTTTCTGCACCCCAAACTAAGGTGCAGAGATTAAATATTTTATCATCTGCACACACAAATCAAAGATTTATCTGGAAATGGAGTCAGTAAGTTTTACGACTCTGGCTATCAGCCTTCCCTTTCGGCTGTTACTTGTAAGGCCTGTAGTTGGAGACATTCCTTTCACATTGACTCCAAGAGGATAATTGCCCTTTGACAGTCTTCCATGGAATTACCATTCCTCTGTAGTCAGCTGATCAAAGAGTGCTTTTCTGAGTTTATTTTTAGAAATCACAAATTACACAATAAGGGAGTTCACTTACTGTACTCTCATCCTAACAGGTGACTAATCTAACCTTTGAGATCACACTGGATACATGTTTGTTATAGTGGATGCAATTCAGATTGCTGAAGAGGGTGAACAGAGCTGGCGTGGCTTTCTTAGATTGTTTTATTTTCCCCTTCCTTTTCAGAAGGAGTACTTCAGAATTCCAGGTGAAATGACCTCTGCTCTTCTGCTAATGTTTCCAGTGTGAACTATAAAGGTGCTGGAGGTAAAACCTCCAATGGATACAGCAGTACAATGACACTGTAACATTAATGTTAGGGCATCATCTAAATTGGTTGGTTTCCATGGAAAGCTGTGAAGACTTTGCCACCTTTTTGTGGTCTGAATATATTCTGTTTAAGAATACTCCCAAAATACGGGGAATATATTTTTTTTTTTGCATTCAGTATGTTAAAATAATTAAATAGAGTCCTAGGAATTGACTTTTCTGCATCATTTCTCTTACACAAATGATTAATGATAAAACAGTGGTATGTCAAATGTGTAGCTGCTGCAATTCACTGAAATATTTTGAATGAAAACTGGAATTAGTTTGGTGGCTTTTTCTTTGCTTTTTTATCATGCATCATGCTAAGCAGCTCTTGGTGTAATACAATTTGTAGTGTTTGATATTATTCTTCAGTGGGGTATAAAGACAGACACTACCATCTCTGGAACACATATTTAAATTTCCTTAAAGTTTCACAACTTTATTTTTTTTTTAAATTAATTTATGTAACCATAATTCTGCTTCTTCATTACAGAACAATTTTATATTTTTAAGTCTGCCCATATTTCACTTCAGTAAGCAAAATAGTTGCCTACTTCCAGTTCTTTCTTTGAAACAAATTGGTTATTAGTGCTTTAGTATTCTGGACAAGATTTAAACTTGGATTTTATGTAGTGTTGAAGAAAGCTTTGCCTAATGTTAAAATGTGTGAAAGTTATTTGAGAGATATGCAATTTATTTTATTCAGCATAGCAGTGAGAAAGTTCATGTAGTTGGGAGTGCAATTAACTAAATTATCCAGGAAAACTGAAATTAAATTCAGTTTTTAATATTCTGCCTGGGGAAGTGATACTGCTTGTTTCTCCAGCAATGTCAGAACAGAACATATGATGGGTTAAAACTGTTTTAAGCTTCTTTAATAGTTTAACATAGAAAAAAGATACTGTGTAAATAGTTTCCTGCTGAGTATACATGATGCTGGTCACCAGCAAAAAAGGGGCGATGTGTTTTTCTGGGCAAAGGGACAGAATAGGTTGTAAGGAGGGGGGTGGAAGCAAATGGAAAGTAATTTATTAATTACAGAAATGAAGTCAACTAACATAATAGTGTTGTAATTACAGCAGGTTTCCAGAGCAGAGGTTTTACCTGAGGACAATCCACTATTCTGCATTTAATTTTTCTCTTTTTTTTAGGCTCTGGACGTTGACCGAACTGTTCTCTATAAAATGAAGAAATCTGTCAAAGCCATAAACTTATCTGGTCTGGGTAAGTACATAATTCCTGTTAGTTTATATTGGTGACGTTGGAGGATTTGAACAGTCAGATGAAGTACTGAGTCAGAAAGAGTTAGATGGGTAACTCTGAGAAGAGAAATTTGTACATTTTAAATAGCAGTCTTGAAATAGCTGCTTGATCATGAACTCAGTGAGGATGAAATGTTGTGAGGTAGCTGGACCTCTCTGGCTGGCATGGAACCAAGTGGGGAAGCCGTGCTCTCCTCTTGGCACCAGGTCTGGGCTACCTGCTCCTTCTGTCACCCCTGCTGCTTGGCAGATCCCTAGATGAGATTTTAGCTCATAGAAGGCTGCAGATGCAGTGAAACCAATTTAACTGGGATTAAATGGGCACCTGAAATGGTAAGGTATCTATGCATATCATCAAGAGGTGAGGGCATGAAAGGGGTGAAATTACTCTTTAGCAGCAATAAGAAGCTACATTTTTTCTACTGCTTGGTGAAACCTCACCCTTCCTGGTGGCCTCCAGTTATGTATGGTAAGAACTTCATGACAAGAGAGAGCTTGATGGGCTGCAGTTTTTTATTGTCATGATGCTCAAAGTCAGATATTTCTCTTAGGATGCTGATAAAATACAAAGATCTATCGCTGCATGCATTTTTAAATGTGTGCCAATCTCTTGGAGTTGTGTGTGTTGATCTTCGTTGGAAAAAAAATAGCTGAAGCTTTTGTTTTTGTGCATCGAGAGCATTTTATGAATAAGAAACAGCATTTGTTTTTGTGGGTAGGAAACAGCATTTGGTTGACTTTTGTTCTCACTGTGCAGTTCATAGCAATTAGAGCTAACAAAACCAATATTACATGCAAAATAGATAGGCCTGGCAATCTTGGAGAGCCACCAGTATCTGACAGAACTTGTGGCCGTGTTGGTGTTCAGACTCAAGATTAGAGCAAGAGCTGCTGTTGTGGTGTAATTCCTGTCAAATAATTAAAAGGAAGTTCCTTCTTGTGTCATGTAATGAAGCTGCTATCTTTGTATTGTGGAGGGTCCAGTTTAAGATTCATCTGGAGTTGTTTTATCTGTTAAACATTGATTTGGCTTTTTTATCTTCCTTTTTTTTTCTTTTCTTTTTTTTTTTTTTGTTTTGTTTTAGTTCAGCTTTTTAAAAAAAAATTTATTCTAGAGTGCTTTACTATGCCTCATAATCAGAGTACTAGTTAGACCATTGCAGCAAATCACTAGTTTTTGCATAAAATCAGTATCCTGCTCACTTTTTAAATTCATGCTGCCCACCCAATCTTGACAAGAAAGGTTTGGAGGCATTTCTCTTCCACCAGCAGAAATATCACTAACCCAGCCACTTGTCGTCCCTTGGGGTTTCTTTTGGCAAAATAAGAACCATGGCCTGTGCTCATAAGAACACAGTTACTGGATTTTTAATATAGGTTCCCTAAATATTAAATAAACATGTTTTGGCTTTCTTCTTTAATATGAGACTTCACAAACCTTTGTAAAGAATTATGTAGTTGACTCCAATTCTTACATAGTTTTGTTTCTTACTTAAAGAAAACCTCTAAACCCTCAAACAAACCTGAATCATATTTCTTTTAATAGATTTCATACCTTTGCTTTGTAGAGAAACTTTTGCAATCCATGAGAAAGAAACCGTAGGTCAGGGAGAGTATTCTGGAGGGATCCATGAGAAAAATAGAATTTTGTGTTCTTCAGAAGCACTTGTGGAGTGGAATAGTGTTACTGCAGTAACTACCCATCAGCATTCTGGGGAATGTCTTGTAATCCAGAAGAACAGTCCCTAGGATGCTGGAGAATAGAAAACTCTTGGGGTGCTGTGTGCAATGGATGCTGTGCTTATTTCCCAAGGTGAAATGTCAGCATGGCTCAGCTGCTGGTTGCACACCTAAAGATAACAATTAGTGGTAGCAGCCTTTTCACTTTGTTTTCATGCAGGGGCAGCTTTCTCTTTTTGCTAAATGAATTGCAGCCTGGCCTCTACTCTTCCCTGGGTGCACTAAGCTAAGCTGAATGCAAGAAGCAGTAAGAATGTAGAAAGCAATATGGAAATGGTTCACCTTAGTGGGTAGATGTGAGATCTAGAGGAGTTGTGACCTTCCACATCCTGGTTTTTGCTGTCTATGCCAGTTCATTCAAAGCTTGTTCAGGTGTATGTATGTCACACAGTATTATTAGTTGAACATTCTTACTTCACCCTGCAGCAAAAGGTATGTTAAGTGCTCAGTCTTTGCTGTAGATGCTGAGGAATAATAAGTACAGTTCAGTGCTAGCACTTAATTTGCAGACAGCTACTAAATTTAAAAACTGCCTCTTACAGGCTGCAAATTCAAGCTGTCAAGGTAGAAACTTGTAGAATTAATGCTGTTTGTGTAACTTCAATTCTGCATGTATGCTATGTCACTCTTTAATTACATGATGTTATACCACTGCTGCACAGGGTTTTAGTTTCATATATCAGAAGTTAGAAAAAATGTGTAGCTGTGTGAGAGATCTTGAATTGTTGTCCAGATAGGGCATGTGGACAGACAAGTTTGTCTTTAATTTGGAGCATGCTAGGTTTATTGAATAGGGAAATTTGGTGAAAGGGCATTACATCAAAAATCCTTTGATATTAAATGTGTTGACGTGTACAAACGGACTTGAAATAAAACTGGATCATTGCTTGTTTGAACAGATTAATCCTCTCTAAATAATCTTCAGGGTTTTTGTGGGTCTCATGTAATGACCGAGACAGTCTTTGTTCTTTTTAATGCATAATTTGTTTTCTAGGGTGTGGGATTTTCCCCCCTGACTTCCTTTGAGGCTCTAGAAATTGGCCACAGTTAGAATAAGAAATAAGCAGTATTAACTCTCTCAGGTGCCAACTTGATGTGCTTTGTCCATGTTCTCAAGCTTGACATTGTCACTAAACTTGGTTTAGAAAGACTTTCTGTTTTATTCCACAGATCAAGTTAACTTTTGACACAGGGACTTTTTATGCCTGTCTACACAAGCAAGTTAACCTAGTGTTCTAGGAGTGAATCGTTTGGTCAAAGTAGTTAAGGCTGAGGCCCCTCAGATTTCCTTTATAATTGCATCAGGGAAACTTTAGTTCTAAATTTTCTCTCATTCCCTGGGCTGAATAACCCTCCAACACATACAGCTCAAAGCTTTCTGAAGGACAGAAGTGTTGGGTGTGCGCTGGGTGACTTTGACTGGTCTGGTTTTGTTGTCTCCGAAAGGACTTGGGTTGTCATGAACCAGAACTGCTTTGAGAACTGAACTGACCCATGGTAAATGCAGACTGCTAGGATTTGCTTTAGACCCTGCTCTAAATCAGAGAGTTAACATAGTTACGGGTTTTGTCCTCATCTGTAACGTAATCTGTAGTCCTGTTTCTTAAGATGACTCAAGAGTCCTATTTGTTCTACTGCCTTCTGTTGTAGAGAACTAAGACTGCCAACACACTTGGTCTCTTCTGTTTCTTTGTCAGCATGCAGTAAAACTCAACAGTGCACAGCTAAAGTTAGAAAATGTTAATACAAGACTCTAAAATACAAAAGTTCACTATAGGAGTCAAGAGTTGGTATACAGTCTCTGTTATAGTGCAGAAGTACTGTGCGTCTTTGTAGAGTGTTGGATGTTTGTCTTGAGTGGATGACACATTGTCCTTTGTACAGCATGTGGATAGATACATGTTAACCATAATTAGTGAAGTATGTCAAGCTTTTGTCATTTCAGTGTTAAAATATGAATGTTTTATGTATCAAGCTAACATTTTTAGCAATAAATCTGAAAAGTTTTTTTTAAAAAAACCCTCAATTGTAATTTCAATGGATTTTCTCTACTGATGATATTTTCATGTCTTGTTCCTTTTGAAGCTCATGTGGAAAATGAAGAACAGTATACACAAGCACTGGAGAAGTTTGGAGGCAACTGTGTTTGCAGGGATGACCCAGATTTGGGAACAGCGTTTTTAAAATTTTCTGTGTTTACAAAGGAATTAACTGCACTCTTCAAAAATTTGGTAAGAATTACTTAAGAAAAACATTGACATTTTCAAACCATTAGCTGTATATATGTATTATAACAGCTCTTCATATTGAAGACAATTTTTGTTTTAGCAACCACTGTTCTTAAAAAATTCTCAGCATGGGAAAGTATCTCATGCCCTAACCTTTCCTCTTGGAAAACTCAAAACTCAACCCAAAACAACAAAACAAAAAAACAAATTACCACAAAACCCAAACAAACACAACAAAACCCCCTCTTCCAACACTTCTCACATCTGAAAGCTTCCCACAATAAAGTAGTTATAAGATATATTATAAAACACACATTTCCATTTGCTTTAAAGTTGTGAAACCAGCAAAACCCAGCTTGATTTACTGTGTGATCATGTTGCTTTTACTTTACTTTTCCCTACTTTCCATTTATATTTATAAAGGGAGATTTTAGTGTCCCTGGAAGTGAGAGGTCTTGATTCTCAGGGAAGAGAGTCAGGGAAACAAAATCAAACAAAATGCTAAAATGACAGTAGTGTCCACTGGGGACCAATCCTGCAACTGAAGCCAGTAAGGCTTAAAAGCACTCTTTGGTGAGCCGAGTGGGATGGAGCCAAATGGAAGAATGGGAGTTTTACTTATAAATGGAGAATTTACAGCCTCAGTTTCACATTAATCTGAGGGTACAAAAAGGGCAGATTCTAATTACATTCTACTAGGTAGAGCTTTGCCATGTCTAAGTCCTAGATTTTCTGGAATTCAGAGATCTCTTAAACCAAGGGCTATAAAGGGAAAATGACCCAGATTCCTACTAGCATTTAAAAGTCTGTGTCTGCTGAAATCAATGACATGGAGACACATTAAATGCTTTTGTGAGTCTAGACCAAATGACTGTAGTTTGCAGCCAGCTGGTCATAATCACTTCTTTGGGGAATGTTTCCAGCTGATGGGATTTAGGGCAGTCCCATTTGCTCCCTGATGCTGTCCTCTGTTTTTACCCAATCATGATATTGATGAGAGAGAATCTAGCCCCAAATGTATTTATCAACAGAGAAATGTATTTCTTACTGGTCATGTTGATTTGAACTTCTCTGGACATACAAATTTTATCAGAGGTTATGTATCAAAAGAGGCATCTTGATACAATGTGAGTCAGTTATCCCATGTCTCCCATACAGAGGCAGGCTGCTCCTATGGAAGGGAAAGTGGAATGGATCTTCTAATTGATACCGTCTGTTGACTAAAAACCCCTCTCAATCATAAATTAATTGCAATATGATGACTTCATTAGGCAAATGGATCTGGGAAATGTGATGTTTAGGTGGTTTTAAAAAGCAATCTACCAAAAGCTGCACCCCCTCCCCAGAAAACGCTTTTAATGTATTATATTTCAAGAATACTTATAAAAGCTAAAATATTTTCCTGTTTTACCAAAAATCATACCTATTTGTACTCTTAAAACCAGAAATTACTATCTTTACAAAATTATTTATGACAAGAATAACTTTTCTTCCAGAAACAGGAAAGGGAAAAAATGAAATAAGTATCTGTAGGAAGTGTAATGCATGTTTTTATTACCTTTCCTTATCCACACAAGCATTTTGTTTGTCTTCTCCAAGGAATATTTCTAGCTCTTTTTGCTGTTTGCTGTTTTTTCAGTAGCAGCTATGTATTTTTGCTTCAGTTTGTGAGTATAAGAAGATATGTTGTGAGAGAATATCTAAGTCTTTAGTTTTTCTCAGTTTATTGTTCTGATTTTTTCTACTTTTGAAGTGAGTAATAATTTTCCATGGGCATGAATGTATTTTTTTTTTTACATTGCAACCTACTGTCTTTAATACTGCCCATTGAAAAACAGGTATCTGAAGTTCTGCTCCTCCCCAACATACTTTATGTTGTTGAAGTTCAAAGTTTTTTCTTTTTTCCTGACTAGTGAAGGAAACCTAATGGTCCTTGAATTTGGTGTGACACTAAGAAAATAATTTTGTCCAGAAAGAAATACTTATAAAAAAAACTATGAACTTCATTGTTGCTGGAAAATGCCATATTCATAAACAAGAAATCTGGAATTGTAAAAAAAATTATAGATGTATGTAACTTTGCCTATTAAAAGTTAATGCTATGAGAATAAATTGTTAGTAACTGGTCACTTTGAAAATTTGTTTATAAGTTCATTGGTGGAGGTTTACTTTTCTAAGAGGTTAAAGGGGTATTGATGAGTGTAAAAAGCCTTCTACAGTAGCTGGAAATAATTTGGGGTGTGCTTTTGTTAAAGTCATAGCCATTTGTGAAACAAGCCCCACACTTTCTCAGGGTGAGGTGGCGTATCCAACTCTGAATGCTTTCAGCATATTGACTGTAAAAAACATCCCTCTTCTCTGGTGTTTCCTTGTAGCACTCCACAGGTTTTGGTTGTAAGTCTTTTTATCAAAAATGTAGCCAGGGCTGTGCAACCTGCTGCTCTTAAAAAAAAACCATTCTGAAGTGGACCAGTCTCTGGAGTTCCATAGGGCACTGAATTTCCACAGGACGTTTTAGCTGAAGTGAGTGGGGAATGTGCAGGGAAGTGAGAGGACACGTTCAGACTGGAACAGATGCCAAAGCTGTTAACACTGGCAAAGCTTTAGGGCTACTGTCAAGTTTTGCTTTGTCATATATTTTGCTTTTGTTTTTAGAAGCTGATGTGTTCTGTCAGCTCTTGGCCTGGGTGGCATTTAGAGCTGGAGCTCTAAAGTGCTTCTGCAAAAAGATTTTCCTTAAACTTGTGTTTAGTAAGGTAGAGGAAAGCCATTATAAAGCTATTCTGATTTAACAGGGCTTTTAGGTGCTTGTTTTCTCTGATAGTTTTAAAGGTTTCCCAAAAGACTTTGAAGTTTTTGTGGACTTATCAAGGCATCAGTGTTTTGAGTATTTCATTAACAGCTGAAAATGTTTTGGTTTTAATCCAAAGAACTGTGAACTATTCAAGTTAAAGTTCAGGTCCTGAGCTTTTTTATATGTGTTTTGAATGCTGCTGTTATGTGTGCACTTTCAAATAGTGCATCAAACAAAAAAAAAAAATTAATTGGCGTTTACTGTGTATCAGGTCCTTGTAACCACGCACTTTAGTCATTCTAACACATTGTTTGCATTATTTGGATCAGTTTGTGATATATACTGTACATTTTTTTTTCTGTTGCCATAGCGCTGATACCAGGCTACAAATTTTTCTTCAACTTCTGTTTTTTCAAGAAGATTGAGCAATCTGTGTGTCTTTTTGATAGTGAACAATGTGGAAGTACTAGAGGCATTTTCAGAAGAAACATAGCACTTTTTGTGGTACATACAATATTGCTTCTTAAATGGCAACCTTGTTTCTAATTCCAAACGGAATGGTAGGACCTACAGTTCCCAGGTAGGCTAAGTCTGTATGGCACTTGCTTATAGTGTTAATTACTCTGTCTTCTTAATAAATACAGTGCCAAGTGATAAAGGCATGAGTGTTAATATGAAAAATGTTAGTACAAGAGAAGACTGATTGCAATATATTTGCACTTTAAATATTTTCTTCTTTCAATCCTATTAGATTGCTACACTGAGAAGATATAAAATCTGTAGTTGGATGTCATCCTTGTCAGGACTCCTTGAAAAGGATTTGATCTGTGAAGATGAAGTAGCTATTTAGCACATTCCATTTTCTGTATTTCTTGTTGTTCTACAGACTCTTGTCCATTCTTTTTCATTTATTTAAATTTAAAGCTAATGAAATAGGCTAGATTGAGAGGACTGGACCTGATATTTCCATTCTCTGGAAGGTAGCGGGGGAAAAAGAGATTCTATTTTATATTAATAATCCTTGGACTTCTAGACAGAAAAAATGGAAGAACTCTAATAATGTTTTTCTAACCATATATTCCTGTTTTACTTCCTTTTTTATTGTAAGAAGAAAGGAGATTTGCTTAAATGCAAAAGGTAGCAGCAGAACTGAAGGAAATATCTTTTCTGTACTATATAATAAACTTAAGAAATTTTTGCCTAGAATTTTCTTTCAAGGGTAGTAGTTCAGACTGAGGTTTTTAAAGAAATGTTTGATACCTGAACCTTCATTCATCTAAGTTAAGTTCATGAAAAACTTTACAGATATACATATTTGAGATTGGAGTATTTATATGTGAAGCTTAATATTGTGGTGTTTGTGTTTTTCACTGGTACACTGGAGGAATACTTGGCTAATGGTGAGGAGAAAAAAATAGAGTACTATTTGATTTCTGCTTGTAAAGATATAAACCAGGATGTAGTAATTCCTTCTTAGTGGCATGGGTTCAGCTCCACCTGGAATCATATCTTTAGTTCTTTGCCAAAAAGATACTGATCCAACTGGAAGAAATTCAGAGGACAGTAACAAAAAAAATGATCAGGGCTTGAATAGGTTGGTTTAGGAAGAAAGCTTAGAAGAATTTTAAATGTATGGTTTGCCTCACAAATAACTGTGATTGTGGAAGGGGAAAATACTAAATTGAATACAAATGGGTTCTCACTCTGAAAATATTAGTGAAATACTCCAGAAAAGCAATAGAGGCTTACCACTTAGTTCTTTCAACCTAGGTTAGAAAATGTGCAGTCTGGAATTCTCCTCCACTGGCAAGGAAGAAGGGCTAGAATAACCACAAGTCTCTTCCTTCCTTTGCTTTTACAGCTCTTCACTTTATGCTTTTAAGATTTCCCATAAAATACTTCCTAACAGAGAAGTTGCCAGCCTGTAGTTTGTGTATTGGTGGTGGTAACAGAGCTGTTTCTAAGTAGTGAATGGTGGCAACACTTGGTATCCCATGTGAAAGAATTTTTCTAGTCAGGTGAGCCAGCAGCTTCTTGTGGGCACTTTGTGGTGTTCAGCTCCTGTTTCACTGGAGTCACTTTTCCTGTAGCATAATGGGTGGTGGGTGATGTCCCAGCTCAGCCACACACCTGTGCTGCAGGTGGGGCAGGGGGTGAGGACAGGGAAAGGCCACATTGTGTCCTTGTGTCGGAGGGGAACGCACAGTGCACAGGTGAAAGTTTGTGCTGCAACTCTTCATGTTACACATTTTTCTGAAGTCTTGGGGGTATATACTAAGGGTTAAAGTTCAGACAAACTGTGTCTCATCTATAGTGGATGTTCTGGTTTTTTAGAAAACAAAACCTACAGAATTATTGCAGGCACCAGTATCCAAATCTCTTATGGAAGAGAATCTTTAAAGTAATCAGGAGTGCTGGCAAATTACAAACTTAAATGTTTAGCCATAGGCTCTTAAACCACTTAAACATCTTTTCCCTTTGCAAATGTTGGCTTGCTTGTTGTCTCTACCAGCACTTCTGGCAGCTACGTGTTTTGTTTATAGGTTCTCCCTCCTGCCATTTCTTCTTCTTCTCTGAGCCTTCTCCAACTTAGGAAGTTTTAATTTTTTACCCTGTCATTTTGTTGGAAACTGTCAGAGGAAAACTGCAAGTGCCAAAGCAGCAGTGTTGGAAGTGGAAATGAGGTCAACTGGGTTTTTTTTCTTTCTCTTTTTTTTTTTTTTAAACACATGCAACTTGCTAGTTTTCCTCTGAGACAGGATGACTTTAATTTCTCTGAAGCTTTCCTGCACCTTTGTGGTTTTTTTTTTTAAAGAATATTTTAAAACATAAAATAGTCAAAATGTAGAGGCTGTAGTATACATTCTAGCTCCCTGTACAGAGTAGGAGCTGTAGTGCATTAATGCTTCTCTGCATGCCAAAAATGGGTCTATATTTTTAGATAGTTCAGCTTAAGCTTCTCAAGAAAGAGGGGGAAAACATGTAACATTTTTCATCTGTATATTGCTTGCTGATTTATAAATATGAGCAAGTATGATTCATCTAACTAAGTTAATAATGACAAGTTTATGCATTATGTATGTTTACTTCTGTTGCAAATAAAGTAGGAGCATAGGGAATACAATAGACTGATAGTAATGTACAGGTGATAGCACTCATAAGGAATTAATTTGAATAGGCAAGCATTCTCCAAACTTTTAAAAATAATGTAGAGTTTTTTCTCCTATTCTTTTTTCTTAAAGTTGCTCTGGACTCCAGGCCTCATGACTTGCAATTCTAGGAAACATCTATAGCTGTTTTGGAGGCTGATTGATGTTTAAATGACTATGTTTGGCACTATATCAGGGTCTGATATTTTTTTCTTTTCTGACTTAAGGGAAAAACAGTTGTCTTGAGTCTGCTATTGAGAAATACTTTGTTCTTTCTTTATGCCTGTTTAGTTGGTTTGAAGAATAATTAAATGGAGGTTATGAAAGCATGGATTCTTCGATTAGACATTTGATTGCATCACACTCATAAAGTAGAATAACACAGTGGGAAACTTTGCATGGGATGATATCTGAAGGGACCTTTTCTGCTTCTCCACCTGGATAGCCATACTGGATGTTCAACTTCAAGAAGTTGGTTTTTTTGTTTGGTTGTTTTGGTTTGGTGTTTTTTTAACCTAGCTTTTGTTAGTTTAAACCTTTTCACATATCTCCTGTATCTACAACATATAATTTTATTACCTTTGGGAATGGTTACATTGATATATACATGTTGTAGTACTGCTGAGAATTTAGGAGGTGGATGGTTTCCTGCACTGCCAGGTAAGCATGTGTAGATGTTGTTCATTCAATTTTTATAGGAAGTCTTTTAAACCCCTCAAACAACATAGAGTTGAAATTTAACTTACTGATTCTAAAGGGTTGCAGTTGAGTCCTGCAGCTTGCTGGGGAAGGGAAAATGTCAGATGAAGGAGGGGAATTGTGATTTGTGTTGAGATATCAAAAGACCAGATATTCTGTATTTCTTCAGCCTTCTGATGCAGAGACAATCTGTGTAACCCTTACAATTGATGAAGGTTCACTTTGATTGTTGGCTGAAATTTCAAGCAAACGCAGTAAGGTGGTTTCTTTTAGGAGGAAGGGTGGGGGCTTGGGGCCTTTGCTTGTTTGTTTTAGTAGCAGCTGTTGAACACCACCGAGGATGGGACCCCTGAGTCTGTTCTAGTGAGGCCACCAAGTAACTATGGGGTGATAATATTTTGTATTTTTCAATTCTGGGAAGACTGACGCATCATATTTGGAAATATGTTTTCTTGAAGTTTGTTAGTATAATTTTTTTTCTGGATGGGTTACACTAAAACAGACTTTGACGTCCCCCACATTATTCCTGAAGAAACAGAAGCATTTGTTGCTACATGATGCAAAGTTCTTTCTGTAATTTGAACATTTGAAATCCATCTTCATATATGGATTTCAGTGCTTCTTGGAAAAAAAATCACATTTTAGAAGAACAGCTTACAATACCAAAAGGTGAAATTCATAAAAAGGGCAACCTTCACCAAACTGCTGCAAAAGTTATTCTGATTTTTTTCCCATTATGTTGTTCTACAGTGCTCTGGGTTTTGCTCTTCAGAGCAATCCATTTTAATGGTTACAGTTTAAACTCTCTGCCTAGACATCATGGTTGATACCTTGAATGTTTTCTGTGAATCATAAAGCAGTGGACATGCAGTCTTTCTTTTCCTAGCTGTCTTATTTCTACAGTCTTTCTTCATTCTTTTTCCTTATAAAAATATTATTATACAGATAGCTAAAACTATGGTTGTTTTACTGTTGTCTTCGTTTAAAATTATTTTTATCTTCTTGTTTTTTCTTGAGTCATACTAAACTTACATACTGAAGACCTCATGAAGTCCTTATTTCAAAGTTCACGAGATAAATAAGGCAGATATATTACATTTTAAAAGCTCAAGGAAAATATCAGAACAGTGGCTTTTCTACAGGCCAGCATTCTTTGTCTTTATAATTTCTGTCAGAACAAGATGCCACGTATTGAGAGAGTAGTAGATACTTTTGGTGGACTAGGTCTGAAGAGACTGGAAAATAAACAAGGTTAATTTAAAATGCGCTCTTGAACTTAAAATTGTGGGTGCTGAAAAATTGTATGGTTGTGTTCACATTTAAGCAGTGAAATCAGGCAGTGTAAAAATTAGGGGTCTTATTTTGCAGTCACTCTTGAATGGGATATTTATAATTAGCAGTAATTCTGGAGGTTTCCTGCTGGCTTGGGTTGTAGTGTTTCCAGAGTAAGTTTAATTAACTCATGTTGCTTCCATCTTTGATTACTGACTGTACTGATAAACATCTTCATAAGGCAGAGATAGGAAAATAATATGTAAGATTTCCTTGTGAAACCTTCTGAAATGTGTGTATTAAGGCGGTTTCTTTTCTGCGTCTAAATGTATTAAAATGATTTGGTGTAATTTTCTTGTTGCAGATTCAGAATATGAACAACATAATCACTTTTCCACTGGACAGTTTGCTGAAGGGAGATCTGAAAGGAGTAAAAGGGGTATGTTTATCTTCCTGTATATATGTGAGATTATTGTTGGTGCAGTAGGTACATTTAGCTAATGTATTAATCTTACGTGATGGAAGACATGGGATATTAAGGTAACCTATTAGCTTAATAAACAAGAGTTTGGGGGTTTCCTTTGGGTTTGTGTGTGTGTGTATGAATTGAATCATCCCTTCTATTTGTGGTTTCACCTACCACATGTTCTTGACTATGTATACAAAGCAACATTTGAGAAGTTTTAAAAGCAAGCCTGAGTGATAGAAGATAAACAGAGAAAGAGGTGTAAGATTTAGGTATTAGTCATGGAGTGGGTAGTACTATATTTAAAAGGATTACTATTAATATGTTTGTTTAGCATTCTAAGCTTACCTGGAATGATACATATTATTAAGAAAGACACACTAGACTTTATAAGCATAGGATTTTTCTTAACGAAGCTGGAATCTGTTTGTGCCCCGAGGACATTTCCTATTTGAAATAACAACAACTTAAGACTTAAATGATGATATGTTTATAATAAATTTCAGAACCTATAGCCAAGCTATAGCCAACAAACTTATTTGGCTTATGCTTTCTTTACTAGGGAGCAAACAGGAAGCAACTGGCAGCTATTGTTCTAGGACATTGAAGGAAGAAGAAAAACACGTACATAGGCTAAAAATGTTTCTGTAAATTACTGTAGGATAAAAGTATTATTTAGTAAGATAGGTTTATCATCTTTGTATTGTTTGCTTACCACATTTCACTCCTCTTTTTCTCTTTTTCTATGTTAGAATAAATACATTTATTACAATAGTGTAACCCCACTGATTTGAGAATGTAATCAAATGCTGCTTTAGTTAATTTAATAATTGTCAAAATAACTGACTGACATGTAAGAATCAGTTCCTAATCTGTAGTTGCAAAGTTTTTCCACTGTCTGACAGTTAACAGTATTTTTTTTGTCGTTGTCTGATCTCTTGAACTTCAGCAGAATTTCAGCTGTTCCATTTTTAGAGATCAGTGAAATAACTTTACAAGTTGTTAAGATCATTTTATCCAAATTACCTTCTCCAGAGAGAAGAAAAGAAAGGAATTTGAAACATAAGTAATTTAAAATTCTCACGGAATTAGTTACATTGAGCCATATGGCCTACACTGGTCCCATTAAGTCAGTGGGAAATTGATTTCTTAAACTTGAGTGGGATGAATCAAGTCCTTAGCCAAGACTATACTGCAGCCTCGGGATAGTTGCTTCTTTCCAGTAGAGACAGAGATTGATGAGAAAAGAGCTGCTTTCATTAATTGCGTAGTATGCTCTTGGGATAACATGTTATACCTTTCAAGACGTAAAATGGAGTTGTAAAAACCATAGTAAAAAGCATCCTAGAGATGCTTTTAAAAATATGAATGTATTAATGCTCTTCATAAGATTGTTTTTCCTATGTTCCTAGATGCTTTTGCACGACCCTGAGGTGAACTATTCAGGAAAGAGTTAAGTCTCTTATTCCAGGAGGCACTGCAAGTGGCCAAGCTGTGTCTTCATTCTTAGAGCTGCAGTATTTTTTATGTAAATAGCTGGCTATATTTTTTCCTTTCTTCTTGACAGGACCTGAAAAAACCCTTTGATAAAGCTTGGAAGGACTATGAAACAAAAGTGTATGTATCTTTTAAACTTTTATTTAAAAGGGAAGTGTAACTGAAATCTGTAAAGGTCATTATTTAACACCAAGGTTGGATGCTCTCAGCAGGTGTATCGTGTACTAAAAGTGGATGTACACCTCTCTGAGCCTTGTAAGTTGTTTGTCATGTCATGTGTCTAACCCGTCTTACCATAAGCCACCTGTTTGAAGCTGCCTGATGCACTGTGTAAACAGCTATAAAATAAGTTTATAAATAACTGAATTGAGTCAATAAAGCTCTACACCTAATATCAAACACAATTGATTCTGGTACCTTGTAAACCTTAAGTGGTTCAGTGCCCTACACCAGGAACAGTTGTTTCCTGGGTTGGCCAGGTAAATTTTATCAGCACAGCTGATGGTCTATGAAGTAGTATTTTGTAGTGAGATCTATTTCACATTACAGTATTACCTGGATTGTGACTGTCAGTTGAGTTTTGTGTCACATGTCCAGTGTCTTTGTTCTGAAATGCTGCTGCATGTGTCAGACCTTTTCTGATGATACAGGTCAAGAAGAATCACATATGATGACACTGTGTAACATAAATAGCTTGCAAATCCACAGCCAATTGGACTGGCTGAGAATCTACCAACATTTATATATATTTTTTTTTAGTTGCACTAAGTTATAATGATTCTCTGGTGCCCACTGAGTTAGTCCATCTGAAGTCTTCAGAAATTATTTCTGCTTAGCTATAGCTGGATTTTCATAACAAGACATTCTGAAATATTGAGATAAACCTCCGGTCTGACAGTTGTAATCCTTGAAAGATTGTGATGGCTCCAGTTTTTCATGTTCTTGATACCAGTGAGCAATCTCATTTGGTGCCATACCACTTATTGACTGTTGAAGTAATTAAGACTTCTAATCATTGTCCATGACAGTTGTTGATCTCTGGGGGCAAGCCATGAAAAATAGTCCTACAATTTAGTCTGCTATTGTCTATTAGTGCTTGATTGCTGGATCTGAAAAGTTGTTTACTTGTGTATAATTATTCATAGTGACATCCCACAAAGTCTACATGCAGAATTTAAAACAAATTTGCATTCTGCTGGGACATACACTGAGAGCACTGTTACTGCTAAACCAAGGTCTCTGGTGCTTTTAGGATTTCTGACAGAATATTCACTAGGGTAAGTGTGTTGAAATGATATAATGATTTGTACGTGATCCTTGGTTTCCTCAGAGCTAGTAGTCTGTTTGAGAAAGTAGAAATATTTTCAGCTTTTATTTAATTTAGTTAAGTACTTGAGAAGTAAAAAATCCCCTGAAGATGTATTTGAATTTGTGTATTTGGGAATTCTCATTTTAGGTTATGGACATGTTGGAATGTTACTGTGTGTGCTGTGTCATTCAGGACTTGAAAACGTGATGATGACATGTTTTCAATCTGTGGGATTAAATCCATTGCTGCTTGTACGATATAATGAGATTTTTTTCTTTTAACCAGCAATCCTTTAGAAAGGCTGTTTTATATGACTTTGCTTTCAAGTAGGACACTTCGGTTTTGATCTGAGACAGGTTTCTTTTTCCACTGTAAGGAAATACTTCTTTCCAAGTTACCTCTGTAGTTTCTGCAAGATTTTTTAACAAATGAAGCAGACCTCTTTGGCAATGCTCATTTCTAAGTCATTTACGTGTCAGATTATTCAACATGCAAAAACTGAAGATAGCACATGTTCATCAGGAAATTCTTTCAGATCCATGAACCATTTCTTTTGATATTTCTAAGTAGTGGGCTGGTGCAATTGCCGAGTGATCTATTTTTAATTTTTTTTAAGGTGGTTAGATGAAAGCTCCACATCAATATTGCAGAGTTTAAAGCTCCTAGTCCAGCCTGTTGGACTCCTTGACTGTGAAGACCAAAGGATTGTCTGTTTGAGGGTTGGGGTAGGGAGCCTGGGAATTCTGTGTACAACATAATTCTTTAAAACAATGGGCTGGTTTTTTGCCTTTTTTTTTGTTGTGTCTGGTTGTTTTACAACAGCAGAAATTACTTTTTGTGACTTAAGGTTGGCAGTCAGGGAATACTGTTTTTCAGTGCAAGCTGTGTTGCTTGTACCAAGGAGCAGAGCAATTTTCCTTGGTTTTGTTGAGTTAAATTCAGACTGTGCACTTTGTCTGACCTCTTGCGCATAAGATCAGTCCTCAGATAAGTTGAGATGTTACCATCTGTCATTACTGAGCATTGGTCTTCACAAATCAGAGATGGGAAGTTTAGTGATGGGATTTTGAAACTAGGATGAGAATATTAATTTGAGCTTGAATCTGTTTAGGTCAGCTTTTATCTCATACTAAATTTTGGATGTAGGAATACAGTGAGTTTTCTCTGGTTGCTATTATATATGCTGCTGAGGTTTCTTGAGCATATAACTGTTTTCATTCTGTGGCTGTTCCAAATGGATCTGAACTTGCTTAGGGCTCTGCATTTTGGTCATCTGTAGCAGTGGGTGGATGCAGAATCTCCTCAAGAATTCTTAATAGCAAATTTTGGTGGTTTTTTTGTTGTTGTATCTTTGTGGTCTCTGCTCTAACAAAAAAGGACAAAGGGACTGGTGGAGGTAAACTCAGTCTCATCTAACAGCTTGTGTTGCCAGAGCAGAATGGTGGATGTAGTTGCTGACAGCCAAGTGTTTGCTCAGCCTTCTTCAATCTGTTACTTTATATGACTCCTTGTTTGGATTGTCCCTAACCCAGTCCTAGATTTGTGCTTAGCTAGCTGTCTTTTCCAGTGATTCTTCAAATATGTGAATAGCTCTTTTTATTCTT
Organism: Xenops minutus; assembly: GCA_035221455.1. Classification (NCBI taxonomy): domain Eukaryota; kingdom Metazoa; phylum Chordata; class Aves; order Passeriformes; family Furnariidae; genus Xenops; species Xenops minutus. The sequence goes on from JAWWEE010000105.1 coordinate 100,967,921, forward strand.
TTACTTTATTATTATTATTTCTCTCTCTTTTCCCTTTGGGTTAATAAACCATTCAAGGCTGCTGGGCTGCTCTTTTTCTGCACATCCCTCTGTATCATATGCTTAACATCGTATCATTCATCTGCATTTCCTATTCACAAGGACAGACCCATGAAGCTACATGCCAGATAACAAAGTGGTATTTTTGTAGTCTGTGGGGAAGTGACAGTCTTCATTCTGATTGCTGTCTTTATAAAGAAGAACTAGAGCTTATTTGTCACACTGTCTCATCTCACTTACTTGCACCTTTGTGATGACGTCTTGGCTGCAAATATACCCAGGTTTGACCTATTTGAAAAGAAATAATTAAAAAATGGCATCGGTTTTGCTTCATCCCCGTAACAATTTCTGAGCTGCTACTTCAAGTTCTTTATGTAATTAAATGTATTTAAAATTACTATGTATCTAGTTCTTGTTTGGGAGAGGGGTATTAAGATCCATTCTTACGCTCTTGGATCACCATTCATCCATGTTGATTATTATGCAATAATAATCTTCTCTGCCCTGTAGCCACCTAACTTCTCAGACTGTTTTCCTGAGAATCACGTCAGCTGAAGTAACTGAGGGAGACTAGATCCATTTTTTGTTATGCCCTGGGGCTGCTTTCGAGTAAGGGAGTATGAGGAGCAAGTAACCCACAGCTTCATGTAAGCCTACCTCAATCAAAAATTGGGACTCTCCTGAGGTAACATTCATGAATAATTCATCTTTTCTCACCCTCAGTCATTAACACAATTCAGTTGGAGCCATAAAGATTTTTAAATGTTTTTAAAGCTTTAAAGCAGTGCATTTCTCTTGGGACCTCAGTTACAGCCGTTGTTTCCCAGGCAACACCTGGGAGATGCTGCCGGCCACGGCGGCAGCGCAGCGGGACCGGTCTCTGTCCTTTGGGGAGAGTTGCAGACTGGGCTCTTTTTGTTCCAAGGCAATTGCTGTCCCCCATGTACTTACACTCTAGTGGCAGACGTGCCGGGGGAGCATACGGGGAAGGAGTACACATGTCATCAAAACTGCTCATTCTCCCAGCAGACAGAAAGGACTCAGCAAGGCGCTGAGCCAGGTTTCACCCACATACTTCAGTTTAATTGGTCCCATTGTGGTAGATTCTGAGGTAAAGACTTTGTATCAATTTTGCACAGGAAATAGAAGTATAAACTTACTAAAGCATATTACATACTAATTTTTTAGCTGAATATGTCTGTATTCCAGACACAAAACTGACTTTCCTGAAAGGAAAGAAAAAAATGTTAACTTTTTAAAATAAAGGTGTCATATATTGGGGCCTGTAATCTTCAGAAGTCCTCTTTAATAAGTGTTATGCTAATGCTGTGAAATGTAAAGGTTTAATGAAAACTAATAAGCTGTTCCTGGGAAGGCTGGCTGCCTCTCCTTTGCCATTTTCCTGTTATAAAAACTGGGCATGAGGTCTCTTGTGCACAACTGTGTGAAGAGAACAAGTTGTTCGAATGTGCTTATGGCATTATGAGATCAAGGCAGTAACATTACATTACTGTGAAGAAAAGGAAGTGTTCATATCTAGATATAACGCTATTGTTAATGATTTGTTTCTGACCCATTAGAAGTCAATGAAAAAATGAACAAAGTATAAATACAGTCTTCTGTAAAGATGCCTCTACAGCTACTAGTTTAAGTGATGATGTTTCCAGTTTGGTAAACTCACATTTTAAACAATATTAAAAAATCTTTATTTGAAAATTCTGCAAGCTCTTCTCAAATTACTTCAGAGCTCTAACTGGACTCAGTAGATCATTGATATTCATAGATTGTAGATATTTCTGCCGTGTTTCCTTTTAAAGCAAGTGCGTAAGACAAAGTGGAGGTCACAGCTTGAAAATACTGACATACAATGAAATGCTAAGCAAGGTAGCTTTAATGTAGACTCAGAGAGTAGAGTAATACAATCATTTAAGTTGGGAAATACCTCTAAGATCATCAGGTTCAACCATAAACTTAACACTGCTCAGTTTACCATTAAACCATGTTCCTAAGTGCCATATCTACACATCTCCTAAATACCTCCAGGGATGGTGACTCAACCACTCCTCTGGGCAGCCTGTTCCAGTGCTTGACAGCCCTTTCCAGGAGAAATTTTTTCTAATATCCAATCTAAACCTTCCCTGGCTCAACTCAGGGCCATTTCCTCTTGCCCTATTGCATGTTACCTGGGAGAAGAAACTGACCCCCAGTGCACTACAACCACCTGTCCTGTAGTTACAGAAAGCAATAAGGTCTACCCTCAACCTCCTTCTCTCCAGGCTAAATTCCAGCTCCTTCAGTTGCTCCTCATCAGACTTGTGCTCCAGACCCTTCACCAGCTCCATGGTCCTTGTCTGGACACTCTCCACTACCTCAATGTATTTCCTATACTAAGGGGCCCAGAACTGAGCCCAGTACTCCAGCTGGGCCCCCGCCAGTGCTGAGTACAGGGGGACAATCACTGCCCTGGCCCTGCTGGCCACACTATTGCTGATACAGGCCAGGATGCCATTGACCTTGGCCACCTGGGCACACTGCTGGCTCATGTTCAGCCTCCTGTCAATCAGCACCCCCAGGTCCTTTTCCAATGAGCAGTTTTCCAGCCTGTCTTTCCCAGCCTGTAGCTCTGCGTTGGGTTGTTGTGACCCAAGCGCAGGACCCAACACTTTGCCTTATTGAATCTCATATGGCCCATCAATCCAGTTTATCCATATCGCTCTGCAGAGTCTTCCTACCTTCCACCAGACCCGCACTCCCACCCAACTTAGTGCTGTCACAAAACTTAGGGAAAGTGAACCTAATCCTCTTGTCCAGATGTCTGAATAAAGATATTAGACAGGGCTGGCTCCAATACTGAGCCCTGGGGAACACCACTGGTGACCAGCCATCAGCTGGAGCAGCTCCATTCACCATCACTCTTTGGGCCCAGCCATCCAGCCAGTTTTTTACAACGTAACAGTGCACCCATCCAAGCGAAGAGCAGCCAGTTTCTTCAGGAGAATGCTTTGGGAAATGGTGTCAAAGGCTTTACTGAAGTCTCGGTAAAATGATATATTGTTTTTAGCCTGAGATTTCATATTAATTATTTTTATTTTGAAGGCGATTACCTGCAAGTTAAATGGAAAAGTCTTTGAATGAATCTGCAGATGTTATGGATGAAATGCTGGAAAGATTTGAGCACATTTTGCTCCTTCTGCCCTCTTCTCCCCATCATTCAGAGCAGGATGAGTGAAAGGGAAAAGCTTTCCAGCATTTCCAAAAGGAAAAGATGGATTCTCCATTGAGGAGTTGAGCAATAGGAAGGGCAGGCTTTACTGTCAGCACTGGCAGGCAGTTGGATAAAATAAAATGGAGGCTCTTTCATTGAAAGGCTGGAATGCCAGAACCTGGAGAGTCAGGCTGAAAAGAAAGAAAGGATATTTGAAATGGAAACGTGTGATATTATTTTATCAAAAAAAGTAGACTTCAAAAGCACTCAATTTTCCAGAGTGCTTCAAATTCAAGTGTGTGTGTTACAGGTGCTATCCCCAGTCTCTGCTGTTTCTCATGTATGTACCCAGACTCAGCCTGGGTTACTGCTGTATGCAGAAGGAGAGGAAGAATTACAAAGTTGCTTCCTGTCCAGCCAGTTCTCTACTGCTGCATGTACACAGGGGGCTCTGGTTCTTTACCCTTATTGACTGCCTAAAAATAAATACCAGTCTTTGGAGTTTATTTATACCATGAGCTCTGTGGCAAAATTGGTGAAATGCAAATTATAATTGATACTGAATAACAATTGCTTTTCAATTTAAAGCTGTAAAAATAATCTTATAGTGGAAACTGAATGGGTGAGACCATTCACTTTGTTTGACTTTTCTGTTGTAGTTCTTAGTCCTGTGTTTCAGCTTTGCTTCTCTGCTGCACACATCTGAGCTCACTGTATATTAGTTATGTGCAGCTGCATTGTAAATTGACCGACATGTCCTTAGATTTTAGTGTTAGCAAAGCCTGTATGTGTGATACATGCCACATAAGCTTCAAGAAAGCAGAATTACAAACATTTATTGCTTTCTTATTGCTTCTAGAGTATTTTTTAGTTTTCACAATTTTCTTATTATCTAATTAATTGGCCTGGAAAACTTAAATTCCCTGCAATATTTGGAAATCCCACAGTGTTGTGTCACAGAACTGTATTTGCCAAAAGGATTTGGTTAATGTCATAAATAGAGTGACACCTGAAACTGAGTTGATCCTTGCATTTGGATAGGAAACACAGCCAACCTTTTGCACTCAGAAGATTTGCATGCAACACTGCTGTACGTAATTTCTTTGTTTCCCTAGAAACAAAGTGTCCTGTAGTATCAGTAAGATAAGAGGTAGCATATTACTGTAGCAAAACAACAGGACAAATTCTGGATTACAAAGATGAAGATGTAGTTAAAGGTTAAAAGCATAAAAAATAAGGAAATGCAAATGTGTTTGAAACACACCATCATGTATCTGGTATTTGCCACTGAGAGGTGCTTTGAGGCTTTTGGTAAAGCATCTTTTTGAGGTTTTGAAGCCATATAGCCTGAAGCTCCAGCAAAGAGCTTCAAGAATGTCTTTCTCTGAATTACTTGGTAAAGGTCAGTATGCTTTCATCTTGGTGTAGCTATTTTTTTGCCTGTGGAGTATGATTTATTCTTTAAAGAGTAGAAAAGACTCCTTCACCAAAATCCAGCTTTCTTTAAGAGGAATAGAATGCATGCTGTGATATTGTGCATAACATTTGACTTTTTGGCAGTATTAATTGTCTTTTGGTTTAACTAGCATTTAGAGACACCTTATGACATGCTAATAAGCTCTTATAATTTTGGAGGTGGTTTTGTTATCCTATGCTCAAGTATTGTTCTTTGTAATCAATGAAAATACCATACAATAGCAGTTGATAGTTATTAGCCTTCACACACATCAGTGAATTCTCTGGCCTCAGGAATTGTTAGGTTTTATGTGGAAATTGAGAGAGCTGAAGCATCCTGGATCTTTGCTCTGCAGTTTGACTTTTTTAGAACTACCAAGTATGCCATAATGTAAACTCTCCTAGAGTGTGTGCTAGAAAGGAGCTGCATGTTTGTCATTTTCTATAATAGTTTATCTTCCTTGTTCATGTTTCTCTGGTTAATTCTTGTGTTTGGACTTTTTTCTGTGCCTACAAAATGGTGTAATTGGCAGTAACTGGGTAAGAGTAGACTTATTTTTCATGAAAACAGAACATTCTGAAATGGAGTTTTCCAGAATATTTATTTTAAAGGAGAGGGGCTTCCCTCCAAACGTGTGCTTCTGGTGAGATGTGATGGGCTGAGAAAGAGTGCAGTGCTGGCTGGATGTGCTGGCTGCTGGAATACTGCATGGGGCTGGCTCTGCTATGCCTGTCAGTGCTGAGAGCACAGTGGGGCTTTTTGAATTGCTACTCAAAATGTTTCCCAGTGGGGATGTTATGGGGTGGGATTAATGGGATTAATTCTTGTTTTCCCTTGCTGCTTGGGGTGTAATAGGAGGCAGTTCCTCATTCTTGAGAAGTGTAAGTATAGAGTATTTTGTTGACTGGAAGTCCTTAGACCATCTAGGACGTTTTCCCTTGAGCTGTTAGGGTAATGTTAACATCAGGTTAAGAGAGCACTTGAGACATGTCATCTTTTCAGAGAGAGAGCTGAGAGACACTTGATTACCCAAAAGGAGGTAGGACAGTTGCGTGTGTTATTTGTTCCACTGATCTCCTTCCTGTATTCCTGTGTAATGCTTCCTCTTCTTCAAAAGCAGTATAGCATTTCCTCAGGAAGCTGTTTTCAGAGTTTCCAGGTTCTATACAATATAAGTGGCAAACTAGAAATCCTTCTCCAAAAAACAAACGCTTTCATGTATTCTCTTAATATCTTTTTTTTTTTTTTTTTCCATAGCAGACTTGTCTAACTGGGTTGTCTAATTATGGTACTGGCTTTAGGAATAATACACAGAATAGCTGTAACAAATGCACAAGTATGTTTATGAGAGTATGGCAGGCATTGGTTATTCATTTATATTCTGCAGGAGAACCTGTTTTATTCAGAGCTCTTGGAAAATGTTCATGGAAACTTTTAGGGAATTAGGACAGCTGGTCTAGCAGACTCTGAAGTCTGTAACACAGCCGGCTGGCCGGCACTCCCAGTGCCAACTGGCTCCGCAGCAAGTAGAGACAGCAACTGTGATTTTGGCTGAGGAAACCCTGTATATATAGAAGATGACTTGATGACAGGCAAGACTCAATAAATCTGGTGACATAATTGAACTTTGTTAACCAGTGTTTGCTCTGTTGGTATTAAACACTCCCCTATGTTTTCAAGTAAAATTCATTTTTTTCCCCTGTATTTTCTTTCTTCAGAGCAAGAATTTAGTATCTTCTCTTTTAGTGTCTTCTTTTGGAATATCTATCAGAACTTTATTTTAACAGATGATTGAATTAGATTTCAGCTACTGTATATCATTGCCGATCTTTAGTCATTGTCAAATTTCAGATGAAATGTCATCTGGAATTAAGTCATATGCAAAGCTACAGCAGTTTGCTCTGCATCTGTCAGTAGACTTTGTGAATAATCAGATTTCCTGAGAGGCTATGGATTTCTCACTCCATTGACTGATTCTTTTTGCCTTATAGTACAAAAATAGAGAAGGAGAAAAAAGAGCATGCTAAGCTGCATGGGATGATCCGTACAGAAATAAGTGGAGCTGAAATTGCAGAAGAGATGGAAAAAGAAAGAAGATTCTTCCAGTTACAGATGTGTGAGGTAAGATTCAGCGTGAAATTCATATTGTTCTGCTGTAGTTAGGAAAATTTTGAAAAATGCAATTGTTTAATAGCAGCTGTGACACTAAAGGGAAATGCCAAGTCGTCTCCATTTATGAAAACACCTTTTTTATTATCCGGATATGCAAACTTTGCAGGGAATTTAGATATGTTGTAATTTCACTTAACAGGTGAATTAATCCAAAGCTCAGTAAAAACGAAGATATTATAATAAAAAAGCCTTTACACTAGTAATTCACTGTAAATTATTTTAAGCCCTAGAGCATTCTCTGAACTGTTCTCTGTGGTGACACAGCTGTTGCATTATTATGAGGAAAGACTCTAGTCTACCACTGTGCTGGGCTGGTGCACAGAAAAAGTGCTAAGGATGGAATCCAGTTGTCTTTCAAGATGTTTTAGAATGTTTTTACTTGGAAATCTTTGTGATTTTCAGTATGTTAGATCTGATGTGAATATTTCTGGTTCGATTCATTTAAGGACACGTCTGGTTCTGTGGTTGGGAATTCAAGTTGCTGTGTTCATTTTTTCTGTGCATTAACTCAAGAATATGTCATGGGTATTTCTTCTGATTTTAGTGTGATGATTATAGCTAATTTGACTCATATGCCAGCATGGCATAACTGCAGTTGTCCTGAATACTACTTTTAGTAACTGCATGCACACATGCTTAATAGTAAAGCTTCGCATTTCTATACAGTCAGACTAAAGTATTCAAAACTGATAAAGGGATTTGAGTACCCAATAAACATGTGGATGTTGTCAACTAATTGCCCATCTGTATCCTTCCTAAGAAACAGCCAGAAACAGATGCTTCTCTCTTGCTGTGTCACAGTAAAGGCAGAGTTCACTTTAGTCAGTTGTAGTGGTGAAGTCTGTGAAATTGTATCAGATTATCTTAATTATGGATTAGCTGAAGTGTGTCCTGTATTTTTTCTGATTTTTGGAGAAAAGAAGTTTCCACTTGGCTACCTCTGAATAGTCATAAAAGGGGCCTTTTTTTTTTGTTTTGATAGTAAATCAGTAGGGTGGCACATTGAAATTTTATCCTAAGTACAGGTAGTTCTCTATAAATTATGAAAGTGAACTGAATACAAGATGCCTAGGGCTCCATTTTAAATTAACAGGAGCTAGAGATGTGATTCTTCTAGCTAAATGCTGTCCAGAGTACATGTCTACATTTAGAGTCATCATTTGTTCACATGAACCGGCATAAAAAGCTGCAACATTGAAAGCTGGCATCTGGATGCTGATTTGTTTCTGTGGGTTTAAAACACTTAGGGTGTGCTGAAGGAAAATCAGATGCATTAGAGCATCATTAAGAAGGCATTCACTCCTTTGTTTGGAGGTCACTGTCTAAGCCAGGGTTAAAAATTGTTGTCATTTAATGGACAGTTAAGGACTTGTGTAGGTATTTGGTCAATCATACTTCTGCTTTCTGTGGCTGACACCTTTTATGCTATGGCATTCAGGGTGGGAGCTGCCACCTAACATGGACTTTGATTGTGCCTCATGCTAAAGGACAGTAATTACACTTTTTTTTGAGCTTGACAGTAGTTTGGGTTTTTTTAATCTCTTGCTAAAGTGTAATTTGCTGTAATTACAATGTATAATTTTTGATAACAAAAATTATAAATCAACAGGCAGATTTTAAAAATTGTTAAAATCATCCCTTTTTTTTTTTTAGTGAACTGCTTTCTTCCTTAATGACATCTGTTTAGCAATGAATTTAACAACTAGTGAGATAACATTCTTAGATGTGCTGCCAAGTTTAAGAATGGGTTCCTAAATCTACTTCACAAGTCCTTCAATGTTTTTTTTACCAGAGGCTTTCCCTAGGAGCCATAAAGGATGTTTTAACACTTTGAATAAATCATTGTGAAATATCCTCACAGGATATCAAAAATCAGCAGTGACAACAATTCCATTTGTGTGATTTAACTCTTGAAGCCACTTTTTGATGCATTCTCTTCTAGGTCATGTAAATCTGCAACTGTTAAAGCCTGTTGAAATGTAACTGAAAAGAAAATGTTAAAAAAACACTGCAGCAGTAATAATTGATTTCTTTTGTGAATCCCTGTTTTAACAGTACCTGCTGAAAGTCAATGAAATCAAGATTAAAAAAGGAGTGGACTTGCTTCAGAACTTGATCAAGTACTTTCATGCTCAGTGCAAGTATGTTTTAGTTTTCTTTTATATCTACACAGTAACCAAAGCAGTGTTTTGTGTTCAGCTTTTGATATCATCATAATGCTTTTCCAGAATATTCAAAATTAGTCTTAAAATTCAGCTTTCTTGCTGTCTTTTGACAGATTGCTTGTGTTGTAGACAAGTGATTGCTTTTGTTACTATTTTCTAAAACATGTAATGAGACTGAACGTCTTACTTGGGATATAATAGTATGTTCCAAAGGAGTGCCAAACAATAATTTGCCATGTTTATTAACTACTCTTAAAACAGAGCTATTAGTTTGATCTATTACTTGGTGGTCCATTAGTTCTGATGGACTTTTTTGAGTGTATCTAGAAATGATCTAAATTAATTCTGTGCTCAAGACAAATAAATTACCTAAGCAGTAGGATAATTTACATTAAAAGAATCACTCTTTTTCTAGTTCATTGGAGGACCCAGTAATGAAACACATAGTTTTCATTAGTATTATGTACTTTTTTATGATAGTCTTACAAATCAGTAATGTAGCAATGAAGTTACATCTATACCTGTGAAAGAGCCACTGCTAACCTGTCAAAATCAGTAAGTTTTCATCTTAAAACACCAGTCTGCATCTATGTCGTTTTCCCCTTATATGGCTATGTTGCTTTTAAAATCAGTTTTACTTGTTGTATGTCATTCATCTATTCTCTCTATTTAGTAAAATTTCAACAACATAAATGCTGTGCAGTGTTGTCACTTTCATGTCTGCTTCCCAGAATGAAAATATTTCATGTTGCAAACAGTGCAGCAATTTTTAATCAAATATGCATGTAATTGTAGTTTCTTAAAATCTGTTTTTTAAATTTGGATTACTATTTTTTTAAGAGCTGGAAAACTCAACATAGATAGTGTTACTCTGCCAATACAAAAATACATATAATACAGTAAGATGTAGCATATTCAGTTTACATGTAGATTATAATTAATGCTTGGGAAACAAAGGAAGTTTCCTTGAGTAGAAAGATTGCATCAGACATGAAATTATTTGGCTTCAAGAAGTCACAATTACTTTATATCTACTAGAGCTTTTGCTGTTCTACAAATGAATCTTGCTTGTTCTGGGCCTTCACAAAGTGGGATGAGAACCTATATTTGAGGTGAGAATGAAGAAAATTTATGTGGCAGTGGATTGTGGCAGTTCTGAATTTAATTGCGGATGCTGCATGTTAGAATAAGCTATAATGGAAATAGGTGGATCAGCCAAAGATGCATTACAAAAAAGTTTAATGTTTTGAAGTTTATGGCATGGCATAATAATATGCATGTCTTCCTTTGGCAACTTTTTAAGCAGCAAATACCAAGTAAAATTTACTAACATTTTTGCTTTTTGCTTTTCATTTTAAGTTTCTTTCAGGATGGGTTAAAAGCAGTTGAAAGTCTCAAGCCGTCAATTGAGACGCTCTCGACAGATCTTTATACAGTGAGTAGCAACCTTTCACATTTGTGTTGTGAATTTAGTTTGTTACGGTAGAAACATGATCATTCTGGTTCAGGTTGGCTGACTGTTTTAACAGTATTTTAAGGTTTTGAGTAGATTGTTGAATAAAAATCTTGTTCTAATACAGCATTCAGAAGGCTTAGTTTCAGTTAAGGACACAACTGTGTAAAATATTAGGAAAACAGTCTTTGCTCCAAAGTGTTTGCTGTCTAAGTGGAAAATAACATGTTGTTTCAAATGAAACACAAAGAAGCAAGAACATTTTGAGGCAATGTCAAAGTCTTAACCCAGCAACATCCTAGCCATTATCAAGTTTTCTGAGGTATAAAGGAAAATAAACTGATCACATTATCTTTTCTCTTTGTGTTTTCATTCTTGCTGAACGTTTCTCAGAAAAACGAACCAATTAAGCAGCAATTTGAAAGACCTGCATCGAAGATAAAAAATAATGTTATTTTTAACCTTTGTTTTTTTCATTCAAGATTAAACAGGCACAAGATGAAGAAAGAAGACAATTAACACAACTTAGGGATATTTTAAAATCAGCACTCCAAGTTGATCAGAAAGAGGTGAGCATATAAGGTGGTTTAACTTTGTAATACCCATTTTAATTACTTGTAATGTAATGTTAGTATTCCAACTAGTTATTTTAACTTCTATCAGACATCTAATTTCTTTTGTTCATTCATCTTTGTTTTGATGCTGATATTGAATGTTTCTGATAAAGGCCTTTTATTTTTAATGAATGCCCATTGAAAATAAGAGACTTACTGAAAAGTAATTTCTTTGTGTTGGCAATATTGCAAAATACTTCAGGTGGTGCACCGTTTCTCAAACTGAGAATGAAAAAACTTCAGCAGTATCAAGGAGACCCTATTCATAGAACCTTATCTCACAATACTATTTCAGACTGTGTAAAGATTATGTAAAACTGAACCTCAAATCCCAAAACACCTCTGTCATCATCTGCAAAAGTGACAGTTAAGTTTGCTACTCTGCTGCAAGATGCCAGAGTTCAGATATGCAAGAATTGGGTCAGTTTGGCTATCCAATAAATAAGTATTTTTTGAGTTTCTATTACAATCGCCATTAGACTTCAGGAATTCTGGAGAAGTTTCATTTGGCAAATTCTGCTCTGGAAGTAAGCATCTTTTGTGTAATTTTCTGTAATCCTAAATATTGGGTCTGCTTTTGTTTCAGATTACTAGCGCTTCCTCTTCATATAAATAAATGCCAGCCAGCTTCCTTTGTTTGCCTGCTGGGCCTTGAATAAGTGATGAATGAGCCCCCTCCCCCTTTTCAGATTCTCTTTCTGAGAGGGATCATGATGAAATAGTTTAGTCTGTAGAGCTCAGACTTCCTTGATCTTTTCCGGTCTTGCTTTGATGTTCCCGTAAAAGTTTCGGTGACTCCTGGCTTTTACTGGTGACAGATGGTGATTGCTGAGCAATGTAGTCAAGTGAAAGATGTCTCTGCCCACAGCCAGGGGTTGGACTGGATGATCTTTAAAAGTCTCTTCCAGACCAAACTCATGTGATTCTGCTGACAGGCGTTTGGAACAGCCTTGAATGCTCTTCACTCTGAGGTTCTGTTTGTTACCTTGTGAAGTTTGTCATAATGACCATTGTGTACAAACTCCCATATAGCCTGTGGGCACTTTCTTAGATTCTGCCCGGCATTCAGGACTCAGTGATTTGCCACAAACTTCCAAATTTGACCTGTGTAGAATGAGAGACTAGTGATCCTCCCAGAAATGATGACTGCTTTGGCTTCACCATTGATTGCCCACTCTCAATAAGGAGTCTTTGCTGTTTAGGGTGTGTTAGCAGGATTCTTACTCTAATTGGGTCTTTACTCAAGAGGAACACCAGAAGCAATTGGGTTTCATGGTTGCTGCGAATGTTGCTTCTCCATGTTTACCTCCTTATCAGTGATACTGATACTAAATGTACATGGAAGATGTGATGAGTGCACATCTGCTCACAGACTCATAAATTAATAATACACATAAATATATTATTTCTACTGGATTTGTGACATTTAAAAATACAAGCATAGAAAGTGCTTTATGCTATAGCCATTATGTATTAATTCTGCAAATTTAGATACAGATGCTTACCTGCAGAGCACAAGAAGTATAATTATTTTTAAAGTTTTTTTGAAAACATCAATTAATCAGTGGGATGCCAAAGAGTTCTGGTATAATTTACTGTACAACCCACTAATATTTTTGTTGCACTGTAATTTCCTTTACTATAACTGATTTCTTTTTCCTTCCTGAAATGCATTTACATTTTGTGACCGAAGTCTAGGAGAGTAAGTGTTGCTATATTTTAATGAAAATAGTTGGCATGATTTCCATTCAGATTTCAAGAAACTGGATTTTTCCTCTAAGCTGTTGTCTGTTAGAATGAAAAGGCTGGTTCTTTCTCCATTTTGGTTTGTTTTATTACCAAAAACAACAAAAAAAACAAAAACAAAAACAAAAACAAAAAAAACCAAAAAAAAGTTTTCAGATTGTTCTCATGAAATAAAATTGCTGGAAGACAAAATTGGTGATTCCTTTTGTGCATTCTTTTGGAAATTAAATCCAGTTGCTTGATGTGATGTTCTTGCAAGATTTTAAAAATATATGTCTTTTTAATTAGAACTTCACTGACAGCACATTGACAAATATTGTTTCTGCTGTGTGTAAAAAAAGAAAACACATAAGCACATGTAGTGAACCTTTTTTTGTTGTGCCTGTATACATAATTTCCTTCCGCACACAACTTGGTTTATATAGAAACTTCTTTTTGAAATACCATTTTGTGTACACCGTCATAATTTTTAATTTTGAAACTTTTAGTTTTCAAACTATAGAGGTCCTGCAAGTTTCGGAATCAACCTCAGAGTTGTATTGCCTAAATTGTTCTTGTTCCCATGGCCTTGGGTGAGGTCACCTCCTGTGTCTGTAGTGTTTAGATTTGCTTCTGCTTCTTTGGTACAACCTGTAATCTATTTAGGCCTCTGCAAAATAGGAGAAATTTTTGCTTGTTGACAAAAATTGCGGTAGCTATGCTACAGGAGAGGCTGCCTGCAGGAGGTTCTGGTAGATAGATCTTTTGGAGGGTCTGTGGGGCTGTAATAAGTAAGATGAATCTCTAAAACATCCTGCAAATGACAGAGAAGCTCAGCTCTGGGAGAGCTGTAAGGAATTTTTTGGCAGCTTTACACACAGGAGTGATCTGAAGAGTCTAAAAATCCTGCTCCATGGGAGCTGTGGAATGGCTAGCCAAATTTTGCTGTGTATAAGTTGAAGCACTTTGTGTGGAAAGTTCTGTTGTGTTCACACAGTGGGGCTGATAAACAGGATTTTAGAGTGTCTTGTTTCGGTATTCTCAGATCATCTTTAAAGAATACTGTTTTCAGATCTATTTATTTTTTAGGTATGCTGTTCAGCTTGAAATCAGTCTGTCTTTATAAACTTTTGAAGAAATAATTTCAAACCTCTTTATGGTCAGTGAAGTGATTCACTAAAAACATGCTGCAATTAAAGGACTCACCTGGTTTTTTTAAGCCTATCTGCATTTTGAAGCTGATAAAGTGGTAAAAGTTCAGTTTCTTAGGCTCGTGTACTTCAGTCTTTTCTCATGTTGTTATGTTCAAGAGATATATAAAATGACAGCAGTCTGTGCTAGGTATGTCCTCTGTCCTGTGGTGATCCTTTTCCTCCCATGGGTAATGTACAGTGTTCCTGCTCCTTCCATTAGGCCATTGGGTCTGACCCTGTTGTCTGTGATTTGTACCTCTGTTATGTGCAGTATACAAACCAGAAATAAGGAAAGATCCTTTGGAGAGCCTGCATATGCAAAAGGCATGCAGAAATTGCCCGAAGGGATGTTAATTGTGATGGTGATTTGTGGGGTGGCATCCCTTCTGTTAGGAGATAAATCAAAATCATACACTTCTTGTTAGAGAGCTGTGGAAAATCATCATTAGGCAATCATACTGAGCACTGTTGATCTGGACATGACCTGAACTGGGGATTTAATATGGAGAGTATATTTATCCTTAGGTTCTTTTCATGAAATAGTATTAAATTTTTTAAAGATACTGTTCATAGTAATGAATGTGTGGAAATACACGTCAGCTACAGCAGCTTCCTCTCCTGCTGAAATAAGGCAGGAAGCTTGTATTATTGGTTTGCCAGTTTGGCCAAACACAGCAGCCGAGTGTAAACAGCTAAGGGAGGGAGCTGAAATACAACAGAAAATAATGCATAAAAAGCAGCAGCACAGACTTAAGTAATGGGAATGGTGCTATGAGTAGGTGTTGGAGGACGCCTGAAATCTTCACATAATTGAGGATGGGGAGAACTGAAATTAATTTCCTGTAAGGCCTCTAATCTTCTCAGGAATGGAGTTCCTTTATTGACTAATGGGAGGAAAAGATCAAGGCGTTGGTAGGGCACAATGGGCAGTGTCAGATCAGATTTTCTTCAGAAGTCAGTAAATGTATGCATGCAGTGGTTTTTAATGAGGGATAGGAATTCACTATAAATGTTCTGGCTCTATGCTTTGCAAACAGAGTGCAAAACCAAATAATTCTGTGTAAACAAACTGGAGAGGAACGATAAACAGACTGGTTTAAATCTGAAGGGATGCTTTGTCAGGCACAAACATTTAAGTGGTGGTTTTGTAGTGTCTTGAAAAGCCTTAGACGCATGTTGTAGCTACCTGATACGGCCTCCTAGATCTCTAGCTGAGAGGCAGGGAAGTGGGCACAGGTTGCTTTTGCTGAGAAGGAGCACCAAGGAGTGTTGCAGCCTGTGGAGCTCAGCTCATGGTTCTCAGAACCACTGAGCTCCAGCACTTATTCAGATGAACCTGGAGGTGTGAAGTCCAAAGCGCTCTGAACAGCGGTGGAGATGGTAACTCTGTCCCTACTATCATGTTTAGAATAGCTCATAGTCACGTAAGTGAGCTGCTTTGTGGGTTTTTTCCTTGCTATAGTTGTATTATCTGCCAAATATAACAGAAGTGTAATTATGTCCATAGAGCAATGATAGTAGAAAAGAAAACAATGACCATTATAAGTAATAGTTGTTGTTACTGTATGGATTTAAAAGTCCATCCTGTCATGTTACTGCTGCTAATACAGCATGACACATCAGATTCCTCATTTTCAGGTTCTTATTTTTTAAGAAGGTGGAATCTTGCAGCAGTGGGTCTGGTCTCTGTGGGTAGTTCTGAGAGCAGTGAGAAGGACTTAGTTAATCCTTGTCTCTTCCTGTCCCAGAATTCTGCTTTGTTCAAGGTGTTTTGCTTTACATTATTTTGGAAATGACTTTTCAGTTTTCCTATATGAGTCCTGAATTATATTTCCAGGAGGTGTCTTGTGCTTTTCAGACAACAATTTGATTCAGTTTCCACAAGGAAAATCACTTCTTTGGGTTGATGTGTATAATATTATTTTTTTTTTTTTATTTTATTTTTTTTTTTATGGTGGAAGGGTAAACTGGCAATTGCAGGTAATAATAATCTTTAATATTTGTACCTTGTAGTGTTGCATGAGCTGGAAAGTCCACTACTTAATTAAGTTTTGGATTAAAACCCCTATATATTAAGGCCTATAGTAAATCTAAATAAAGCAAGTATAAGGATTTTGGCAGGTGCTGATAATGGCTACTTCTCAAATGAATTTTGTGTCCTCTGAAAAAAGAAATGGATCCTGTTCCTTCTCACTGAGGAAGAAAAATATGCCTCATTTGCCCTGTTGGATTAGAGCAGGAAGGAAAAGCTCTGAATCTCATTAACGGGGGGTTAGTTTGGTTGGAAGTGTGGAATGCCTTACAAATTGCTGTTGATTATTTCAGGATTCTCAGATTCGTCAGAGTACAGCTTACAGTTTACATCAGCCTCAGGGAAACAAGGAGCACGGCACTGAACGAAATGGGAGTCTGTACAAGAAAAGTGATGGGTAAGTACTGCTGGAGCCTACTGGAAAAAAACATTAGGTCCTAAGAGCTGAAGCAGTGTAATACAAAATGTATTTAAAATTGAGTCATCTTTTTTTTTTTTCCCCCCTTTAAACTAGAATCAGAAAAGTGTGGCAGAAAAGGAAGTGCTCAGTTAAAAATGGTTTTCTTACAATTTCCCATGGTACAGTAAGTATTTGTTTACAGTATTTTATGTACATGGTTGCTAATACAGAAAGGCAAGATCTGCTCGTCTATATTTATAATTTGGAATTAGCTAGATTCCTGATGCAGTGTTTTGAATATGAGGGATATTACTTTTTTAAGGAAGCTTTTTGGAAATATATTGAGACATACACAGTATCTAAAAATACAGCTATTTTAATGCTCATGACTATTAATGGGAAAAAAAGGCTTTTTTTTAGTGACTCAGTACATGTAAATGTTCATATTTTACCAGGCTATCTAAAAATACAAATTCTATCTTCATTTTTTTTTTTTTTTAAAGATATAGTTGGGCATTAAGCAATCTTTTAGATGGGAGTTAAACAACATTTTATATTTGCAAGATAAACTGAGAGTATGCTGACTCTTCTGTCCCTCAGCTTTGCTGCTATAGGGTAGTGTGTTAGGAAGGGAGCTCGTGAGGAGTACCTGTTGGGGAAAATCGACTCTGAAAACAACTTCTACCAGAATGACAGGAAATAGAGAGTTACAAGTCCCTCTCTTTTACTGCCAATACTTGAAACACATGAAGTATAAATATTAAAAATTTGTTAAAGTTTTAGCAATTTATACTTTCATGTTTTGGACTTTTTCGCACCTGGCTTTCAACTTGATTTTGCTTTCCTGTAACTTTTCCCTTTTTATATTGTTTTCTCAAAACTTTTAAGAAACTTTCTTAAGGCAAAAAATAACTCCATGACACTATTTCCCATTCTTGGTCTAATAAACAGTCCTGTTTCTTGGTCCTGTTATGAACTGTTCTGTTCTTCATCCTGTTATGCCTGTTGCTATGACTACAAGTTGACCCTGGCAGCAAAAATGAATCAATCTCTCGTTTGTGCATCTAACCACAGGCTGCTGCCTTTGGAATTGATAACCAGGAGTTAAGGAGGAGTGTAAAGCCAGGCCTGCAAGGCAGAGTCATTACTGTGGCTTTGGAATTGTCCACCAGTTTATTCCTCTTCTTTTGACTGTGTGTGAGCACATCTTTGTCAGAGAAGAGTCTGTTAGTGCGTTCTGTGCCTGGTGTCTGTGTGTGCTGTGATTGCACTTGGTGTTGGACAAGCTGTACTGTGACCAGGAGTGTAGCTGGGGCAGCTCAGAGCTGGCAGAGGCTACAAGATCCATTTTTGGAGCAGAATTTGAAAACTTTCACATGGCAGTACAACTACTGAGTCTATCAAGACGCTGTTTTCTCTTTTTATAAGCCATCTACCAGATGGTCCAGCATTTTTAGAAGCAGTAAGTTCCCACTGAAATCAGTGGAGCTGTAGCTGGAAATCAGTTCCTAAGGTAGATACTTAAATGTGAATTTAGATAGGTGAGTTTCACAGGTTTGGTCTTGATATTTTTATATTAACACATGAAGAGTCCCTTCATGTTTTAAAATACACCCCTAAAAAGTATTTTTACTTACTTGCTCCTTTCCCCTTATATATTGATGGCAGTTTCATGTAAAAAATTAATATTTCATAGACACTGAAACAAGTAGAAGTGATGGCTGTTTATTAAGAATTTTCTAAACGTCTTAGGAGAATTCTGAAGGAACAATATTGATTTCCAAGCTTTCTCAGGGTTGATATCTCCTGGTTTCTAAAATATGATGCGCTGTTCTCTTGTCCCAGCAGTTCATCAAAATGAACCATCTCTCAGAAATTTAGTTGTCAGTTTTGTTTTCTTTATCAAATACAGATTCGTAAATACTTTTTCTTTAAAGGCTAAGTATTCTTCATGGTTTTATCTTCTTTGATCACGAAGCCTCTCTTTGTGAGGGACTATTTTTTTAGTTAGTTTCTGGAACAGCTGTCACCAGGCAGTTGCAGATGCTGTATTCTGAGTTCAACTTGCCTGCCAAGTGCTCTCCTGTGGGTGGAGAGAACGTGGTTGGTTCTGTGTCAGAATGTACCTGCCTGCACTGCAGAAGTTATAGTTTTGGACAATTAAAAGCTTCAAAGAAACTAGCATTCATAGAGCAACACACAAGTAATGGCTGATGGAAAACCAGCCATGGGTTCTTTGCGTAATTATTAGCAGTTGGAAATGTTCTGACATCTACCTGAGTGCAATTTAATGTACAGGGATGAAAAAGCAATGATAGAAGTAGATTGAGCCATGTAATTAGGAATTCCTAAGCGCTTTCCAGAGCAAGAAGTCACAAGGGAAAAACTTTGATTTCAGAAACCTCAGATTCCTCAAAGTTGATTTGTGTTTAAAGAACTTAAAAGAAATTTTCTAGTTGTCTTCAAAAAAAGGAATACAAGATAGACTTTTTTTGTTGTTCCTTCTTTAATACTGGAAAGCTTAATCTACCACAATAATTAACAGGACAATCTGAAGACAAAACAATCAGATTTAATCTTTTTATTCTGAAGTTAGTCACTGTGATATCCAGTAAAAAAATGCATGATGAAATCAGCTGATCAGTCCGTTAACTAAGTGGACACATTTACTTGTGCCTTTTGTAAAAATCAGCTCTGTATCGTGGCACTCTTGTGTTGTCTCAGATGCCTAACCTTTTGATTCCTACACTTACTGTTTGTTGCTGGAATAGATTATAAATCAGTGTTGCTTGATAGAGGGCTGCCGTTTCTGCAGGACGGAACATGAGTTGATGTTTAAGTCTCTGTATGGCATGAAAAGTGGCAGCACATCTTTTCAGGGTTGTTACGATGATTGTTAACAATGGTGTCCAGAAATTCAGCAGTAGTCTGAGGTTTGATTGTCTGATCAGGAACTCAAGCAGGAAAATGAAGTGCTGAGGTTCCAAAGAAGTAGCATAATAGCAGGTACACATTTGTTACTGTTTTCTGCTCTAGTGTCTCCTAATCCTGCCAAATGTCCCGATCCACCTACTAAAGAATTTATTCAGCCTTACCTCCCTTTGTCTCTTACCTCCAACTTCTTCCCAAGCAACATCTGCCGTGTGATGGAAACGGGTTGTCCACCAAGTGACAGCTGCGAGTCAGGGAGGTGGGTGGAGAGACTGTTATCCACTGCAGGATAGAAGCGTGAACAAGGTGGTATCAACCACATACTAAGGGGTTTTAATACCCTTGTTAATGCTGACTTCAGGTTAGGAGATCCTCAGATAAAAGTTTTAGAATATGTATGGATTCCCAGATCAGCATATTGGCCCAGGATGTGTTCTAGGTTGTTGCAGCTATTTCGTTGGGTTCTCAGATTCTGATACAAACTTACTGATGCTGCATTTTCCTGTCCAGAGACATGAGTCCTGTGTGCATTAGTCCTGCAGACCTCTCTGAAGCGTTTTAGTGCATTTATTTACAGCTTCATATTTCATAAGTTACAGAAAACTCATTAGGTTCCGAATGTACTTCGGATCCAAAGTCCTGGGGCAAGGAGATTCTCTCTTAACCTAAATTTGCTTGCATTTTTACAATTTCACAGAACCAGGGAGAAAGTTATATATGAGGTGCCCAGTGTCTATATAATTAATAATTTATAAATATTTGTATATAAGTCTATATAATTATAGATTTATATATAATTTATAACTAAGTCATTAAAACTGTATGGACTTTTACTACTAAAAGGAATGTCTGGAATTTGAAAAGCTATTTATTAGGCAGAGAATACAATGCAGTTGTCAATAAATTGTCATCTTGCTGCCTCTGAAACCTCTCTTGGGTATAATTTGTTTTACGTTGCCCAGCAAGTGACCTGCAGGTTTATTGTTTCAAAGCTTGCATGACTTTGTTTTGTCTGCTGCTTATGCTGGGCAAAGCATGAGCCTGCCGGTTTTCAAGGACACCATGGTTCTTTTTTTTTCCTAACAGGAAAAAAATACATAATTGTTTCCCTTATGTTTCTCCGTGGTTTTGAGTTTCTTTGACTGGTGTTCAGATAAAATAATGTTGTTCTTCTTTGGCCAGCTCCATTGTTATATCAGATTGTTTAAAGGGAATCTGTACTCTTTGGACTTGTCCCTTCTTTTTTGAATTAAATGTTTTTATCAATAAATTTAGGAGAGATTGTGAGAAGATCTATGTTTCTTATGATTCATTGCAAGTTAATTACATTATATGATGGTTCAGCTTCATTTGATAATGTGTTTATGAATGTTACTATCTCTATAATAGTACTTTCCTAATGGTTTAAGTTCACATATTATTGTCTAGAGCAAAGGCTTACTAGTCAAGTCTGCTTTCACTTTTTAGTTGTTCTAAAAGAAGAGTGAAACTAGTTATCCATTGTAGGAAGTGCAAGCCATTTCTTCAGTCAGGGTTGCAGACGTGTCTGGCTAGGTCCTACTCTAGGTTTGTAGAGCAGGTAGGTTAAGTGAAATAAGAGATTAGTGCAGAGGTGCTATTTATTTGAAAAGTCTTTGTAACCTTTATGAGTCTTCTTCAAAGTGCAGGTTGCTTGTGCAGTTTGCTTTTAGTAAAACATTGCTGCTTTCTATTCAAAAATGAATTGAAATAGCTGAGAGGAACTTGACTAGAAAACATCATTATAAAATACATTTTGTTTCACTAAATATTTTAGTAATCAGCTAGTTCAGTTTAGTTTTACATATGCTTGCTACAAGACTTCGCTGTACAAACTTCCTATTTTCCTTCACTGTGTCCCTTTACTGATATAAAAATGGAGCATTTGTTCTAAACTGATTATCTAGGACTCTTTAAAGATATTAGCAGGAGCCAAACTATTTCATTATTGGAAACTAAACAACTGAATTCTTTTAAACTAGATGTCTGAGTGTTAGGAGATTAAATGTAGGATGAACCTGTCTCTTTTTCATACCTGAATCGTTCAGATTAAGTGTTACTCGTTACTGATAAGTGAAGTGATTTTACCCCTTTCCCCTTTCAAAATTCTAGTGTCTATCCAGTTACCAGTGAATAAAATAGTCAAATTTTAGTAGTTTACAAACCATGATGCAGACAAAAAAAATGAATCAAAACCTGGCTACCTTGAAAATTAAAGAGCCATTTATCAAGTCTTGTTCAGTGGGATGTTTTCCTGTGTTTTCAAACTACAGGGTTCAATCAGTGTTAATGTACTAAAATGTGTATGTTTTATCTTCAAATAGGCAAACCGACCTCCAGCAAAGCTCAATCTGTTAACCTGCCAAGTGAAAACAAACCCAGAGGAGAAAAAATGTTTTGACCTCATATCACGTAGGTTTGTTGTTTAGGTCTTTTTACTTGCAGCTCATAGCAGAGTTTTGCATTATTTCTGTAGATGTGTCAGTAATCCACATAAACATTTTCCCAGTTGTAGAATTCTTCCCTTAATAAAATACCCTTCCTATGACACTTTGGCATTTCACTTATTTGAGCATAATGCAACTAACTGTACCTGTTTCTTTGGAAAACTTGTTTTTAGAAGCTGTTTTCATTCCTTTTTTCTATATCATTTTGTGCTGTCTTACAATAGAGTAACTATTTTTGCTGGGGCATCACTCTTTATATTGAAAATGTCATAGCTGATCATCTTGAAAAGTTACAATTTCTGCACAAGATCAAAAGATATTTTAAACTTTAAGTCTGGTGATTGCTGTGTAACTGTTAAAGAAAATACAGGAAACATTTTTTGATTTTGTTATCTCATTGTAGATAAAAAAGTGAGATAAAGAGTCTATGTGTTAAACACACCAAAACTGAATAATTTTGGGATCAGAATGGGATGATACAAAATTACGTGGTAGAATGTTTCCTGTGTTTTCTCACTAGGACATTTTACTGAAATATGTATCTTGAGTTATTTGGAGAGAAGAATATAAATGTATTCCTCATTTGTTTCTTTGTTGGAGCATAAAGTTCTTTTGTATTTGTACATGTAAGCTGTGCTGCTTATGTTAATAGACTATAATGCATGTGTGCAATACGCAGTTTCTTCATTTCTGCACAAGTAACTGGGCTTCCCTGTTTACTTTTGCACTTTCTTTCTTTCTTGATGACCATGTCATTTTTTTCCCCAATGTCAGCTTATCACAATGTTATCATACGCTTCACAAGGTATAACAGGCCTCTTGGCCTTCTCCAGACAACTTTTTTTTTTTGTTTTACTGCATAGTTCAAAAATATTCCTTGCTTTTTACAAAATGCAAATTGCTATATCATGGCAAGATAGAATCTTTTTATGTAGCACTTTCCTTTCTGTTCTTTCATATATCATCATTGTCTTAATATTTCCCATGTTTGAAGCTGTATTTTAATACGTTTTTACCTGAATATTTTTCAAACTTTATGAATTTTGATCTTAGAATCTCTTTTTGCTGGTAGCTGTACTTCTGTTCTTCTCATCAGCTATTCTAATTTGAACTTCAACTTGGGCATTAAACCGTATCATATCTCATTTGCTGCATAGATTTAAAATGTATTGTGCTTTTTTCTTTAGTAGTACACTATGATAACAATACTTAGAATTACAAAAGAGTAGTAAATTGAAAATTGTGAGCCTGACTTAATTGAAACAGCTTATGGCTTATGCTGATTGTAGTTTGGATTTTATGTCTGGCAAATTTGTTTTGTCCGGTTTGTTTTCTGTGGTTTTAAGGGCTCATTTGGACTCTTTAAATCTTTCTGTCTTATATACACAGATAAACTCAAATATGGACTCTATGTTATACTCCCCTCCCTCTCATTAGAGCTTTAGACTTGTAGTTACTGAGGTTATATCTAGAACATGGAAAATTTCCTGTGCTCTCCTGCTGCTTATGTGGTAAAAGCACAGCGCTGAAGAAAACTGCTTTTGTTGAAAATGCAACAGGCCACCTTGTGTAAACATGGGTGTAATCACAGATGAACTGTAGGTACTAAGAGTGAAACTTGCTAAATAGATTTTTTGTCTGTCAACACTCCAGTGATGAGACTAGAGACCTCAGGAATCATGCATCAATTAATTTCAGATTTTTCAAATATATTTCTGCAAAGTCAGTTTTTCCATAATTTTTTTAATCAGTATGTGAATTATTTATTGCGCAGATGACAGAACGTACCATTTTCAAGCAGAGGATGAACAGGAATGTCAAATGTGAGTTACTTCACTAATTTTATTTTTGATACTGGTGTTGTGCTGAGACTTACTTTGAACTTTAAAAGTGCCAAAACATTTAATAGCAAAATATTACTACCATTTTAGATGGACGTCTGTGCTACAAAACAGCAAAGAGGAAGCTTTAAATAATGCATTCAAAGGAGATGATAACACAGGAGAAAACAATATTGTCCAGGAACTGACAAAAGAAATTATATCTGAAGTCCAGAGGATGACTGGAAACGATGTTTGTTGTGACTGTGGAGCACAAGGTGACTTAATTAAGCGTATTTCTAATTGGTAAAAATGCTTTATCTCATGAGAAGATTTAAGCTAATGTTTTATGCTTTCACTTTTACTCCTTATTTCATAAAAATTATACACATAGTAGAATATGCTACAATGTAATGGAACTACTTTAGTAAGATTGATTTGCTATATGCTTAT
The DNA here is from genome assembly GCA_035221455.1 of Xenops minutus. Lineage (NCBI taxonomy): Eukaryota > Metazoa > Chordata > Aves > Passeriformes > Furnariidae > Xenops > Xenops minutus. Next base: position 100,992,044 of record JAWWEE010000105.1, read on the forward strand.
TGTCAGTAGGGAGAAAAGTTACTAAGAAGCTTATTTTTATCCCATGTATTTTGCTAATTTTAGCTTTATAAATCAAATGAACTTACATAAAATGTGGATTAATAATATAAGATTTAGGTAAAACTGAGCAGCCATGAAGTATTTTCTTAATACACCTTTTTTTCTTGTTTTTTTTGGGTTTTAGTTGGTTGTTGGTTAGTTGGTTGGTTGGTTGTGTGGTTTTGTTTGTTTTGTTTTTTCCTGTTTGTTTTTGTAATGTTCGACTAAGTGAGACAGGGAATATGTCTAAGGCTGTGCTCATTTGGAAAAGAATGCACTTGCGCTAATTGTGATTTGCAGTGTTGGTTTTGTCGATCAGTGAATTTCTACTTTTATCTTCTTCAGTTTATTTTTTAAATCCTGCTGTTTCCTGTGGTCTTTTATGTTACAGAGACACTGCAGGACTTAGGGTTTTTTGATGTGACACTGTGCTGAAAATATCAGATCTGATGCTGTCTGCACTTTATAAATCGATAATTACTTCCAGCAATAGATAATGTATAAGACTACGGGAAGAGTCAGTCCTGCTGTTTTAAAAGGAGGAAAGTTGAAATAGCAACTACCAAACCTTTATCAAAGAAATAAGTTACTGAGCTGTCTGAATCTTGAGAAATTAATTATTTTTCTGGAAGATGAGGAAATGTTATAATCAAGTGCAAAATACCAGAAGAAAAGACTAGCAGGGGTTACGAAAGGATAGGGATGAGCCTTTAAATCTTTGAAGTAGTTGAGTGAGAATCCACTGTAGCATGTGCTTTATGCATACTTCAGAATCACTTCTGCTTCACTTAGTCTAAAGTCTGTACTTGAAGGACAAAAAAATGCCAACCCTGCAAACATTGTTATTTCAGTTTAAACTGCACCTGTACTCTCAACTGAGAATGTGACACTTATATTGGTGGTGGAAAAATGCAGTTCCTGAAAGTCGTGTGAAGAATGACAAATCAGGCTATCTGAGCAGCTCCCTTGGAGAGCAATGTCCTTCACAAAAATAAAATAAAAATTTTCATCTTCACATCTTTCAGATTCAAAAAACCCTGGTTTTGTTTCCCAGTAAAGTAAATATATAAATTAAAAAAAATAAATATATATAATTCATGTAGAAGAATCTTATTTTGCAGGATTTCATTTCTGTGTACTACATTTTCTAGAGTGAAATAATTGTCTGAATAAAGGTTAATTCTGCGGGTGCTTTCTGTTTCAGATCCTACCTGGCTTTCAACAAATTTGGGAATTCTAACTTGCATAGAATGCTCAGGAATCCATAGAGAACTTGGTGTTCACTATTCCAGAATGCAATCACTTACGTTAGATGTGCTGGGAACATCTGAACTCTTGGTAATCAAATTGCTGTTATTAACTTAAAAATAGTACTTTAAAATACTTCTGACAGAAGAATATTTTTATCACTTTAACAATGTGTTGTTCCAATCCTGAAAGTTGCCTCTGGATAAACATAATTTGAGAAAGCTTAATTCTTCAAGTTTAATGGAACCTCCTGGAACATAGTGTCCTACAGTAAACTTTTTCTTATCTTAGAATTTAAACTAGTAGAATTTCATGTTTTTTGTTTTTTTCAAGTGTTTTTACCCTTGGTTGCTCTTTAAAAGAACACCGCTGTTTGACATATAAATGCGCCTAAGATAAAAAATTGAAGGACTTGCAAATACTTAATCCATTAATTATTTAGCATTATTTTAGAAGAGAACTTTAATCCCCAAAGGAAGAAAATGTATTCAGCTTTGCTACACAAAGAAGTTGCCACTTACCAGCTGCTCTGTATGACAGTTCATATGTGTGTTCTTACCCAGCACAAAGTATTTGCATTTATTGTATGAACTGGTGTCTTGATGGATTATTCTGCAGTTACTTGTTCATGTAGTAAATCCCAGCTGAAAATTAACATCCAAAAAGGTACCTAATCTGTTCATTATCACTGGCATAGTAGCAGAACAAAGAAGCACAAATAAAAGGTCCCAACTCTCATTCTCCCTTGACCTCCCCTTGGTATGTGTGTGGCCAGTAACTGAACATGTTTATTAAGTGAGCTGTGGAATTTTTTTTTTTCAGCTTGCAAAGAATATTGGGAATGCTGGATTTAATGAGATTATGGAATTCTGTCTGCCAGGTGATGAGACGGTCAAACCTAATCCAAGCAGTGATATGTAAGTAAAGAGCGCTACTTCTGAGAAAGGCAGACATTTAATTTAATATTACTAAGGGGTTGTGCCATAAGGGGTTTGGACTGGCAGGCCATGGAAGATGTGTAAAGTGTTATTTATAGTCTTACAGCCAAGGAGGAAACCTTTTTTTCTGATGTTTTGCATGTCCGTTTTATTGAGCTTTATCTGACTTTACCTTTCCTAATAGTAAGGACTATTTTACCAACTCTCTGATTCATGGTTTGTGGGACAGAAGCAAATTAACCATGATTTGTTGGGAACCTTAAAGACACACAAGGAATAGGGATTTAAAAGGCAAAGCAATTAATTTTGTGCTATTTGAACACAAAATAGAAATTGTAATAAGATGCACATTTAATTGCAAGATACTGAACACATAGTGTTTAGGAACTACGCCTAGGATTGAAGTCTGTAACTATGTGGAATAAAGGCAGAACACTTAGCTGAATTCCTCGAAAACACTGAACAGTGATGGCAGAGATACAGCAAGGACAGCTGCCTACTTGGCTGGATACTACTCCATCATAAAAGAGCTAGTAAACAATGCAGAACCAAACCCAGGAGAGCTGGCTTTGGGTGAAGCTGATTTTACATTATGTGGACTTCCAGCGAGCTAACAGGACCAGTGTTAAACAATACAGTTAAAATATTTTTTGACTACCACTATCAATAATAATGCAGAGTATTGATATTAATAATTAAAATTGCTAATAATTTTACTGAGTGGTAAAGCAATATAATAAGAACACTTCTAAAAATTTGTTATTAAAAATCATTTAATTTGATACGTCTACATATCAAATTTGCAGCTGTTTTATTGAAACGAGAATCTGAAGACAGTCTGTTATCAAAGGACTGTTATCAAATGCTTTGTGAACAAGAGCTATCCATTGATTCAGTTTATTATTGTTTGTTGGAGTTTTTTCTTTTTGCCCATTGCATGGTATCTAGGTGATAAAGGTATGAATTACTTCAGTGTCTTCTGTGCAATGTTGTGTACATCCCAAGTGCTGGTGGGGAGCTATGCCTTTGGGATCCAGGCAAGCTCCTGTCTTGCTGTGATGGGAAGAGGATGTGTTGCTGGTGATATCTCCTGTTCATTCAGGTGTGCTAAGTTTTCACCTCAGTTTAGAAATGTAACTAAAAGCTCCACTACAACCTCCCTGTTACGGTTGTGGTGAAAAGTTGCTTTAAAGAACATACTTTCACTACTCAGGTATGCTTCATGTATTCAAACTCAGGGCATGGGTAGTCTGTGCAGAGGTACAAGATAGATTTATTTATTTTTTGTATCCCATGCCTTCCATCTCTTTCCAGCATGTGTAGGAATACAAGTGAGGTAAACATAAACCTTCAAGGCAACATAAACCAGCATTATAGTAGTCTTGACCTCAACTACACACCAGAGTTTGGAGGGAAAAATTCATGGTCTGTGTTCATATTGGATATTTGACTCGTCTTCTGTAACTACATTTCATTCTTGAAACACGAGACTGCATGGTTACATGCATATTCAAAAAGAAAAATTAACCATAATGAATGGGAATTAATCTTTCCCAGATCTTATTTCAAATTCCTTTTACGTATTTATGGAAATGCTAATGTGTATCTTCTGATGAAAGTAAATCATATTCAATTTCAGGAATGCAAGAAAAGATTATATTACTGCCAAGTATATTGAGAGAAAATATGCAAAGAAAAAGCATGCTGACAATGCAGCTAAATTGCATGCTCTTTGTGAAGCAGTCAAATCAAGAGACATTCTTGGATTAGTTCAAGTTTATGCTGACGGCGTGGATCTCACAGAAAAAATTCCACTGGCCAATGGCCATGTAAGTGGTGTAAATTTTATTAGACAAATTGCTATAAGTGCAGCATGCATTCATTAATTAAAATTTATTTGAAAATAACTGTTGGAACACTGTTCTAAATGCTTGTCTTTTTAATAACATAATTCAGCAATAACAAAAGAATATACTTAATACTTTAATATAAAATTGCTTTCAAACACTTTCATATTTTAAAAGTATTAAAATATTAAACATTAAATCATTCAGTAATCTGTCAGTTTTTAACCCATTTGTTTACTTTAAAGGAATGAAAGGTATACAATAAGTCTTCACATATGTTTTAATGGTAGTGTGTCTGAATATTTTGAAATTATGTGTTTTAATTGGTCTAATTTATGCTTTAATAAAATTTCTGCTTCTCTGTGGATCAGAGGAAACAAATGTGGGGTTTTTTTTTTATTCTTAGGAGCAAGATGAAACAGCACTGCACCTTGCTGTTAGGTCAGTTGATCGAACATCCCTCCATATAGTTGACTTTTTAGTGCAGAACAGGTAAGTGGATGGAAACTATATATTGATACTGCTTTTAAGTCAAGGAATACAAATACTAAAACTGTATTTGAAAATGTAGTTTTATTCTCTGAAAATCTTCAAATGAGAGCAATTTAATAATATAGGATAGGAAACTTAAGTTTAATCAGCTTTCTTCTTCTTTCTTGTACTCCCAATAGTGGCAATCTAGATAAGCAAACCTGTAAAGGTAGCACAGCTCTGCATTACTGCTGTCTAACAGACAACGTTGAGTGCCTCAAACTGCTGCTGAGAGGGAAGGCTTCTATTGAAATAGGTAAAAGGGTAATGTGTACTTTGATTTCCTATTTGTCACTGTTTCACTGTTTCAGATAAGAAACAGTGAAGTCAGAATGACTGCATTTTCTCTTCAATTGTTTATCATAATTTTGTAAACATGTTCTTCATTATAAAGAAATATTTTAAAACAAATTTAGATTTTTAATTGCTGTCCTGTTGTCTCTTTATGTACTAACATTTCATGGCTGTCATTCATATATATATGGCATGTTGAATTGCTACTGCTTGTCATGTTCACAGGGTTGATATGAGTTGGACCAACACATAAATGAAAGAGTTGAGTTTTAGATTGTGTTGGTCTAGTACTTCACTATATATCTGCAGGTTTGTCTTTAGTAATGGAGATATTATTAGTGACACCACTCATCATATATTTCTTTTCTGCTGTAATATAGCAAATGAAGCAGGAGAGACACCACTAGATATAGCTAAACGTTTGAAACACACTCACTGTGAAGAGCTGGTGAGTATTGTGCCTTCCATGTGTACATTTATAAGCAAAATCATGTCTGAACATTTAACAATTTACAATTGAATATTCAGTGAATATATTTCAGACACAATAGTGGTATGTTATGCTAGAAATACTTATATCCTTAGAAATAGTTACATGGTTTATAAAGTTATATGCTTTTAAGAAGAAAACTGTATTTCTCTTTAGATGCATCAGAAATGCTAAAATTCTTGGGGCCAGGGGGTGATTCTGTTTGAGATATTAGTCAGAGATCCACAAGTAGGATTCCCTTGTAAGTTTTCAGATGACACCAGGTTGGATGGGAGTGCGGGTCTGGTGGGCGGTCGGAAGGTTCAGCAGAGGTATCTGGATAAACTGGATTGATGGGCCATATGAGATTCAATAAGGCAAAGTGTTGGGTCACAAAGGCGCTTGGGTCACAACAACCCCATGCAGAGCTACAGGCTGCGAAAGACAGGCTGGAAAACTGCTCACTGGAAACGGACCTGGGGATGCTGGTTGACATGAGCCAGCAGTGTGCCCAGGTGGCC
>JAWWEE010000105.1:100998030-101023317 GCA_035221455.1 Xenops minutus
GGATAAACTGGATTGATGGGCCATATGAGATTCAATAAGGCAAAGTGTTGGGTCCTGCGCTTGGGTCACAACAACCCCATGCAGAGCTACAGGCTGCGAAAGACAGGCTGGAAAACTGCTCATTGGAAACGGACCTGGGGATGCTGGTTGACATGAGCCAGCAGTGTGCCCAGGTGGCCAGGAAGGCCAATGGCATCCTGGCCTGTATCAGGATGTGGGCTTTGTTTGTTTTTAAATACGTTGTTTAAGTACTGCACATAACATAGATGTCAACAGTCATCTCATTTTTCCTTAGCTTACTCAAGCACTGTCTGGAAGATTTAATTCTCATGTTCATGTAGAATATGAGTGGCGGTTACTCCATGAAGATCTGGATGAAAGTGATGATGATGTGGATGAAAAGCTGCAGGTTTGTATCAACATTATTTTTCTGAACACATACATGTGGAAGCATTATGTTCATAATTATGTCAATTACATTGCTTTTTGCTATAGTGTTTTTTACTTCTGCATGAGCTTTCATATTTCTATCCCAGTATTTATGTATTCCTATATATTGTATCACCACTCAGGTAACAATAGCACTAATGATGAACTTTTTGATAAAGCAGCTTGAAACTTTTATAGATTCCATTTTTTCCAGCTGTAAACATTTTTAGTAATTTACAACTAGAAATCCCTTTCTGGCATTCTCTAAATTTGTATTTTTGATCTGTTCTTTTCCTTCAATTCCTTCATTGTTGCCAGTTGCCTTCTGCAATTGAGTGTTCTCTTTTTGAGTCCCTGAGCTCCATCTGATACAGGAAGGTATCTGCTACTCAGCAGTGAGGCTAAAGTAATGAAGCTCCTACTTCACTGCCCATTATTAATAGGTTTATGCTGCAGGGACTTCTGGAAGGAGATTAAGGACAATTAATCACAGACTAGTGTCTGTGACTGCATTGAATGCATGGGTGAATACTGCAATTGCTTAGGATCACATCAGAGTTTTGTTTATGAATGTCAAACTGTTGGATTTGTTTTGCTTGTGAAGCACTTGAATAGATTTTGTAATCTTTTCCAGAAAAGGTCCTGTCAGAAATTTAAGTTCTTTTAGTTCAGTAAGTTCTTTTAGTTTCAAATAAAAGAGAGTCTAACCTCAAGAAGTTTAAGACAATTCACCTGATTTCTGCTGCTGTTGCACACCCTGGCTGCCTGGTCCTACCTTGGCTTTTGCCTCCATTCTGACACACGTTTGTCCCTGCATTGAGCTGTTTTAGTTTGGTGAATCAATGAAAAGCTGAATCAACAACACAAACCCAGAATTTACTGCTGCTGGTTTAGAAAGCAGAAGTATGGGCTTAAACAAGGACAGGACAATGGAGAGGTCAGGGAATGGAGTGTGTCAGCCAGTGAGGAGTGAGGCTGCTAAGCCGTAGTAAGGGTTGGGATTAATGCTGTCACGTACAGCATTCTGGTAAGCCTTTGAGCTATAATGCTGTTCTGTAACATGTCTAAAGGCCCTACGTAATCAATCCAGAGTAAGCATTGAATGTATTCTGAGGAAAATCGATTGATTGTTAGTGATACTGTTGATGTAAATCTTTATTCTGCCTAAATGCTGTTACTATAAATGGTTATTTTAATTTCATACAGACAGCATGTCAGCGACGTGTTTATCTAGCACTATTTCTGAAAGCATATTTATATTCTCTGGGCTGTAGATTGTTACAACCCATTCCTATACTAACCACATGAATTTATAACTCCAGCTATTTTAATTATGATTTGATAGCAATAATTACTATGCTTGCTGCTGAAACAGGGAGAATAATGCTAAGTGCAGATAATTGCTGTAAATCTCAAAGACAACTAATTAGATCTCATTTGATAATGTGCATGGGATGAACAATGTTCCATGTCAGCTGCAAATTGAAGAAATCTCCTGAACTTGTCCAGCAATGCTGGTGATCTAAAAAGAGTTCTTGAGAAGTTTTTGCTTCTGACTTGTTGTTCGGCTGAGCTGCAGGTAGAATGCTTAGATACAGTTGTGTCTGGGTTTTGTGATCATGATCATCTATTCAGGATTTAGCACTGCTGAACTTCAGATGATGCTTAGGATCTTCAGGTTTTATTTACTTTTGAAAATAATGCCAGGCATTTTGATGCAGAGAATCTTTACTTGATCCGGTCTGAATACATGTATTGATTGTCTATAGAAGTATAGTCCTGTGTATATAAGGATACAGTATTATCCTACAGGAGTATACTAGAGGAGAAATGAGAATATTTTAATTGTTTTGAAATGCAATTCATTTAATCTTTTTTTTTTTGTTAATGTGCAGTTACTTTGTCTTGAAGAGAGCAAAGTAGGTATTAGATATGTATTAAAAGCAACAAAAAAAGCATTTTAGAAGCCATATTTTCTTTCTAAAAACTAATACCTTTCTATCAACTAATATATGAAATGAGTACAACTAATGATGAATACTTTTGTTTTGTTGTGTTTAAGCAACCCAGTCCCAATCGGAGAGAGGACAGGCCTGTAAGCTTCTATCAACTTGGATCAAACCAACTTCAGCCAAATGTAGCATCCTTGGCAAGAGATGCAGCGAACATTGCTAAGGATAAGCAAAGAGGATTTATGCCCAGTATTTTACAGAATGAAACTTACGGAGCAATACTTAGTGGCAGTCCACCTCCCATTCAGCCTGCAGTACCTGTTACGAGTAGTGCACCTCCTCTACCTCCAAGGAATATTGGCAAAGGTACTAACACCAGAAAAATACCACTATATATTAGAAGAATGGGATCGTAACTCCTTTTTAAAGGTATTAAATCGTTTGGTTTTCTTTTGCAGTCATTTTGCACCAGTAAGTATTGGAATGGTTTATTGATGACTTAATTTTATATATTTGAAGTGAATTTGCACAACTGTTCTGAGTTTGATTTTTAGTGTATCTACAAGGAAGTACACAACAGTGTTTGGGAAAACAGTACCCAGATAATTTCACTAGAGTTAGCCCATTTATTAAAAGGAGGCCTGCAATTAATTTAGTTCAACTATGTATTTTTTTATTTTCCATTTTTTCATACTTCTATTTCTTGAAGATGTCGTCAGAGTTCAGTTTAAAGATACAATTTCAATAGCATTTGTCTGCTGTGAAAATTTAAGACCTCAAAGAATAGAGAGTGTATGCAGAACATGAGATTATAACCTTCGAAGTCTTCTCTTAATAAAAATATGGTTCGAAGTTGTTGAAATAAAAGTGTTAGTGTCATGATATGAAGACAACCCTAACTGGATGATTTTAGAGACCTGGTAACTGCCGATTACTTGTTACATGCAGATCATTAGAGCAATGTAAAATGTACGTGTCTTGTCCTGATTTGGAAGGGTTGTGTGCTTGCAAAATCGACCATTAAAGCTGATACTGTGAATTTCATTCTTTTCTTCACATGTAATCTGTTTGGACCATAGTAAAGAAGCTTTGAAAAGTCTCTATAGGTCCTCTTTGTACAGGGTATGTTCGGTGTTTCATTGTTTTAATAGCTTTATTAATCCACCAGCTTTCATGGATCCTAAATTTATGTAAAGTTCAATTAAAGAAATTACTATTAAACATGTAATTACTATTACATGGTTTTCTATGGTGCTGTAATTCAGACTCCATAAGAAGAGACATAATCAAGGAATGTTCTAGGCACACATGGGCTTCTGCCTTTGGGAGCACTGTGCAGAAGTCAGAATGCAGGACTCCATACACCAGCGATTGCATCTAAGATAGCAAACTGATCATCTGTGAAACGTAAAAAGTCAGTTATTGCTGTCACAGGAATGGCTGCAGCATAAAAGTTAGACTAAAATATATTATTTTGGGGGCAGGAAAACTGAGAACAACAGAATAGCATGGTATTGGCTTAATTAAAATGGTAGCATGAGACTGGGGGAAGTTTAGTAGCATATAAAACTTAAACAAGGTGGGATTCCTTTCATCTAGCATTTTCATATGAACTGTAAGGTTAATAACTAGATGGCATTTTTTTATTTGATGGAATGGAATGTTTTCCCCACCAAAGAGAAAAACACAAGGAGTTTGCCTAATTTGTTTAACTGTTAGATTCTATCTTTGAATTAGTAATACAATTGGATAGTTAAAAAGACTTTTACCCTTTGATATTATTTTAATCATGGCCAACCATACTATTTTACCGTTTGCCCTTGATTAAGGACACTTTTCAAAGAGTGTCATTTTAATTTCATTCCCAACCCCAGACTTCTTGGCACGGCTATAATACAACTCCTGCCAGGAAGACATGCTGCCTGGCTTAGATTATTAGCTCCTATTCTTTACTCTAGCAATGTATTAGCCTATTAATTTATATTCTTAGTTAAAAGCTATAATAGTATCATCAATCTTAGCTTCTTATTGATTGCTGATGTTGTTGATGTTAAGCTTATGGTGTATTATTGCTCCTTTATTCTCATAGCTTTAGGCAGTTCTCCAAGTCTTCTGAGCCTTTTATGCTTTTCCCTGCAACCTAATATTTATTCATACCTTACTCTGTTTCATCCTTTCTTAATATGGTGCTCCTGTGCAGAGTAGGGAGAAGTGGCATAATATGAGCAAAATATTGGCCTTATGAACAAAACTTGTAGTGTGTTTTTATGAAATGAGGAGGCAGCTCTTCAGCCTAAGAACGCAGTTGTTTAGGATGCCCTGAAGAAGTCATACACTGTAACTGTTTCACCACACTTACTATAGCTCTTGCTTGAGTGAAATTTGGAATTACAGTTTTGTGTTGTTTCCAAGTCAAAACTGATGTTTCACTTTGAATCAGCAATGTGTGCTAAAGCTCTTGTGAGAGTGAGGTCCTTTTCTTGCAGTACCTGAGAAGATTCCAGTTATCAGTTAGGAATTAAAGAAGGAAGCAAGACTTGCCTTGTGTCTTCTTGCTGAGAAATCTCTGCTTTTTTAAAGTGTTGACACATTCTAAAGTAATGATTGGAAAAAAATTTTGCTTAGGTAAAATGTTAGAAGTTTCTGGGTGAAGTCTTGCTATGTAATTTTTACACCAGACTGATTTCTGCTCTGGCATTCCAGCAGGATGCAGTGGTTCCTATTGCTGAAAATAGTGGTCTGGCTGCACCATTTCTAAAAGCACGGGTGTGAATATTAACACTTTGTGCTTAGGGTAAGCAATAATAATAATGCAGTATTTTCCTCTCTTTTTAGTTCAGCCTTCAGTTCTTGGCAGTGGTATTCAGACAATTTCTTCATCTAATGCAATGTGGAAGACAAATTCTTTAGGAGTGGAAAGTATAAGCAGGCAGAGGTCTTCATCAGATCCACCAGCTATTCATCCCCCTGTGCCGCCATTGCGTGTAACATCTACAAGTATGTTTCCACTTTCCCCTGTTTTCCCTTCTGCTGTATCTAATCATAGTTGGCTTATTTTTCCATTTCCACAACTCATACTTTCTCTTTTGGTGACTGTAGCTTTGGCCTATCATTCCCATCCAGTAATGAACTGTCTTCTCTGATGTTCCAGTGAGGACTGTATGGTGTAGTGCAGGGTCAGCAGGAAATACCATCTATTACTAGAGCTAAAGAACTCATCACTTTATGTATTTAGTTTCAATGCTGCATTTCTCTCTAGTTGTAAAGGTGAGTGTTACATCTAGGCCTGGGGCTGTGTCTCCACGTTGCACTTAATTCTTGCAGACCATTGGAATATGAAAAGTTGTTTTAATTGCCAGCTGCTGTTGTGGTGGTTTCAATAGAAATTTTAGTTAATTAATAAACCTAATATGGATCTAGTTGTTAATCATAACAGGATTTTAAGAAAGGATGTTCCTCTAAATAAAATTTCTCAGATTTTATTCACTCAGTTTTCCATAAAACACAAACTGAAGGCCTTGACTGAGCAAATTATTTTAGCACTTTATTAAATATATTCTAATCTACTGTTTTCAAGAATATGACTGATTTGGGTAAGAATTTTCTTTGCTTGTACTTTAATGATGAATGAATTTAAGTACTTGTGAGCTCTCTGACTTGACTAGGTGAAACAAAAGGTAAGCCTCTTTCCAAAGAGGTCCTCCTTCCAATGGAAGGATTACTTTCTGTTAAAGTTATTGATTACATGTAGTAAAGCATTTTTCTTAGATGGGGGTAAGTCCTGTAATGGGTAACCCATGATGAGAACCCAAGAAACAAATTGGTAAATAGAAGTTTAATTCCATTTTGCTATCTAACTTTCCTCTATAGATGTTCTTTCTCCTGCACCACCACCTCCAGTGGCAAAGACAGCCAGCATTATAGAAGCTTTGAACCAGCAATCAAAACAGCAACCAGCTCCTCCACAAACTAAGCCAACCCCACCACCACTGCCCCCACAACCTCCTAGTAGAATCTCTCAAAGAAAGCCTATTCCTGGGTAACTGATGTCATTCTAGTATTTCATATACTTCATCATTATTAGTAACTTACCAATTTTATGATATCTAACATACAAGTCATCTATAAGGCATGTGTACTTCTGCCAGTGATATGTTCTAGAGCATGGGAATAAACAGGAGACAGACATTAAGGAAGCAGATGACAAGGATTCCTATGATAAAAACAAGACAGCCTAGTAATTTAAGATTGTATGACTTGCAGAATACCTCCAGAATGCTTAGCTGTGATGGAAATAATAAGCAACAAAGAATAAGAGATTCCTAACTCTCATAACAAAGAAGAGATAATGGGATCTAATGCCTGATTGTGCCATTTATTGTTCACATACTTTATATAAGTTCTGTTCCATTCAGTCTTTTCACTCATGGCAGAAATAGAGAGACTTGGAGCAGAAAAAATAATTTTTAAATTTACAGAAGACAGTTAGAAGGGACAAGTGCAGTTGGAGAGCAGGATCATATCCAAAGTGGCCTTGAGAAACTGGAGTAGTAGTCAAGGGAGAGGAGGGGTGTCATTCAATAAGCAACACTTAGTAATTAAGAACAATCAACTACAGGTACAGGAGAACAGCAGCGTATGGGTAAGCAAAAGTCCTTAGAAGAAGGATCTGTAACGACATAGTGAATCATAAATAGAAGCAAATCGGACAACTTATGCTGTTGTGGAAGAGTTAAAGAGAAATGGTATTGTTTTATTATAGCCTTAAAACAATAGGAATTAATCCTCCCAATTGATTCAACATCAGTAGTGCCTTAGTGGGACTGCTATGTTCAGTTTGGGGCATTGCAGTAAAATAAAGATACAGAATAGTGAGGTGGAAACCAATCAAGATCAATAAGGTAATGAGAGGTCTAGAAAATGGGACCTTTGAGAAAAGTTTGAAAGAATCAAGGTTTCATTCATAAGTTGGTACTGAAAGACATAAGCAGCCTTTGACCTTTAAGCTCCCTTTCTTTGCATATACCTTTAAGCTCTTTTGTTACATAAACCATACTAAGTAAAAGGAAGACACAACTTGTTGAAGCTTCCTAAAATGCACAGACTAATATGGATACATAATTTTAACAGCAAAAGAAAAAAAAAATAACAGTGAAAGGAGCTGCAGAACTTGTGAAAAGACACAAATTGCATTGATTGCACCTATATTACTCTTCTGCATTTTTTAAATTAAGTGCAACTTTCAGTTTGCATAGAAGAAAAGTAGTATTTTTAAAAGCAGACTAGCTATCACCTGAATATACTGAATATGTGCCAAGAGTGTTATAATTTGGAAAGTGCTCTGTACTGTTGCTTTTCAAGTTCTTGTTTGTTTCTGAAATGGATGAATTTCTCGCTTTCTGCACAGGACTGAGAAGTCATCTGGCTTAACTAACAAAGGGCAGACCAGAGGACTTGGGTCTCTACAACAACCTGGTAATTATGGTTTAGAAATTAGGTCTATTGTAATTAAGCTATCATTATAACAATCTAAGGGAGAGTGTGGGTTTGTGTTTTGGTTTTTTTAAATTTACATTACACATTTAAATACAGTTAGTACCAACATTATTCTTAATTGTGTAGGCCCTGATGCCTCAAGTTCTTCTGCATGAACAGGGTTACGGGCCAATTAATGTAAATAATGGGACCATGTAATAAGCAGAATGACAGAATTGTTGAGGTTGGGGGGGACCTGTGCAGGTTATCTGGTCTAACCCATCTCCCCAAGCAGATGCAGCAAGAGTGGATCACCTGGGACTGCCCAGAGGGCTTTTGTGTGTCTCCAAGGATGGAGAGTCCACAACCTCTCTGGGCAGCCTGTGCCAGTGCTGTGTCACTCTCACAGTAACAGAGTTTCCTGATATTCGGATGCTCCTGTGTTTCAGTTTGTGCCCCTTGCTTCTGGTCCTGTTTCCCAGCTGGGTGGCCGCCCTCATATACTGGTGCATGGCTTGTCCGTCCCCAGCTGCAGGACTTTGCACTTCATTACTCTGGTTCTCCCCTGCTCTCTGGGACCAGGATTCCTGAAGACCCATTTTGCTAGTAAAAACAGGCTTTTCCACATCTTATATAACCAGAACCCCATCTCTTTGAACACTGGGCCCACATTTTCCCTAATTTTCCTTTTGTTAACTATGGATTTACAGCAGCTCTTCTTATTGTCTTTGAAATCCCTTGCCAGATTCAATTCCAGTTGGGCTTTAGCTTTTCTAACCTCACCTAAACTCCACTCAAACAAAGGATGCATTATAAAAAATTTAGTTTGCTCTGTTGTTTGTGTGTGTCATAAACAAAATATCAGGTACACATTTTAGAATAGAAAAATGTGTTTCTGATTTGAAAATCTAAAGTTCATACAGTATCACTTTTAATTAAATTGCAAATTGATATTGCTCTTTTCATGGTAATAAACAGGGTTCTGTTTTCGTTCTGCGCTTCTACTTTGAGACAGTACAATGATGTAATCTTCATAAAATCTCTGCAGTAAAGTTTGTGTAGATTCTGTGGTGGTTGCAGTGGAATTTCTCCTCTCCAGTTTTCCTTTCCACTGTATATCTTATGTTTGTTTATCCTTACTATGATTCTTTTTTTGTTTCCTCTTGACATATCCAAGGGGAATTTGCTAATGGCTGTCATCTGTGTCAGGAGTCTCCTGTGAAGGATACAGCATCTTGATAATGATGGTCTTTACTGGGAAAGAAAGGCTCTAAGAGTACACAGTCTGTAGTGAAGGAATGGGGAAATGATATATTTGGATTTGCTCTGATCTATTTTATAGGTTTATCTTTTTGATAGGGAAAAAGATAGAAAATTCTGTTCAATTACTTAGAACCATTAACAATTAAATACTCATGGAATATAAAATTACATGTGTGTTTCAAGAATAATTCATTTAGTTTCAAGTGATAGCATTACTCATTTTTGAAGCAAGACTAATATTTACTTGGTTTACTTACCTTAGCAGGAGAGTCGTCTTCTGTATGCGACATTCCAGGAACACAGACTGGTTCTACAACAAATACTTTGGCACAAATCCAGCCACCAGCACCAATGCCAAGGAAATCACAAATAGTAAGTGCAGAATCTGTTGTTTGATTTTATTACATCTTCTGCATTCTATTAAACACACCATAGACATGGTAGTATGTCCTGTTACGGAGAAAGTGTGAGAATCATGAAACATACAAAGCCTGTATTCTGTGTTTGTGTGTGACTTGTACTCAATATTTGTGAAAATTTTGTTTTTCTTGTATTTCCTATAAGATAGCATGTGATTTTTCAATTAAAAAAACACAAACCAAATCCCAAAAAAACTCAAATAAGAATCAAAGAAAAGAAGTATAGATTCTTTGCCTGTGTTCAAATGTGCCCAACACAATCTGCAGAATGGTTGGTTTGACTTATTGAAGAGAGGTAACCTTTATGAGTTGGTCACTTGTAGGTGAGCTTGGTGAATCAGTCACTTGTAAGCAACATGTAGTTTCATTCTTAATCTTCAGTGAAGTAAGTAATAAGGGAATTGTTTATGTTTATAATGGAAGCAGATACACTCCTAGTTGTTCATAGAGGTAGATGAAACAGCTTCAGACAAGGCTAGTAGGAGTCAAGCTCAAAAAAACCCCAAACAACTGGTTCCTTGTGCAGTTGGTTCTCTTTGCATCTTTGTCGTGCATTCACCTAGTGACGGGAAAAATCTCTTGGTAAGCACATCCCCAACAGAAGGTGGTTGAAGGGAATGGCTGGACATACTCTGTGTTTTTCTTCTCCACCCTCCCCCAAACTTAGAGTGATGTAGAAGAGTGGTTGAATTTAGACAGGCCCTTGATCTGATTGTGTGACCTTTTTGTACCCATTTCCAATCTAGGACCATGAGTGGTAACACATATTAGTGTTGGTACCTGTATTCTTATACTGGTGTAGGTAAAGGGATGTATTTCCAGATGCAGCGGAGCTGTAAATTATGTGTAGTTAGCAAGGTCTTTGGTCCATGCTGCAATTTTATGTTGTTCTCTCGTGTGATAGACATAAACCATTCATATCCTTGATCGTGACAGTACTTCTCTGCAGTAAGCAAATCACAATATAGAGTCCATACTTTCTGAGATGCTGTATGTGACTAGGTGTGGGCTGTTTCATGCTTTACATTCTGTGTAGGAGTGTGGTGCAGTGGGTAAATAATAGAGAGGTAGGAGACGTGCTGTTCCTGGCTCTGTAATGGTCTTATTAATGGGCTGTAATAAAAAGACCTACTTTCTTAAGTCCTCTTTCTCCCTTCATCCATTTTTCCTTAATCATGTCTAGTGAATTAACAGCTCTCTAGAACAGAGTTCATTGTGTTTGTGTGCATAGCCTTGCATGTTGGTCTTGAGCTCTTAGAAGCCCTATTAGCTGTTCCTCATCTGATCATGCTGAGAAGCCTCAGAGACATTTGGAGTTCATCTTGCATTAGTTGGGAGTACAAAATTTTCTGACGTCTTGCCTCCCCCACTCTTGTTCAACCAAGTTGCTGTCTGTCGTGCATTAAAATAACTTTCATGTTTGAGGCCACAACAAAATTAAATGGTCTAACTAGTATAAAGTGGAAAATCTATCCCTTTTGCTTATGTTGTCATATTTACTTTGTGAAGCTGTTGGACCCTGATTGCAGTTTCTCTTGTGTGTGCTAGGATTCAAGAGTGAGCACTGGATACATCCTTTTAGCCCATCTGTTGATTCTGAAACAGCTCCTTACCTGACTTTCTGTATTAATTGAAGTTGTAGTAGTTTCTCTATTGTTCTCTCTCTTTTGTTTTTGTGGTTTATTTTGTGGGTTTTTTTTTTAATTTTATAGGACAAATTGTTCTAATTATGAGTGAATGGGGCTGTCCTGCATAGTTTATAGGGTCAGCATTTTCACTGTTTAATATTAATTACACATAATATGAAGAAGAAATATGACTTTCCAAATGTCTCTAGAGCTTCAGTGGGGTGAATTTTGTGACTGAGAAAATCAGCTGGATGATTTTCTGCTGTCATAGGACAGAAAAGTAAGGGAAAACCTGGCTCAGGGCATGTGTGCTAGTTAAGGTGCTTTAGCTTAATCAGTCTAGCTAAAGCATCTTAGCTGAGATTTAGTCAAGGGCCCCTCAGCTAAAGAGCTTTAGCTAGATCAGTGTAGCTAAAGTTCTTTGGCTAAATTGCTCCATTTAGCCTTATACTCCAACACTTTTTGCTAAGTCTTTACCCTGCCAGAGAACCCAGAGGCCTGCCCAGATTTAGGAAATGATCTGTGAGTAGAGAAAAGAGAGGTCTAGCTGTATATGCTCATGTAGCCAGTGGTTTATTTCCTGTACAGTGCATTTACCCAATAAACTGTTTATCAGATGGAAATTCTTGATTCATGTTTCTTTTTCTTTTTTTTCCCCAATGTGTTATTTAGCTTCTTGAAATCATAGTGTAGATACATGGGAAACTTCCCTGGAAGATTTTATTCCACTGGGAATTAGATCTCTCTTAATTTCCTTGCCTTCTAAAGAACAAGAAATACCTGTAATAACTGCACTTTGAAGTTAGCAATTATATCACTGTTGTATTGATGTGCAGCTTTTTCCTTCTGGCCTAAAAGGTGGTTGTGGTTCAGACTGTCGCTTGTCTGGGAGGGAGTGTCTGGCAAAGTCTCTGCTGCAGTGCCAGGCTGGCAGCTCGCAGGGCTGCGAGAGCCTCGGGGTGTGCCTGCCCTGGGCAGGCCGGGCTTTACACTACAAGGCAAATGGATGTTTACAGAGGAGTGTAACCATCAGGCTGCCTCTCTCCTTCCCCATCCACATTCCCCCTTTTTTGTCTGCGTGGTACTCAGCTCTAACCAAGTGCCACATTAAGAGGCTGTTGGGCAGTGCTGTCCACAGCAGAGCACTTTGCTGGTGGAGAATTGTGAATGGAGTCTTTCTCCCTTTACAAGCTTTCTGCTCCATGGCTGACCTAATGAGTCTGGAGCCAGTCCCTGGGCGACTCCAGGATGGTCATGAGACTGTCTTTTCCTTAGCCCATCTGGAGCTTCTGTCTCAAACATTCACTGTGTTAACAGCCATCTCTGAGCTAAATGGCTCTGACTTACAGGTCTGCTCTGGCATCTTAGGGTAGAAAGGAGCAATTTTTGCTCCCTGTGGCTGGGAAAAGAGTAGACTTGTAGTGGAAAGCTTGCACTCTGCCTCCAGGTCCTGTGCCTGGTCATCTGTGCTGGGTTGTTTTGCATGGAAACACTGTGTAGGCAGCATTATTGTTGGTCTGCAGCAGAGAATGAGGAGGCTGCAAACAGATGCAGCAGCTGACTGGGTTACACTGGGAGAGGTGTGAGATTAGGATGGTGGATTCTGTGAAACCCAAGCAAAACAATTTTGCAATCACTTCACACAGAACACAGCCAGGATTGGAGTCCCAAAATATTGCAACTCCGTACTAAAGTTTCCCTTTGAAAGAACTGCCAAATGACTGCTGTGGCTGGCAGTGCTCAGGAACGCTGCTGAGAGGAAGAGGATGTTTTGGAGGCTTTGTACACTAATGAAATGGGTTTAGCAAATTGGCAGGTGGCTCAGGCCTCCTCGTGATAATGCTGCTGCTGTTAGCCTTGCTGCACAGGACATGGTCTTGATAAGCCCATCTTCTGAATAAAACTCTGTTCACTGCAGCGATGTAGAGCTCTGAAGACAAGTTTGGGTGAAACAAAATGGAAGATTTGTATGGGGAAACCTGGCCCATGTTGTTGGCACAGTGGTTCCACAATGCTTTGGGTGCTGCCAAATTCAGCCTGAAGCATGAGCACTCAGTATAAAAGATATAGCTGAACTCTAAGCTGTGAAAAATAATGGCTGGAAGCAGTTCTGAAACTTTCTTTAAATCAGCTCCAAATCTGCTCTGTCTCCTCCATTCTGTATTATTTACAATTTATTTTTTTTTCGTTTCAGTCAAAAACTAAACCCAAGAGAGTAAAAGCAATTTACAACTGTGTAGCAGATAACCCAGATGAGCTAACTTTTTCAGAGGGAGATATTATTGTAGTTGATGGTGAAGAAGATCAGGAGTGGTGGGTGAGTATTTTGCATTTTATGTCAACACACTTTGAAAGAAAGAAATGAAATCTAGAGGTCGACAGTGACTTCAGAAGATCCCCTGCTGGGTTTCAAATAAAAAGAAACCTTTCATCTCATGGAAACTTGATTGCAGAAATTCGTTTTGTTTAAAAAAATCACACTTCAGACAAGCTTTTACCTTTTCTCATTCCGAAAAGAAAAAGTCTAATTAGCAGGGTACACAATATATGAGGGACATGGTCTGTGTGATCCAGAAAATTTTTGGGGTGGTGTGAGCAATTAAGAATCTGCTACTGTTACACATGCTGTGTGCGGGGCCTCAGAGAGCTTTGTATTGTCCTTAATCTTCATCTGACTGAGACTGAGTCTGTTTGAGCTGGGAAACCATCTCAACTGTTTGAGACTATCTGATCTCATCAGCTGAAGCAAAATCTTGAAAAATTATTGTCCATGAAAACACTTGCCCATATCTGTTAGCTAGTGAAGAACAGAGCTTCAAACTGCATCTAAATTGACAATTGCTGTATAAACACACATTCATGTGAAACCCAAAATGGTTGAGGTTTGATACATCCCTTTACCTCGCAGTGATTAAAGAAGCAACTTAACAGAGGCTGAATATGAGCTGCCAGGCATAACAGGTTGCACTGAAATGATGCAGCAGTGGTACTGCAGTAAGAGGTTTTATATTCAAAGAACTGGATAAAACATTTGGAGGGGGGGAAAAAACACCCTACAGCTGAAAAGCAAGTGTACCCTGGAGGACTGAATTTTCCTGTTCTCAGAAATACCACCACTGCAGAAAAGATGTAGAGAGAGGCTTGTTGTACTACAGGCAGGAAGGTCACTATTTTGGTGCTATTGAAATGTCATTTTGAGCTTTAACTTGAAAAATATGTGGACTCTTTCAGATTGGTCATATTGATGGAGATCCCACTCGGAAAGGAGCTTTCCCTGTATCATTTGTGCACTTTATTGTTGACTAAATTGCTACTGATAAGTGGAGACATTTCTCATTTCCAGCAGTCACAGAAATGTTTTGTTCTATTTCATTTCACCTACCTATCTGCAGACACCTTGCCAGAGCACTGCCCAAGTCCTAGGTACTGTAGTTTACTTTTTTATTGCCATCGTTCTGATTTTGGGACTTTTAAAACCTTTTTCTATGTGAAAACTTCTCATAAACAGTTTACACTTTTAAAAAAGAAAACCTCTTCCTCTATTTTTCAAGGTGAACTGAAAAGCTTTAACAATCAAAATCCACGTGTCTGAATATCACATTATGAATGTTTTTATCAATAAATTCACTGTAATTTTATTCTACCTTTTGTAACATGACAGTACTACAGTTCAGTGTTGCTTCTCCAGTCAAAGAAATTGTGTGTGCATCTAACAGGGCAGTGAATTTATCTGATTCTCAACACCATTTGAAGTGTTGGAACCAAAACACGCGAGTTGCTGTGTAGTTCTGAATTGGACTCATTCAGCATCTTGCCATACTGGCTGTCATCGAGGATGTCAACAGTTGCAGAAGAAATTATTTTAATTGTGTGTCTTTGGCCAGGTAAAAGTGACAAAGTATTTCAGTTTACCACAGGAGAAACTTCTTTCTTTCAGAATGGATGTAGATATTTGCTTAGTTATCTGAAATCTGTATTAGTCGTTGAACTTTCTAGTTCTAATTTTGTGAGCTTGAGACTGTTTTGTTTTTCTATGCTGCACGTGTGTAGAACCTGTTTTTTGAATGTTCTTTATGTATGTTACATCCATTTTTGGTCATTTAATGTGACTACTGCTGGCTAACTAAACTATGGCAATATTAATGAGTTACTACATTAACTCAAGGATTTGAAAACTGCACTTCCTGAAATGTACTTAACTATGATGATGGATTGCAGAGCATTTCTTACACTTGTCTCATTATAGCATTTAGACTTTGTTTTTAAATTCTTGAATTTTCCTTAAATCATCCAGCAATGTGTTCACAGGGAGAACATATCTGGTGGAACACTTAGGTAATTATCCTTGGTCAATAAGGTATCTGACACCTCACAAGTACACTACATTATGTTCTGGTTTATAAAACCTGTGTGCCACTACCTTGCAAACAAATGATAGTTTGCCAACTCACTCTGTATTTATATGGTATACCCACATATATGGTAGCTACACTGTTGTTAAATTTGTTTTACTGATTCGTGAACAAAGGCTAGGCCATGGATAGTTCCCAGTTGGTTGATGAAATATATAACACCAACGCAAATCTGACGTCATTTTGATGTTTGTATATTGTGAAATTGTACCAGGTTTTGCTTATGCTACAGGAAACTGAGGCATAGGATACAAAAAATCAATGTCTAGGTCACATTGGCTTTGATCACGTTTCGTGAATATTGTATCTCTAGATTTATCAAGAGAACTTTGAATTTCTGGCAAATGGTGCTTAAATTGGCCATTTCATATTGGATACAATGGAGAACAGGCCACCACCACCACATACGCTTATTTGGAGAAAAATCCCATTGCGAAAGTGCTGGAAGAGCAACCCTGATCTCACCTTTATCACCTTTCCTGAATGGTACCGTGGGGTGATGCCTCTCAGGCGTGTGGGTACAGCCACGCAGATGCATAACTGTCACTTCCTAGATGCTGTTGCTGCAGTATAAATGGGGAACAAACTGGAATGTTTCAAGATATTTTTATTGCAAGTTGAAGCAAATTAGTCCGTATTTTCAAAGTTCCCAGTAAAATGATAGAGTAATAGTTTAGCACTACAGTTTTATTCACTTACTGATATGTTGAGTTTGCAACACTATTTTGTATGTTTCTATCCCTGATAGAGTCTAGAGAGTAAATGGGCATATTATTTTGCACAGATCTCCTAATGTACAGTATTTTTAACACAGAATCTTATAGTGTATGTAACAATTCGTAAAGTTAAAAAATGATGCAAATTTTCCTTAAGTTCTGCTAGAAGAGGATACACAAAAATGTCACAACTTTGTTCACTGGTCACTTAGAAAGTAGGAAACTTGTAGACTACAATTTAATAGCACTAGCAGTGCAGACAGATAAAATCCTGAGGACCAATAAAGAGCAGCTGAGCAAAATTTATCCCCTAATTTCCCGTGTTTCTCAAAGTTTTCTCCTCTGGCAGAGAAAAAAGAAATTCTAGAGCCTGTAGATATCTATTTATAATATAAAATGAAGAATTTTAAGTCCAAAATTTTGGCATATTTCATACAACTTTTCAAATCTGATTAAAATAACAACTCAAAAAACCTGTTAATAGACAGACTATTAGGTTGCTGTGTTAACTGTTTAAAAAGGAGCAAGTGACACTTAAAATGCAGCTTAGAATGCTATGAGATGTATAATATTCAATTCTGTTGTTTTTATTTTGTTTAGTTGCAGAGCAACTGTATATATTGTATAACCTAAAATCAGCTCTTATTTTCAATGTCCTGGATGCGGTGATTTATAATTAGAGCATGATTAATAAATTTTACTCTTGTCAACCAGTCAAATGTCTGGAAAAATAAAGCTACTTTTAAAATCTTTGCTTCTTCTGTTCCTTTGCATTGCTTAGGCAATATTGTTCTTTTTAATGTGCAAAAATGATAAATACGAACAAATAGCGCATGAGAAAAAAGTACATCTTGTGGACTTCAGCTGAACATAGAAACTGTGTAGATGGCACACCCATTATTAAATTAGAGGTGTCAAGCATCAAATGACTCCCTTTTACACTTTGCTTTTGTTTTGTTCCAATATCTGTTAAGCAGAGCCCAAGTCTATATTAACAAATTGCTTCTCAGACAAAGAGATAGAAGCAAGTGTCAGTTTTATTTTACATTTCTACAATATCGACATTAATATACAAAATATGATGTAGGAAAAAAAAATCGTGTTAAATATAAAATTCTTGTCCTGGAACCTGAAGATGGAATAATTTCTTCAAGTCATGTTTGAGGAATGACAGAGTACCATGGGCAAGGTTGTATGGCTCTTCTTTGCACAGCAAGTCTCTCCTTGGCTTGTGTGGCTACAGCCAGTCTGTGGTATCACAAAAGTCTCTTGTCCTACACACTCACATGCTGCCCAAGAAAATCAGGACTTCTCAGACATCAGAACTGAATCGAAGGCTGTGGATAACACTTTGCAAATGGCTTGTGCTTGTTCCTAAAAATCCCAAACACACGCCATTAGCACTTTCTGAAGAACTTCTGAACTTCTCAAAACTTACTTAAAGCAGAATGTGACTTTTATCTTTCTTTTGGCAGACATGCAAAATGGATTATCACAAGTGAGACCTGATTTCATTTCTGTGGTCTGCAATGACACACGCAAGCTGTTTTAAACAAGCTCTTTTGAACAAGTCAGAGTTGTTGGCTGTCATAGCACAGCACCAGCACTCAGAATGTCCCTTCTCGTGTTCCCCTCCATGCTGCCAGCTGAGGGTCTGTGTCATGGGAGCATCCCTGACAATGAGTTCTCCTGCTCTTAGGAAGGGATCACCCCCCTTGCTTACAAACATGACTTAATGCTGTATTACAAAATTGTTACTTGATCCCTCTCTGCTCTGTCCCATCTTAAAAGGTATTTGTCATTGAAAATACAAACAGAGGATTGTCCTTAGCAGCTACCATAGCACTCTTTAGACTGCAAATAGCTTTCTCAGGTGTGTACATTGACTGGCAATATTAGGGAATGTAGGTGTTTTCCTCAAGGCTGATCAAATGCAGTCTGCAGGGCTGCTCTCCTCTCCTCAGCCAGCACACACTGATAATTCTATTAAATTGAGCAATCCTGCTATTGCCAAAGAGCCTTCACAAGGGCCTTGGATTTCAGCATCACCCTTTACAATCAAAATTCTGATACCTAAATTGAAAACTGTAAGTATAAACTCTTACCAAACTATTGCACTGGTATACCCAGAGGCTGCATTCTTCAGAGGCTGCGTCTGTTGTCTTCAAAGCCAGTAAACTTTTTCCTGCTCCCAGACCATCATCATAGCAGACCATCCGTACAATTAAATAGAGAGCATGCCTGTGTAACACATCCTGAAACCATGTAACAAATAAAAGTTACTCTGGAACACTGCACCAGCTATCAGTTTTCCACCTGTTCCTATTCTCTTCTTACAAAATACTTCTAATTTATTTACAGGAGAAAAGCATTCCTTGGCAATTTTTTTTTTTTTTTTGAGAGTTTAATCGAGATTTTTAAAAGCGGTGGTTTAACACAACTTTAGCTTTAATTTTTGCTTCTATTTTAGAATTGCATGCCTAGGTGGACTATGAAGGTAAGATGAAAGTTGGAGTTGTTCACCCTGGAAAAGAGCAGGCTCTTGGGGAGACCTTATAGCACCTTCCAGTACCCGAAAGGGTTACAGGAGAGCTGGAGAGGGACTTTTTACAGGGCTTGGAGTGACAGAAGGGGGAATGGCTTTAAGCTGAAAGAGAATAGGTTTAGATTGAACTTAAGGTAAGAAATTCTTTACTGTGAGGGTGGTGAGGCACTGGCACAGGTTGCCCAGAGAAGGTGTGGATGCCCTATCCCTGGAAGTGTTCAAAGGCCAGGTTGGGCGGGGCTTTGAGCAGCCTGTTTTTGTGGGAGGTGTGTCTGCCCATGGCACAGGGTTGGAACTAGATGATCTTCAAGTTTCCTTCCAACCCAAACCATTCTATGATTCTATGACTACATTCCTGTCCATACTCTGAAAGCCCACATTCATTTCCCACCTACCCTCACTTGCTCTCTGGGACCGGTGGGACCCAGTACCTCTTGCACAGAGGTAACTTAAAACAACTTTACTTTTCCAGTATTTTTCCAGACGATCCCTTGTCTCCATTCTGGAAAGGTTTCACACTAGAAACTTTTCCTAGAAGAGGATATAGACAAGTTGCTTTGGGGGGTAGTAGCCATGTGGCTAATAGCCAGGCTGTTTGTGGCCTGAGCCACAGGATATGCCCTGACTCTTCCAAAGATTTTGTCTGGGAGGCTTCCACTCTCCACCACGGCTTCAGGGTTTCACCAGTCCCAACGCTTCTCATTTTAGCCCTTCCAAAAAGGGATTGGTTGAAGTCATTCAGTACAAGGTCTCTGCACACCTACACTACACAAAGCTTTTCTTCTCCAGCCGTCCGGCTCTCTGATCATACTCATCTAGTTTATTCCAGTCACACCATCCCCAAAGTCTTAGGAACTCAAGACAGCTCTGTTTCCATGTTTATGGCATCAAACACCTTGGCCCTGTCAGTAGCTGAAGGGTCTAAAGAAACATCCACTTTGATACAGAAGCTGTAAAAATGGACAGTCAGCTGCTGCCTGCTATGAAACCCTCGAGGGAGAGCCCTCTACCAGGGCTCTTAAAGGTCACCTTGCTGAAAAACATCTCCCTCCCTGACATTCACTCGGCAATCACTCACAATTGCTTAAACCATCACCAACTATCACATCACTCTGAGGGCAGCTTACTGCATCAACCCTCCAGTCTCTGTATGAAAGATGCCAAGATCATTCACTAAACTACTAATAAGCTTCAAGAGTTACTTGCATTGAACTCGCTACAGTGTTAACATGCATGGGGATTATCACTAGGAGAGGGAGGACCACATTCTTGTAAATTAATTTCTTCCCCTCATTTTAGTATCTTGGAACTCTAAGAAATGTGGTGAACTAACACACTGAAGGACAAATTAAATGTCAGCAGTGACACAGATGCAAAAAGCCAGAATTTGGGACACAGAAAGCAATGCAGTAAAAAGCCAGCTTAACCACAGAAGGCTTTATCAGCTTGTGCATGCTTTCAGCTTGAAGACAGAAAAATTATGGATGAAAGTCTTAAAATTACCTATTTGATCTTTATCAAAGCACAAAGGAATTCAAGTAATAGTGTAACCTGTGTTTTTAATGAGAATTAAGGACAGCAAAATCAGAACCCAAAGGAATTTAAAGTCGGAGTAACAGCTACTACCCTCCCTCCCAGGCATTAGAAACAAGTGCTTTATTTTCTGAAGGGACCAGAGGAAACTTTTTGGCTCTCTTCAGAGAATTCAGCTATTGAGCAATGCTATTCTCGAGGCTTTTATGAACAGGCATTGCTGGGTTGATGGGTCACAACTTAGTAAGGCCAAGTATTTATGGTATCTGGAACTCTGAGGGCAACCAGAAGGAAACCACATGCCTGCAATACAAAGATACACAAAGGCAACTGGAGGGCCCTGGGGAAGAGACCGGATTTTTATTTTTAGCTAAAAAGCTACTTGAAGCACACTAAAGGAAAATAAACTACATGTAAGAAATGATGCAAAGAAAAAGTAGAATTGATCAATAAAGTGGAATCATGAGGCTTTACTGCTGGAGCGAACTCACACTCTCGGATCAGGAGTGCAAGGCTGGAACTTTAAAGAGGTGGGCAACTTAGGTATTCTTAAAAAAACCCATCCTTTGTTTTTCCCTCTCCACAATAACACCAACAGGAACTGCAGGCTGAGGACCCATTGGTCTTGGCCACCACAGTAGCACTATTTTTCCCCATAAGAGAATGACAGGACAGCCACAGAGGAAGGAAGACGTGCCCAAAGAGCAAAAAGGCATGCTTGCCTTTCATCTGGTGCTCTATCTCAAAAGGAATGGCTTTTTGTCATAAATCCAACCAGGAAAATACAGAGAGCCCTGCAGAGATATGACATGAAGCAAGGCTGCTGTGAGAGCTTGTTTGACTTGCTTAAAGCCAGGAATGACATTTCAGTCACACAGACCATCCATCAGAGAAATAAACTAAAGCCCTTTTCAACTGTCATCATCAAGACAAGTTTGTGAGAAGCACTTACATACTGATCAGATGTTGAAACTTTAATGCCATATTTGGAAACTCCCATAATAAACTCCTCTTCACCTGGAACAAAAGGTAACTTTCCATCTTGCTTTGGAGGGAAACAAACAAAAGCCTTTAGTGCAGACAGAACATGAACAATGAAGATACATAACAGAAAATGTGTTTTATGTGTACTCGGGTCCACTGGGTCAGCAACACCATGAACCCCGCTAAGGTCCTGCTGCGTGGGGTCTGCCTGACACTCATCCAGTCTCTTAACAGTATGTGAAATATATTCAGGGGAGATTGGACATTAGGAAGCATTTCTGTATCGAAAAGGGTGACCAAACACTGGGACTGGCCTCCTAGAGAGGTGGTCAATGCCCCAGCCTGTCAGTGTTTAAGAGGCATTTGAACAACGCCCTTAACAACATGTTTACCTGTTGGTCAGCCCTGAAGTGGTTGGGGAGTTGGGACTCATGATTACTATGGGTCCCTTTCAAATGCAACACCCTATTCCATTCTGTCCTATACTACTCTGAATATTACATGCTTTCAGAAAGGAATTTATCACCTCAGGGGAGTTTAGCCCTGTGGTCAAACCAGATGGGCTGAAAAAATCATGCAGGACCTATCACACTGCAGTGACCCGAGGTCATCTGTGTTCCACACTGGCAGAGCTTTTGTTATTTGGCTGTAAAAAGTTATAGCACATATTCAGATTCTTGAAACATCAAGTCACTGTACGATAAACATTCTGTGCTTTTAAATATACAATCAGCTGCCTAATGAGAACAACCAGTTATGGCTTGTAGCACAAAAATAAGTGGAAACAACCACAGTTTGGCAAGGATGACCCAAATATTATTTAGGTTCTTTGGTCACAGGTTCATGAGTGACTGTAAGCAGAAACTTGACATTTTCCTCTGCAGGAAAACTTTTACAGTGCTGAGGAGACATTCTTTCCGGGATACTAATCCTAACAGTGCTGGAGGCAATGTAACAACTCTCAGCTGGGATACTTGTTCAGGAAGGATTCATAAAAATGGCCTTTGCTTCTGCAGAACAGCTTTTTGGGTGCATCTTCTCCAGCTACTCAACATAATAGAATTGAGTGTGATGGCTTTTGAGATTCACAGCTTAATGCTTTAGGTGTGCTACTTTATTTAAGTCTAAAATTTACAAAGAAAGACATCAGATCATGTGATAATATGAAACACACCTAAGCTTAAGATGTTCTGATGTCATCGGGGTTGTCTTTTGTAACCCACTTACCTGTGCAACATCTATGTAATTTATCAAGTCCAGTGGCCCCTCAAGACTTTTGCTCTCATTATATTTTAATTTTTCAATGGCACCAACATATTTAACTCTGAATTCTGCACACGTATCAGAATTACTATTGCTTTGTCCTGCAACAAAATAAAACAAAGACATTCTGAAGACTTCCAGAACCATAAAACTATTCTAATTTATGTTAACGGGGCTAACTTACATTCCCTAATTTTGCAGACTTTCATCAAACACTTATCACTGCTCTTTAATGAACTGTCTTGGGCTGATTCAGAACAGCCCTTGGTAAAGCAGGAGTTTCATATGAATCCATGATATAGCATTATTTATACCAATTCAAATTTGGAGTTAATAACCTTGAACCAAAAAACATATAAGAGCTGGTTCTATTCTTCCATATCTATTTGTTTTAAATTAACTGTTTGGTCCAACAGTGACACACTGTGATCTGGTGAGCAAGAGCAAGTAAAACCAAATCTTATTTCCAGTATTGCAGTGCAAATGTAAACCTGGAAAAGCAGGAAACACAGCATCCAAAAAGCTATACTAATACCATACTTATGCTGTCAACAGACTGGTAACACAACTAAGTTTTTCTTACTCAGACACTTTACTTTGAAAACAGTGACTTAATCCTAGATGAATCATCAATAACACTTTAGAGGCCTAGGGCTATGCATGCATTAGTCACCAGGCTAACAGATTCACTCACTGTTACTGAAAATACCTATTTTAACCTTTTCCATTTTCTCTTGATTTATACAAACACACAAAAAGTCAATCCTGCTCCATCCATATCTGCTTGAGCTCTGATTACATACCTGAACTTTTCGTGGAGTCAGTATCTAGACTGGCCACAGTACTAGACCTGGAAAGTCCCCCGAGACTGGAATCTACAGACTGACAAAAAGAATCTGCATCATCAGAAAGTTACTGAGAATGCATTAACAATTCATGATGTCCTGCCTCAACACTTTTTTTTTTTTTAAATAAGCTAGTGTTTATGTTCCAATTACTTTAGCAGCACTGTAAAGTGGGGAGGAAAAAACAATACCATCTGTTTCTTTCCTGAAGTTATCTTTCTGACTCAATGCAGATTAGACATAAATTAGATATGAAGTCAGCAGGAACCCTTGAGCATTCCACAGATATTTTGAAAGGAGGAAATAAGAGAAAAAGAGAAAATTAACCTCAAGGTTATGTCCACACTTTTCTGATACTGCATCTTTACTTGAAGAAATTAACAACTACATGTTTGTCACCAATGCTTAAAACAACACAGCAGTGCAAGGGAAGAGAAACAGCACCCTGAAAAATTCACACTATTCAACTAATCATTGCAAAACCTACCAGACAAAATGGACACATTATTCAAAATGAATTTTTAGAGACACTGAGAAACCCAGAGACCTGAAGAATAAAGTTCTTGGTACCTAGAACCAGGCACCTTCTTTAAAGACACGATCTAAGAACAAACCTTTCCTCCAAACCTTACCATGTGCTGCCATATGATCTTGTGTTTATGTGTTTCACTATGGAAGCAATGGAGCATTCATCTCAGGCTTTATAATGGATAGGTATTTTTAACTCTTGTAACACAATCTGAGGACTAGAAGTAGAAAGTTCTCCTTGGGGAACATGGCATTTTATGGAAATCACATCCTACCATCAGTGCAAGTGAAGCACTGAACTGTCGATGTGTAACAAACAGAAGTGCTTCACACAGAGACAATAAACCACATTCAGCTTACCTTGCTTTTAGTGCTGATTTCACTGCTTTGTGAGCTGCTGCTGCTGTGCCGCTTTTTTCCTTTTCTAAACATTTTTTCATAATTGGATCAATGAAGATCTTCTAGGCAGGGAAAATAAAAATTAAAGCTTGTCATATTATCAAGGGAAGGAATTCCTGGCAAACACCGATTGTGTCCAAAGGGACAAAAAATGGAAACTTTTAAAGGACTCTTGGGATGGACCTAGGAATGGACAAGTTCCTCAAGCTCTCTGCTAAAACTTCCCTATCCTTCTGAATCACCAAAAAAATGCTACTATCTAGTTTAAAGACTGTTGCAAAGGTTAGGTTCTAATGCATATATAGATTTAGTTCTAGAAACAAGACAAAATTTAAAATTTATTATTCCCACCTAAATGCATTAGATGAATTTGTGACTACCATCTAAGTGCCCTATAAAAGTACATCCAATGCAATCCCTGCTCCAGTGACTATGCTTCCCTTTAAAACAAAACAAAAAAGCCCTCAAAACCTCTAAGAAAGAAACAAATAAAAAGCCCAACCCCTCCCAGAAAGCACTCCAAAAAACCCCAACCTATTTCTGCAGAACTACTGACTGGAACACTTGTAGGAGCTGCCATTACTAGTTAACATATTCCCGAAAATTAAAGCAAAATGCCTATTACATTTACTGCCTTAGGACTGAGTTGCTGGGTGTTCTGAGAGCATTTTCCCTGTCTGCCCTGCCACTTCAGTGGGTTCATTAACACCTGTGTGGCGGGTCAGGGAGTGCAGGACCCCTTCTCTCAGCTGCAGGGACAGTGTTTCAGTCACAAAGCTCCATCAGCAGCAGCAGAGGGCGGTCGGGGCGGGGGCCAGCGCCCTGCGGACAGTGCCAGGGCAGGGAGCGGGGAGCAGGGAGGGCAGGGAGGGCCGGGAGAGCAGGGGGCGCCGGGA
>JAWWEE010000105.1:101023778-101044857 GCA_035221455.1 Xenops minutus
CTGTGGAGTTATCCCCTGATACCCTGTGTTGTTATCCCCTGCTACTCTGTGTTGTTATCCCCTGATACCCTGTGGTGTTATCCCCTGGTACCCTGTGTTGTTATCCCCTGATACCCTGTGGTGTTATCCCCTGGTACCCTGTGGGGTTATCCCCTGGTACCCTGTGGGGTTATCCCCTGATACCCTGTGGTGTTATCCCCTGGTACCCTGTGGTGTTATCCCCTGGTACCCTGTGGTGTTATCCCCTGGTACCCTGTGGTGTTATCCCCTGGTACCCTGTGTTGTTATCCCCTGGTGCCCTGTGGTGGTGTCTCCTGATACCCTGGTGTTATCCCCCGGTATCCCGTGCTGGTGTCCCCTGGACAGCTGAGCTGCTGCTCTGGGCTTATCCAGCCCAAGTGGTTTGTTGCTTTAATAAACTTTCCGTTCGCTGTATGTGCCAGTGGCTTGAGATTTTGGTGCCCGGGCATGTGGGGAAACCCAGAGGAGACCAAAATAATGTCCTTAGATAGGTTGTTTTTATTTCTGCTGTGTTGCATAGGGTCTCATATCCACTGAGATGAATATAACTTGAGTCACTTTAAATATCTGAGCTTGGAACGACTGGGCAGTTGTTGTTTCTATACAGAAAAACTATCCCAGTAAAGGCATCCAATGTACACTTTGTATGTTGTGAGCTGTTTTAATCCTCATGACTTTGATATCCTTTTGCAGAGGTGCTGGACAAGAAGTAGGAAGGTCATGCATTATTCTGGAGTTTAAAGGAAGAAAAATAATGGTAATTATTGCATGAGTATATTTGTATGCCCTCTCATTACAGTACTTCCGATCACAAAGAGGTGTTACAAGTTAAATTCCCCGCACTGAAATCAGACACAGTGCTAGAAGAGGCACATTTTGCAGCTTTCTGGACCAGTATAGCATGTGTGATAGTTGACACCACAGAGGCTGTCCTGTAAAATAAACCCATATCCCCAAAGAGAATGTGTGTGTCTGCAGTGAGGATTCTAAAATTTTCACATTCCAGGTTTTAGTGGAACATAAGGCAAATGTTTGCCAACAGTTATGTGTAAAGTCACATGTAAACACGTGTGTTTTCTTCCCCATTTCCAACGATCTTCTCAGCTGGTGGCTGAAGTAACCTGCATACACTGGTTCTGTATAGTCAGCTGGTGTTGAGATGTGGGTGAAGGCTTGCATGGGCACACAATTATAAACAAGGTCTGGGATCTTCTG
The DNA here is from genome assembly GCA_035221455.1 of Xenops minutus. Taxonomy (NCBI): domain Eukaryota; kingdom Metazoa; phylum Chordata; class Aves; order Passeriformes; family Furnariidae; genus Xenops; species Xenops minutus. The sequence goes on from JAWWEE010000105.1 coordinate 101,025,015, forward strand.
AAAGGTGTTCCCCAGTGAAGTCATTTAGACAGAAGCCCAACATGGCAATGCAGACCTGCTGGAGTCAGTCCAGAGGATACTGCAAAGATGGTCAGAGGGTTGGAGCACCTCTCCTTTGGGGGAAGGCTGGGAGGTGGGGCTGTTCTCCTGGAGAAGGGAGAGCTCTGGGGGGACCTTAGAGCAGCCTTTCAGTACCCAAAGCAGCCTACAAAAAGCTGGAGAGAGACTTACTGCAAGGGTGTGTAGTGACAGGATAAGAGGGAATGGTTTTAATGTAAAAGGAGAGATTTAGACTAGATGTTAGGAAGAAGTTGTTCACTGTGAGCATGGTGAGGCACTGGGACAGGCTGTCTAGAGAAGCTGGAGGTGTTCGAGACCAGGTTGGATGGAGCTCTGAGCAACCTGATGTGGTGGAAGGTGTCCCTGTCCAAGGCAGAGGATTTGTAAACAGATGATCTTTAAGGTCCCCCACAACCCAAACCATGCTGTATGAAATCCAGTGCTAAAAGTAGTGTTTAATGAAAAAATACTTTTTTTTGCAAGATGTTAAAAGTTACCAGTCCCTAATAAACATATCTTAGACCAAAATGGAAGAGGTTTTTTAATGTGTTCTGTGAAAAGGTTTAACTTTCTGTCATTTTTCAGCTTGATTGTGGAATCCATCCCGGGCTGGAAGGAATGGATGCTCTTCCTTACATTGATTTGATAGATCCTGCTGAGATCGATCTGCTCCTCATTAGTCAGTAAGTTGCACCTAAAAAAACAAATAAATGAGGTCACGGTCTGAGCTGTGTTCTCTTGTAGGTTATTGAGAGGCTGAAAATAGGTGTTATAGAGATGGTATGGCCAAGTGCTAGTTTCCAGCTTATTTTAAAAAAAGTTTGAAAGGTCTTCACGTAGATTAAGGACTGAACATTAAGGATGTTCATTCACTTTTGACATTACAACTCTCTTCTGAGTTTGCTGTGATCTTTGACTTTTTTATAACCTGGCCTGCTTTAACACCACTGTGACAGCTCCTAGAGAGAGTTTTCTATACAAAGGCTGGTGAAAAGCATTGGGTATATTTTTGCCCTAGTGGCTTTGAATGAAAAAAAGTTCTTCGAGACTTAGGCAAGCTTTGAATGTATTTGAATGGTTTAAGTATCGCTTAGTGACTGAGACACAAGGAGAGCCATTTGTAAATGATTTGACCAGTCATAAACAGGTCTCTATAAAATCCTGAGCTTCTGCAATATGTGCTTGTTCTACCTGTGTTTCAAAAGTCAAACTAGAATTGTGAACAAACAATTTAATAGATCATGTTTTAATCTATAGTGTGCAACAGGCAAAATTAGATCATGTTTGTCTCTTACCTTTTCATGGTTGTATTTCTAGTCACTAGTGTGCAGAATATAGACCAGCATTGTTAACAACAAGGTTGAAAATTCTCTTCCTGGATTTTCATGACACCATGTTAATATATTATGTATTAGTGTTGTGTGATATGAATGTATTAATTGGATATGTGTGTCTGTTTTAAGTTTCCATTTAGATCACTGTGGGGCTTTACCATGGTTTTTGCAGAAAACAAGTTTTAAAGGACGGACGTTTATGACTCATGCCACAAAAGCTATTTACAGATGGCTTCTTTCAGACTATGTTAAAGTCAGGTAAGCTAACCTGTGGGTTGTCTCTTCAGTTCCTGAATTATTTCACCTATATTTCCAATGGGAAATTTAAGATGAAGCCATCAAAGGTGGCTGGATGAATGTGGCTGTTGTCACAAGTAGAAACACTACTGCCTCGTGTGTCTCTCAGGTAATTTCCTATCAGTTAAAAGAATAAAAAATATTCTCTTCTTTCCTTTCATTCTTTTCATTTGCCTTATTTGGACCTTAATAGTAATCCCCCTATCTGTCTCTCTTAAGACACACTTTTGTTCTCGTGCCTTTTAATGTCTGGTTTTTCTTAAGCTTCACAGAAGTAGTGAATTTTAAGCCCCTAAAGATACAAATCACTCTTCAGGACAAGGACAGATTAAATATTAAATATGCAAAGAGTGCTCTGTTACTTACATGTTGGGGATTTTTTTTTTTTTTTGTTTTGTTTGTTGTTGTTGTTGTTGTTGTTGTTGTTGTTGTTTTTTGTTTTTTGTTTGTTTTCTTTGTTTTTGTTTGGTTTTTGTTGTTCCTTTCTCTTCCCTTGTTTTACAGACCTTGACACATCATTTTTATGTGACTGCAGTGGTCCTGAGCATATCTCAACTCAGCAGCTTTGAACCTGGGTCAGAAACCTGATAAACAGTCCTCTTTTAACTTGTTTGTTCTGGGCTGATGGGAAAAGTGTGGATTGGTGTGGTTTTTCAGGACTGTTACAAGCGAAGTGGCAGATCCCTGATCAGGGTTGGGAATCTCTTGGTACTTTTAGAGAAACACAGAGCAGATTCTGAACTGAAAAGGCTATTCTAGCATGGCCTTTCAAAAGAAAGAGACTTTAACTCTCCTTAGGTGAACTACATCAGAGTACCTGGACTTGGTTTCTAACCTGGGAGATGTAGGGTTACTGGAATGGAAGTCTTGCTGTCCGTGGGGAAAAATCCAGGAAGTGTTTTTTCCCACTTTTCTCCAGTAACATCTCAGCAGATGACATGCTGTACACAGAAACAGACCTTGAAGAGAGCATGGACAAGATCGAGACCATCAACTTCCACGAGGTGAAAGAGGTGGCAGGAATCAAATTCTGGTGTTACCACGCAGGCCACGTCCTGGGAGCAGCCATGTTTATGATCGAAATAGCGGGTGTGAAGGTATTTTCAGTTCATTACAAAGTTGATATTAAGCCTGGGTTCTAATGTAGTCTTTAATTACTTATTATTGCCTGTTAAGCCCCACCACTGTGGCTGGGGCTGTCAAATAGACTTGGGCTCAAGCCAGGGTGGGAGGCCTTGATTTAGGACATGTATTTTCTCTGTGATTAGAACTAGCAAGTGACACATATTGAATCAGGTAAGATGTTTGGATTGTATGGGAGTCTGAGATATGACTCAGACGTGGAACCAGTAAATGTGTAATTTTCCTTGCTGGTCTGCTCAGAGGTAGCTGATAGCTGAGTCAGTCTTTTGGAAGCTGCATTTTAGTACAATCTATGAACAGATGTTTGTTTCTGTAATTCTGATTTACCACGTCTGCCGTTCTCAAGTGCAAGTTTTGTTTTTCTTATAACACTCTTATGCCAAAGTACCCAAGGAAATAGGATTATTATTAATTTTAGGTGCAGAGAGTTGCATTCCACCCTGCAGTTAAAGAATCCATTAAAAATTACTAACAGTTAAAAATTTCTTGTTGGTGTAATGGGGTACATGATTATTCCAGTCTGAAAAAAATCTACATTTCTTTAGTATCAGAAAATCTTGGCATTTTTGATAAGTAATTCTATTAGATTATTGGTTATATTTGCATTTTGATATGTAAATGTAGTTTTATCTTCTTTCTACTTCCACTTAGGACCTGCTGTATTTTATGCCAGTTTTTACTTCTTAATAGTCAGTGCATGTATGCAAAAGGGGGGAAATGGCACCTTTATATCCCAAATGTTGGAATTATGGTACTACTTGAAATACCTTTATTATTGAGGTTGAAATATTTGTGCTATAATACTATTGACCTAATTTTGTAAGCACTGTCCACATCAGAAGAGTCTTATTTAAAGTACAGCTAATCTTTTTTATCATAAATTCCTTAAAACCATCATTGCTTAAAAAAGTCTTCCTATAGAAAAGCTTTTTAAAGGCTGCTCTCCTGGTAGAACCTGTAATCAGAATAACTGCTTCTTCTTGTCTCCAAAAGCTTTTGTATACAGGTGATTTCTCACGGCAGGAAGACAGACATCTGATGGCAGCTGAGATTCCCAATATTAAACCTGATATTCTCATAATTGTAAGTTCTACAAAATTATTTCTTTATATTAGTGGTTAAATATGTATAGGGGTATGACTTTATTAAAACTAATATGGAATGACAAATACAGTGGAGATTTAATGGTAGTATGTGATTTGTGTTAAACAGAACACTCTGACATTGCTTTTCACTGTATTAAAAAGTCTAAGTTTCATTTTCTAATTCTTTGATGAAATTCCTTAAGGTGCTAGGCAAACTTTTTCAAGATTTATTAGGTTTTGACTGGCAGTGCACAAACCCCAGTTTAGCCAGGTATCTTTCTTTAGTAGATACTAACCTACTTTATTAAGAATTTGTCCTGGGTGGAAGTGTCCCCAATGCTTTTGTTTTGTTTTCTGTGTGAAATGTTTTTCTTCTGAATCCATGTTTGGAAAATCAGCAGCTCAGGGGAAACTTCAAAAGTAACAGTTTTACTGGGAAATAAACAATAGGATCTTTCAGAGTAAGACCTAAAATTCCTTCATTTATTGTGTCCCTTCTGGCTGCTCTCTGTAACTGATAATTTCATTTTAAGTCACATCAAAATCGTGTATTTTGTGTCATTCCTGTATTTTAAGCTACTGCTTAAACACTAGTGGGCCATGTCAGTGTGATCACCCCTCCTTCAAAGCAGAGGCAGCATTTCTACCTAGGAAAACAAGTATGTTAGATTTGAAACTTCTTAAAAGAACCATCAAAATAATTAGCTCTAACTTCTTTCTGCTAACAGGATCTGCCTGTCTAAATTGCTTGGAGGGGTTTGGGAGAGGGGAAATTTAGATTATTTACCTTGGTGGGGGTGGTTATGGGAATTTAGGAGTGGGTTTGACTTTTCCCTTCACCCCACCCCTCCCCTCCCCAACCTGTATGTGTTTCTCCATTTTCTTGTTGGATTCAGAGAAGGTCAAGAATTACTTTCTGTGTCAGTACTTTGAATATTCTGTTTTTCTGTGTGCAGGAGTCCACATATGGCACTCACATTCATGAGAAAAGGGAGGAGCGAGAGGCGAGATTCTGTAACACCGTTCACGACATTGTGAACAGAGGAGGCAGAGGGCTGATCCCTGTGTTTGCCCTGGGTCGAGCTCAAGAACTGCTTTTAATTTTAGGTATGTGTCATCCCTGCTCCTCTTAATCAAAAGCATATAAAGTTAAATGAGAATGTTTTCATGTGCAGTCTTTCAGATACAATAATGTCTTAAACAGCTCTTCAGCCGTTTTCCAGTGTGTTAATCACCTGAGAATATATAATGTATGTGTCTTCGTATACAAAAAATCCAGTAAACCAACCAGCAGTTCTGCTTTGTGAGGTAGGAGGGAGGCCTAGAAAGGAAAGGGTGATGGTGTGGTAATACGTACTTTGAAGCTCGTTGAATCAGGATTTCAGCAAATAGGGACTATTACTACAGATTGAAAAGTAATCAGTCACAACAACTATTCTACTTAAACTGAACCACTAAAAAAAGAGGGGTGTATTTTCCTCCAAAGTTCTTTGTCCTTTAATTCACAAACCTATATGAAAAGGTCCTTGTAGGGAAACCTGAGAAGACCACAAGGGACATTTGTAGCACTTTTGAAGTCCTAATGATAATGGGAAAGCAAAATAGGCTTTTGAGCAAAAATGGTTAAGAATCATGCATGAACATAACAAGCTACTTCACATAAAATATATAAATAGTTGTTACAAGGTACTTCGGATAAAACAGTTTTTAAATAAATTATTTCCAGGCTTCTTTGCTTCCTTTTAGCACGTGTAATCTGTACTATGTCACGTTATTTTCTCACCAGTCTTTTTGCTCACACAAATGCTGGCAAGATCAAAAGATAACTACCTCAAACTTAAAATAGTTGTAATTAGGGGTGTTGAATCTAAAGTGTTACCTAAAATACTTGAAATTCTTCTCACTTTCCATTTCAGTTTAGCTCAATATTAGAAAGCAGTTTGTTTTCAAAATGTGTTACTGGTCTATTCAAATGTTAGCAAGAAATTTGGATCTAGGCATGGGGTAGTATTTGTTGCTGTAGGATTATTTACTACTTCTCATTGATTGAGGGTTTTTTTATTTTATAGAGAACATAAAACCTGAACATTTTCAGTCTTAGCTGTTACATTTTCAGTGTAGCCATTACACTGTAATTTGTTGGCCTCTCTTCACTGTGTGCAGTTGTTAAAATGAGTTTCTAAAGAAAAGCTTGAAAATGCATCTAGTAAAGCTGGACATGCAATTGGATGCTTAATTAGCTAGAAAATGCAATTGCATCTCACATGCCTACACAGTTGAGCCTGCAGGCTTCTGTGTTTATTTTCTTCTTTCCATAAGTGTATGACAAAAATAAAATACTGTGTTATGGTGTTGTGATGATGTGTGCAGTCTTTTAATGTCACTCTGAAGTCCTGCAATTGGTGATCTCCTACTGGCTGTTTCCACCTTATACCTGAGCCTATTAAGATATTCATGGCAGTGAGCCTCTCTGACATGTTTTGAAAAGCTTTGCATTCAAATCAAAGATGTTGTGTAGAAGCCATATCATTGTAAATGTATAAGTAGAGCCAGAAGAATGTATTTCTATTTTTGGGTGATTTGGCCTTAATTATGCCATATAAATATATTTTAGACTAGCAGAACTGTATCTAAATGGGAAAACAGATAAATTATGTTTGTATATCTGCATTCAGATCTGTGCTTAGGAAAGGTTATGTCTACTGTCATCAATAATAAAATAAGTTGTGCTTAGTGGAGGCTCTTTTCTTGGTTTTGTTCCAGTTAAGCTTCTAAAATATAACTTTTTGCTGAAGTTGGTGGTTGGTTGGAATTTGACCTGCCAAAAATATCTGCAGTTAATCTTCATAGTGTTTGTTTGTACTAGTTGTATACAGTTTTAGCTGGTGGCTGCTTTTCCTTCTTTAAAAGGGGAGGTGAGAAAAAAAAGGTCTGTGATTGTGATTTTCTGTAATAAAAATGAAAAAAACCCCTGCTAAATCTGTGTTATAAGAACTATTAAAATTTCTGAGAAGCATGGATTTTGGAGATGATACTGCGGATGGGATTGTGTGTTCTGGAGATAATAGTGTGGATGGGATTGGATGGGGTTTTTATTTGGGGGATGGGGTTTTTTGTGTTTTGGGGTTTTTTTTCATTGTCTTTGGATTTTTTTAGATGAATACTGGCAGAATCATCCTGAACTCCATGATATCCCTATATACTATGCCTCCTCTTTGGCAAAGAAGTGTATGGCCGTTTATCAGACGTATGTCAACGCCATGAATGACAAAATCCGCAAGCAGATTAACATCAACAATCCATTTGTTTTCAAGCATATTAGTAATCTGAAGGTAAGTTTGAGATAAGGTCACCTTACAAAAGAAGAGTGACAGAAGAGTTCCTATTTACTGAATAGTTTGCATGTTTAATGTCCTAATGGATTGATTAGGTACAGCTTGATATCTGAGTTATCTGCTTTCCCAGCATTTAGAGGGCTGGTAGAGCAGAGCTTATGCTCCAGCATTTGTTCCACTGTAGATCCCTGTCCTTGCAGTTTACTCCTTGTGGGCACCAGGAGGAGGAACTTTCTTGCAAAAGACATTTTGTATGAGGATGGGGTATAATCTGTCAAACACAGGCCCATTTTTGTGTGTTGTTCAAGGGTGCAGCTGGGCTGTCCTTCATCTGAGTTGTGGTAACTGATGTTCTGGCTATGTGTCCATTCAGAGTATGGATCACTTCGATGATATTGGCCCAAGTGTTGTGATGGCTTCCCCAGGTATGATGCAGAGTGGCCTGTCCAGAGAGTTGTTTGAGAGCTGGTGCACAGATAAGAGAAATGGAGTCATTATTGCAGGGTACTGCGTTGAAGGAACGCTTGCTAAGGTGAGTTGCTAATGCACCACAACTTCTTAATGAGGCAGTTTTCATGTTATGTTTGAAGAGAATTGGTCAATAGCAAGTTTCTTGGATTTACTGAGAAGATTGTTGTCAGTTATGCATAATTACATAGTTAAAACTGATTGCTTTTGGCTAATATTAATGAAAAGTACAGAAAATTGCATATGGTCATTTCCACTATGTTACACAGAGTAATCTTTTCTAGGAGCAGTTATCTTTTCATGAGAAAGAACATGTCTCCATCTTTAAACATCTCCACCATTTAATTTTTTGAGAAGGCAGCTCTAATCCTAATTTTAGAAGAGTAAGGATTAAATCTAACACTACTTACATGTCAGAGATCAGACTGCCTTTGTACATCTTGTGCCACTGTCCATCCGTATAGAATGAAATCCTTCCAAATTCCAGCAGCTAAGGACAATCACATCTAGTTTTGCCTTTAGAAGATAGAAGTCACATACTTGTTACCATTTTGATGCAAATTACAGAGAAATGTATCTGGAAGAAGGATGAACTCCCAGATCTGCTGAGAATGCACAAGATGAAATAGCGTGTGCTGTGCATGCTTTTTTCACTTGTGAGTGTGTGTTTTGTGAAATTTCAGAGAATTTTTTCACTTTTTTCTTCACTTTTAACATGGCTGCCAGTATTATTTCATTTTAAATATAAAGCATTAGTTATCTGGTGTCTGTAGGAGGCTTTCATTTTTTTTTATTTAAAGTGCTTTTTTTTCCTAGCACATCATGTCTGAACCTGAAGAGATCACAACTATGTCAGGGCAAAAACTCCCACTGAAGATGTCTGTGGATTACATTTCCTTCTCTGCTCACACAGATTATCAACAAACTAGTGAATTTATCCGGGCCCTGAAACCTCCACATGTGGTTAGTATACATGCTTCCCATTTCTCCAGAGTGGGATTCATCAAACCAACTCACAGCCTTGAGTCAAGGCAGGGATTGGTGTCTAGCAGTAGCCATCATCCCTGTGCTTTGGATAATAAAAGGTGCAGATTTGAACCATTTTTCCTCATGTTACCTTAGCAAAGTAAAAATGAACTTGCTCTCGAGTGCCTGCTTGTGGGATACCTGGGGATGACTTTCCAGGCAGTGCTGTGGTCCACAATCTGTTTCTGTAGCGTTTTATGCAAGTAAGATACAGTACAGGACAATGTTGCATTAGGGACACTGGTATTGGAATAATTCACTGGAATTTGCCCCAAAATAAATAAGAAAATACTGATTGAAGGTATGTAGCAGAAAGCAAAAGACTACACAGCACTTGCAGGGAAGAGCATGAGCAAATCATGGAAAGCAGGAGGTGTGAAGGACCAGAATGTGAACATGGGGACTAGGGTCTGAAACTGGAGGAGAAACACTGTGCAAGCACAGATAAGAAAGAAAAAAATCATAACAGAAGAAAAGAGGATTTAACTTGGCAAAGAAAATTGTGACTTGTGAACTATGAAGCATCTTCTCTAAATGCCATGTTTATCTACACACAGACACAAAAATGTAATGCTAACTAACTTTTATTGTTGAACTTAATACTTCCCTTAGATAATATAAGTGTGTTAGTGTATGAAAACTTAAATGAGATCTGTGTAAGGCACTCTGCTTGTTTGCCTGTGTTTTTCAACTAATACTCAAAGTCGTGAAATCTCAGCCTTTGAATAATGCAGAGAATTCAGAGACACACAGAGAACTATAATTGAGCTAATGTTTCACACACTGGGACCTCATGAAATGACATTTTTATAAAGATGAGACAGAATTTGGCAGTTTTATTGGATAATTTATTTAGTAAACATATCTGGTTGGACAAGTAACTTCTGCTAAAAGGAAAACTCTTTTCTATAGATTTTAGTTCATGGTGAGCAGAATGAAATGGCCAGATTAAAAGCAGCACTGATACGGGAATATGAGGATAATGATGAAGTTCATATAGAAGTTCATAATCCTAGGAATACTGAAGCTGTGACACTAAACTTCAGAGGAGAAAAACTTGCCAAGGTATGAAATCAGTGTTTTCTTATCTGTACAACAGTATTTTTTTCTGGGATCAAAACTATACATTTTTTTCCAAGCCTGTTTTTAATTGATTTCAAATTATATGTTTTCCAATTTCATGTCCATAGTTACCTTTAAACTGTGAATATTTCAGAGTGCCTTGTTGCATTTTATGTGTTTTTTTCTTTCCAGGTAATGGGATCTTTAGCAGATAAGAAACCAGAGCAAGGACAGAGAATTTCTGGAATCCTAGTTAAAAGGAATTTTAACTATCACATCCTTTCTCCATGTGATCTCTCCAGTAAGTAAAGATGGTGATGTGATCAGTAGATAATTGAAACTTACTGTGCCCTTCTCTTGTTAAAACACTTAAAATTCTGGGTATTGTTTTTCTGTAATGTCGTGTTTGAGAAGCAGTTGGTGAACATTTTAGTTTTAGTTTTGCCTAAAGTTCTGAACTGTTGTAGTGAGTGGAAAGGCATCCAACTCATTGTTCGCTCAAGTTTAAAATCTCTTCTATTCTTTCTGTAATATTCTGCAAAATATTACTTTCTTTCTGTAATTTCTGCAAAATTCCATTTCCCTTCTGGTTACTTAAAACTTCTTCCTCTGCAAGAATATGCATAGAACATGCCAGTGAGAACCAAAGAGCACCTCAATCAATAGTCCTGCCAGTTTCTAAAATGTCATTGGGTGTTGGTGTAGAAAGCTACAGAACAGTGAAAATATTTGTGTAGCCCTTCTGTGTTGTTTATTACTTGAGAAATTGATCTATTCTCAGAAATAGAAGAAGAATTAAATGTAAGGTCAGAAGAGCCTGGGGAGACGCAGTTCTACTGTCCTACTCATTGTTTGTCTCCTATGGGTAGGATAATATAACAAGCTCTTGCTGAGTTCCCAATCACAAATATATTATTTATCTTACAATAGATGCTCCACCTTCCTCTCTACAAATTGTCCTTTTCAACCCTCTTGTCCTAAATGTATCAATGCCATTATTTATCTATAGTGGCAACTTATTTTCTTTTAGGAAGTAAATTCAACAGGATAATTTTTAATACATACCTTTTAAATTTCTTTCAGATTATACAGACTTGGCCATGAGCACTGTAACACAGACACAAGCCATTCCATACACGGGCCCTTTTAATCTGCTCTGCTACCAGCTACAAAAACTTACTGGTGTGTATTTGGGAGGACATGATCATGATTTCTAGAGGGTAACTTTTAAAACAACTTCCAGTCTTCAGAGGTCTTCTGAGCAGAAATTTCGTTGCCAGTACCTGTTTCGTATTTTACAACTTTCATTAGATCATGCAGCTTCTGCCAGATCTAGTTCATGAGGGGAACTTTCCCCACTTTTAGGGGGATTTTGCTGTATTCATAGTGCAAAATGAGGAGCATATAGCAATATAGAGCACGGGCCTGCTTATGTCTCCTGTCAGCCCCCAAAGTGAGTGCTGTACCCACTCTGATGGAAACTTCATTAATTGATCTTTTAGCTCTAGCCCCAAATAGAGTGGGTAATGCCATCCAATTAATAAAAACAAAAGTTCTGTCCTCCTTTGTGACAGACAGCCTCTTCTGTGCCTCCCCAAGAGGAAAGAATTTAACCTCATTGGCTTTTTCTGAATGAGAAGCCATTTAAAGCTGCCACTAGGATGATCCCTCATGTCCCTGTCCAGCTTTCTTAAAGGTTAGGGGCAGTTCCTGTCCTAGTCCATTGAAGGCACACACACTTTGCAGGTTCCCTTCCCAGATTTAAAGCTCAGAATTCTATTTCTTTTCTTCTCTAGTGTCAGAATCTAATTCATGTCACTAGTGAAGAGAAGACTCATATTCAGTTGATGTTCATGTCTCACAACTCAAGTGCTACCTGGCATAAAAATGCTTTTGTTTTAAGCTCTGTGCTCATGTGAGCAAAGGGTTATCCTTTAAGAGGGTAAGAAGAGCTGGTTTATTCTGCAAGTGGAGCACTAAATTTCCCATTTGTTTTCTTTTTCACTGTTATACTCACATCAGAGCTGCTCTGAGCAGTAGTGATAATAACAGACATCCCCTCTTATCCTTAAACTGACCTATTTAATGTTAGTTTCACTTTCACTACAGTTTGATTATTGTTAACCATTTGTTGTCACTTCTTAGGTGATGTAGAAGAAATAGAAATCCAACAAAAACCAGCCCTGAAGGTTTTCAAAAGTATTACTGTGATCCAGGAACCAGGCATGGTAGTCCTTGAGGTGGGCATTGGTGAAGGAGAAAGAAGTATTTTGTTCTCCATTTTCTGCAAAGTAACACCATGTAGATGCCATGCAGAATTAAATGTTTGAAGTAGTTTTCTGTTGGATGACAAGTAGAGTGACAACTAGAACAAAATTCCCCTTGAGCTGTCATCCCGTGTGGGTGTGTGTTCTTTGAGCCACTGCCAGTCTCTTTTTTGTGCCACAACTCATGATTATAAAGGCAGAGTCAGTGCCCTTTTTTTATTTGACAAATAGTAATTGGAATAATGTCAAATGGTGTTCCTTCATCCCGCAGATAGTTGTCATAATTAATAATTATTTTGTAAATGTGCTCAGAAACATTCAACAGTTTGAATTTTTCATGGGAAGTTACTGGAATATACCCAGTTAAAAGTAATTAATAATTTGGTGTAAAATGTATGACGGTCATTTGAAGCTGGAATTCAGAGAAAAGCAAATAGGATAATGCAAAGAATGTTACATTGTCTTAATGCTCCACTATTCATTCAATCCTAATTATGACTGTATTTTTTTTCTCTTCCAGTGGGTGGCAAACCCTGCTAATGATATGTATGCAGACACCGTGACAACAGTGATATTGGAAGTTCAGTCAAATCCCAAAATACAGAAAGGTAGTCAGTTTAGTGTATGCCTGTTTAACTGAGGCATTTCTTTTTTTTTTTACATCAAGCTTAGAGGGATATAATGCCTTGCAGTAGACTGCAATCCCCTTATTGTACTTATCTCCTTATGAAACTTAGTAGGGAGTAAGATTTGCTACTTAAAAACAGAATTACAACTTGGTCTTCATTATTTGTGACATGTTGATTTGCTGAAAGTTGCTCTTACATGGCAACTGGTAGCTGACTGGAAAACATGACCTTACTTAAATTAATTCTTAATCACTATTTTAGTGTATAAGCAATCTATGGTGTTTCGTTTCAATATTTCCATTTCTTGTTTGAAAATTTTGATTGCCATTCCTAAGTGATATTCCTGTGACTACTTTACATCAGAGTTAGGTAGACAATGCTGAAGAAAGACTAATTTTACAACTACACTTACACAGACCAAGACTATTATTGAGTAGCAATAGCATCATCAGAGACTGGGTTTGACATTGCTGTTCAAGAATCGCAATAATTTTGTTGGAATTACTAGTGATGAGTGTAATTTTTGTTCCACTGTTACTGCTTTTAAACAGGTATGTCACTGTGCTAAAAGAAGTTGTGGCTGCCCCATCCCTGGAAGGGATTCAAGGCCAGGTTGGATGGGGCTTTGAGCAACCTGGTCTAGTGAAAGGTGTCCATGCCCATGGCAGGGCATTGGAACAAAATGATCTTCAAGGTCCCATCCAACCCAAACCCATTCAATGATTCTATGTGGGCAAACAGTTGTTTATTTTCACTGGGTTACTCCTCTTGGCTTTTTAGTATATATTTTAACAATTTTGTATAAGAGTAACCAGAGTTCCTTAGGTGTTTAATCCCGTATCTGACTCAAAACATTTGTTAAAAATCTTTTCTCCCAAGTCTGTAACTTCCTGTTGTAGTTTTTACTTTGTTTGGGGATAAAGGTTCTCCAGTCACCTTGTTGTAAGCAAATTCAGAGTGTAATTTTCTGATCTTGGTTGTAATAATTTTCAATATATATAAGCCTTTCTAGCCATGTCCTCATTTTCTGCCCTATGAAACTAACCAAAAATAGACATTTTATTTTTGGATGGTATTTAGACTTCCTCTTTTTGTTTTTTTTTTCTCCTTATCTTTATATAGCTGGAAGAAACCCTTCTGCTATTTCGCTAATTTTTTTAATTTCTTATTGTAATATATGACTTAGCCTGATTTTTGGTGGTCTACACTTCCTCTGTATGATTTGTTAGTGACAGTATCTAGGTTCTCCACCCTCCACCACCCTGCAATTAATTCTTCTTTGTATTTTCTGTGCCTTTCAGCATTATTTCTCATGTTGTTTCATGGTGCTGATTTTGCCAGCTAATCTCAGGTTTGACTGTTTGCAGGACTTTTTTTGTCCTTATTTGAGGTAGAAACATTCCAAAGAGTTCTTGTGCTTGTGTATCTTGGAGTATGTTCACAGGATCACAAGAGATTGAATCAAAATATCCCAAGTTATTGTTGCTCAGCTGACCACGTGCCTGCTTTTTCCTCATTTCCAGTATAAAGTTGTATCTTGCTTAGTACATTCAGCTACTGCATCTTGTCTAAGGAATGGTAAATTTTTAAGATATACTTGCTTGGTCTCTTGCAATTATAAAGTTCTTCAAAGAATTTCAAAGAAATTTTGATTAACACTGTGTTCTCTGAATTCTTCAGCTGATTTAGAAGTACTGAATACTAGTTCTTCAGCATAACTTAGAGTTTTTTGTATCCATCAGTGGAAAAGGTAGTAATTTTCATAATTAGCTCTTCCTACAGACTTCTGACTCCTCTATCAATCAAATACTTAAATAATTATGTTCAAAGGCAAATTACTTGTTTTAAACTACCTCTTAATTTTTATTTCAACCTCTCTATGCTGAGACATCTTCCAGGAATGTTTGTGCTTATTATGACTGCTCACATTCACCGTCCAGTTTTATTTTATGTATTCTCTGCATACTCCTCACCTCCATAATGTGGGGTTTTCCTGCAATAACAGAAAATGGAGGGCTTATAATCAAATTATGAAAGTAGATTATTATCTCTTTAAAATAAAGGAAGTGTGAAAAGTAATGAGTGTCAGAATTAAAAAGTGAGAATGTGACTTGTAAAGTTTCCTATTTTAAAATGTAAGTACAGGGAACATATAGTTAAAATATTATTAAAATATTTCCTTGATTCATCTTTTTTTAATATGTTTTCTTTATAAAATGTTTAAGCATATATATTTTACACAGCCCTTGGGTTGTTTTTCATGAAAGACAGTTAGGAATTAGGATGCATCAATTAACCATTTTTCCCTCCCACTGAATGTCTGTGAAGGAAAAATTATTTTTTCTTTTCAGCTGCAGTGAATAAAATTTCCAAAACAATAGATATGGATGTGTATAGGAAGAGAATGGAGATCATGCTTCAGTAAGTTGGTATATACTTTTCTCAAGGAAAACTATCACTGTTAATCATGTGAATAAAATAAATTTAGTGTAATAGAGTTTAAAGATAGTTATTTTAAAATATTTTATGCAAATTTACTTCAGTTTAATTTCTGTGAAGGCCAGGAATTAAGTGAAAAAAGAGGTACAGTAAAAACTTCTCAGCACCATTAAAATTTTGAATGCAGGGCCCAGTTACTTCTTCCAGAAGCAGATTTTTAAGTTGTGTCCTAAAATTATGCTGTAAATGATTATGAAAAATAACTTTGAATCACCTCTCTTTCCAAACTTACTCTTTTGTGTATTCTGTTCTTTATGTAGAAATCTTGCCTCTTTTGAAATCAAAGGAATCCTTTCCTTCATTTACAATAATATTACTTGGGTAAAATACTGTTATATGATGCCCACTGTCATGATTTAGATTGGTATTTGTTAATTAAATCTGAGTGCATTAAATAATAGTTGCTGAAAGGAGGTGTTCAGCTGATAAAGTGTCTTTGGAGCCCCAGGGTTAATGGAAAAACCTAAGTTTGCTGTTTGGCCATGTCTTACACTCATGGATCTTTGCTTTAGGGATATGTTTGGAGAGGACTGTGTGAGTTCCAAAGATGACTCTGTCCTGTGCATCACAGTTGATGGGAAGACAGCAAACATTTCACTGGAGACTCGGGTATGTGGAGCAAAGCACTTGCTTTTGTGTGTACTATGTTTGGCAGAGATGAGTCTCCTGTCTAGCACACAGCACTGCCCAGAATATCATGTACCCATTTGCTAAGGAAATGTCTTTGTGTTTGGTATCAAAACACAGTGTTCTTAATTAAAAGAACACTAGCAATGTTTATGCAACAAATGCAGTAAATTTGGAAGAAATGCCAGTATTTTTCAGCAGGTCTCTAATTGTGTGAATAAATGAATAAAGAAAGATTGTAGAGGAGAAACTGAGTTAACGCACAATTTTTTAAAAAAATGCTTTTAAAGCATAGGCTCTGATCTGAATAATTGAACAATCACAGAGTAGGAGTTCTGTTAATTTTTTTCTCATCTTGATCCTTTCACAGCTAAATTGAAAGCCTGAAATACTCAGAAAAAACAAATACTTTATTAATTTACTAGCTTAGTTCAGAGCTGCATTTAAGAAGGGTGCCTTAAGAAACCATCACACCTAATTATCCAAATAATGTGAACCTGTAAAGAATGGTTAAACCCATGCTCTTTGTGTTCTTTAGTATTTTAATGTGTAGACATTCTGTCATTACTAATAACATTAAAAATGCATAATGTACTGCCTCTATCCATAGTAATAATACATTCTATGGAGTTGCTCTCACATGCTTTCCTTGGAGACCACAACAAATATTTTAAGTGTTGTACAAACCCAGAAGAAAAGGTTGGTCCCTGCCAAAAGTTTATCATCTATTGAAACAAAACAAGTTAGTGTTAATTATCTTCAGAGGATAATGAGTTACAGTCCTGTGGTTAACACACAACTTGTGTCATCTTTATTCATATTTTTAATAAACAGATGCTGCATTTCAGTGTGTACATAGTACAGAAAAATACAGGACTGATGGAAAGTGCTCTTGAAATAGACAAAAAAGTAACAAGACTGGAAAAAATGCATGCTGCTTAATCAAGAAGTTAGATTTCATTTTCATATGTTATACTGATACATGTCATTATTGTTAAAAGATTTCGGTACTGACAAAAACTGGCAACTCAGCTGCAAGAGGGTGTATCTTTGCAATGCTTACTCTACATAATGTGTTGGCAATGGCAAACTTGTACTGTTGTGAACCCAGTTTTACAGGGAAGATCTGACTATATATGCATATGCATCTTATAAAACTTTGTCACCTTCAAAATAAAAAACTGTTTAGCATCGATCTGACTATATGGTGGGACATGTGGATTTATTTTTTCCACATTAACTCTTAATACAGTGCTCTCACAGTTAACATGATTTTAACAACGTTGCTAAATAACATTAAATGCATGTTTGCCATTTCAAATGCCTTTTTTCCCCAAAACCTTTATGGTTGGAAGGAGTTACTTGTTCGGAAGAGTGACAAGTGAATACTAAATTAGAGAAGCTACAGTCAGAGTCTAGAAAGGCCATAGAAACAAGAATAGTATTATGCAAATACTGCCCTTTGTTTTTGAGATAGAGCAGTCAGTTGAATGTTCATCAGCTTGTGTGTTTGAGGTGAGAGTCTTTCTAAGAAGATTTGGTTTAGTAATAAATTAATCTCTTGGGAGTTTTATTTTGCTGTAAATGTCATCATGAGTGTGAGAACATCAGTGTCGTGGCTCCTGAGTACAGGTGCCTGTACCTCTGCAATGAATGTGTGTGTTTTGCAGTACCTAATACAGTGTGAGTGAATTCACAGATAAAATGAAATCTCCAAGGACTGAATCTTTTGTGATTTTATTTAATTCTGAGTTAAATGTAATCTACAGAACTCAATGCATTTTACATAGTGGTTTTGAAACAAGTTATTAATCAGGCATAAGACTTGAGATTAAGGTTCTTGTTCCTCAGCAGAACTTGCCTAAGCCTTCTCTGCAGTCCTCTACATGCTGGCAGACTGTTGAGAAACACAGTGCCACTTCTAATAATTTTCATGACTACTTTTTCCTTCCCCTTATGAGCATTCTTCACGTGCTGCAGAAGAGCCTGAAGTGCCAGTTGTTCTAACATGCTTCTGTTTTTGTTCCCAGACAGTTGACTGTGAGCCAGGCAGTGAAGATGACGAATCCCTTCGTGAAATGGTGGAATTGGCTGCACAGAGGCTTTATGATGCCCTCAGCCCAGTATGCTGACCTCTGTAGATACCTAGGATGCCTAAAAAAAACCCCTTTCAGATGTTCAATTTATTTGGACTGTTTTTTAAGAGTAAATAAATTTTTTTCTTTAGTAAGTCAAACGCATCAACTCTGTGAATATGAAACTGCGGAGTTACTTCAAATAATGGATCAGCAACTCATAACATCTGTATTTGTGCATATAGATCTAATTAAATCTGGTACAGTGTGCTTCTTTCTTATGTGCACATCCAAGAAAAAAACTTCTTAGCCTAATACAGGATTGCAAAACTTTTAAATAGAGTTTTATATTTTCAAATACTAATGACCAGTTGGAGGATAAATTGGTTGTATTGGGTTTGCATATGCTCATAGTCAAGCTTGTATATAAGTTTGTTCCTGTCAAAGAAGCAACTGCGTGCACGCTTATATCTGCTTGAAGTCAAAGGGGTCTTGAACACATTTAAAATGGAATCCATGTTTGCCTAATGGGTTAATTGGAGGTCTAAAACTCTGTGTGCTGGCACTGCCATTAACTGGACAAGAGGACCAGAACCAGCCCCAAGTGAAGATGGTGCTCATGACCCAAGCCATTCCTGTTGGTGTCTGTGACAGTCAGAAACTGTTCCTGGGAACAGAGATGGGGGGTACCAGAAACCACAGGGTGTAGAGGAGAATTCCAAATTCAGTATGGGACTCCGAGGTGGCTGCACTTCTTGCCAAACAGTAAGTCATGCTGAAAAATGGCCACACAAAGCAAGTTTTCTACCCAAGAACTTTTATCTTCCTCTTGTACACAGCTTTTTTCCTCCTTTTCAGCTGATTAAAATGGCACCTGATAATCTTCATAGCAGGTTTAGAATCAGCAGAATTAGTGTATCAGATAGAATTAGCAGCGGGTTTCCTGTGCCCCCCAACTGTGTCGTGAGGTAACTAAGACTACAAGGTTTTTTAAATGAGGTAACTGCATTTTCTTAGAAAGGCAGCGTCTCTTTGGAAGAGATGCCAATCTTACAATTACGGATGTTCTGTGTTTCAGCCCCCAGGGGCGGGGGGTGTCGGTCCCCTTGCACATCTCCATCCCTGAGCCTTTCACGTGGGGGAATGAGGAACAATCCGGGGGCACCCGCAGCCCCAGCCCGGTGTTCCCGGAGCCGGGGGCTCCCCCGACGGGCTTTTCCCGGCTCGGGAACCGCCGGCCGCGCCTCCTGCTGCTCTTCTTCCTCCTGCTCCTCCTGCTGCTCTTCTTCCTCCTGCTCCTCCTGCTGCTCTTCTTCCTCCTGCTCCTCCTGCTGCTCCTTCCGCTCTTCTTCCTGCTCCTCCTGCTCTTGCTCTTCCTCTTCCCGCTGCTGCTGCTCCTCCTCCTGCTCCTCTCTCCCTCCTGCTCCTGCTGCTCTTTCTGCTCCTCCTCTTCCTCCCCTGCCCCTGCTGCTCCTCCTCTCCCGCAGTTCCCGCTGTTCCGTCCCTGCCCGCTGTCCGGGCCGTGGTTCCGCCCATGGCTCTGTCCCAGCCCCGCTCCCACGGGCGGATCCTGCGCTGGCCGCGGCTCCTGCTGCTCGGGGACTCGCTCACCGAGGTGCGGCCATCCCGGGGCCATCCCAGCGCCATCCCGGGGCCATCCCGGGGCCATCCCAGCGCCATCCCGGGGCCATCCCAGCGACAGCCCGGCCCTCCGTTCCCGGGGAAGGGCCCTGCGGGGGGCGGCGTGTCCCCCCGGGCTGCTGCGGGAGCCCTGCCTTGGCCCCGGTGGGACCTGCGGTGACCCGGGGACGGAGGGCAGCAGGGATGGGGTGGGGTGGGATGGGATGGGGTGGAGCAGGGATGGATGGAGCAGGGATGGAGGAGGGATGGATGGAGCAGGCATGGGGCAGGGCTGGATTGAGCAGGGCTGGATCGA
>JAWWEE010000105.1:101044957-101074010 GCA_035221455.1 Xenops minutus
GGGGCAGGGATGGATGGAGCAGGGATGGATGGAGCAGGGATGGATGGAGCAGGGATGGATGGGGCAGGGATGGATGGGGCAGGGATGGATGGAGCAGGGATGGATGGAGCAGGGATGGATGGAGCAGGGATGGATGGGGCAGGGATGGATGGAGCAGGGATGGAGGAGGGATGGATGGGGCAGGGATGGAGCAGGGATGGGACAGGGATGAAGCAGGGCTGGATGGAGCAGGGATGGATGGGGCAGGGATGGGGCAGCAGCACTGCCAGGGCCGGGCAGCAGAGGTTTGGGGCAGGAGGAAGGTGCCGGGGGTGTGGCTGAGCCTGGGGAAGCAGGTTCTCCATCGGGGCCCTAACCATCGTCCTTGCTTTCAGCACTCCTTCCAGGAGAGCGGCTGGGGGGCACACCTCGCTGACAGGCTGGTCAGGTGAGAGATGCAGGGCCAAAGGTGATTCCCAGCGTGCAGGAAGCCATGCAGCTTTTCTAAATGAGAACTAGCACAAGTTAATGTTTAATGTGTATTTATTTGTTAACATTTATTGAGTCACTGAAGGGGAACTGCTTTGGTGGTAGCATGCCCAGTGCTGGTGAAAATAATCATTGGGTACTTCTACTCAAAGCTTAAGTGGAAAGAAAAAACGCCCTAGTGATTATCAAGACTGTTGTTCTGGTTCCATAGTGCAAGTGACAGGTAAATTCTATATGTGCAGTCTGTGCCTGCACTTTCAAAGCATGATCCCACTGAAAATGGTGACATCTCGTTTTTTCTGATAGGGATGGAGGCAGATACCCTGGAAGAATGGTTCAAAACTTCCCACGCTCTGTTCTGGTGGACAGAAGTGAGATGTTCTTTTTGATGTGTGTCTCTGTTTCAGAAAATGTGATGTTGTGAACCGTGGGTTCTCAGGTTACAACACCAGATGGGCTAAATTGATTCTTCCAAGACTGATCACTGAAAGTACTAGTGCTGACAGTATTGTTGCCATTACTATTTTCTTTGGAGCTAATGACAGTGCTTTGAAAGGTAGGGTAGCTTTCTTCTTGTCCTCTTTTTTCTGTGACCTGATCTCTAAAGACAGCTTTACAGTTTAGCAGAAAAGGTAGAACATCTCACAGGCTTTTCCTGATGCTTTTCTAGGACCTGATTTCTCTCTTTTCATTTATACAGTCTTTTTTTTTTCCTTCTGTATTTTAGCCTTGCAATGCCTTCCATTTCCCTCCCTCTCACCAAGTTTTGATATTAAAAAAGTAAATTAGTTGTGTAACAATCACCTAAAACTGGAGTTGGGTATCTAGCTGTTTTTATTGTCTTTAAAAGAGTCTGATGAGTTCTTGGCAGATGTGCTGAGGCAATGAGGGCAAGTAGCATTTGGATTCTCTTTCAGATAAGCATAGCAGCACGCAGAGCTAGTCCAATCAAAATGATAACATCAGTGCACAAAGGACTCACTGCATGTCTATGGGACTTAACAAAATTTTCTCTGTATCCAAGAGAGCTAAAAATCTTAGGTCTTGGTTCAGGTGAGTTTTGAGGTGATTATATGATCTAATACTAAGTTATGGAGTTGTAAGAAAAAAACATCTTAAAAACCCCAAAAAGCAGGTTTTTTTCCCCTTTGCCTTATTTGTGTCAGTTGGAAATGCTGTGTTTAAACTTTTGATTTGTCTGCTTTGGATTTTGAGGAACGGCATTTTCCTACCACACCTCCTGAATCCATGGTTGAGGTGAACTGCATAGTGGAAATGAGTGTCCACTGTCCTACACTGTGCAAACATCCCATTATGCTGTGTAACAAAGCTGTTACACATAACAAATAGACCTGCAGGCAGCTCAGCACCACTAATACACGTGCTCCACCCTTACAGATCTGAACCCTAAGCAACATGTTCCTTTGGAGGAATATGCTGCAAACCTGAAGAGCATGATACAGTATCTGAAGTCAGTCAACATCACTGAAGACAGGATCATTTTGATAACACCACCACCTCTTCAGGAATCAGCTTGGGAAAAGACCTGTCTTGCCAAAGGTAAAGAATGGTGTGGATGGGCTGAATTTCTGCGTTTTACCAGCAGAGTGTGTGTTACTGATGCCAGGCTGACAGATGATTTCCTTCATGCTTGTGCCAGATTGCAGCCGTGTTCTCGGAGATGATGGAAAAGCTGTTTTGCTAAACAACTTTTGGATAAGCTCATGGAGTAACTAATTGCTAACATCCCTTCCAAAGTGTTGATTGATTTGTTCATGCATAGAACTGACAGAAGTGGCTGTCCTCTAAGAACATGGGCTTTGACAAGATGTCCTAGGTGGATTACATTGTGTCCCAGCAGCTTCCAAAATAATATAAATAATGGAAGATATTTTGTCATTTTGTGCCTTAGAAAATCTTGCAGTAGTCACAGCAGATTTCACATCTCTTTGGATAAGCAGTAATATCCCAGCCAGGCTTATTTTAAATTTTCAAAAAAACCCCAAACCAGAGAATTCGAAGGATGCTAATAAAAGTACCTGAAAAAGAAAAAGGTGGTTAAATCATTTCCCATTATGTTGTTCAGGCTAACTCTAAAATTAGAGACTTAACAGCACTGCTTACTTTGTCTTACTGAGCTGGTGGAAATAATAATAATCCCACTGGCTCCAGCAGTGACAGTTTATAGCTCCTGAGTGTTGTCGTTTCTGTTGGGACAGCTTGTCCAGTTCTTGCACATTTATAACAGACTTTTGAGTTAGGTCAGGCAAATACAGAGCTGGCAACTTAGTGGCAGGGTTTTCACTAATTTAGGTGGTGTTGCATGTCCTGATTGGTGCTTTCAATCAAAGCAGCAACACTTAGAAGATGACCTCGTGTTTAAACTGCATTAAATTAGACAATATTGTTGTATGATTTTGCATTAGGAGGCTTCGATGTGATGTCATGTGAGCACACCTCAAATGCTGCTTCTCCTGGCTCCCAGCTATCAAGGAGCATTTGTAAAGTGTTAATCCATGGTCCTCTAAAAGCAGCCCTTTTTATGGGGGACCAGGGTTGCTTTTTGTCCCCTGTGTAGCCATCATTTCATTGCAGAAGGCAAGTGGGTTGGTCTGGCTTTGATGAATTTGTGTTGATCATTCCTTCTTGTCCTCCATCTGCATGGAAATGAATTCCAAGAGAAGGTAACTGCAGTATCTTTCTCAGCACTGGGATGAGACTGAGTGGTTAACAATTAATTTCCCATATACTTTTTCTTGCCTTTCTTAAAAATGTGTGAATTGTTCGTCCAGTCACCATGGGTCCCTCCTTAACCACGAATTTTTGTAGGTGGTAGGCATTAACCTCACCAGTACAACAAACAGCTCCTTCAGGTCAGTCCCACACACTTGGATGTATCTGGTGTCTCTGGGTGTCCCCTAACTCATTGCTCCCCACTTGACAGTCCTCCTTTCCAAGCTGGGTGGGTAGTGCAGGTCAGGATAAACCACTGGGTTGCCTCCTTGGTCCCTCAGGAGACCCCTGTATACCCTGACCTTTCTTTGGCTGCTGCTCTTTGCTTGTAGACCCAGCACATGCTCCTGCAGAGCTGCACATTGAGAGCAGGTGTGTGTTGGTGTGCTTGCAGAATGGAAGAGAAGATGAAACTGTTGTGAAATCATCGTAATGATGAAAGAAAAGGGAAAAATTATCAACTTTTAGAAGTCCTCAAGAGGGAGAGAGATGGTCGATATGGGGAATTTGGCAGCAAAGGGAGCTCTGTCTGGGGAAGGCTGGATGGGGTGAAGGACCACTCAGTCTGTGGGAGAGGTGAGGCAGGAAGAAAGCAGAGGAAAGCCAGAGTTAGGAAACAAAGGACCAGTGAGGCTGCTGGGCATATTTCTACTATCAAAAAAAGTGATAGGAGGAAAGAGGCATCAGTGTGAAGAAGTAGAAATCATCAGAGGCAAGGGAGGAGTAGAGTAGGAGTTGATGACTTGCATTTTTTAGGTCTCATTAAAGAACTCCCAAACATAACTTGGTGATTTCCTGCCCCAAAGCCTCCCGGTGGTCCCTGCAGAACTGTTGGCTTAGAGCAGCTGGCACTGACATGTACTGAAGGTCCTGCTGCCAGTGTCACTGAGAGCACAGATGCAGCAGCTGTGAGTGCTGGTGAAGCTTTGGACTAGACATGTCCTGCTCTCACCAGCACGTGGCACCAGGGAGGCTACTGCAAGGAGCTGCCACATGGGGGAAGTCGGGCAAAAAGCAGAAGGCAATCTTTTAAATAGCTTTGCATTTACTTAACTCTGTTCTACCTGCTAGTAGCAGGTGTATGGAGAATTTTAAATCTGTGCACGGATTTCCCCTGAAGCTTGCCAGAAGGTGAAAGCTGTGACCAGCAGTTATGCTGAGTGCTTGTCGCTGTTGCCTCTCTCACCGTAATGTTGCACATCACTTAACATGAGACATTTTCAAATGACTCAAAAGGTGAAAAGGAAGACACCACACAAGCTTTGCTTCAGGCCACTTACATTGCAGTGCTTTGGATTTAGTTTGTAATTGGTTGTGTCTGGTGGTATAACAAGCTGTGCCAGAGAAGGCTGAAATCAAACTGTATTGGTCGTGGTTGCTGAATGTGTCCTTTGTTTCTGGTGGGTGGCAGGTGACAAACTCAATCGCTGCAATGCCACCACCGGGGAGTACGCCCAGGCCTGTGTCCAGGTCGCCAGGGACTGCGGGACAGACGTGCTCGACCTCTGGACACTGATGCAGAAGAATCAGGTATGGTGTAAGGAGAAAATACTCTGCACTGTCATGAATTTAGTGTAGAGGAACCAGTGGTGCTGCATTATCACTGAAATGCTACAAAATATATCCAAGTTACACTTTGGGGAAGGATAAGAGTAATCCAGAGTGCGTCATAGTGGGCAACAAGAAATAAAGCTTAATACAGCTTGGCCATGATAATTGGCTACCAAATATCCTCTGAGCATTACATGTAAATAACCTTTTCCTTGGACTTGAATCATGGAATAGTTTAGGTTGGAAGGGCCCTCTGGAGGTTTCTTGTCCAGCCCACTGTGCAGTGTTGGGCTGAGTTCAAAGTCAGACCGGGCTGTGCAGGAACCTTGCTGATGTCTGACCAAATACCCAAACTCATCTATGGGAGACATTGCAAACTTCTCCCCTGAGCAGGTAATTCCAGTTTGGACACTGAACCTTTTCTCTCCCTGCACTCCCTGATGCACTTGAGTGTTCAGTAGTGCAGTAGATGCAGTATTTTGATTGCATCACTTAATACCATGATCTTTTCCTGATGAATAGTAGTGACTTCAACCATCAGAACATTCTCATGATACTTTAGCACAAATGGTGTAAAACAAACCCAGGATACATATACCAGCTGGCTTTGAAGAATTACTCAAGACCTTCTCCTTGCAACTAGCAAATACACTAATACATGGTTTTAACCTCCCCTGTAGGATTTCTCTTCCTATTTGTCTGATGGTCTTCATTTATCAGCCAAAGGCAACAGCTTTCTGGCAGCTCAGCTTTGGTCACGCCTGGAAAACAAGCTGTCTGCTCTTCCTTCCCTGCTTCCTTACTGGCGTGAGGTGGACCACACGAACCCCGAGGCCAGCCTGCTGTGAGAGCCCCTGCAGGGAGGAGCCGAGGCAGCCACGCCGGGCACGGCCAGCCTGTGATCCAGCATGTCCTGCAAGTGTTGTGTGCTCAGGGAATGGGGCCTGGGGGAGCCCCCGTCAATACTCTTCTGTGCCGCCTTCTCTTAGTCCGGGGGAGAATAAAGATGAGACCACTTGGGGTGTGTCCTGGGGTGGTTCTTCTTCATGCTGCTGGTGCCAGGGATGAGCAGCTCTTTCCTTGGAAGACTTGGAGGAAAATAATTCTCAGCTGCTCCGTGGCCAAGGGACAGAGGCTGCTCTGAGCAGTTCTTGGCCTGAGCTTTGGGGACTGCACTTTCATTAGTACCATTCACTTAGGAGCTGGTAAGGGGCAGTAGCATGGAGTTTGTCAAGGGCCATTAATGTCTCCAGATTAATTTATTTGTATGTAAAACAGCAGGAAAAGCAGTTCTCTGAACTTTAGTGAGGCTTTGATAGTGATACAGTGTCATTCACAGCAGTGGTTTTAAAGTCTAAGTTACTTCAGCAGCATCTTCTTTACACCCAGCTCTAGCATAGAGGCACAGATTTCAAAGCAGAGCATGTTTTTGGATAGTATAAAATGGGTGATGTAGGAGCTTGAGGAAATTACGTGAAAGGGTCTGCATCTCTGCTGATAAAGCTGCACCATATGTCATTTACCATTAAGTTATGGAGACTGTTCAGGTGAGCTTTGGGATTCATCATTAATTTAACAACTGATGTGACAAATGAGTACTGCAGACTATGCATAGTTTTTGACCAAGAGAACACAAACTACTAAACTACCTTTACAAAATGAAAAAAAAAGCCCATTGCCTGAAATTTAGATGAAATTCAGTAAGTATGGGAAAAAAATGGTTTGGGCAATATTTGGCTAGCAAGCCAGGTAGCAGCGAAAATACATAAATATCAAATAGTGTATCACTGCAAATACAACCCCTCCGTAATTCAGGGCTTTATTAACAGTTATGTTGGCATGGAACAGGTGTGTTATACACTGGGTGAGACAGAGACTGAGGGGAGGCTCTCATGATGTCCTGCACAGTTGGCACCATGTTACCTTTGCTTCATTAAATAATTAAGTTGGCCAAAACCTGCCATGTAGTATGTAAGAGTGTTATAAACTGGAGCATAAGTAGTTATTCATCAAGTGCCTGGAGCCAGACCAGAAGCTAGTTTGATTTATAAATATTTATGAGTATTAAAGTGGACTGTCCTTTCTGTAATAAATGCTTACAGTAAAGACTGAACAGCAAAAGGGGCTTCCTGTGGGAAGCTGTGGATTTTCCTGCCTTAGGTGTTACAAAGAAAGCATGCAAGTACCTCTTCCAGTTTCTGGAATACAGCTCAGTGGGGGCTGGATTCAGTGATGTCCAAGGCCTGCTCCAACCCTGTATTTTCATGCTTCCAAGCACCTGTCAGTGCCTTGTTTTCACCTGGGACTTAAAGACCTCCATACTGAGAACATGTACTTGCAAATTTGCTACCTGAAAAGACATTTGAGCACATCCCCATACTTTAGGCATTAATTTCACCACCTGAACTGATGACAATCCACTCCATCCCCATCAGGAAGCAGAGCAGTCCTTGGGATGCAGGCCTGCACCAGAGATGCTCTGGGTCTGGCCTCCACAGCAGAGTTTCAGAAAGGAGCACTCAGAAATGCTCCACTGCATGCCAGACTTTTAACTCAGAGTGTGACAAATGAAGAATGGACATCTTTTCTAAAAGGACTGCACAGAAACAGCTCTTAACTGATTTTTTTTTAATATAAAAAGCTTTTATTTTGTTGGGAATTAAATTAACTCCTCACATATGTACTTTGCACTGAATCAAAAAAAAAAAACCCAAACAAAAAACAAACAACCCCAAACAAAGTTCAAAACCAGTATATAAAACACAAAATCTAGTCAGATAGGAATACCATAAGGCACACGTTCAAGTATTAGTGTAACAAGTATCCTTGGGGTGGGGAGGAAAAGGCGTACTCACACAACCTTCCAGCACACGTTTGGTTCCTTTCCCACATGTTTAAAAACACAGGCACACCACAGCCTTGGTTCCCCTGTGGCTGCGTCCAGGCTTGTAACAGTGAAATAGTTCTGCCCTTGGTCACATTCTGTCAGTTTTATCAATAGATTCTTGTGGGAGAAACTGGATGCACAATGAAGGTGCTGCTGTACTATCGGAACAGTTGCCCTATGACTCCACTGTGTCAGTGCAGCTGCTACTAAGCTACAACGATGCTCATGTGGCAGTCCTGGTTCACCTGGCTCCAGGTGTACAGAGGACACCATCCAACTAACCAACTTTCAACATATTCTGCTACCTGTGAGAGAATTTGAATTCATAAAGTCTCCTCCTTAGACTTACCCTGCAAGTTTTAACACAGCTTTCTTTATTTCTTTACTAAATTCACAATTCTTTTTAAACAAATGCCTCCCTTGCAATGGAGTGATTTCCCCTCTCTGCTCATTCATGCAGTAGGAGCTTCCAAAGGCCACGCAGACCACAGAAAACGGAGGCTCAGTAATTCAAACATTTCAACAATAGTGTTGCCTATTTCAAAGTAACATTTGGAGAAACATTTCTGCACCAAAACAACTGCTGTAAACAGCATTTTAAAACATCATCTGCATAATTTTCTCCCCTTACACTTCTTTCTCCTACCAGACACCTGTGACACACAAACCTCTTAGTGCAGAGGGGGAAGCTCCCAACAAAAGGACAAGACAACCTCATCACTGAGGCAAAAGGGTTTCATGCTGGAGGAACATTTCCCATGCACCAGGTAAGGGTAACAGCCTCTGTGATCCTTTCATTTATTCAGAAGCTGTGTATCTTTATTCCGATTATGCATTTCATTGAATGCTGTGAGACTGTATTTTTATCTATTTCATTACTCTCATTCTGTTCTCAAGGCATTTGCTTAGCTTTTGCTTACCTGTACCTTAAATTGCTAAATTATCTACTCTCTATGAAACATACTGCAGTGTTTTCATTTTGGTTTTAAAAGCCCCTTAATTTTGTCTATCAGTGCTGTCAGACTATAAAATATTAAATTATAAAAAAGGCTGATATACACAATTCAATATCCATCAGGATATTTGGTTTTGCACCACAGGTTGAAGGAAATGTTAAAGGTCAAGGAAACAGAAAAACAAATCCAAAAAGCTTCAAAAAACAAGCCAGTTCTAGTTTGGATTTTCCTTTTTAAAAGATATAATGCTCTAATAAATGTAATTTAAGGAAGGTCATACACATGACCAGCATCTGCAGTAGGTCACTTCCTTATTCTCCCGCTCCCTCACAAAAATATATATACATATATTTATATTTATAGAAATGAAATGGTTTTAGATCCTTATTTTGCAGGCACAAGCTGTACATTTAGAAGGCAGCAAGACACTAGCATTCTGTTTCTTTGCTGTCCACCCGGTTCTGGCGCTGCAGTTTAAAGGATGAAGCTTTCTCACTCCTAACGACAGGATGGTCTGTCAAGTCCTCAAAAGATTTTGCAGCTGAGCTGCTGTTTGGGAAAGGGTCCTTCTCAAAGGCATCCTCGTCGATGTGCGAGTCGGTGCTGGGATCCTCCTGGATGGTGTCCATCCTTTGGTGGTCCTGCTTGGGCGCCGAGGCCACGGCGGGCGCGGCCGTGAGGGGCTGCAGCGGCTGGTGCCGGCTCGTGGACTGTGCCGTGGGGAAGGGCTTGATGATGCGAACAGAGGCAGAGTCCAGGCTGCTGAGCATCTCCACATTCTGCAAGACACAAGCAGCCATGTCACTGGAAAAAAACAACCAGGGCCTAGTCCAGGGTTGGTTGGCACCATTTTTCAAAGGTAGGCACCTTCTGAGGAGCACCTCCACTCCTGTTAGAATGGTTTAAAAGGCTACCACATCCCCACCTCCAGCCCCTCAAGGCACAAAGGTTAATGTATTTCTGCTCCTTCCTCCTCTGTATAAAGCACCACAGGTGACAGCCTCACTGGGACAGAGCTGACTCAGCCCTATCTCCCCCAGGCTCAACACTGCTGTGGCAAAACCTAGGACTGGAAATGCAGGGTCAAGCCAGATGACACTGAGCTCAGTGCAGGGAAACAATCTAAGGTACAGCTTAATCAGCTCCTCCTACCTGGATTGTTCCTAGTTTCATGTGCAAGAAGCTGCCCTGAACATAGGGTCAAAGACTGGAAGGACCAGTGTCATCACAACCAAATTCTGCAATCCAGATTAAGGCCACTGGATTTCTGTTTCTATTTGAGCATGGTTTAGAAAACATCCACAGATTTCTAGGCAGAAGAAAATCCCCATGGACCTCAGCAAACACTAATACTGGTCAGGGTAAGATGTTTCACTGCTACCAGTACCGCACGTCCCAACTGCCCCATCCTCAGCAGATGCTGCTTGTTAAACTGCTGCTGGTGCAAGGAGCCCACTAACTACATCTGTGCTTTCTCACTACACCTGCTTCTGGGATTTTCTTGACTGAATACGGGTAAAAAAGCTCCATGACTTTCCTCACGGCATTCAGGACCAGCTATGGGGCACCCAAACTAAGATCACCTCCAGTTCTGTCAGGGTAGATAACAGAGGCAGTCTGCCTCAGTGGTCTCTGACTTCAGTATGCTTTTCTCAATGGTTGTACATGGAAGAGCTCTGCAAGGCTTTTTTTGCCCTCCCCTTACAAAACATTTCCTTAATTGAATGTTTCAGTTATTAATAAGAATTGGGTTGTCAAAGCACAGGGAAGGATACCCAGAAACCTATGTCAGAAGGTGCCCTGTGCTGGACTGCAATTAAAATTTTTGGCACTTTTTTGCTCTTCCCCTCTCCCAGCTCAGTATCTGCAAGGTGAGAAGAGTCACTGACAGGTCCCTTGAGCAACTGGAAGGCTGTAGCACATCTGATCCCTAGAAGCTGACCCCTGCAAACAGCCATTCTGCAGCAGAGACATGGCATTTTGCGGAGATTTTTGAGCCTCATGTGCTTCACTGACACCACTTGGCTGGGAACAGGCAGCCTGTGGTGCCTGTCACAAGGTGCCATGTGACTTGTGCTGAGGGGATCCCATACACGATGCTCTGCAGAGCAGAGCAGCTTCCTGCCCTGGGAGCTGTGGCTGCTGCCAGAGAGCTGCTCTGTGGACACAGCACAGCTCTGACAGGAAGAATCAGACCCCACCAAGCTGCAGTGCTTGATACAGTGAGCACAGGCTTGGTCAGAAACAGCTTGCCCTCAAAATGATCTCCCTCTGCAGCACAAGGGTCTGGTGTTTCTATTATCGCTCCTTTGATAAATCCTCCAAAAATACCCAATGTTCAGGTTTTCCAGGACACATGGGATAGTTTTCTGCCAATTCAGATTCAGACAGCAACTTACACTGGGGCAAAACAGGGATTTCGTGTTCTCCTCATACTGCTTGTCTAATTTCTTGTCCTATTGAAAAACAAACAAAAGCAAATGAAAACACACAAACACAAAATAAGTTAATTTCCCAGTGGAAAAGTCCCTGTTCCCTTTTTTTCTGCAAAAATACAACACTGTATGGGGCTCTTTTCCCTTCCTCTACCTCCCATGTCTTCCCATCCATCCCAGGAGTGCTTGTAGATACAGCAGTCCTCTGCAGCAACCCCACACTGTAGCACACCACATCCCCATGACCCCAGTTGTCATGAGCTCTCCCTTCCTCTTTACCATCCACCCAAGCTCAACCAAGACCACTTCCCACTCTAGGTATTTCCCTTAAAACGTTGGTGTCTTATTTCTTCATAGGGCTTTAGAAAACTTTGACTCTAATGATAGAATTATCAATTATACTTGGGGTAGAATTCAGGAGGCAGAGAAAGAAAATCTGCCTAGGAAAGAATGGGAAAGACTCCAGGGAATAGTCATGGCAGCACTGGATCCGCCAGAGCCTGGCAGAGTTTAGCAGGAGTTTTGCCTACTGAGGGAGCAGTAAGCCTTACATATGCTGGATTTCCCCACAGGTTTTACTGAAAGCTTTCCATTGTTTTCTCCCACAGACATCTGCCATTTCATTTATGAAGGGTGTTCTCTTACGGCAAAATCCAAAAGAGCAGTCGTCAAAGACAGCTTACTCACCACACAGTGCACAAGGATGCTGAGAGGGATCCAAAACAGTAAGGAGAAGACAAGCACAGAGCCCACTATATTATCCGCTAGGAACTTCCCTGTGAAATCAGTTCAAATCTGTCAGTTACCTACCAGATACTGTTTCATGACATACCCATCTGTCCCCATTCTACAGCCACTGCTCAGGCAAGTGAAGCCTCAGAACTGCTCAGAGAAGCACAGGCTGCTGGACTAGGCAAAGATAAAACTATAACATTTTCTAAAACTGTATCAAGTATGTTAATAACAGGATTTTTCTTCTGTTCTCCAATTAAAAATGCTGTCAGGCTGTAACAATATAATATGAGTTGCTTTGGAGCAGCCTATACTGAGTCAGCCAAGCTGCCCCTCTCAGTTATACAAGACACACTGCAAGTCCATTACCAAATTTTGATGTAACAGTCACGTGATAACTACCTGCCTCCCCAAACAAAATATTTGATTACCAAAGATTCACAAACTGCCTCTATCCAGGCAGGCTAAACAGTTTTAATGATTACCTAGGAAACAATTTTTTGTCCCCTGGAACTCAAGATTGAAAGCCCCAAGCCCAGATAATGGCACTGTGCAGGCAGAGTGTTACCATGAGCATATGCAGTTACCACTCATTAACACAGCACAGGCTTATTTAACTGATTTTGTCTGGTTCCAGTAACACAGGGTGAGACACCAGAGGTGACACCGAGGGTGAGGTGACACCTGCTTGGATCGCATGGTGGGGATCAAGATCAAGAAGGCCCAGTCACAGTTGCTGTGCAGCAACTCAGCACAGGCATACAGCTTGAGGTGTGTGACCTCAGTGGTTTTCTTAAAAGGCTGAGAAAGGAAGTGTTCCCCTCCCAGTTTGTTGACATTTAAATCCCACTGAGAGGCCCACTTTATACCATGCTAAAGCTAGCTGACCTCTAAAGACTGTCTTATTTCCTTTTCTCTAATTGACCTACTTCTTGGTATTCAGACAAGAAGCTATCATTTCCTTCACAAGCTTTAAAAGGCAAGTTCAGTATTGCCACACTTCAGCCAAAATTTGCTTAGATATATCACAAACACAACTACTGGCTACTCTTCCACATGGGTGAATAAAACCAGCCAAACAACTCCCTCTGAGGCTTTAAAGGTTTCATGTCATGCACTCAAAAACCCCCCAAGGATATGGTTATTTATCTTACCAAAAGTATTGATGCTGAGTTGGTCTATGAAATCCCAAAATCGTTCAATCACATCCTGTACTTGCTTCTCGCATTTGCCCTGCAAAAATAACAAAATGATCTTATGCTACCTAAGCATTAACTAGTGCCTTCTTGGTGAGAGAAGGAGATACAACAATGGTAGTGAAATGAGAACTACAGACACAGCCTGACTTGAATTATATTTGGAATACAGATTTATACTCATGCCCAACAGCAGCAGTCCATTTTTACTGCCTTTACTTTTGGCAAAAGTTTCGATTCAATTGCTGTCTGAGACAGATGAGGTTTTAAAGTTTGAAATGTGCAAAATCCACCGCACCTTTGGTCCATGTTAGGGCATGTAAAACTGAAGTTTTTCAAGAACTGTAAGCACTGGAAGCCTCAAATCTCATTACCTATGGAGAAGGCTGCAGCTCTCAGGAGCTCAGGGTTAGAGTCTCACTCCCAGATTTGGCTGTGCTGGTTTTGCACAGTAGATCACTGGTCTTTCTGTTCTGCCAGCAGAAGGGCTGGGACATGCCCTCCCAAACTCACTTCTGCTGACACCCAGCTTAGTTTCAACCACTGTGGTCTGCAGGTGACATGACTGTGTGCAGCTGTACCATGGAAAAGGCCACTGAGTGCCAGCAACCTACCAGTGTCCCTGCCACAGGCTCACTGCCCCTTCCAGGACCTGTCAGCTGGATTTTAATGTGATTATTCCCTGATCTGAATGACTTAGAGTCAAAATTAATTGGGCTAATGTGAGCAACAGCAAAAGCAAGTGCTGCAAATCTAGCCAAGCTTACAAGCAGCACTCATTCAACTCCCTCACACAGACTGCCAGCTGGCTGAGCTGTGGGGAGCAGCAGAAGAGGGTAATAAACAGCTGCAGAAGGTAACAGCTTCACCTTGCACAGAAATAACTTCCATCTGCAGCCTCCAACAAACACCCTTTAATATTTACCCTATGAAGGGATACTTACAATGTAGCACCCTACTCAGCAACAGGTCAAGCTTTGGCTGCTCTTCACCATCACAGTCCTCCTCCCCAAGGACTCACACACACACACCCAGCCCGAGCAGAGCTGGCAACACTTACATTAGTGTCACAGAACCCCACGGTGCAGGGCTTCCCCTTGCGCAGGAACAGGAACTGGTCATTGGCGTCGACATATGGTGTGCACCTGTCCTGCTCGTCCCGGCAGCACACCTTGCAGGAATTATCTGTTTCTGTAATAAAGCAACAAACTCATCCTGGGAAGCACCAAGAGTCACCAGCAACCCACAACCCCACGTGTCCCCCAGCTGACCATGTTCATGAACAGCTTCCCCACAGGGAAGGCAGGACTATGTGAGTTGCCCAATTTCGGGCACTCTGATGACCAAGCCTAAAACTTAATCACATGCTCTATGCAATTAGGGGGTACACTGGAACCAAGCTCTCCAAGCTGATACCCCAACGCTGAAGGAAACAACAGGCCAATGAAGAGGTTCCAAGCACATTCCAAAAGACAGATTTAAATATTTCTTGGGCTCTGAGTCCTTTCTCCTCACATATGCCCTCAATCTCAAACAGTGTGGCTTGAAGCAGTTCCTTGCACTGCCCCCATGAAGCCTTCCTCCTACTCTCAGCTGCTTTACCACATTTAAGAGATGATGCAGCGAGAAGGCAAGCAGGAAAACTTATTGGGCAGAAGTCTAAGACAGGCAGGTTTGCAGTGGCAGAGTACTGGACTTAGGGATCCTATGTTCTCAAAGCACTTTAACCTCTTTGAAATCTTTTTTTAACCATTTGTTGGAGGCTAACACTCCTCTGCCAGATGACTGGTCCAGAGGTTGGTTCGGATCTCTCTATCCTCGCATCCACCTGTGGCAGAGGTGGGAGGAGAGTATCCTCTTCTTTAGCTGAAGTGTCAGACCATAAGTGTCATTTTAATCTCTTCCACCCAGACCATCAGAAAACAAGAAAATGGAAAACACCTGACAAAACCCAACAGTTTAAACCTTTCCAGAAACCACAAACTCAGCCCTCCCACAGGCCAGCCTGCAGCGGAGCCAGGACTCCCCAGGGAGCAGAAATGCAGCATATTCCAGTTCAGTCCCATGTCACACACCATTGCATGCACACGACCGTAGGTTCTTCTCCCTCTCGCAGAAAGGGACGCACTCCCCATCCTTGCACTTCCCCATGTCCACGCAGACTGTGTCATCTGGAGCATTCCCTGGAGGGGGACACTCGCTGCTGTTCCCTACAGATGGAAGTCAGCAGAGTGGGAGGACTGTGTTAGAGCAAAGGGCAGAGCACCTAAGTGTGCAGAAGAAAAAAGTAAAATAATGGAAATGCAGACTTATCCCAGGGGAACCCCAATAGCTTGTTCTTGGCTATCATCTGCAGGCTGCCTGCCAGCTGCTCTGAGAGGCAGCAGAAGCTCTGGAGGCTTTCAACAGCTCAGGCATTGTGGCACTGGCAAGCAAGTACTAGGTGCAGACCCTGGAGACACCCTCAGCAAAGCAGACACTGACTTTAGTCCCTGCCTCCAGGAAAGATTATGGGGAAATAAACAAGTGGGGAAGTGAAGCAGTTGCAGTAATTCCACCTTTTCTATGACAAAATTCATTCTTGTCCCCTCCCAGTGGCACACACAGTTTTGCTTTTTCTTTTAAGAGAAAGAAACGAAGAAAAAAAAAATCCAACATTTTCCATGTTCTTCTGGGCAATAAATCACCAAGTGACTCCTGAACTACAATGCAACTCATTATAGGACTATTTTGTGACATGTACCGGATGAATAAAGGGCACTAGGCTGAAAGTGGGTTGAGCAGGACACTGAGCCTGGGGCGCTTGGCTGGCTGACATACAGGGGACAGAAGCACATCCTACCAGTGCAAAAAGACTCTCCTTTACAAGTGGCATTTATGGCTTCTTGGCATTTCTTTTGTGCACTTTCAAACTGGCAGCCTTTACAGCAGGGACTGTTCCGATCACTGGGGAAATATCAAAATGAAATAAATAAGTATTAATCAATTTTTAAGTACAAGCATGACAAAACCAGAGAAAAAAATGTTTAGGGAAAAAAAAGCTACTTCTTAGAAACTGACTCATCAATTCAACCCTCTCTGTTCCCTCTGACAACCACCTTTCTACACACCCACTGAGTC
This sequence comes from Xenops minutus, assembly GCA_035221455.1. Taxonomy (NCBI): domain Eukaryota; kingdom Metazoa; phylum Chordata; class Aves; order Passeriformes; family Furnariidae; genus Xenops; species Xenops minutus. The sequence continues at coordinate 101,061,036 of JAWWEE010000105.1, forward strand.
TTCATGTACTGAAAGCAAAATCACACAGAAAGTACAATGTATTGAGAGACAACACAGGGACCCTTGTGTTCAAGACCCTTAGATCCTTCTCTTGTTCCTTGCTGTGCAATTTAGGACAACATCTTTCACCCTTTCCTTCTCCAAACACTTCCTCCTCTTCCGTTTGCCCTGAAGGTTTCCTACTTTTTATTCTACGCTGTCTTTATTTTCATTGTTCTCACCTAATGCAGAAAAGCCATTAGAATAAAAATACTCATTAAAATTGAGGGATTTTCTTGCTAAACAACAGGAGTTGCACAAGCTCTCTAATATTAGATGCTGTAAAGCTGAACCATGACAGGGCCAGGAACACCCCAAAAAAAGCAAGAAAAGAAACAAGACTCATTTAATTCAGTCAGTGTGTTGTCTGTTCCAACACGTTCTGCAGCAGTCTTGAAACATCAAGTATGTGATCACAGCATAAAGCGACCTTGCGATACAAGCAAAAATTGTATTTGCAGAGGAAATTTGCACAGAAACTTTTAATCTTGTTTTTCAATTGCCTATGTTTGCTTTTTAATAATGCTAGTAATAATAACACCACCATAATAACAATTTTCAAGAATGTAGCTGACACTTCTCATAAAAAGTAACAGAATGCTATAAAAATTAATGTATGCACACAGTAGCCTTTCCTCAAATGCTTTATTGTCTTGAGCTCACATGTTTAGCCTTAAAGCCTGGAAACAGGCCTGCAAAACTGCAAGTGGCTTTAGGGGTTTGCAGCCCATCCCATCATTCTCCCCTGTGTAAGCAGAGGTTGCAGCTCATTTCCCCTTACCTGCACTTGGCACCATCTTTCAGTTTACAGTCTGCAGAGCAGCAGGGATCCGCCTGTTGGTACAAGAGGCCAGGATCGCATTCCTCCCCTTCATCCACCCTGGAGTTCCCACACACTTTGTTGTTGCGCTCTTTGAAGCACTCCTGGGCCTTGATCTCTATGGTCCTATGGATGGATTTTTTGCTGCAGCTTGAGAACATCTACAGAGTCATAGGGGGAAAGAGCATCAACAACTGGCATCTAAGACAACCACGGCCTCCCTACACCTCCAAATTCTGGTGTCCCAGAAAGCATTCATTCCCTCTCTACCCTCAGTTTGACACCTTGGGAAAATTTTAAGATGGGAAAGTAACAATTGGTTCCCTAATGGACACTGCTACATTACACTGCAGGGATTCCCCCACAGAGTCAGGCTCAGAGCCAATTCCAGCTCTCCCACGGCTTCAGGGCTTCACCATCCCCAGGATGGGATGCGAAGCTTTAGCAACAGGGACAGACTGCGCTGCCTCTTGGCAGTGGGGCTGGGCACGAGCCACAAGTCAGACCAGACTGCACACTAATCATCCCCTGATAATCTTGGTTTCTCATCTGCAGAACAGGCACAGTGCCAACTGCAGACCGTCAGTGCAAGCTCCCACCAAGGCTGTGGCATCTGGCAGTCTCTCTCCATTAACAGCAGCCATGGACCACCCAAACACTATTTGGTACTGAAGGTCCTGGACTGGATTCTTGGTGACTTGCTGGTAGCAGTATGTGGCCACAGCTAATAACAAACAACTAATTAAAATGCACCTTGATATGCCATGAACCCCAGTGAAACTCAGATTCCAAAGGTGAGCTTATCTTGCAGAGAACCCAATCACATGCAACTGTTTTCTTCTTATGGCTAATCCATTACATTCCTGATGGTTTCAAGCTACAGGAATCATTAACTGGAGTCGCCATGCACACGGTCACTGACCACAGCAGAAATTTTTATGTTGAAGTAAAACTGACCCATACCTTGTTGTTTTCATGATCCCCACTGACAGCAATAGGATACATGACATACTTCCCTCCCTCATCTTCAGTGGGGGCACATTCTGGCAGACTGTCAGGATCATGCTCTGCTCCAAAGTTATGTCCAAGTTCATGTGTCGTAACCAGGTCAGCCTCCTTTTTTGAACATGAAAAAAACAATGTTGAAAAAAATTAGTCCAAGCAGAGAAGGACAGAAGATCCCAGTTTCTTCCAGGCCACCAGCACTTCTAAGATACACTAAGATGGAGAGGACGAACATTTGTCTTTTTTTAGAATTGAGGAAATGAAGGCAGATAAAATTACAGTCCGTTTCAAAGTCAAGTTCCACGACTAGGTTTGAACTCTAAATCACTGCTGAAGGCAAAATGCTGTCTTAGAATACCAATTTAAGCTTATTTTCACTGCAACACAGATACTTAAAATATGAAAATTTGCTTTTAAGTAGCTGGAAGGCATAAAAAATTGAAACAAAAAACAATCCAAACAAACCAGCTACTACAATTAGTCAATCTCTTGTTCAACATGTCTTGCCATTAGAATTATTTCTTCTAAAGGCATGATGACATTTGGAGTGCAGAATAAACTCTGCTATTGCACGATGACTGGGAAAGACACCCACAACTGTGGCCCAACAGGGATGGATTTCCAACATAATTTATGCCAGACAGGTCTGCCTGTGCTGAGGCTCCCAAACCGGCTCTGCTCGCTGTGCACCTCCCACAGCGCCTTCCCCAGCAGATGGTGTCAACCCACAAGGTGACAACCACAAATTAAACTTGCACAGAAATAAAGGTGAACACAAGGACACCAGGCAGTTCAGGAGAGAGAATCCATCACTGCAACTGCTGTGTGAGCATGGGAAAGACCAAGCAGCACTGGTTTGTGTCTAAGCATAGCTAATGCAAGAGTCAGAGATGGGAGAGCTGCCCAGGGATCCCTTCTGTGTTTCACTGGGTTTAATTTCAAGAAGTGTTTTAATCAGTTTTTTTCTTGTTTTAAACCCAAGTAGATACTATGCAGCACTTTTCCTGTGAAACGAATCCACAGTGCTCCCAGTGCCTCTCATCCCAAGCTTTGTGCCTGCCACTGGGAAAACAAAAAACTCAATTTCCTTTGTAATCCAAGGCACAACTCCAGTTTGGAGATTGATGCAAATGTCATGGCTACAGCAAGAGCTCTCTGTCAACATCCCTCTAACACAAAGCTTCACTGTCTCTTTTTCATATCTTCTTGACAGCTCCTGTGCCAAGTTTTAGCCCACACATCAATTATGAATTCCCTTTATAATCTGGCTACAGAAAAGCACAGCTGAGAAGTCAGCAAAAGCGAAATAGGCCCAACTGTAAAGATTCTGTAGAGGCAGACACAGGCACTGCTCTGGTATCTTTACAAGTGAGACAAAGCTCATACTCAGGCCTTTATGTACTTACCATGTCATCAAGTATGGAAAAAATCCAGACAGCATCGACTTATATTAAGCTTAGTATAAGCACTAGTAAAGTAAGTCCTGTCTATTATACTGTTCTCTGCTCTAGTTGCTCAGGACACACAAAACTCAGGTAGAGAAATTTCACTAAAAAACTCAAACTAAACCTCCTATTTTGCCTGCTTGTTCTTTTTGAGGGTTTGTTTGTTGGACTTTTGTTCCTTGTTTGGTGGGGTTCTTTTTAAAGCAAAATACATTTAAATTAACCTTTAGATATCAAAAACCTGTTTATATCTGGAAAACTATAGTTCCTGTTAGACACTAGCTATGTTTTCTCACTCCTGTTTCACAGTGAATTCAATCTGCCCCTTTTCAGCAACAACAAAAAGGATGATTTTTGGTTTGTGACCTACCTATATCCTTGTCCCCAGAAAGCTGACTCAAATGGCAAGCCAGCAGCTTGTTTCAGAGAGCACAGAAGCTTATCACAGTCCCATGACACACATCACCAGCACACACATGTGAGGATACTCTCCTACCTTTGTGAGGATGGTCTTCCCATAATTCTTGGTGCTGGTTAAGCCACTATTCAGATAGATATCCTTCTTTGCAATTTGACTGTAATAAGCTATAGAAGTGAGAAATAAACAAATGAAAATTGACAAATATTTCTCTTGGGTTTCAGGGTACTTTTGGGGAGACAAAGATCCTTGTCTGGGGAAATGAACAGCTTTACTGTTCTCACAGGCCGACTAGTGGGGCTGGAAATCTTTCAAGCACAGCTCAAACAGCTCATGTATTGCAGTAAGGGGGAAAACATCAGAAATTTCCAAGACAACAGCATCTGCCATCCCATAACTGCTGCAAGATGCGCTCACACAAAGCAGCCCTTAGTCTAGGTTTTGTTCTAGCCAGCTTATTCACACATAGCTTAATGGTTTTTATCCTTCCCTCCCTTCTTTTTCCAGCTCCAGTCAAAAAAATGGCCATCTCTTCTATGCAAAAAACAAACTACTAAAGCCTATGCAAATTATACAACATACCCCATGAAAGCTGGAGAAAAATATTAAACACAAATCACAAAATGTAGCTTTCAACCCACAATGAGGACAGAAGAAAAAGAAGCCTTGCCTTTAGGACAAATGCCACCATGGCTGTTAGGTCTGGGAGAGCCAACATAAGCCAATCCAAGCGTTCCCATGTCAAAATCTTGATACGTGAAGAGATGAGCAAGGCACACGTGAGCTGCTTTCTCAGCAATATCAAAGCTAAATTGCTTTAATAAAGAAAAAAAAATAGTAAAATCTCTGTTAGACAGTTTACAGAGCATATTAAAAGTCTATAGATAAGAACATTTATCTCATGTGCCACGCAAACACCACCTAGACCTGGTTAAATCAGAAAACAGCAGCTGTTTGGCTGTCGTACAGAACTGTAGGAAATTAAAGTAAAACCCAAATACATTGTATGCATTCATTTACATAACTTGCCTATTCATTTCCCCTTTTCAAAGGGAGGGGAACACCAAGTACAATAATTTGAAGGTCACAAGGCCAGTCTCAGGGCCAGACATATCAGGACTTCCTTTCTGACTCAGACCACATTAACAGGACTAATTGGTGTCTGCTCTGTAATTATGCAGAGGAGCCCTTTACCATGGGCTACAGGGCACAGCAGCTGGTTTGACTTTGTGTGACATCTGCATGTCATTTGAAAGGAGCAAAGCTTTTCCACCCTTTACTACAGAGCAGATGTGTGAATGAGTAATCCTCTGTAAAGGGCTGTATTTTTCAAGGGTTGCAACCTACCTCTAGCAGCATTTTCACATCCCAGGCATCTTTTTTATCATCTGGGTAACTTCTTGCCATATTGTAATGCTTTTCTCCAGGTCTTACAAAATTTGGCTCATTGTGGATGATAATCTGTATGTCAAAAAGGGCAACAATAATGTAGAGGAATTTTGGTCAGTTTTATAGCTACAGAAAAGGCTTCAATGTAATTTTAAATGTCTCAATAGATCTGTAAGCAGAAAAATTGAGACTCAGCATGATTCTGATGTTAACTTTCCAGCCACCACTAGCTACATACATTAACTACATCATAAATAACCACACCAGCCCTTCTACAGGATAGCATCAGAAGTTTTCACTGTAACATTCTGCTTTGAGGTGCATTTTACTCTTTCAAAAAAACCCACCAAATACAACTAGTATAAATGACCCCAAATCACTTCAGAGTTCCCAGCAACCTAGAATTAGTGCTTCATGTTCTCTACCCCTCCCTGCCCCATTAGTCTCCATGTCCCACATCACAGCTCTTGCAGTACACTGAGCTGATGGATTCCTCCTTTTTTAATGGTCTTTTCCAGAATTCTGTACACTGACTTCCAGATGCCATCACAGAATGAAGTCACTACATGATCTATGTCCACCCTATAGCTCTACACTACCATGATGTCTATGGGAGTCATTAAAGCTCTTCAGGCAGGATTTGTGTTTTTCCATCTGTGTTTGAGGCCCACTCAGGCTTTTTAAACTAAGCAGCAGCCACAGGCAGAAGTATGACAAATTCATAAGAGTAAGTCTGACAGAAACAAGAATTGCTCATATTCAGGGAAAAGAGCACCTCTGAATTGAGATTTAATATGGCAAGATTCTCCCTGAAAACTCACATCTCAGACACTGTAGGAAAACGGGCATGATATGTCAGATCATTAACACTATCACTGGTAAGATCCTATTTCAGAGTGCTCCTGGCAAGAGTTAATAGTGTAAGATTTTATTACTTTAGCTCTAATCCAGATAAAATAATCAGAAACCCCAACACTTAAACCATGTTCCTTTAATTGAAAAGCCTTTGCATAGTTCAGTGAATACCTGCTCTATCTGTATGCCGTACCCATTGAAGGCCCCATCATCCCAGGAAGTGTTTCGGTAGATGTCATCTACTCTGTCTATCAGTTCAATCTATGTAGAAAAGAAACACAAGTTATTTAGTTGAGCTTTCATGCAGTAAAAGTCAAGACAGTCTGAGAAACTGCAACACACTTAGCTAGAAACACCCACTTCAAATTAAAATCAAACCTCATATAAGGTAACAGATCTGCTCTCTGGATCCAAGTACTGTTGGTTTTGGATTAGTGAGCATTATCAAATATCCTTGAAAATTTTCCATCATAAAAAAGAAGTACAGACTTTTCCATTTATCACTTTAATTTGTGTAGTGGAAGAACAATAATATTAAGAACAAGAAGTCTTGGGAAACACTTTGTTCAAATACTAGTTTTCCAGTTTTCTTTGAAGGAAAGGGCAGAGGAGGGAGATGTGTTTACTGCTTTGTTTCAGCACTGTGCTTAACTAGTTTAACTAACCCACAAGTTTTTCTTCCCTCTCCCTGCCAAAAACCTGTTATTTTCTTTCAAGGACAAGACTTCAGAAAGTCTCTTGTGTGTGCTCACAATCAATATTCCCTTTTCAAGCTGTTCTCCTATTCTTAAAAAACACCTTCTACTAAGTACAAACCACCAAACTTACTGAGAAGTGACATTCAGAGCAACTCAATAATAGTTCATGCTTTAGTTTTCCAACCACTGTGTCGTTAACAGTACCCATCTACCCAGGAAATGCAACAGTGGGTCATCCTCAACACGTCTCAGATGCTGAGATACGAGCATCTCTGCAAACACACCAGTTGAGGGCCCCTTATCCAGAGAATATAAAAACATTTCCGAGGACAAAAAGGTCCAAGGGCCAGCAAAGGTAAAACAGTGATTAGCATTTCAAAGAGTCAGGCTCAGAAAAAGACTTTTGACAAACAGCAGACCTCCCCCCATAAGCGTTTCATTTGATTTTGTCTCCAAACCCCAACACCCCCATATTCTCCACTTCTGCTGAAAGGCTGTGGGCAAGCCTTGTTCTATTCCACAAAAATCTGTCAGGTAGACAATCACACTGGTTTTGGCTGGGTTACTTGGTAACTGATACATGTGGTAGACCCCTCCTTTCCTGAGGATGGCTGAACACCTGTGTGCTGATGGGAAGCACTGAACTAATTCCTTATTTTGCTTTGCTTCTGTGAACAGCTTTTGCTTTAAACTGTTTCTATCTCAACCTACAAGTTGTCTCACCTTTACCCTTCTGTTCTCTCCCCACACCATCTGTGAGGAACAAGTGAGCAGCTGTGTGAGGCTGCACTGCCTGCTGGGGTTAACACACAACACCCACGTACAACCAAACCAATTATTTACTGTGCCTCCTTCTAATTCTATTGTATTGGACAGACAATCCTGAAAGATTTGGGAGGAAAAAAAATCTATAAATCCATGTAAGTTGTGTTTGCCTCTCATAGGAGCATTAAACATGACAGAACTTTAGAGATGCTCAGATTTGCAGTGGAATTCAGAATCCAGGAGACCCTAAAGCTCTGGCTGGGAAAAGAGAAGTTCTTTGGCAGAAAATAGCACAGTCATAAGAGGTGTAAGAAAGAAGGCATTTGCTTGCAAGTGAAACTTCAAGACTGCCTAACTACATTGATCCTTATAAAATATTTTTAAAGCATGATTTAGCACTTTCCCACTCAAAAAGCACATGCAGTCATAAGATGTAAATACATTATGTTGTACAAAAGTAGCATAAGTTGTATGTTGTTTTAACTACTGGATCACTACGTTTTCCCATGTCTGCTCCAGCAAATTTTAACAATGTACATTTACTTACCAAGTAGTTTATAGTGGTACTCTCTTCCCCACGGCCCATATACTTGAAAAAACGATGATCTGCCACTACCAACATCTTGCACGTGTTTTTGGAGTTCTCTGGAATAGCTCTTTTCTTCCGATGGATGCTTGCTAAAGTGAGTATTTTAAATACAACAGACACTCAATACAACTATCACTGCTGAGTGATCCTTATTTAAGTCATGACCGTGAGTGTGGGTCAGTTTCTGTGGAGAGAATGGGGATGTTTAGTTTTGGGCTTTTTTTTAATTTTGTCTTCCTAACAGTCCTCAGACTTATTGTAAGGAAGGGAATGTGTAACAGTGAAATTGAGTTATTAATCAGATTTACCTACAGAGCTTTTATCATCATCACCTCAGCCTTACCAGCTCCTGATCCTAGTCATCATCCCAACTTCTCCTGACACAGCAAAGGACAGAGGAAAGAGGGACTGAAAATGCTCAAAACCCCACCATAGCTCAAGATGGATTTCTTGAGTGACCATTGAGACCAAACAGCTCTTTCTGCACAGTGCACAGAAGTAGAAAGCTTTTTTGTTTCAATGTTCACCTTAGAACATGTACCTACATTGCTGAGAGATGTCATAAACTGCTCAGGCCTGATGAAATGGCTTCCCCTCCTTAGCCTACATTTTGGTGGGGCTGAACATCCATTCAACAAGACAAGAATAAATATGCCCTGAGCAACAGTCTCTTCCTTTCATCAGTTGTTGAGGCTTTCATTGATGGGGAATGGGCATGAGGAGGAGTGCTGCTCCCCAGTCTGCCCCCGCAGTGAATTTAAAGAGCTAACAGTTAAACTTGGAACAGCAACACAAATTATTTCCCAGGTTCTGATTTTACTTGCCAACACATCCAGAATTCAAGTGTTTCAAAGATGCTGTTCTCCCAACCATGGACACTCACCTTCATTTTGGTTCTTTTCTTCCAGTCCTTTTGGCAACAGTTCTTCTTCATTCAGCTTTAAATAGCCACACACTTTGGGGGACTGCAATCTTGAGAAATCTTTAATGTCTTCAGATCTGTAGACCAGCAGCCTTTCATCTTCCACATCATCTACAAATCTCCACAGTGGCTGACAGCACAAGAAGAAGTTAGGAACACAGTGAATGCAAAGACTAAGTCTAGATAAATAAAAAATAATAGGTATGTACCATCAGACCTCCCCAGCTTTCTGTGTACACACACAAATGCACTCGACTATGGTAACTTCATCCACAGCAACAAGCCTCCTGAGAAAATATCCCCAAGAAAGCCAAGAGAATTCAACTCTCTTAGGCTACATAGGCATCCAAACCTCTGAGATCATCTTAACAGAGCAGTGGCAGCCACCTGATAAAGCTATGGAAGAGACAGAATTTTCCTTCCCCTCCAGAATATGAGCAAGCTGAGGAGGCATCTCCCTCAGGCTCCTTCACTCCCCTCCATAACACAGTGTGGAGACTGGCACAGCCAGAAGGAGGTGCTTAAACTGTGCTAACAAACACACTGACCAGGAGCACAGGAGGTGGCAGGTACCAGAAAGCCTTTAAATGCACAGCAGAATGCAGTATTCACAGCAGAAGGCAGGCTCTTCAATGTTCAACAGCTCCCCAAGTCACTTATAAGCATGAAAAATTCTCCAAAACCAAAGAAAACCACAATTCCAATGAAAGACATCAGCTCCCATAACAGATGCATACAAACCATCTTTTTACTGACATGTTCTATTATTATCTGAATGTAACAGCTACAGAAACACCATCAAATACAGCACGGACAGGGTCTATGCCTCTGGCCCTTAGGTAGTGCTCTTGCAACTTCAGACAGCTATTATTTAGCACCCTGCGCTTTCAGTTCACAGCAAAAAGGTCCCAGAACATGAAGACTGCCAGCCCAGCAGCCACAAGTCTGCAGCCCAAAACTGAAGAGTTCTGCACACCAAGACAGGGTGTGAAGGCACCAGTGCTTTATACAAAGGTCTGTAGCCTCTCTGAATGATACAGGAGTACCATGAAAACAAAGGCAGGCAGTGGTGGAGCAGCTTTGTCCATGCTGCCTTTTGGGAACAGACTCTGGCACGCACCCTCTCTGACTGCACACAGGCATCCTCTCATCCAGGGCTGGTTAGGAACCAAAGCTGACCTGGGGACACCAACAGAGACACCATGGGCAAGTTGGAGTCTGTACGCCACTGCCCGCCCTCAGCTGCACAGATACAGACAACAAGGAGCAAGGCTGCAGAGAGCCAAGACACACTGACACTGCTCTGGACCACAAACACGAAAGTGTTTTAAATCACAATCAAACAGCTACTGTAGGTCCTTAATGTAAAACACAAGCACAGCAATTTGGACATTTTAATTACATTTTTATACTTTACATGGCTAGATTTCTCAGGTCTACCTGTAATTCTGTACATCCTTGGGTTTGGAGACAATTACAATACCCATGTAACACTCAGTCATAATTACTATTATTCAGACATTCTAATACCACCTGTGTCTGGGAATATACTGCACTAAACAACTCATTACAACAATCTCTAATTATATATTTGTTCAATGTTTGTTTTGAACTAGCAGTTTAAAATAAGACAAGCAATGAAAATGGTGAAAAACAAGAGTCAGGAAAATACCAGATTTACAAATGAAGCTTTAAGATAAAATAGCAGATTTTCAAATGAAGCTTTAAGAATGGGAAAAATTCACAACGTAACAAAGCCAAAATTTTAAAAAGCTCCACAGACCTCAACTCCACTCAGACTGCCACACAGTTTGTTATTCTAGAAGACATGATTACCACTAATTACTAGTATTATCCATTTCTGCTTCTGAAACCTTTTCCTGTGTAAGACATACCTTCTGCCTGATGTATCTAAAACATGCAACCATCAGAGAATGTCACTAATAAAAGTCAACACTTGCAAGTCACATTTCACTCTCTCCTCCCTACTCACCCCAAGACAAACACCACCACCAAGTCTAGTTTGAGCTACAGAGGTGTCAGCATGACTAATTAGAAGGGGAAACATCCATAGGGAATGAAAATGATTGATTGAATACAGTTTTCCACAGGAAAGAGTACCTCGATATTGTATTCTTCTCCATCAGTATTGATTCTCACTGTAAAATCTTCATCTCCAATATGTGCCACAACTTTGGAATTATGTTCTCCTTTAACACATGCAAGGAAAAAATTAATTAATTCAGCGCTCTCAGCATGTGCTCCTACACTGTTTGTTAAGAGTTTTTTAATTGTTTCTAAACTTCATGCCAAATTACCTTCATTTGTCTCTGATGAACACTGCACTGTTCAGTTCAAATTTAAAAAAAAAGAAAAATGAACCAGCACTTCCCCCCAGTCTTCTCAATGGTCACAGTCAACAAGACTCTGATCTAACTGATAATTTTGCAGAAAGTGTTGAGATGGCTCTGGGGTTAGTAACGGGACACAGAATATTTCTGCCAACAAAAGCAGCATGCATCTAGCTATTATCACACAGCAGTTTGGTGTCAGTCTGAATTCCAGTGGAAAAGACTCACCAGATCACACAGATAACACAGAAATAAAAACAACTTAGCCGAAGCATTAGTGCTTGACTAAAGTGGAGCAAGATACCCTTTCTTTACAAAAAAGTAATCCACAAAGAACCATCTATAAATCTTTTAATTGAACAATCTGGGCATCACTACATAACCTCTACCTCAGCTTTGTGTTCTGGGACATAGAACATTCAAGTCCTACATTCCAGCTGGAATTAAAGCTACCCTCATCATTTAAAAAAAAAAAAAATAATTTGCAAGCCACTGCTTGAGTAAATTATACCTCTGTGTTGTGCCAAGCTAAACACAAGAGTCCTATCTTAGGACCTTGGTGCAATAACTCAAAGAACCCCCAAAAAGCTAAACAAAAATCCCCAAACACACCACAAAAACAAAACCAAAAAACCCAAGGGACATGAGAATCAAGTTTATTTGCTCATCCTAACTGTATCTGACACAAATGAGGAAAATATGCCATTTACTCTTGCCAAGAGGCTTGTGCAAAGCTGCAGTTTCTCAGCATTGATCCACAGTCTACTTCATACTAACCAACGACATGTCCGGTGAAAAAGTCTTGCCATTGAACACGATATTCCTTTTCCTTGCCTTCACCATCCACAATTAATGCTTGAAATTTTTCTGAAAAGTGTTCAGCAGTTGCAGTTAAGTATAATTTAAAGTGCCTGTAAGAGAGTTTACTTCCATTTACTTTTAAGCAAAGTATATACATAACAGATACATTCAGCCTCCATTTTACTGAGGGCCCAAAAGAAATGAGAAAGTATTAATTCTGACAAGCAGGCTACAAAAACATATACTGTATAATTTATAAGGGTAAATATTTTAAAGAGTAACAGATGTCCAATTAACAAAAATAAAAAATAACACCCCCCCCAATCCAAAATAGTCACAGTTTGCTCATTATGTGCCTTCCCCATTTGCAGTCAAGCAAAACCAGTTACTGGTAACTAAAGAAAAATCAGACCAAGAAATTTCTTCATCTTTTCTATATTACAGAGTCACAGAATCAATCAAGTTGGAAAAGACCTCTAAGATCATTGAGTACAACCCCTGAACACCACCTTGCCAACCACACCATGGTTGATGGTGTGGTCATGGTTGCCAACCACACCATGGTTGATGGTCATGGTCACACCATGACACACTAAGTGTCACATCCAGTCTTTTCTTAAACACCTCCGGGGTAGTGACTCCACCAACTCCCTGGGCAGTCCGTTCCAATGCCAAACCACTCTTTCTGTGAAGAATTTCTTCCTTCTGTCTAACCTAAACCTCCCCAGCGCAGCTTAAGTCTGTGTCCTCCTGTCCTGTTGCTTGTTGCCCAGAAGAACAGACTGAACCCCACCTGGCTACAACCTCCTCTCAGGTAGTTGTACAGAGTGACAAGGTCTCCCCCGAGCCTCCTCCTCTCCAGGCTAAACACCCCAAGC
>JAWWEE010000105.1:101081747-101091845 GCA_035221455.1 Xenops minutus
TCTTGTTTTTTTGTCGTTTTGGGGGTGGGGTGTTGTTGGGTTTTGTGAGCTTTTTGGTTTTGTTTTTTTTGGTTGTTTTTTTTTTTTTGTTTATTGAGGAGCATTAAAGCTCATTATTAGAACACTTACCTGGGTGACAGCAGGTAACTGACTACTCAAGGTTGTACCACACACTTACTGGCCAAACACTGCAGACCAAAAAGTCATGTGCAAGTGAAGAAACTGTTTCGAAAGAAACATATTTTGAGACAAGGTTTCTTAAAAAGAATGCGCACACACACAGAGCGTATGCCGCCAACACTTCTTTCAGCAAGTTAACTCACCACCGTGAACATGGATTAACATCAGAGTCCCATACAGATGAGCAGCTCGCATCCCACAGGCACATGATGAGAAGTGTGCCAGGCTACATAAATTCAGACAGGGTTTCAATATGCAAAATACTTAGAAAAATTACTCAGTCTCTAATATTTCTGAGGGTCCATCCAGACCCAGTATGAGAAAAAACACACCTACAAGCAGCATACAGAGAAAGGTTTTCCACACTAACTGCAGTGAAAAAGCAGTGAGGCAGCTCAGACCAACATACTCCCTTAATATAACTTATATGTGAATTTAAACATATCAAATGTTCCAAAGTGTCTGATAGCACAGATGATCGGTGTGGGCTCAGACCATTCAATAAAGCTTCTACTCACAAATGACTGCCTGTTTTAATCATCTAGCAAATTGGTATTTAAGACTTTTCAACTATTTCAAGTATAATCAGTCATTCCAAAGTCCACAGTATGACTCACTGCAACCTAGGTGTGTTTTAACATTCAGCAGTTGTTTTCTTGACAGGAAAGGGAGAGTCCTCTGCTGCAACAGTAAGATCACTTTACTTTCAACAGTGTAAATCAGGAGAAGCAAGTTCATCCTTCCGGATTCAAGCTCAATGCATCAACTCCTTTTAGGAGAACATTAATTTTCATACAGGCCTCTTAAGACTAATAGTGTTTCAGCTTATGTATTGAGGAAAATATGTGTGCACCTTTCCAGTAATGGCATGGCCTTAAGATGACCTGACAAAGCACTGTTGAAAGCAGAGACCAACGCACCTGACATGGAACCGGAGAGGGTGACCTAATTCGTCTTTTCCATTTGTTTCCGTATCTTTGGCTAGAGAGTTTTAAAAACTGGCAGTCAATACTTAGGACTGGCCCTGAATGAAGTATCTGGAATCCCACTTAATAAATGGACTGGAAGCCTGAGCTGTAGCACGTCTGCTCATACTATTCCCACCTGGGGTTGAGATTAATTTAATCTAGAATTTGCACTCACTGCTTACAGTTCTCCTAAAACAAGAAGTTAGAAAGTTATGTGGTACCCAGAAAACTATGTAAGCCGGGAACTAGCAGTGTGTGGAAATACAAGTTCTCTTTTCCACAGATTTTCAGACAAAATGAATCCATTGAAAGTCCAAGAATTATTCAAGTTTTTAAGGAAGAGCATCAAGTTTTTCAGTTTCCCTCCCATCAAATGCAGAAACGAGTCTTCAAAAAAAGTCATTCCTCTTTTCAACAATTATAAATTTTTCATGAAGTAATAGCCACACAGCATAGCCAGAAGCCTTCAGGAAAATTTTCTTGGTATGTGACAGATTTATCTCAAACTGATTCTTATGTTCTTCCATTATTTAAATTCTCATATTTCTAATTCCTCTACTTCAAAGTCGTGTTCTCCTCTTAATAAACACTATAGACACCAGATTATTCCCTTCAGAATCATGACCATCTAAAAGCTTCTTCCAGCACCCTCCACTTGTGACCTTCCATAATACGACACACTGCAACGGGAAAGTCTAAATTTTCATTTAAAAATACTTCTACGCTTCACAGTTACAGAAACCCAAAGGTATGGTTAAATGACTGACTGAGGTATACCTAGACTAACAATACTCAAAACAAACAACAGCATGCAGGAGCTACATGGGATTAAGGTATGTTGCCCTTATGCAAAGAACTATTCTTTAATATAATAAACTCTGGAAACCCTGAAATTTTTGCCTGCTTCAGTTCTGCTCTCTGTTTGGGAGCCCTTGATCAGAGGCTCGGGATCAGTGAAATTCAAAATGATAACAGATTCACTTTCTTCCCATCACTTAGAGCAGCTGGAAGAGCCTTTTGCGTTGTTCAACTTCATTTCAAAGGAAACCCTGCAATGTATTATTTCATTCAGTCTATTAGCAGTGTGCCTGTAATTTGTTATTCCCCAAACGAGACAACCTACAACAATGAAGGCCAACCTTCAGGTCAGAAAAAGTAGAAGCCAACATTTCAGATAACCTGGTTGCAACCATATTTCATAGCAAGGGAGCCTTGACTTTTTGTTAAGGCCCTGTTATCTACTTTTATTAAAAACAATTTCTGCTTACAAAAATTTTGCAAAATGTATTCAACTTCAGAACAAAACTTCCTGAAGAAGTTTTATCCAGGAAATATATATCTGTCAGTCAGATAAGAGTGTACATAGTGTATTTAGAAAAATTACTACCAGAGCAAATGGAATTTTTTCTGTTTTCAGAGCCTAACATGATTCCTATATCCTACAGTGAATGGATCATATAAATAAAAGGACAGAATAAAGATTAAAAGAGTAAGTAAAAACTTTTATCACTGTTAGAAACTCGTAAATCAAACCCTTGATTCCTTTATTAAATTTTAAGAAAATCACAAGCAAAACTGGCTAATTCAGGACTTCCATTTCCTAGGTCTTTACATCTGATGTTCTGGTGGGTGCAGTGACCACAGAATGTGAAACTCTGCCCTTAAATCATTTTTATTGCTTCCTGCCAGCTCACACGAACTGGGCACTGCTACATATTCAGATATACTGGATCAATTAGCAAATGGTAAGCTTACAAATCATCAGTGTGCTCAGCTGAAGTATTCTGATGTTGGTTCCAGCTTCCTAGGAAGCAGAAACGATGAGGAGGAACATGCTAACACATGTCCAATGAATTTGGTGGAGCTATTCTGATTGAGTGTAATGCTCAAGAAGAGTCTTACTTACCTTATGACAAAATTGGGTTCATGTTTATTTGCAAGTGTGAAAGCATTTAAACACAAACAGCAAGTAACATCTAGGGGCAATAGGCCCATCATTCCCAAAGACCAGGAGCATAAAACTAAGTATGGAAACACTGATTAATCAAGCATGCACCTTCACCTACCAAACTCACAAAGTACATCCATGCACTTTTGCAAGCCCTTCGCCTGCCATTTTTCTAAGTTCCTTACTCTGAAAATCAGGCATTCCCCATTACTGAAACCAGAGTATCAAGCTGCTGTGTCCACAGAAATTGGTACAATCTACTGCTTTAATAATGTGCTAAACAAACACAGCTTGTGCCATTATAAAGAAATAAACTGCTAATAACCTTCAAGCTTGAGTGTCTTCTTTCCTCGTCAAGTTCTCTCTGATATACAGCCTTCTATGTTTTACTTCAAAAAGGCACCTATCAGACTAGCATCTAAGGTAGTAGCAATGCCTGCGAGACAACTGTCTAGCAGGTAAACATGACAGTGATTTACAAAATCTGTTAAGAGCTTCACTGCATTAGCAGAAAAACAAAATTTGCGGTTCTGTTGTTTTACCTAGTGAGCACATCCTACCTTTTCAAGGCCACCAAACCAGCAAATGTCCTCCAAGAAATTCACTAATTCTAGATAGCATCCAGCTGTAGGGGAGAGGGCAGCAAGCAATGACTGTACGGGATGGAGGCCTCAGCTAACTTCAGAATTCCTTGAACTATTTTTAGCTGGACTCTTAACAGTTTTCATTCTGTTCAAGAACCTCAGTACACTCTAGGCTTTTGTTTCTGTAAGCATTAGTCCTTTCTTACGATTCAGTTTCCCTGGCACAAAAGTGAGTGCTCCAGCAGCAGACTCTACTGAAGAACAGTGTAAGAGAAGGTACAACTATGAATAAGTAAAGTTCAGATCATGAATTCAGTTTCAAGCATATTAAGCTAGAAAAGATTCACATGTTAAAGTTCCACAATTCTTATCACAAATGTGTTGATAGTTGCTAGAAGTTGTGCTGAGAAAACAAAAGGAAAATCAGCTCCCTCTCCTCCTATGAAAAAGATGACTTACTCCAAATTAAACACTCCCTTCATATTTACTCCCCAATTTTGGATTTGCCAAGAACTAATGTTCTCAATCTAAGGTCTGTCTTTCATGAAGTGGCCAATCCCTTTAATCAGTCACTTAAAAACGCTAAGTCCATCAGCAGTTACTCTGAGCTTTTGTAAGTTAAAGCAACACTTGAAACACTGTCCCAACCATGAGTGGGACAACTAAATCCAAAAGTAGTATTAAGTGATTAGCATGCCTGACCTTCAAAATAAAACTGCATCCCACAAAGTTCCCCGTATCAAAAGACCGTACGCTATATCCTTTTACTCAGTTTCAACTTGACAACACCATAAATTTCTGTACAAACTCTGTCCATTCACTGAAAATAGGAAAGCAGAGACAAAGGATTTACAAGACATGAAACTCTGGTAAATTTCACATATAGCAGCACCAACCTGACACCTACTCAATCTGCCAAATTCCTGCATGTGTAATAAAAAAAATAAAGATCTCACTTCTTCATAGGCCAAAGGTAACAGTAAAGAAAAAACAGGGCTACAGTAAAAGTTTATCTATTATCAGATATCAGATATTATAATTGACATGAGGAATCTAATTGCTGCTGCAAGAGTACACTAACTTCATTTACAATGGAGCTGTGAACTTGTGCTGTTGAAAAAAAAACCTGCTTTGAACATTACCTTTTAGTATGGGGATTTTTGTTTAGTGTGATTAAATTTAGAACTAGATCTACAAAATGGGTAATAATCAGAAGTGGACAGACTTTTTGCTCATTTTTATTAGCTTTTACTGTTTCTTAATTATGCAAAACAGCAGTAGGAACAACATTGTAACCTTTGGTGGGGGGGGAGGCAGGAAGGAAGGAAAGGGGAGCTGGCAAGAGCAACACAGCAATACATGCTTTCAACAATTAACACTGCAATCTCCCAGAAGATCAAACATTTACAAGCATCCTCTCAGCCTTAAGACAGTAAAAACAGAGATAATATACACCTTATAGCTCAAGACTATTTCATTGCAGGCATTGGTACAGGGTGCTGAAAGGAACTAGTAGCACAAGTAATGTTACTGTTCTGTTCCTTCATTTGTACAAGTTCACTATGCCCTTGCTCACTTCTAAAGAAACTGGCCAACATTGGTCTGGCACAGTGCAATGTCAAAATGTTTACAGAGGACACTGTGAAAACAGATGTTTGAAAACAACTGAAAAGCCTCAGGTATGTAACTTTTCTTCAGAAAAATTTAAAAAAAATCTTAAAAACACTTTTAAGTTTCAGCTAGAGACAGTAGGAGTAAGTAACCGTCAAGATACAGCTATTTCCAAGCCATGATTTTAGCTACTGCATCTTCATCAAGTTTTAAAACTGTGGGCAGTGAGTTACCAAATCTCATCTCTACTGCTCTAAGAAGAGCTCCAACATGTCAGGACCTATAAACTGAACACATGCAGAGCACTACCAAACACACAGGGAAAAACCCTCAAGCTGCAAGTGGAGAGCAGTTCCAGGCAAGGGCTGGTGTCCTCCCTTCCTTTATGCTACTTCTCTCTACAGAACACAGAAGCTCCAATGCAACATGAATTATCCCCATGCAAAGGGACCAACGCTCTCAGAAAACCCACCAGTTCAATCTGCTTCCCCAGAAAGGTTCCAATACAAAAGTCACCCTTTTTTAAAAACCTAATGTCACTAAACAGCAGCATGCATACAATAAAGCGGATCTTATATTGTACATTACATCTTCAAAGTTTCCCATGTGATTTCACTAATTAAGGGAAAGTTCCTGCTGCATCCATCCCTTCTACATTATCTAATATCCCTATCTTGAAATCACTCAAGGATAGAAAGAAACATGAACTTTGTGCTTAGAGAGTATGGGACAATATAGTTCAACTTTACATTGAAAAAAATTAAGTTGCCAACCTGTTTTATTTGAGAGTTTCAAGAACAGTTTTAACTATGAGTCATAGGGGATGATTCAATATTAATTCTCTATATTACCAAAGAATTAGTCAATCAATACAAGGACTTCAATAAAACCTCCTAGTGTACCTTTTAAATAAAACGTTTGTGCAAGTTGTCTGACAGTCATACCATTTCTCCATTAAAGAGCCACTCTCACCTGAAAGACGAGTCATAAAATTAACAGTTAAAAAGCATTCAGATCACACCTACTCCTACCGTAAGATAGGCAGTTAAAAAATGACAGTTAAATAATCAGTGCAAGTTCTATTTTTATGTATGTCTATATATAGATAGATACCTCTCAACATAATTTTCAATGTTTGTATTCTAGTGATTAAATTTAAGTTCTTTAACAAACAATGCCCTGAAACAATGCTTTACCTAACTGGCTTGAGGCATTTTTATAGGAAAAAAGTAATTACAGATTCACCATTGCTGTCTTTTTAATAATAATAATTAAAAAAATCAGTATTTTTAATGCCAGCACAAATATTTCTAAATGAAGATTTAGAAATATGCTATACCAGTAATAAAAGCTTTTTGAAAAAACTGTTAGTAGTATGACTAACAGCAGTCATACTCCACCCAACACACCCACCCTTGCTAAATCCAAATACTCCAGATGACAAGCAACCTTTCCATACTACTTGCCAGCAGTTGTTTCAGTTTAGCTGCCTTCCTAGAATTAAAAAAGCATCTCTGAGATTAAACGGAGAGATCTGAAAAAGCTACAAGCAGTCACAATAGTATTAGTACAGAAGACATTATCATTCAAAGAAGGAGGAGCCAAAACCATTCTGTGTCTCAGCTTTAGGAAACCCATCCTTTGTTAATGCCTGCTTATGAGTTCCAACCTCTTGGATGCTGACTCATGGATCATAGGAGTGGTAGATGGAAGAGGAAAGGGAGGGAATCAGAACAGAACGTAACTGCACATGGCCCTCAAGGGCAGAGTGAAAAAAAGGAGGCTTGCAGTAGATAGCTGACATCTCCTACCAAAGGCGGCACACCTTTGCAGCAGGATGCAGGACAGGAAAAGCATGCTTGGCTGTAGGTTTTGGTCTTCACTACTTTCTGCAGCCTTCCAGGCTGGAAGGGGAGAGGAGCCAACCAGGCCATTGCTGAGAACAGAGAAAGACTAGAATGCAGTGACAAATTCATCTAGCACAGGATGAGCTTGCTTTCCTACATCAGAGGTTTTGCCTTAGCACAGCTACCAGGATACCTGCCGGCCACCACTGGATGTGGGTGGAATAACTTCGGCACAGACAATGTATGAAGTGGTTCACTGAGTCTCCCTATGGAAGCATGTCAAGATAGCACATATGACATTTTATGCATCACTTTCTTTCAGGAACTAGATTTGGTAAAAGGACAGAGGGAGATTAAGAAGTCTGAAGACTGAGCTTTATGTGGAGGTCCCAAGAAGTTAGTTCTGAACTGGGGTACTGAATAGAGGAGAGCAAGAGTGACAACAGCACAAATGCTGGAACTTCATCACACAGATTTTAGTGAAACTCTTGTCAGAGGAAACAGGAACTCTACACAAGTCACATCATTTTCACAAAGGCAGAAGTTTTACAGTTTAACTACACCTGTAACTGCAGAAACAGCTCCTTTGGAAAGCATGAATTCTTAAATATGTTAAGGAATCAACTCAACAGATTTATAAAGCTTACAAATTTCAAAATTCTTTTCAAGAACGGGTAACTCAGACTGATTTAAGAAAGAACAAATCTAGGTGGCAGCATACAAGGAGGCACATAGGTATTTTCAGCACAATCCAAAGTACTCCCTTACATGCAAGCCAGAACACTTCATGAAAATTCAGTTACTTCCAAACCAGTCACCTTTAAATTCATGTCTCCTAAACCAATATAGGATAAATTTACCTTAAAGTTATTTCTTTATAGACTTGCTTCCTCCCATTCTCATGTTAGCAATACTACACACGAAAAAAAAAGTAAGAGAAGCAAATAAACCACTGAAGATTATCTGCCACACAATTACTATTGCATTACACACATGCAGCTTCCTGCAGCCACAACTCCCTGGTCATGCAGAACAAGGTCCCACAGCCTCCACACGATGACACCCATCTCTTGAGATCCCACAACAGTGCAGTATTTTCTTATCAACAGCATCTGCAATTCTGCTTGCACTGAAATGTATTTCTAGGCTTTGATGGATGCTTGAGCTGTCATGACAGTCTTTACACATTAGTTTTGCATTATTCCATAATTACTGCAAATTCATCTTAAAGATACCCCTGAGAAGTCAGCTTCTAACAAAGACATTTTCTACATGTCTCTCTTTCCCATCGTCAATGCAGGTGTCTCATTTTACAAAACCATCATCTTTTATGTTAAAAATTTCCTCAAAATGTCTCTTAAGATACCCCTTGAGAGTATTTTTCTTTATGAAAAGTAAACAAAATACACACACAGTTTAAATGCTTTTAACAATTTATTAGCTCTGATGGGAATAAAGGGTTTTCACATTTTCTTTTCAGCTTATCTTAAAAATAGATAAGCTTACTACCCACAGCACAAATAGGCATAAGGCTAAATTCCTTGTTACCTCTGCAGCTACCTGGTGAAATACTGCATACGGATCACTCCCTCCTAAAGTGTGCCTCACAGATACTCCAAGCTGAGTGTCTCAAATACCTCTACACGTACGGGGCCCATAGCATAGTGCAGATGACCTTCCTCACCACAGTGACCCACATAACGGCTGAGGAAGTCACTGCACTGCCTTCCCCGACCTCACAGTAACACTTTGTGTGATATGCCCCAGCCAAGTCACCACTCCTTCTCCCGGTACAGCAGCACACAAAAATTCTGCGTTTCTTTCTCTTAAACACAGCAGAAATAAATAAAGCCCCCACTTACCAGCACCGTGGTGCAGATGGACCTGAGCTCAGACTCCACCTTCTCCCGATAGTCCTTGATAAGCTGCATCTTCTTGTCGCTGGTGTCTGTCTTCTGCTCGATGCTGGAGATGACCCTCCAGGCCGAGCGCCGCCCCCCCACCACGTTCTTGTAGGCCACGGAGAGCAGGTTGCGCTCCTCGTTGGACAGCTCGGCGCCCTGCTCCGTCACCGCCTTCATGCAGGTGGCCATGTCGTCGTAGCGCTCGGCTTGCTCAGCCAGCTTGGCTTTCTGGATCAACTCGGTCTTATCCATGGTGGCTGGCAATGGGACAAGAGCAGTGTGGTAGCAGAGGCAGGAGAAGCGGGGGGTGTCACACTATCAGCACGAGAAAGCACCTCAAAACCTGCCAGAAAGAAGACAGTAAAGAAGACACGATGCCGGGATGAAACACACGCCGCGGCTCCACTGGCATCCCACCAAAACACCGAGGGTCACTTCGATGCCGGTGTCCCCTGCCCTACCTGCAGTGGTTCCCCTGGAGGGATGGCGGGCAGGGCCGCGGGGAGCGGCGCTCCCGGGGTCCCCCCTCGGGACACCTCCACCTGGGAACCCGCCAGGGGACGGCAGCCGGCCGGCCCACCGCTGGCAGGAGCTGCGTTTCCATCACAAAGTCCTCGCCCCGCTTTGCCCCTGCCTTCTGTGAGCCATCAGGACGCTGTGTAAGCGGGACTGGGGAGGGACCCCGGTCACCACCCAGCCGGGGGCCCCCGCCCCGAGTGCCGCCAGCGCCGCGGGCGGGCGCCGGACCCGGCTGGCCGGGAGCGCCGCGACAGCACGCAGTGAGAGCAGCCCGAGAGCTCGTCCCCGGCAGGGCGCGGCAGGGGTTAACCCCCCGGGCCCGCCTCCCCCGGGGCCAGCGAGGCCGGGGCGGCGGCTCCGGGAGCTTCGGCTCCCCGCGGCGGGCCCGGCTCCCCCGGGGCCCGGCGGGGCTCCCGGCGCGGGCAGCGGCAGCGGCTGTGGCCGCGGGGCGGCAAGAGGGAGCGGCGGCGGCGGGTGCGAAATGGCGGCGCTGGCTGCGCCTGCCGCTCCGCGGGGCCGGCGAGCGCTCCACGCCGC
>JAWWEE010000105.1:101092852-101214239 GCA_035221455.1 Xenops minutus
AGGGTCCCGGTGTGCGGGGCAGGGCCGGGCAGGGTCCCGGTGTGCGGCAGGGCCGGGGCCGGGCCAGCGGGGCTCGGACACACTGCACGGTCCGCTCTCCCGAGATGGTGTTCGCGGGGCCCCGCGCTGAGGGAGGGAGCGAGGGAGGCAGGCAGCGTTCCCCATAGTCAGCGGTCATGGATTTGATTGTTTTCCTCCTCTTGATTGCACCTTAGCTCCCAGGAGGTCAGACCAGGCTGTGATACACAACAGTAGCGTGTCACCTACCCGTGAATGGATGAAGGTGCGGCACCCATTGCCGTGTGTGTGCCCGAAACGCAGGCATGACTTTATGTGCAGTCACAGTGCCCCAGCCCCGAGGATGTGCTAAGGACGTGGTGTGTTTGTGCTGTTTGTCCTGACACGCAAGTTCCAGGCGTGGATCAAACACAGCTGGTGTATCAGAGGTCAGGCGAGTTCTGTTCAGCGGTGGTGCAGTGCCGAGTCTCTGTGTGAAGTGATGAGATTTCTCACCTTTGGTTCAGCATCACCAAATATAGTCACACTGAGGAACTTCAGCATCCAGATGGGATGATGAATTCTCTGAATCAACCTCAGGGTGTTACTGTCTCAACTCATAAAGCTCTTGGGCTGTGTTTGGACTAGGACTGGGACTATGTACACGGAAATTTGATCTATGCTGTGAACAAACCATTCTTTGTCATTTGAGTTTGGGAAGCATTTATTTAAAAAAAAAAAAAAAAAGACCTATAGATAAGAGCCTTTTCAAATTTAACAAAACTCTTTCAGAAGCCCCAGAGGAAATTTGTTACTTTCCCCCAGAAGTGTACCTCTTGTCAACTTGCTACAGTTTTATGTTGTGGGTTTATGCTTTCTTGTCAGTAGGATACACTCATTTTCACCATTCTCTAATAATTATCTTCATTTACATGAAATAAAGACCAAAATTAACCTATTGTGCCACAATAGCTTTTTTGCTTAACATCGTGTCTCCATAAAACAATTCCTCCTATAAGACATGGGTGACTGCGTTTTATTTGCAGAAGGACAGATGATCTAATTGAGGCACCTTCCCTCACTGATGCCCCTCAGAAAAGGGGAAGATATTATGAATTGGCCTCATACCATTTAGTTCCTGTCTCTCTCCCACCTACTGAGAGATTGCATTAAGAAATGCAGAACGATCTTGAAAATTGGGAAGTGCTGAGCAGAGCAGTCTGTGTGCACAGAGCTGTGTAGTGGATCCAGACTTAACTGCACACATAATGCAGAGTCTGATACGTGTGCAGGGCAGCTGTGTGGCCTCTGTGTGTCTGGCTTCAGACCCCCTGTGTGTGCTTGCTTTTCAGGCTTGGGTCCTGTGGGCTTGTGTGCCCTAACACTGCACTACAGTACAGTTTTTAATCACATAGCCATAAGCTTGTTTTCCCAAAAGAACCCTACTGCTAAGTAGGAATGATGTCCTTTGGGGAGCTTTCATGAGAGGGGGCTTGAAGAATTTGTTGTGTTTAGTTTAGCAAACTGAATGTTAAGAGGAGATTTGATGTTATCTCAAAAGGAGAGTAAATGACATGAATGGAAAATTGTTACTTAAATGGAAGACAGATGTGTGTAAAATGGACATTAATGAATATGGATTGTGAATTGGAATATTTGCAATTTTCAGAGTGAGGAAGCCGTGAGACAGTGTACCTGTGCTGAGAGCAGGAAGCCCATCCACTTTGAAAGCTGAACCAAATCAATTTATAGAAGTGCTTGTGAGATGGAGTTGGTTGAGATAGCAGAAGACTGAACTACAGAAGCTTTCCAATTCTGTGTTTCTTTTATTGCTTATTCCATGTATGCTGTAATGTACAGTTTACTGCATAACATTATCCTTCATTGAATTAAAAAAAAATAATTTCCTTTAGAGTATTTAAGGAGTGCTATCATCTTACAGACTGTTAATGACTTGCTTCACCCTTGTCACCACTATGAAATGGTAGCATTATCTTGTCTTGTGTCCAGGAAATGAAAAATATCAACACTTCTGGTTACCTGTGTGAAGAAATATAAGACCTTAATTTCCCAAGAGGTAAATATTAAATCAAAGTCCTTCATTTCCAAGGTAGTAAATGCTTTATGTTACTCTGCATATACTGAAAGTCCACCTCCCACTGACTTCAGATGCACCTACTCACATTCAGCATCTTAGCAGCTCACAACACAAATTACTCAATTGGGGTGTGGGAGAAAAATGAGGAATATATATAATGTAAACTCCCCAGACTTACATGTGAACTTTATGAGAGAGTTAGAATATAGTTTTCTAGAGGCTCTGTTGTTTGCTGTAAGACTCCTCTTTCTTTTTCCAGCAGAACTAGCTCCTGCTATCACATGCTTTTCTAGCTAAGGAGGTTGAGATGGTACCAACAGCAGCTTCCTTCCCTACCATCTGGGCAACAGGTACATGGCAGGTGACAGTGGCACCTCATAAAACAAATAGCGCTGTGAATTAAGGTAAACATACAAACAAAGAACACCCAAAAGCAGACTTCTGTCGTGGGATTTACCCAGAGTATCACCGAACAACAGTATGAGTGAGCTATTTGGACATGCATTATGCTCCTGTACTATCTGAAATAGCCCTGTCGTGGGTAGCAGTAGAAAAACTTACTCATTTTGAGTCCTGCCTTGAGTAGGATGGGGATTCTTTAAGACTAGTCTTGTGTATGTTCACTTAATGGCAAGAGAACATAATTCACATTTATTAAGGCCCCATGTTCTGGTGGTTAAGGACTTTTCTTTATGGCTCCCATGCTAGTTCCTGTCATCTTTGCCTTATTAGACCTCTAATTTACATTGTTATTCCATCTCCTCCCCTTCTGATTCCTGCCTTCTGCTCAGCTCCTGCCCATATGCTCTCTGTCGTCTTCTGCTGCTGTCATTCTTTCTCTTTCTATACCTTCTACCCTTCTTTTGTTGTTCCAACTTCTAGTAAAACTTCTGGGCAGAGAAGACGACTTGCTTATGAGGACTGGGCATTTAGCAGTCTTATGTGAGAGCTGGAGTCTTAAGAAAATTCTGCAAGCAAATTTTAAGATGTCAGCTGAGGATACTAAAATTGAATTTTTTCATTACATTTTCCATATTTGGGTAGTTTTCCATGAAACCACCAAAACACTTAATTTCCAGCTGGCCAGCTGAGTTTAGAGGTGCCACTCCAGTTGTTATAGATGTTGGAATTCTTTGATAAAATGGTAGTAAAAAGTGTTAGCCTGGAGAAAACTGGAATTGCCTCAGATTTCTCTGTGAGAAACAGCTAAACTGTTCTAACTGAAACATGAAAAACATTCTAAGTGGGTTCATATAGACTGATACGTATTTAAGCCTTTGAAGAGGAACTAAAACAATGGTCATCAATTTTCTAGATAAAACTGAAATTTACTTAATTTTTTTTTTCTCATACTTGTTTGGGGGACTTAGGAATGAAAGGATAAGGTCTTTTGTTACACTTGTAGTTTGTGCTCATATAGTGCTGGGGGTAGCGTGTGTTCTCTTACATCAAAAGTACAAAGTCACCCATATATGAGGCTAAAGCATTAATCAGAGTCCAGTTAAGTGACAAATAAATGCAAGTCAGTGGGACCAAGCTTTTAAACATTAGTCTGATTCCATACTGTATCTGTACTGTGCTGTGAGAAGGAAGTGGGACTTTTTAAATGTTTGAAAATACTTGTATGGCTTCTTCATTACTGGGATAAACTGATTGCTTCAGGGAGGACAAGCCTCTGAAGATGTTGATGAATTCGTAGCTAATGGTGGGTGCTGTTTTATGCAAATGGTTTTCTTCTGCTTCAGAAGTGTAATCAAGGAATACTTGAGTTAGGAAGGCAACTGTCAGAATGGGGGGGGGTGGTACCAAACTTTAGTTTTGCTGCTTAGTGCCACTTGTCTGGTTTAACTGGCTGCAGGGTGAGTGTATCTCCATGCTGTGAGTAGTTTGGTCTTTGCTGGTAAAGGATGATATTGATCAATATTGATATGTGCTGTGGGGTAAATGCTGCTGTAGTCTGATACGCTGAAGCAGCTACTGAGCATGGTTAATAGTAGAGTTTCAGCCTTTGTCTGACACTTTCTTCATTCCTACCATTACAGTAGCTGATGTTAGAGTCCATTCTTCTTTCTGGGCGTGCAATGTGTTTCACTTTACTGAATGTGACAGGGTTTCTTTGCATCCCTTCCTCTGTGGCATGTTGTACTGAAGAGTGGAATAGACTGGGGAACAGTCAAACCTGTTACCTGGGTGAACTATCTCCCTACCTCAGAGAGCTGTCCTTTCCTCCTGATGGCCTGGGGGGGAGGGAGGATGCTGGCTAAACAGACCCATTCCCTTTTTCACACTGTTGGCATAAATATTACAAATTTGTCAGTTCTGGCCCTAAGCAGGTCCAGCAAATCTCTTGAGAAGTAGATCTAAAGTCCTGGGGCCTCACTGTGCTGCAGCTGCCGAGAGACACTCGTGGTGAAGTCCCATACGGGATTCCTCTCCAGAAATACCCAGCACTGGTTGAGCTGGACATTTGGTCCTCTCCCTTGTTTTCACTAACTCTGTCTGTGACTTGCAAATAGGAGGACAGAGGAGCCAGCTGGATCTCGATGGTATCTCTCAAAGTTGAGGTGTGTCTTTTTTTATGGAAATGAAGCAAATAGCCTTTTAATGGCTTCTGTGCAGTTCAATGTAGCTTCCTAGGCCAAAGTATGATAAAGGGCCCACTTTTGCATAACAAACAGGAGTGGCAAAAGTCACTGCAAATGTCAAGTAAATTTTATCCTCCTATAGGGAGGCAACAGTAGGGCCCCTAGAATTAAGACAAATACTGCTAATGTCTTTTTAATGGTGATTTGATTATTATTTCATTACAAGTAACTAGTTCCCTTTTCTAATTATATGGCTTGCTTTGATCTGAAAAAAATTACCCAATTTATGGGAGTGGACTATTAAAATTGCTCATCCATGAACAGTTTATTGTGGTGCTATGAGATTGCTGGTTTCAGAAAATGTCTATATTGCAATAGATATTATATAGATTTTTGGTTCTTCTGCTGTTTTGCCAATGGTCATAACAAATGAGAAAGCAGGTACTGAGAGTGGATGTGCAGGGCAAAAATGAAATGAAGAGGGCAGAGAGCACAAACCCTACACACATTTAGCACGTCTGTGAGGGAGTGGGAAGTATTAGAGCGGAAGGGAACACAAGGGAGTGAGATGTGCTAGTACTTGGAAAGGCTTCAGGTTTAGTAAAGGTTTAGAAAATTCAGGGAAAGCTCTGTCAGTTATGTGATTGATCTCTGCACTTCTTCATTTTTATCTCTATCTTCTTCTCCTTCCCCTGCAACTGCCGTATGAGGATGTTATCCAAATGGGAGAAGGGAGACCAGTCAACCAAATGACACGACGGGAAGGGAGAGGGGATGTTGGAGGTGTAGGTAGGAGCATAATGTGAGAAAGCCTCAGGTCCTGCAGGCAGGTCCTGCAGGCCATTGTTAGTTTAGTGTGTAGCTGAGGTGAGCAAGGGATGCCAGCAGACAAAGTTGGTGTAGAGAGGTAGTATCTCCTATTGTATCAGTTAACAGTTGGAAAAATATGATAACATTTGATCTGAAACCATCCCTGTAGTTTCTCCGTACAATTGAAGCATACTTTTTTCCCTCTATGTCATATAATACTAAGACTGATGGGTATCTGAAGGTCAAGTGTTCATCTGTACAGGGAAACTGACTGGTAAACCTGTACACTGTAGGTAAGCTGGGGTAATTCCTCACATGGAAACTTCATTCTAGAGAGAGAGCCACTTTTACTCTGAAATACAATGCCTGCTAAATGAGCAACAACAGACATTATCAGACTATTCCCATTGTAGATAAACCCTAAGAATAAAGTAAGAAAAGGGAGAGGACAAAAAAGAGAAGAAAAGAAGGTAGTCAAGTGGTTAACCAGAGTTACCTGTGGGAAGATGTGATATAAATATCCTTTATAAATATCATGTGAACTTTATAGGCTGAAATTAATCATGTAGTAAGCCTCAGAAATTTGTTTAAAGGTGAAGTATTTTTTCAAATTCAGTTTTGAAGAGACCATGCTCTTTCATCTGCTCAACATGGCAATAGAATGTGTATTTACTGAATTTTTCCATAGAATTTCTAATGGCAAGATTCTTGGTTATGACTTTAATTAGGAGTCAGTACTGTCTTTCATGTACAAACATCAGAAATCTGAGGACTATAAAAAAATGGATGTTAAATGTCTAGCTAGTTATGATTATGTACCAGGTATACCATAAATAATGATTTATATATAGAATAAAATAATTCTTAAGTGGAAGAAGGGGATAGCATATGCATATATAGATACATATTTTAGGCTTAAATGACCTTTGAGATGCCAAGAACATGCCACTACACATGCATCTTTAGTAACCAAAATAATTTTGGCATCTTTGCTTTACTGAAATATTTTATCACCATTGTACTTATCTGCTATCATTATAGTGCTAATGTAAATTGTATCACTTAATTACTTGCATTAATGTTGTAGGAAGCCTCAGATACACAGGATCCGTGTCTATGGAGCTACAAGCAAGGAAAAAAGCTTTAGACTAGGGAAAGAAGTATCTGGATGATGATTCACCTCCTGCTTTAGTGTGCTTACCAATGGGAGGTTTTGCCTTCTGGAGAAACCTAAATGAGAGAGGCAACCTCCCTTTCCCTCTTTTCATGTTCTACTGCTAATGAGAAAGTAGAACTTTCTGTTGAGCGAAAGAGCCACAACATATAGCCCCAAAAAGAGCATGATGAAAACTCATGTAGTTCCACCCGTGCTGCCAGGGGCAGGGACATCTTTTGTTAGACCTAGTTGCTTAAAGCCCCATCCAGGGATAGGGAATCCACAGCTTCACTGGACAACGTGTACAAGTGCCTCAACATCTACCAAAAATATCTTCCTTATGTCTGATCTAAATCTACTTTCTTTCAGTTTAAAGCCATTGCCCCTTGTCCTGTCACTCAGACCCTGATAAAAAGTCCTTCCTCTTTCTTAAAAGCCCCCTTTATATAATGAAAGGCCACAATAAGGTCTCCCTTACTGATAAATAGAAGGTTGTATCCTGGAAATGTCAAATCTGTTCCCCAAGACTGTTAGGATGCTCCACAAAAAAACAGACATAGCTTTCTCTCTGGTAGACATAGTTCCACGTTACAGGATTTTTGAGCACAGTAGCCTATGTAGACTCTGCAAACCTTTTCCAGAGCCTGATTCTTCCCATTTCACTGAGACTCTGGAGGTGTCTCTTTCCAGATCCTTAAGAAACTAAATAAAATAAAATAGGTTGAATATAAGCCAAAGTGTACAAATATGAGATAAATTTGTTGAATATTAATAATGGCTGAATTTTACTCCTAATGGATCAATACAAAGACTATATATTAATTATGAGCAGGTTATGTTCTCTCAGGAGGCACATAAGCAGTTATCAGGTCTGTAAGACGGGCTCAATTTCATACTGTTTAAAGTGGTATTTGTTAGGGGACTGAATTTTCTAGGTTTTCACATTTGTATTTTACATACTTTCATTCAAAGTTATAAATTTTTTTCAGGTGGAGAGGAATATTTCATGTTACTGATGCAACTGGTTTTGTTACTCTTGGCACATAGACATTTAATTGGTTTGAAGGAACAGCAGTTGCAGGGCCTGATAAGTAGGATGATTGTTGTCAAGAGTCATTTAGTGCTTTGCTTTCTGAGAACACAAGCACCCTTTGATTCACTTTAAAAGGATAAGGCCACATTTTTGTCTTGTCTAAGTCAGAAAAGAATGCTGCCTGTTGTAAGTGTGTGACTTTGGTATTTAATTAATAGCTTGAAGATTTTTCTTGTAAGCCCATTGTAGGATTTGTACAATCTCATTTAGTCCATCCTTGCTACTGAAATTCTTCTGCTACACCTCCGTGTACACTTTCTATTTCTCACAGATCTCTGTGATGGGAGGCTTGGTACTGAACACTGCTTGCAAGGTGAGCCGATATTGGTTTAGACAGTGGTTTAGTGCTTTCAGGACTTTTCCTAGTCCAGTGCTTCCTGATATTGTCAGCTTTATAAATTGATGCTGAACATTGTTCAAATGTTTTTATTTTGCTGACTTCATCAATACTTAAATGGTTTCTTCCAAGACTGTACTTGCTAACATCATGCTTCCCATTTTATGTTCTCCATTCAACCAGCATTTGTTAGGTCTGTATGCAGTTTTTTCTCAACATGATCTCAGTGTTCTGTTTTAACTGTCAAATAACATTGTGTCACATGTAAACTTGCCCTGCTCACTCTCTTTTCCAGATCAATAGTCAAGACATCGAGCAGTAGCCTGCATCTTTAGGAACTGTGCAGTTAATCTTTGAGTGAAAAGTAAAACCTGCAATCCCCACTTTTCTGTTTGCATGAGTGACAATGACAGAATTTGATGCCTTTGAGAAGGTGGGTAAACAAATCTTGCCCCTGTGGCCTTTAGCACTGGTTGAAATTTGAACCAGATTGGATAAAAAATGATGCCATGAACACCTTTGGTGGCATCAGAATCTCAGGGTGGTTCCAATAAACCTGTAGGAGTTGCAGGAGTGGAGTCCATGGATGAGTGTTTCCTTCAGTCTCAGAGCCATGCACTTGTTATTTGGGGTCTAACCATCCCTGGCTGACCCCTTGGGTGGGAGGTGAAGTGTGGGCTGAGGGAATGGGTGCATGTTGGGCTCTGCCATGTGTGTAAGCCTGGCTGGTGCTCTCGAGACTGTGCACAGCTGACTCCTTTGCACTGAGATTGATGTAAGGCACTCAATACTTTTTTTCCCCTCTTTCTTCCATCAGTCTTTCTAATCATTGCTGGAAAGGTGTATTTCTGCACATAGCTTGTGATCACTGTGGCTCATTCAACACAAGGGAGTTGGTGTGGAAGTCCACAATCCCTGGAAACTCTGCTTTCTTCACTGTGTTCTATTCCCAAAGCTTCAACATAGGATGGCTAAGTCCTGGCATCTTTTACATTCCCAAGTGGTTGCCTGGCTCCTATGCAGCTATGGGCTTTCCACTCTTCTCATGCTGCTGAATTATTGATGCTGCTGCATTGCAAAAGACCTCCTTAATGCCCATGTTTAAGTACAAGGGCCTGATGTGAGACATTCCCTTCTGTAGTTTGTCTCATCCCTCAGATGTGCATAGGCAACTTGTGGAGGGAATGGGTTGGGGTGAGGGAGGAGAGAATGTGTGAGCAGATGGGGAAAATGGGATAAGATATCAAAACTCCAGGATAGGAGCCCCAGCTGAGAAATCTGAACAAAAAGAAGTGTTTCATTAGTTGGGAGGGCATGGTTATGTCTAGTCCAATTTGGCAAGGAAGATCCACTTACCTTTCAACATTTTGCTAAGGCAGCTTCTGAAGGAGTCATTCCTGCAGGACTGTCTCCCCTCTTGGGTTTGTCTTTAATGACGAACAGAAGAAGTATGCTGGGGCGACTGGTACAAGGGATGCTGTAAGGCTCTGTGCTTGTTCACTGAAGCACAAGAACAAGTTCTGTGTGTGTTTCAAGGCAGAAGCATGTCTGGTTACCTGTGTCTGCCTCAAATCTTGCAGTCCTACCCTAAAATACACTCATGCTGCCTGCGCACGTGTAGCCTGAACCTCCTACATGCAATACCCTTTGCATCTCCCTCCTTCCCTCCACCAAAACAGCCTTAGTACCTCTTGAGCCTGAATTTGTCTTGGTTCAACACAAAACCCCCAGTTCCTCAGAGTATCCCACCAAGATCCCAGTAGGACTTTTGGTGCTAGCACATTCACTTTTTTACTGGTGAAAATAACTCTTATACCTCTTGGCATCACAGCCCTTCATCACACTAACAAGAGGTTGTCAGATTCTGCTTAGCTAGACTCACAGAAGCACAGAATATTCTGAGTCAGAAGGGACCCACAAGGATTGAGTCCCATTCTCAAGTGAGTGGCCCATATGGGGATCAAACCCACGGCCTTGGTGTTATTAGCACCATGATCGAATCACCTGAGCTAATCTCAGGATCTAGAAATACAAGGTGCTCCTAGTTTGCTGCTAAATAGTAGGCTTCTAAGTTTATAGCAAAAATTCTGGTGTTAATCCCTATATGACTTTATGCTCCATGGTCTTCAGTTTTAATCTGTCTGTTTTGCTCTTAGCCTACCTGTACAATACTCTGATCTTCTTTTGCACTGGCACAGCCTTTGAATCTTGTGGTATGCTCTTGTTTCATTAGCATGTTTTCATTTTCTTGTGCCAAGGCCGTTAATGAAAGTATTAAATAAGATCAGTTCCAAGGTCCCGAGCTTGAAGAAACCTTAATTGGATGTGCAGGGTACATTTTGTAGATAAACAAAGGACACAGCACAGATCCTCATGGGACCAAATCAGCCTAATCCTGGTGTCTTCTGTAGAGTTATTCTGCTTATTCAGAGGATGCTGCTTCATTTCAGTCTTTTGTCCTGCAACACAGATAGCAAAAGTCCCTTGTCCTATGGCCTAGGTAACTTTATAAGGACAATGAAATATGATTTGCAAGAAGCATGATTGAATGGATAACACTGATGTTAGGTGGAAGTAGGACAGAAGTACTAGTGTCTTACTGCTGAATGTATTTTGCAGCAACTTTGTAAGGCAAAAACAAGTGAGAGGGTCTTGTACAGATGTGGGAAGAGGTAGAGCTGAATGCCCTGAATAGACAGATAAGGAGCCTCAGAAAAGCTGTACATTCTTGGGAGCATAAAGTCAGAAACACATTGTGCTCTTGATCTGACTCAAACAGCCACATGTGAACAACAGATAAGTCTTTATATAAAGCACTAGTCAAGCTTATTGCACATTTTCTTGTGTATGGAATACTATTGTCGTGATTCTTGTGTGCTTTTGACCTTATTTTATGTGCAGAATTAATTGTGCTTTCTGTGGAAAGATATTTTAAATTATTTCTTTAAAATTAAATAGCAAGCTAAACACTGAGCAAAACCACATTATTAAGTGTCTGAGAAGCAGTTAGGAGTATTGAAGCCCATGGGCTCCAGGAGAGTTATTTGCCCCTCTGTGATCCCCAAGAGCTGTTGTGCTATAGTGTGTCAGCCCTTTTCGTGCCCTCCTCTGTCTCTCTTCTCTTTATTATATGGATTCTCTGGGGAAACACAAAGGAGAAAAACAAGAAATTACTTTCCAATTTGCGGACATTAACCCAGTGTAGATGTCCTTTTGCCTTTTCCTCAAGTTTGGGTCTTCAGTCTCACAGGCTCTTTCCAGACCTAAACAAATCTAAAGTTACAGGGATTTCATCTTTCCAGATTTTTCCTGTTCCCCTGGGCCTGTTGTCTAAAGGCAGTGCTTTTGTGGTAACTCAAGGAGAAATTTGTTAAATCTCGCATGGATTTTTAGATATCTGGGGAAGGAGCTGGAAGGTAGAAGGCTATTAACTATAGAGTGGCTCCAGGGTTGTGCATGTGTCTGTTAGGAGGGTCGGTGCTTGTTTTTGATATGGCATAGCAAAGTACATGATAGGCAAATTAGTAAGTGGACATGCTTAGGATTGTCCTCACTGTGAAGGATGTCACTGTCAAACTTGTCTCCAGCAGACAAAATAGGATTCTTTTAAATGAGAGTAAGGACAGAGAACATATATCGTACTCTTCCACAACACTGGCCCCAGACTAGACACAAGCACACTCCCTCCCAGTATGAGCATCACCAGAGAACTGTGTCAATGCACAGTCTTCATGCTAAGGCGAGTCACTATTTTTGGCATAAATTCATTTAATTCTAACACGGCAGAGTGAAGTACACTGCAAAATGATAGGAAAGCCACAGAGAATTCCCTATAGCAACTGTCAGGATTGCTTTCCTTTAGCAAGTGTCTGCATAGCCTGACCTCAGCAATCCCTCTCATAATAATAATAATTTATGTTGGCTCAAAGCCGAGGTCACCAATTAAACTGTAAGCCAGCAACATATCTCTAGAAGTTTTTTCCCCCTGTGTTCAGTAAGCACTGTTTCCTTCCAGATGATGTGGTTTTCCTTTAGGTGTGAATTTTTTTGACTGATGTAATGCCCCATTATGTGGACAGTTAGTTCAGTGGAGCAGGAGGAGGCAATAAGCTTTATCAATTATCTGGACAAGCAGATCAAGGGTCCCCTCAATCAGTTCAAAGATGACATAAAGTTGGGTGGGAGCGTCAATATGCTGGAGGGTAGGAAGGCTCTGCAGGGGGTCTGGACAGGCTGGATTGATGAGCCAAGGAAAACTGTACAAGGTTTAAGAAGGCCAAGTGCCAGATCCTGCACTTGGGTCACAACAATCCCATGCAGTGCTACAGGCTTGAGGTGGAGTGGCTGGGAAGGTGCCTGGCATAAAAAGGACCTGGGAGTGCTGGTTGACAGCCATCTGAACATGAGCCAGCAGTGTGTCCAGGTGGCCAAGAAGGCCAAGGGCATCCTGGCCCATGTCAGGAATAGTGTGGCCATGGGACACCTTCCACTAGGCCATGTTGCTCAAAGCCCTGTCCAACCTGGCCTTGAGCACTTTTAGGGATCAGGCATCCACAACTCCTCTGGGCAACCTGTTCCAGTGCTCCATCCTTTGGAACGATAACTTCCCCAGTCTATGTTAGAGCGATGCCCCAGGTGGGGCTCAGAGAGAACCGGAGCCATCAGGTCTTTGGTAATAGTGTACAGTAGTAGGCCATGTTACTTTTTCTTGATACCATGGTACCATTCTTGATGCCTCGCTCTATTTAGTTATTTTTATTACTGTGAGGATCCTAACTATCCCTCTGTATCCCTCACCTGCTTTTTTTACTGCCCTAAGCACTTGCTAGGGATGTGGCCAAGAGGCAGTCTTCTCAAAAGGTCATCAGGTCTGGACTTAAGTACAGGATTATGGTAGTAAATCAGCTTGCCACCAGCTACAATACTGAAGACCAGTACTTTGCTATTTGCCAAAGTGCAAGAAATCAGGTAATGGCTGCAGCAAAAAAATGGGTGTCTGGCAAAACATGCTGAGATGTCAGCAGAAGAATATGGGATATTTTCAGAAGAAAGATCCATGTACTATTATCCTGAAAGGGTTAGACTCCTCCAACAGATCACTGAATCTGCCTCCAAACTGGGTTTAAATCTTTGCCAGTCTGCAGTAAATAACACCAGCTGCAGGAGCAAGCCTAGTTATTATGGTTGTCCAAGTTCTCCTACAAGGATGCTCAGTGAAGGTAAAGATGGCATTCTTCCTTCAGTGGCATTGGTCTCTCTCTTGTTTCAGAAAGACAAAAGGGAAGTGGAAAAGCTTGACTTGAGACACACCTGAATGCACATTGTTGCCCTTTCTGTTCCTGTATTGGTATTTAAGCTGTAGTTCTACTGTTGTACCAGTCTTTAGGCTTGAGCAGCTCTCTGAGTGCACTGGAGAAGGAATTGCCATTCCCAGTTGGATGAGATTATTGTTGTTTATTGTGTACTGAGTGTTCACCTTGATACTATTAAACTGAGAGCAAATTTGTGAAATGCACTGTATGTAACTCCTATCCTTCTGGCACCCATCCAGGTGGAGCTAGGCATGGAAAGGAAAAGACAAGCATCCCTCTCCTGGCTCATCCCTTCCGGTAGGAGATCACTTTTATTCCATTTCCCTACATTCTTTACATTCTTTCACAGTCAGGGTTGAATCTGGAAGAGAACTAGACAGACCACAAGCCTCCTGCAAAGCCACCAGTTTAAGGCACAGGGATGAAAGTTAGCCAATGTTTACCTGCAAAGAAAGGGAAAGTGTGCCCTGTGAGCATCTTGCTCTTTCCACTGAAGGATTAGGGATCTGTTTCTGCAAAGGAAAGGGAATAGTGGGGACAAATATGCTCTGTATAACTCTATTCCCTTTTAGTGATGGGGAGAGGAAATGTTCCCTCTAACCTATGTAAAAGTCAGGACCATCTGTAGATTTGGTCCCTGAACTCAGGACATCCTGTTGTCCGTGTGAATTTTACCGTTCATGTTCCCCCAAATCTGAACAGAAACTCTCTAGCACACTTCCAGAAGCAAGTGGCACACATGTTAAGGTACACTACAGGCGGTGTGCTTTGTATGTAAAGTGATTAGCTCATTCCCATTTTAGTTACAAGCTTTCACTGCCAAATGTTTGGGAGAAGCTTAGTTCCTATGATATTGCAGGTATACATACGCCAGGATGAATCTGCTCTGAATGATGTTTGCTTTCGCCAAGCATTTGTCCTTTGAAGCATTGTCCAAAGGAGACACTTCATTTGTAATGCCTGGCAAAGGATAGCTTGAAAAACCACAGCAACCTGCTCCAAGGCAACTTCTGAGCTGCAAAGAGGAATATGGCCACAACAGTGCTTCCCACCATTAGGCAAAATAAAGCTGGAAGTGTTGCTCTTTTCCTGCTTAAAGATCTAATCCCTGCTAATCCCTAATTTAATCTAATTGAACACTGCTCAGGAGTTTGTTAAAACTGAACATTAACATGTAAGTAATATTCCAACACTTCATTTAATTTTGTTCCTTTTGCACTTAATGCAACATCTTGCTTTTGTTTAATTCCGCTTCCTTGCCTACTTTTTGGGTGTATGCCCACACAATGATTGAGATAGCTATGTGACAGATATTTAAAATATTTAAACTGTAAGCCAAGAACTGGTTTATAACTCATCATTTTAGCTGAAATCATTACGAACCCTGAAGCATATACTGAGCCTTAGCACTGAAACACTGCTCAGCTCCTTTTCAAGTTCACTTTTCACACACAGATCTGGAGTTCCTAAATGTTATAACCACCTCAGTTATGAAAAAAATGGAGATTATGTTAACAGATTTCATGCAGTTTAGATTCTTAATTCTCTGTCAAATACCTCAAAAGCATCATTAAAGGCTGTGAGAGCTGCTGACTTACTCAGGTGTGCTGACTGATGGACTCTGAAGCTGAGAGGCAAAGCCAACTTAAGCCAAGCCAAGCCAAGCTACAAGCAAAACACATTTCAGCCCCCAGATCCTTCTAGCAGGTCCTTTCCTAGGGCACAACTTGTTGTTTACAACAAAGGAAATATTAGAACTAAAACACAGTCCCCAGGGGGCACTTCCATGTCTCTATTAACCAGAGGAAACAAGACACACCTTCCATGTGACCTGAGAAACTGCTTTCTGTCCTTCCACATGGATCTGAGGGAGGCAGAGATGCCAAAACCATCCCTAGGCTGCTTCTCTGTTTTACAAAACTGCAGCATTTGTTAATGCATATGAGCTCTGGGACACAGATATGTAAAACACGATGCAATGTTTTTGAAGATGCCACCACAAACCTTGTGTAATCCAAAGGTCACGTATTGCTATGATGTGTCTTGAAATAAGAAAAGCAGTCCTTCTTCTTAATGAGTTGAAAGCAGCACTGCATGTTGGTATGGATATGTTGCCCTTTTTATATTGTGGATTGTTTCCCACTAGGTACAAATGAGCTCTGCTTTGTGGAAATGCTGCACAAGCCCTGAGAGCACTGTGGCTTTGGTGGTAACCGGGGCTGGTACCATCTCAGAAGTTTTCAGGGGCAATTTTCAATGGGACAGCTGGTCTGGTCTCTCTGTTCCTCTGGATTATAAATTGTGTCCTTAGGTTCGTCTCCATTTTCAGACTTGTGTTACAGAAAAAGTCAATATTTTATCAGTGTAGCTGTCTGCGTCTCAATTTTGAGGACAACTAATGTCCTCAGAAGTACTGAAAATTCATGATTAAGGCTTCTGGTAGCTTAGTTTCAATTTATGGAGTTAACTGTAATATTCCTTCCGCATTTATTATGCAAGACATGAAGTATTTTTTAATAAAGCTCTTTTGTTAACAATAGGTCAAGTTAAGTTGCAGTACTTCTTTACAGCAAATATTTTATTAAGAACTTTTCATAAATGCTAAACAGTGAGTAGGAAGAAAACATCTTCCATTCCTTCCATGTTCATGACAATGCTTCGTGAGTTTTGGTCAGGTTTATGAGTAGACTACAGAGGAATCCTACACCTTGGCTTCTGAAGGTGGCTGGATCCCACTGCTTGCAGCAAGGCTCTGAGCAAGATGCTCAGGACAGGCCAGGCCACAGAACTCTCACCTAAAGAAAACATTAAAAATGTACCAGTTAAAATACTCTTGCAGAATTATGCCCAGCTCTAATCAGCAGAGCAAAAACAACAGGAAAAACTGGGAAAAGCCTGAGGATTCTCCAAAGGTGGTGGCTTGAAATCTGCCCTTATGTAACTTGTTGAAGTCACCAAATATGAACCAGGGCCAGCAAACTCATTCAATTTTTTATTCTATAAATAGATTCCTCTCTCCAGTGGCATGAGTTTAAGGTTTAATAGTGGTTTGGCAGTTTGCAGAGAAAAACCAGAGCAGTCTGCCAGCTTGCTGTGAGAGAGAAGCACAGGGATGGTGAAACACCCTGCGACTCATTCCCGCTATAGCCTACTGACTCAAGGTTTGAAGTTAATGCCTTTGTGGGATTCAACATTCAATGTGACCGATTATTTGGAAAATATAGGAAAGCCCAGACCTTCGGGGAGCCTGCCTTTCCCAGCACCCTGCCTTGCCTGCCTGACTCAGCGCTGTGCGCTGGCACCTCAGCAGGAGATCCCGGTGTTTTTATGCACATCAATTTCTGCATAGTTGTTCACATAGGGGAAAAGCACCCCAAAATGCTTGGGTTTTGTTCTTCTTTTGTGATTATCCCTTACCATTTGCTTTCCCAGCTCAGTTCTGTGTTGCTAACTGGAAATGCAGAGTTAAAGGAGGCGGTATTGGAACTAAAGAAACCAGTCAGGAAAGAGGAAACAATGGCTTGGATAAAAACCATTCCTCTGGACAGAAATTCAGGGAAAGCTGAGAGGGATGAAGAGGGATCCTTGAGCTCCAGCCCCGCTCTGTGGGAGGCTACTTTGGGAAGGCTGAGGAGAGGGTGGGGAAGCTGAGCTGTGAGCGTAGGAGCCCTGTAGGAAGGGAGGGAGCTGGGGGCTGCAGGGGTGTGTGAGCTGGGGGCTGCAGGGGTGTGTGAGCTGGGGGCTGCAGGGGTGTGTGAGCTGGGGGCTGCAGGGGAGTGTGAGCTGGGGGCTGCAGGGGTGTGTCAGCTGGAAGCTGGAGACAGAGGTGGAGGGAGCTGACTGCCAGCAATGTCTACTGCTCCTACAATCCCCGAGGATGAGCAAATGGGACTTGCCTGGGCTGAGAACAGAGAGGATACATGTAGGTAAGGGAATATGCTGGAAGAAATATGTTTGTGCCTGGAGCATTATACCTTGGCCATGTGTCACTTCAGATTTTGGTGGGGATGAATGAAAAAGGTTTCTTGAGGGGAAGTTGCAGATTCGTTGCAGTTTGGTGGAAAGCAAACCTTTTTCTGGGAGAGCTGAAGTAGCTATAGTTGGTCACAGCTTGGCGTGAGCCTTGGCGAACCCCACAGCATACAAGTCCCTCTTTTCAGGGAGCATCCCTGCCGAGGCCTCAGGAGGGAGAACAGTGTCTGTGTCACAGCAGTCAGGACAGGACAAAATTCTTGCTTACTGTTGTTAATCTTCAGTTCAAAAATCATACAAACACATCAGAGCCACCCCTGCCCATGCTGTGAATCCTCCCCTCAAAGGAGGTCCCAGAGGGACATCCCTGGAGGGCAGCTCAAGCCACAGACCTGCTTTGTGTCACTGACTCAACTGTGTGTGCAA
Organism: Xenops minutus; assembly: GCA_035221455.1. Taxonomy (NCBI): domain Eukaryota; kingdom Metazoa; phylum Chordata; class Aves; order Passeriformes; family Furnariidae; genus Xenops; species Xenops minutus. The sequence continues at coordinate 101,110,639 of JAWWEE010000105.1, forward strand.
AACAAGTACACCAAGAGGTCGGTGCTGTGGCCTCATCCCAAAGCTCCTCTGTGCACAGCACATGTTCTCCTATGCAACAGGGAGCCTGCAGGACTGATGTGTCTTCCCATTGCCATCCCAGGTGCAGGTAAGCCCTTTCCTTTCAGCAATGTACTCCCCTCAAACAAGAAAGGGGGAAGTAACCTATCCAGAAGACACCTAAGAGGATGAATATAGGAGGAAGAAGCCCCTAAAGATTCTCTTGTGTTTTTGGCCCAGGATCTTGCCTCTCCGTAACAGTGGTTTCTATTTCAGGGCAAGACTCCATCATGGTCGTGTAGTGCTCAGGTCTCCATCCATGTTATGGAACACCTGTACAGTGCCTGTGGAAGTAGGATTTGTTGGCATCTCAGGTGGCCAGGTTTTGGCTGTTGCCATTTGCCTGCCAGGGATGCTCTGTGCCCCCCAAATATTGTATGGAGCTGGACAGGGAGAAAAGATCTCCAACGACAGCATCTTGAAATGCCAGGGGGCACTTCTTGGCCAGGCGTTTCCACTTTAGGAAGTGGGAGTCCTGTTCTTAAATACCTCAAGTGAGGGGTTTTCAATTCATAAAACTTTCTGAGAATCTTCACCATTTGCTTTTTCACATTTTTATTCATTGTGCAGAGAAGAACATTTATTTTTTAAGCGGATAAGGAGTATGTGTGTTGTTAATTAACAAATGTATTGAATATTTCATCAAGGAAAGTGTTTTAACAGGCACTTTGGATTTCATGTGCTGTTTACTTTTGATAGCTTAGGTGAAAAGTGATGCTTGAGAGAAAATGTGATCTTCTTATGCCAAGACAAAATGTCTCTCAGCCCAAGTCATTACATTTACTTGTCTGCGACCCTGATCAGCAGAGCAGTGAAGCTAGTTCATAAATTGACATTTATATCAGTGCCCTGATGAAAGACTAGAGCCCGCAGACTTTAAATATTGAGCATGACGCTATCCTGCAGAATTTGTGCTGTTAATATTAAAATCCAGGTCAAATTTGTATGCAAATAATACATAGTTGTCACATGGACAGTTCCCTGATTGTGGAATGACACCTGGTCCGAACAAAGGCAGTGCTGAACTTCACAAGCATTTGGGTTTAAATCCTCATTTGGAGTAAATTGTGTTTGATGCATTGATTTGATTGTGTCTGTATCTGGTAGGTCTTTATGAAAGTTACTGGTGGCTCAGGCTGTGTTTAAACATTTACATGTGACTTAACATCACGCTATTTACATATAGAGCACAGTAGATAGAAATAGTCTGCTCTGTGTGGTCTAATAAAATACCAGTGAGTTTGTAGGTGTGATGCAATGTACCTACACTCAGGGACAGCTGAATCAGGGATTGAAAATGAGCTGTCAGGGGAGATGTCATGAAAGCAGTCTCAGCCTAACAGTGCCAGCTCATCTAACCTTTGGCTGCAGGGGGAAAAGGCAGGGACATGTTCTCTCTTCTCCTGTGGTTTAGTATCTAAAATGACTGTGTTAGTGACTGAAAAAATGAGAAATAAAAAGCAATCTGTTTCCATATTCCTTTTCTTCCATAAATCAAACAGTATTTTGGGAGGATTACAGTCCCACAGATTAAGTGGTTTTTGACATCAAGTAATTTTGTTGGGAGTCATGAAGTGAAAAGGGGAGAAAGAAAATTTCTGTTCTTTTTTACCAAAAATTGTTGGCTGTGCAGAAAGGATAATTCAGACACAATGGGCTTGTTTCCCTCTCAAATGCAGCCGCACAAATCAATAACTCCACCAGAGTCAGGACCCATCTGCATGAGAATCAGACTGCTGTAATTATAGCTGTGTTGCTGCAGTTATACCGTATAATCTCTCATGAGGATCCTCTTATTACAGGATAAAGAGTGACTTTTTTCAGCTTAGTTTAAACTACCTCTTAAGAAACATCAACTGTGCGGAAAATGGCCATGGTTCATATTGGAAGAGAAATGCTCACATGGGGAATTATGTTGCCAGCATGATTAATTAAATTCACACCTTCCTTACTGGTGTAATTCCCCTTATCCATTGTTAGTGTCAGGTTCAAGGCAGTGTTAATCCTTCCTGCAGCCTTTTTCAACTTCAGTTTGGAGCCTCCTGCTAACAAGCTGCCCAAACAGAGAACCTGATTTTGACATTTTAACAGAAAGGTGCTTTCTGCTGCTGAACTGGGGCTGAGCAAAGCCAGAAGTCAGTGTTATAATCCTGTTCATGAGACCTTAAAGCAGTGGACAGTGCCCAGTAAACATTAGTGTTTCCAATGTTACATCCTTATTTATTTGTGCTTGGTTAAAAAAAGATCTTGACCCGACTGATGCCAATGGCAGAAGTTGGAGAGGGTCAGAGTGGGACGGGTTTTTGCCCAGAGAGCACAAAGCATTTCTCCAGGAGTTATATTTGCCTGGTTCCCAGCTCTGGGCTCACTCCATCAAGCAATGGTTTTCTTCTAAAAGAATTAGTGAATTCTGCAGATCTTCCCGTATGAGCCAGGCTAGTTTTATCAGTTCCAACAGGATATAACAGGATGCACAGAAACTTATTCAAGTCTCTGCATGAAGGTCGAGCTTGGGCTGGTATTAAGGATTGATTTTAACCTGGGGTCATTTCTCCTCATTGTTTGTCATGACCTCCTACACCTTAGAAACTAGACTGATCCCTCTTCCCTTTCTCAATCCACCTGGCAAAAAAGATGCAATATTGTAAAATATTACAGTCAGCAGTTTCGGTGCCAGAAGGGCTGTTCTTCAGCAAGTTCCCCTTGGCTGGCAGGACACTGTGCACTGTGCCACCGGTGGTGACCTGCCCTGGGGACAGAGCCTGCTGTTGGCAATGCTTGCATTTCAGGTGAGTTGGTGCCTGTTTATTCTGTTTAAAGACAAACTGAAATAAAACGGGTGCTTCTTACGTGATTATTAAATATACACATTCCTGGGTTTATTCCATCAAGAAAACGAAATCCTTTGGTTTTGCTTTAGTGTATGCGAACCTTTGAAAACCTAGGTTAGAAAGAAGTGCCAAATTCCTCTTAAAGCCACTGAAAACAGTGTCAGTAGAGATGGATCAAGAAATAGTTTCTGCCTCCTGGCTTGATTACATGAAGGTTCCACAGCTGAAATCTGAGGTCAGAAATCTGTATCTTGGGGTTTGGTAGGCTTAAATTGGAGATAAGATGGTGCCCATCACTGTTAAGAGATGATTTTTTTAGCTGGTTGTTTTTTGTTTGTTTTAAGGAAAAGTGTGTTAAATTATCCTATCACTGAGCTGGTTTTGACCAGTGCCTTACTATGTTTAAAAAGTGTTAGAACTTGAATCCTACTTCCTCCATAAGAAAGTGCACCAAAATCCCCTTCAGCTTGCTTTGGTGGAGGACAACACACGGTACCTGTGCAGGGATGATCTTAGCTAAGAAACAGTGACACTCACATGGATGTCTGCTGAGTGGGGCGCTGACATTCAAAGTCAGGATGGGATCAGGCTTGGGTTGTCTTCACTGATAACAGCACAGAGCAGGGATGGAGAAGATACACACCTGAAGTACAAATATGCTGCAGCCTTCTTGGAGAGAAGGAAGAGCATCACAGCTGATGGAAATCAATTACCTCTGTGTGTTGCTACATGGATGGATGATGCAGAGGAATTTACAATAGCATGTCTTTCTCTACAGTTTGTGTCCGTTCCTTTTCCCTTACATACTAGACCTGCTTCCTCAATGCTTTGAAATAATTGTATTGGCCTGATACGCTTGGCATGCAGAGGTGATACTGCTGCTCTGAGTCACTCCTGTGGGATGAGGTAATGCTGCTAATGGTTTCCCAAGCGCTGGGGCGCGGCAGATGTGCCCTGCAGGAGTGGTGATGCAGGGACAGTGCAGATGAGCACGGGGGATGGTCCTCCTCACACACCTCACTCCGGCGGGAGGCTGCTACACTTTCCTGTTCTTCATTAAATTGATTAACCACGGTTCTTCAGGCTTTCGTTATGCTTTCTTCCCTGTACATCCTGCAGGAAAATGCCACAGCTTGGCTCTGCTGGTTAACCGAGGATGTGGATTAGTAAATCAAGGCTTCCTTCTTGCACTGCATGTGAGCATCTCGCTGGCACAAGAGGTCCTCCCTGCCCTCTCTGCAGGGTATAAGTTTCCACCATGCACTACGGGCAAGATTTGGCCAGTGGCAGCTCCATGTCACATTGCACCGTGCCAGCAGGATGTTCCTTTACCCTTGGGGCTGCCCATGCTGCCTCTTCTTCCTGTAAGCACTTGCCTCCTTCCGCCTATGACTGCATTCCTCTGCATCACTCTGGATTGCTCTGCATCTTTCTGTATCCTTCTGTGTCTTCCTGCACATCTGGGTGGTCAGAGCAGGGTGTCAGGCCAGTGAGGAGCCTCCCACTCCTCCTGCTCCTCCCATTGGGAAGCAGTCAAATCTGAGGAAGCAAGGCTTACTGGAAACAGTGTCTGCTCTGTTTGCTCAGAGGCCATTCACATTGTATGCCCTATATGTATTTTTTATTTATGTTGCCCTTGGCTCAAGTGCCATTCACCTGGAACAGGCAGGCTTTCCTCTAGTGCACCAGTGTCCTTACAGCCCTGCTAGTGCTGGCACAGAGAATGCATCTGAGGGCTTGCCCAAGTGCTCAGACAGACCACCAAAGCATTGATTTTTATTTATTATTTAAATGTACATTCTATACATCATATAATATCTTTTATAAAATATATTTATATTTTATACTACTCCCAGCCCTCCTTCCCTCTTGCTGGGAGCAATCCTCCTTGTCAGAACGCAGCCCCAGAAACAGGGTGTGTGGGAGAGAGAGTGCCCCTGACAGGGACCACAGAGCACTCTGGGGACCTCGTGGCTGGTCAGTTCTTGCCTACTCTCCTAAAGCTGACAAAAGCAGGCATGAGCTATAACAGGAGCATAAACTTGGCATTACCAGATCCTATTAATTCTGTGTAAAAGTAATTACATGTTGGTGTCAGATGTAGATAGTATACATACCAGCGGTTTACGTTATTGCAGAGATCTGACGCTCATCATTGCAGAACTGCAGCCACAAGTGCTCATACAGAAGTGATCTTCCCTAGCACCGATGGCTACAGGACATGGTGCCCACACTGGTCTGTGATAGGAAGTTTGATCAAAAGAACGATGTCATTTTTTGTACCTCAGAGTGCCAAATGAGTTTTTCACAATCATAGAATCATTTAGGTTGGAAAAGATCTTTAAAATCATTGGGTCCAACCATTAACCCAGCACAGCCAAGTCCAGCACTTAATCATGTTCCCAAGTGCCACATCGACACATCTTTTAAATCACTCCAGGGATGGTGACTCAACCTCTACACTGGGCAGCCTATTCCAATGTTTGACCACCCTTTCCGTGAAGAATTTTTTCCTAGTATCCAATCTAAACCTCCCCTGGCACAAACTGAGGCTATTTCCTCTTTAAAAAGTTTCCCATCACTGTGAACAGTAATTATGTCTGTGAACACTGCCAACATTGCATCCCTCATGTTCAGCTGCTCTTTTTCACCACAACTTTCAAGGAGATTGATATGATACAAATTTGTGAGGATGCATGTTCCCATAAACCTAAGTCCTCTGGCACATAAACAACACAGGAATTTTTTGAAGATGGCAAGTATTTGAATGAAGAAGGAAGTGTCAGGGGCTGATGGAAGATGCGGTCATGAGGTGTGAGCGGTTTACAAAATACCTGCACCCTTCCCACACTATTCAGAAATCATCTGCTAGATTTTATCAAATGGCTGAAGAAGCTGAGGTGACACTGACTAGCCTTTCAACCTCTGATTTAAGTGGAGAAATGTACTGGAAATGCTTTGAAATTCTACATCTAGCTGTATAATAGAAACACGCACATTCACTGGAGAGCAGTGGTACTTGCTTGTCTGAAGTCTTCAGATTTCTTATGCATGCTGTGACATTTCCCCTCCTTTTAATGGCATTAATCCTATGCTGAGGTTGCCTTAGCTTGTTGCTGGGATGATCTCCTGCCCGGCCTTTTGCTTCAGCTGAGCAAATGAGTACTTTGTGGTGTGCAGAACTTGCCATTTGGGTATTAATTTTGATACATGTTTTTTTCTTAAATTCCAGCACCACTTTTCTCTCTCTCCCTCTCTTTTGTGTTACTTTTTTGTAGTGCAAGCCCATCTGCATTTAGTCGAATGAGTGGGAACTGTGGGCATGCAACAGTACATGATCCCTTCTATTACATAATTAAATTGCCATAATGTATATGACTTAGGAATATGTCTGAACAAGTTGCTATGAATCATACATTTTTCAGCCTGAAACTGCCCTATTTAGCTTTTGTTAATCATTTCACTGCTCCTACATTTTGAAGTAAAGCTTCACTTTTCTTCAAGTCCAAATGGAAAGAGATGGAAAGGGTGAAACACATTTCTATCTCAGTTATTCTAGTGAAATATGAACATAAGGTAAGTTACACCATGTGCAGTTGAGATCAGAATCTGGCACAGGGTCTCTGTGCCCCACGATACAAAGTTTCTGCAGTCCCAGTGGACCGAACTACCAGTATCAAAAAGCAAGCAGATGAGTGATCACTGTAGTTCAACATCTCACATATTTTTTTGTCACAGATTTGTGGGGCAAGTTTTTAAAAAATAATAAAAAAAAAAATTGCATTTTTAATCTGTTCTTTTTTTTCTCTACCAGTTGTTACTTGATTAAAAAAAATATAAAAAAATACTGTTCTGAACAAATCTCTCCATGTCTTTAGCAGGATTCTGCTCTAAGCAAAACACATCTTGTCTTTATCAGGAGCTCTGCCTGATCAGAAAGAGGATCCTGCCAGAAACATGGGAGAGAACTAAACATGAGAAATCAGTGGTAAATGGAAAAAAAAGCCAACATCTGCTTATTTATTCTGTGTAAAACTTTGTCTTTGCTGCAGTTACTTTGGCTTTCACCATGCAGCTCAGAGCAGAGCTTGGCACTGGAGGGCCTGAGGTTTTCCAGCCTGGTTCGAGTATAAGCAGTAAGGAGACAGGGTAGATGAATCAATGTGTCTGGGGAGCAGGAGCTCCTGTGAGTCAAAAGTGACACATACCACTCGATTAAAGAAATCCCCTTGGTTAAGGGAGTCCCTGCCACGGTGCCGGCACTGCCTGGGGAGGCAGCAGGTCCCACTGGCCCATGTGCTTGCCCAGGTGGAGCTGCCCTGGCCTGGCCCCAGCACCATTCCCAGGCAGGGCTCCTGTCTGGAGGCTGGCACCAGCCAGCACATTGCTCGCTTGGGTCACCTGCCCTGCGGGTCTCAGTGGGGTCTCCCTGGTTCTCCCTGCAAAAAGCAGTATCAACAGGCAACCCGTGTTTCAGACTGGAGACTTGCTTTCCTGTGGATTTTGGTGAGTCACACTCCGTCCTTTGTTTCTGCCTTATTTCTGCTGTGTCAACTGCAGCACAGTGGTTGCATCTCAGTGCCATCTTATTACCACGCAGAATTTTATACTGAATGGGTAATTGAACCCAATGTGTTTTAGAACCAGCCTTGCAAAATCTCTGTTGTAGTGAAGGGACTGACTGCCGTGCAAAGAAAACACTGGGTGCAGTTCTGCCCTGCACAGAGGAAGGTAGAGAATGGACATATTCTAGAGAGAATTTAATGTTCTGTATTTTGCAAGACATACTCACGGCACTGCTTGCACGGGTCCAGCCTCTTTCTCCACACTGCAGCGTGGAGACCGAATGGAATGAATAGCGAATGCCATGCTGTGACAGTTCGGAAGGGGAGGAGAGCCTTTGTTATGTAGATTAAAGCGCTTGCATTCATACAGGCAGAGACTTCCTTGACACAGTCTGGGATCTTTCTGCAGCTTTTCTTCAGTTAGAAGATTCACCAATGTTTTTCCTATTCCTTTGTAGTATAGGTGTCTGGCATGAGCTTGCATTTCAATCAGAGACTACGTTAACTGCACAGTGGTTCTATTTATAAAGATTTACTAGAGGGCACAATGAGAAAAATATAGATAAGGTGCCAAAGAGTGGTTCCCTTTGCTCTCAGTGGTTATGATGATGTTTTCCTCTTGCATGGCATAGGAATCAGAGGATTATAGGGCATCTTGTTAATATTAAGTACTCCTGACTTTCAGACTGTCTTTACTGGGGTAATGAAACCAGAAAATGTTCTTATCTGGTATAGCAAACTCAAGCTGTCCTGTATGTATAATGCTACTGGTGATAAGACAGGATTGAAGCAACCTTGAGATAGTTAATGAAAGGAAATCCCTACTGGAAGCTGGTATTGGCAATGGCCATCACGAAATACAGAGAGGTAAATGTGACCTGTACCTTGCCTCCCAGAGATTTTCCATTTAAGCATAACTGGACTTACTTGCTGCAAAATACTCTGATATTCATTGACTTTAACCAAGCCTGAGTGTGTTCATCACTTCTGAGCCCATCAAGCTCAAAGGAGCAAACTTTCAGAGGTGAACAAGCATCCTAAAGGTTGATTACCATGAAGACACTAAGAACTACAGAAAATCTGTCAGAATATAACCCTTCAGGATTTCTGTCCTGATGCAGTTTTTACCCAGATGGGCCAGATACCAGCTTTTTAGATGTTGCCTAAACCACTTTTTCTTAGGAAAGTCATTAATTTCCATCTCATGCTTATCAACCCGAGTTACCCCTCAGTTTAGACCAAGAAGTACTGAGCAAAGAAGTCATGCTTTACTTTTTGCAGAGATGAAAAACCACTCAACAATGTCATATTTTCTTTATTATAATGCAAAACACTGTGTAACTCTTTTTAGAGGTGGATACTTCTGAATTTATCAAGATCCTTTCTGAGCAATTCAGGAAAGGAATAAATAAGAAGGAACTTCAGAAAACTTCAGAGCTGTGATTTTTTCCTACCATATATTTTTCAATTTTTTTAAGCATTTAATTGCCTAATTAAAAAAGATTGGAACAAAATGTGCAAGCAGGGGCATTAAAAAAAATTATGGCACCAGTTTAAATGCCACATCCCAAAGTCAGATGGTTACTCTCACATGTAGCACATGGCTTCTGTAATCTGTAAGAGGAAAGGGACCAACCAACCAGCCAAGGAGCCCAGTATTAGAGAACTGGTCCAGATCACTGTCAGCTCCAAATCTCTTCTCAGGAAACTGAAGTGAAAATTACTCAGAAGGCATTTGTAGTCAACATTTTATTCCAGTCAAATGGTTTTTTTTAATTATTTCAAAACATGTCTTTCTATTTTTATCACTACTGATCAGCCAAAACAAATCAATTTATGTGTTAAATTAAAGAACTTCTCGCTGAATTGAATTAGTTTTTAGCCAGACTCTCATTTCTAACTCCCAGTACAGCTAAAACACCTGCCTTGTAGCAGATAATAGTTTCTTTTGCTTAATGTGCACAGATGTTCTGGAATACAAGAGAATAAGGATTTGGAGGGACTTACCTAGTAGGTTCAAGTTAACAGCTCTTTTACTGGGCGTTTGTGAGGGGTTTTTTTTAAATAATGGAAAGAAAAGTAAGCCAAAGGAACATTATTTTGTATTAAACATGTGGCATCTAATCCAAATGTCATGAAATGCAGAGCTTTTTCCTGAGCATTTGCTGAGCTTTGGACCCAATGCCAGGCCATTCACAGCAAGCACTGCCTGAATTGGTGAACTGGTGCTGGAGCTGCTGGTCTGATCAATAACTCAAACTGTGCTGCTGATGGTATCTTTCTGGGGATGGAGATCAAGATCCTGTTGCCATTTGCATTTCCAGGCAGTAGCTGGGATCTGCTGGGTTGAATTGTGAAACCTCTGGCAACAGCGGACATCTCTCCCTGGAGGGATGGGTACCTGCAGTGTGACAGAGGGCTGGGGCAGGTGGCAGAGTCTGCTGGTGCTTCAGTGATGCCACCCTAGGGACGCGGGCATCCTCAGCAGGCTTCATCACACAGCAGGTCTGAGAATGAAAAATGGGACAGTTACACCATTTCATGTGGTTTCAAAGCATGTTCTTTCATGCAAATTTTTTAATAATGTAATTTGCTTGCTTGCAAGTGACTTGCTAACAGCCACACGCAGGAGTTCAGTGCTGCTGGAAGGCATCCCTCACGATTGAAGTTATTGCTTCTGCTTCAGGGAGTGATCAGCAAAACCCTTGCCCATGCAGAGCTGGCAGCCTGCCTCCCCCCTGGCCAGCAGGATCACTGTCTTTGAAGGATGAGACTGAGTTACCTGTAAAGAGCGTGGGACTCCTCAGAGTCTCATCTCACCTCAGCTTTATTGCACAGGCAGTGGTCTGGAAAGATTGTTAACACTGACTGAATGTGCAGGGGTTGATGTAGCTGATCTGCAGATTCTGAGGCTTGTCTGCACCATGCTGGGATCTTTCTATGCAACACTCTGCTGTCCTTTCTAAAGGACTTGTTACCTAAAAAAGGAAATTTATTAAACCTAAAGCTGATCATGATTTAGACTGAAGAAAGGCTTTCACCTGCCAGATTGTGAAGATCTATCCTATGGCACAGTCAGTCCATGATGTGTTGTCTCCTGCTGATTGCACACTTAAAAGCAAGAAATAAATCTACAGCTTTCACCCAGCCCTGAAGAGCAGTTCTAAAAAAGACTTATGAGTAGTTGTGAACCAGCACAGAAATGCCAGGCATGGGTACAGATGTGTCCTGTCTCAGACACTGGGACTTCTGGTGAAATGCATCCAAGAGGAAAGATGGGTCTCTTGCAGGCTGCAAGTCTGGGAGTTTCTTGAGAGTGAATGTAAAGCAAAATATATGCAGGTATACCCCCCAAAATGCCAGGCAGTGGGAAGGATTCAGAAAAGGTTTATTTCGGGACAAGGATGCTGAAAACTTACAAAACCTCACTGTGCTGCAAGACAACACTGGGCCTCAGGAAAAGGCAGTTCCCATGATCTTCCATGGTTTTTCACCTTCTCTCTGTCCTCCCCTGCCCTCTCTGGCCCAAAGAGATCCTGTACATGTGTCCTGCATACCAGAGAGAGATGCTTTTCTGTCAGAAAAAGGCTTCCTAAGTGAAAAACATGTTCTAGCTTCCCATGACAAACTCTTCTGAAAGCACACCTACCCCTTCAGTGAATGATGGAGTAAATCCCCAGAGGGACCCTTACATGTGGTCTGACCTCTAGCAGGACTCATAAACCATTAATAAATTCTCTGTGAAGGGCCATGGTTTCCTCCACAGCAGTACAAAGCTCTGCATCTTCCCCCGACAGTTCCCATGCTCCAGCTGAGGCTGTGGGCTGACCCCCTCATGACTCTCTTCCAGCATTTCAGATATCTCATCTGCTCAATGAGCAAGTGATGCCTGCCTCTCCCTTCTTATCAGAGACCATGAAATGTGAGTTATGGAGAGCTGGACTCAGAGGCTCGACAGTGATCCCCAGCAGGGAGCCTTCCTGTGCCTGTCCCAGCGGAGATGGCTCTGCCCCACAGCAGCCAAAGAGGGCAGGACACATGCATGGGGATGCTCAAAGGGCTGCATTCCCCCACTGGTTGTGTTTCAGGATGACTGACAGAGATATCTAAGGAAATGCAAGCTGTGATTACATCTTGTGTCCAACACTGCAAAATAATGTCCATGTACAAACCCGAAAGCAAAGACAACCTTTGTTTAGACTCTCCAGTTGTAATTATCTTTGGAACAGCAACAATTGTATTGTTGTTTTTTCCTTTAATGGATGTCCTCCATTGAAGGGCGTTATCACAACAGTGATTTGGCACTGGAGGTGAGCTGAAGCTGAAAGACCAGATGCTCAGGTGGTGTAAAATGGCTTTAGTTTAGTGAAAATCAGTGGAGCTTCATTGCTTTACCCTTTACGATCTGATTCATAAGCCCTGACACCTTGTCTCCTGTTTCTGACTGCTAAAATCACTTTTTCCTCTTAAATAATACTTTTAGGGTGTTGTAAAAGAGCTTTCACTAAATTTAACAAAGAGAAAATTAAAACCTTGTGAACTAAGGGATTTAATGCTCTAGCTTATTCTGATTCAGTCCTTGGGCAGTTTGCTTTGAGAAAACGCTATGACACAAATCTGGGGGAGAGGATTTTAAATAAAAACCCATCTGGATCACATAATCAGACCTTTCTTACTTGAAAAAAACCCCCACCACTTTTGTTTTTAAAAGTAATTACGTAATACAAACTCTTCTGATTTGACAACAGCTCAAAGCCAGTCCTGAGATAAAGGCTTACCTAATGCACTGGGCTTTATCCCAGACCATGTCTGGCACTTTCCACGAGCACCACGAGGTGCTTCCTGTCCCCTTCCCTGCCTGGTTCAGTTGTGGTTGGTGGCTGAGGGGGGTGGAGGTGGAAACTCTCCAGACCTGGCAAGGCTGTACCTTGCTGACTGCTGGCCCCTTGCCCGACTGCCACGACATCCTCTCTCTTGCTCTTGTCACCATGGAGTTTGAGTTGCTGCAGGTTGTTCTGCTCTGCCTTGTGTTTCCTCAGTACTACCTGCTTTTCCCTCAGTGTCTCAGGTGAGGTCAGGCTGGCTGTGAGAGTCCTCAGTGCTGCCTACTTCATAGGTGGGAGATTCCATCCCACAGAGCAAGCCAGCCTCTCACACTCCATCTTCCTGCCCCACGACTCTGCTGCCAGCCTGCTTGTCTCGCCACCTTACCCACAGATATCCTTCACCTTCAGAGAACTTGGCTGAGTATGATGCTGTGCCAGACTATCACTTCACAATATGCATGGCAGCACTTTGAAAAATGGAACAGAAAGAGATTAATAGATGTCATAGCCCATTTTTTCCTAAGGATCTAATAAGAAAAGCTAGACTTGTGGGTGCCAGCATACCTTGCACAGTTCGGAGAGAATGTGATAACACCAATAATATTTGCACAAGCGCAGCCATCCACTTTTGGACCAGATGACTCCCAGGGGTGCCTCAGCCCCTCTGTGGAGCAGTGCTGGGAGTCTGGTGCCATGCAGCTGGGGCGGTGCAGTCACAGCCCCCAGGCACCCTGTGCTCGCAGAGGGCTTCACATTCCCTCAGGGTGAACAATGTGGTTGTGCTGAGGGGGGCACAGCCTCTGCAGCAGGCCCTTTGCTTTGCCATCCCCTCCCCCTGGTCTGAGATGTGTGGGACTGCTTTTTCCCTCCCTGCGTTCAGGTGATGCCATTGCAATTGACATGACTTCATTTTCCAGGAGGGGAAGGAGGAAAAAAGCTTGCTGGTGCCATACTTGCCCAAGCTGGTTTGCTCTTGGAAAGTCTTGGGAGCACTGATGCAGAGTGAAACTGTCAGCAGCCCTCATGAAAATTCTATATAGCAGTATTTAAACTTCACCATCCTGAAAGCAAAGATCAAAAAGGAATTGAACCCATTAGTGGATGAAATAGTAGGGCTGGAATAATCTGAATTTGAACACTGTCAGGTTTAGTTCTATGGTATTTTTAATTGAAGACTAAGTAAATAAATAAATTAAATAACAGGATTTCATGTAATTGCTGGCCAATAGTAAAAAAAATCTTGGCTCTTGGCCCTGGAAAACCATCTGTCTTATACCTAGCAGGGGTTTGCACCTAAGTAATCTTTTTCTTATTTTTTTTCCCTCTTGGTCTGCTGTAGTATGAGTTATTCCTTACCCTGGATTTCCTCTCTCTGCCTCCTGCAAGGCTGAGCCAGTCACATATGTCAGGTATCAGCAGGCAGCAGGCTGCCTGCCCAGGTACCATATTTAATGAAAATTCTGTCTTTTCCCATCCAAGCAAACAGGGGTTACCATCCCCTGTGTGCAGGAAAGAATTGATAGTCTCTCAGGCCAAGAGCTGTCTCATCAGCAACAGACCCCTGGCAAAGGGCTGTCAGGGACAGCGGTGCATTTGTGAGTGTCCTGCCCTGCCTGGATCCTGAGGATTTACTGTGCTTGCTGACATCTTTATGAATGTCCCCTTCATTTCTGTTTCCTACCTCCATATACTATCCTTGTTGTCACACAAAATGAGACAAGCTATTACTACCACAGTTGAACTGTAAAATGCACCTTTGTTTAAATATATATGTACAACTAGAAACACCACAGCACTCAGGTTTTTTTATTTGCTTTATTTTTCTGTGTGGTTTTTTTTTTTTCCTGTCTTCTGAAGACCTTAAAGAAAAGGTTTCTTCCTCAGGAATTTAAGAGGTGAGGCTCCAAATTCATAGTATTCAGTTGAATGACTTTAGTGTGCCAGGTTTGCACATTATTTCATCTTCCTTTAGTTTTTAAGGTAGAAGACCAAGAGTTGCTTTAGTAACACAGATGTCCTTGACTCTGGGATAGCCCTAACCACAATAAGGTGTTCCCTGCTGGAAGGGAAGGAATTACCTTCCTCATTGTAGGTGCTCTGGGGCAGGGAGAGAGCTGGAACAACTGCGTAGACTAAAAGTCACAAGGCAATAATGATATAAAAAAAGGACAGCATGTGGCTTTGTTTGTTTTTCATGTCATTAGTTGTGAAGATGAATGCTTAGCTGTACCTGAGGCTCAGGTACACTCAGTTTGAAGGCACGTGGCAGTAGGATGCTGCTCAGGAAGGCAGCCTGGCTGGGAGGTGGGATGGTGACCCCCACCCAGCCTCATGAATCCTGCAGGTGTTCCCAGCTCTGCAGACTGGCCCTGCTCTGTCCATGGCAGAAGCTTTCAAGTGTCATGGAGCATGTGATGCCACGTGGGAGGGACAGCAAAATCATGAGCTTACCAACTTGATTGTATAGGTGAACTCTGGTTTTATCTCACCCATTCCACAAGATCCTTCATCAGTCATATAAGGATCTCTACTATTACTGCAGTTACAATAACTACTTTAAAATAAGACTACATAAAGCCATGTCCCTGTAATCTAGTTTAAATTTGGATTATTACTTCTTGCTGAAGTGTTTAATGAAGGGGTGGTGGCATTCCCCATGGGTTCCTGACACAGAGTGACTCCAATGAGGTTGTTGCTCAGCTCAGTCCTGTTATAACATTTTGGATTGGTTTAGACCAATTAAAAATGTCAGGTACTAAAGACACAGTCCAGCCATAATCCTGTCCAGCCATAGTAAAAGTCATCCAAATGCCTCATAAAATTGCAGTTCCGAGGTCAGAAAGACTCACTAGAAATAAAATAAGGATATGAGAATACCGAGGTAGAAGAGCAGAAGAAAACTAAGTAATAAAATTTTTCAAAGTGCCAGAATGTTTTCTATCAGGCCATCAAATACGACAAGGATGCTGTGGTACCAATGGGAGGGACCCCTGGAGAGGAATGAGTCCAAGCCCTGCTCGGTCAGTGTCACCCACACCAGAATTGTGTCCAGCTGGGTTCTGAGTGTCTCCAAGGATGGAGACTTCACAATCTGCTCCAGTGTTCAAGCACCCTTACAGTAAGAAGGATTTTTTCCTTGTGTTTAAACATAATTTCCTGTGTTTTAGTTTGTACCCAATGGCTCTGTCCTGTCACTGGGCACCACGAAGAGCCTAGGTCCATTCTCTTTACTCTCTCCCCATCAGGTAGTTTAAACACATTGGTAAGATCCTGCTGAGCATTCTCTTTTCCAAGCTGAACAGTCCCACCTCTCAGCCTCTCCTTGTGTGACAGATGCTCCAGTCCCTTCACCACCCTTGTGGCCCTCGCTGGAATTGCCACAGTAGACCCACATCCTCCTTGTGCTGGGGAGACTCAGCTTCCAGGTTCTGTAACAGCAACGTGGGTTTTGCCTACAATTCCTTTGTGTGTTGTCAAATAATGAAATAGTCAATGCTCAGCAGAGTAATTTTTGAAAGAAATTGTTTCACAGGCAAGGCCATTTTAGGCTTAAATTTAAGTTTTGCATGGGAGTAGAAAGGTGTCTGTGTAACAGCCACACTGGAATATGCAGGTTCGGGTAGATACTTCATGGTTTTGTTGAATGCACATCTGTATACAGACAGCCGAAGCACTAATTGTGTGCAAGGGAATGGAGGCCATTTGGAAACCTGTATAATTTTGGTGGAGCATAGAACAGAGAATATTTTTTCTCTGGCCATGTACTTCATCATACTAGGCCATTTTATTTATTCTTGAATAGACTTTGAACTTTACAAATGTACTTGATATTCAAATTATTTTGCCAGTGGTTAAGTAATACATTTCCTCCTAGAATTTGCTTATGTTCCCCAAGATAATCCATTGTTCATGCTGCAGGAAAAGTCACCCAGCTCATAAAATATTATTTTTTACTTTCTGAATATCTGACTGATAATTCATCCCTGCATTTCAGTTTGGCCAAGCAGACATTTCCTGAAAGTCATAAGATCGAGGTCTGTCTCCAGAAGTATTTGTGATGTTTTTCTGATGGATGCATTAGCAAAAAGTTAGTAGAAACATTAGTTGAAAGTGAGCAAAGTGTTTAGTGTGCCCTCTAAGCATCAAAAGGTGGAAATGGGATATGATCTAAGCATTATATACCTGTCAACGCTGCAAGAGCTTTCTTTTACTGCAAACAGAAAGCATCAGTGGCTTTGTGGTGACTCTGAGCTGTTGTAATATAAAGAATTGACCTGACTTCCATTTCCCCCTTCTTTAAATTCAGGATATGGTTGCTCTCTGTTGGTTAAAGACTTGAACTTTTCCAAGTTTGTTTGGGATGTTAAAAGCCTAGTACAAAACTATTGGCCTCAGACTTTCATATTCATCTAGCACCCAGTGCAGAGTGATGCGGGTGTGTCACTGGGAGCCTGAGGTGCCACACCATCCTCATGGGAGTACTACTAATGTTGCTTTGCAGACTTCAAAAAAAATGTATTCAATTAACAGCTCCCTGGTAGAGCCACTTACTTTGGGGTTGTTCTTTTATTTGTTGCAGTTATATAATTATATATTTATTATATATACGAATTATATATTGAAATAACTAAACACCTTGATGTTTAGGTCACATTTCAGAGATGTTTCAAATTTAAGTGATGTTTGATGGATACTTTGGTATAGTCAAATGATAAACAGTTCCTGTTACAAATAAACCAAGAATATTTCCTCATATTTGCCTTAGTATAGTATCTAAACAAAGGGTCAGGGATATGTGTTGGGGACCAAATTCTTCTGGAAGGAATGAAGGAGGTTCCTTCCTTGTTTTTTCACTCTGTCACATTTCCACTGAGCTGGATGAGGAACCTACCAATACCCCTGTGTCCTTTTGAACTTTGCAGTTCCCACTGGCACCACTTCACATAGCATAAAGCAATTTGTTTTCATTAAAAAGAACATTAAGGTGATGTAGCTGAAATTGTTCTGTGCCCTAAATCTGTATAATTTGTTGCTCTTGAGCAATTCGGCTCAGCTTCCATTAGCACAGGCTGAGATCAACAAACCATTTCATCTTCCAGGCCTGTCACATCAAGTATTTTTTACAGCACTGTTATAACTTCATTTCAGAAAGTGACTGTGACAAAGAAGGCACTGCATTAGATTCAGCATCAATAGCAATCTAATTTGCTTCTCAGAAACTTCATTAGCCAAAAATAAATTAGAAAGTGACATGTGTACAGCATAAGCAGTTCAAAATCATTGAGAAATGAAGCCCTTTGACAAAGCAGTGCATGCCCCAGCAAAAGCATCCTTGGCCACCAACAATTCCTTAGCAGTGGCATGACTATTGCTGGTTCCATTCTGTCTGCTCTTATCAGCTGCTAGAAAAATATTTGCTTTCAGACTGATGTTCTCTACACTTGCTTGTATTTCTGTCAAGGTTCCTGCTTTTCAAATGATTAGCCAAACTCAGGTTTCAAATATCAGGAAGTTAAAGTCCAAGGAAAGCAGCATCATGCAATAAGAGGGAGGCAGACTTTGGTGAGGGGAGTATGGAGAAGAGCCTCAGCACTCAGCACAGTGGGTGGTTTCTATCGGTCTGGAGGCATTAGGAAGGGCTGAGAAAAATGTGTTCAGCTTCTCTATGCTTTCCTTAGCATAGTGCATTACTTCAAGTGCTCTCTGCCTGCTAGACAAATCCTTTGTGTACTTCAACCCCACTGAATGCTCGTGGTGCATTGCACTGGATGCTCCAGAGTCACCTCTAAGATTCAGCTCTGTTTAGGACTGGTCTGCCTTGCTTGGATCAGATAAATTTTGAATTTTACTTCCTTTAAATGTCTTGCTTTTTAAAAGTCTCGGTTTGCTACATGTTCTGGATCTTTCTGTCCTCCCCAACAGTTTCTACTTTTGAAATTTTACCAACAATGATTTTGTGTCTTATGGATAATGAACAAAAATTTTGAAGAGGTACCAGGCTCCTGCTGATCTTTATAAGATCCCATAGATAACAAATCTGTTTGATGAAGAAAATACTTTTTTGAGCTGTTTATTAGTCACTTCTTTATCCACATAATGCTTTATTAATATTGTATATTGACAGTTTCTAATCAAAATGCCAATACTGTGCTCAGAAAGAACCTTGCAAAAATCTATTATGTCTTTGCAGTTATAAATCAAACACATAATCTCCTCAAAGAATTAAACATTCTGTTTGGCAGGTTTTATCTTCCATAATTATATTTCTACACTTGTCCTTCAGCAGCTTTTTTTTCTTTTTTGTCTAATACCTCAACCCTTCAGTTGCTGAGTGGTGTCAACCTCCTGTTTTTTAATTTGCTACCACAACAGCCCTCTCCTAGACTTCACAACCTGCTCAGGACAACAAGGTTTATCCAACACTTAATACCAGCTAAGTGGACACCCTGTCTTTTTAAAGTCACCTGTCCTGCCAGCTATGACCTTTTCTTCTAGGTATTTAGTTTTCTTTATAAATTTCCTACATTTTACAATACTGGATTTTGATGCTAGAGAAGGCATAAGATAGGGCAGGGTAAATATTTAATTGATGCCTTCCTTATGTTGTTCATTGACATTTAAAGGGCATTTCAGCTGTGCCCATGTAGTGACACAGTGTTTGCTGTAGCACCCAAGGGACACCACCCTTGGGGATCCTGCACAACCCCACACCAGCACAGCAAACCAAACTCTGTTCACACCAGTTTTACCATCAGTGGAGTCCATTCAAATCAATATTTCTCAAACTTGTTGAAAGTACATCCTTATTTTGGCTCCTTCACCTAGCTAGGGCTCCTGTGAGCACAGCTCCCCTCCCAGATTAACAACTGAACTGAACTTGGTTCTGTTCAGAGCTGCACTTATCCGATCAATTTAAAGTGAATAACCTTACTTACTGCATGGCTTGCATTCACCCACTGCAGATGCTTCAAAACCATGTCCAACACCTGCTCACCCATTCTCAGATGAAGCAGCAGTAGTAGGAATGGGAAATGTTTCTCATTGCTATATGAAGTGTCTGTACTGCCAACTACCTTCAGCTGCTTGCACCTGCTCAGCACACCCACTGTGGGGACGAAATGTTTGTACTTTCAGAAAGTAAAGTGTACCTGTCTTTTGACAGTCCCTGAGAGGTCCAAGCAACTGCCTTTCCTCTGCAGAGATTTGTGTTGTGCACCCTGTAGGGGAACCGTGGCAAGTGGAAGGGTTGGCTGAGACCCATCATAGGAACTGTGGCTTGTAGCTCACTATTGCACCAACCTGGGCATCATGACATAAAGGAAGCCTATAAAAAGGTCCTGCACAGCCACTCTCAGTACAGATATTGCTGGTTATCCCTAAGGGCACAGAGGCTGGCCTGGGGCAATTTGGCAAAGAGTGATAAGGAATACACAGCAGAAAGCTGCAAAGTTCTTTACAAGTTCAAGTACAAGCTCAAGTACCAAAAAAAGATCAATTTCCCACCACATACAACAGAGAAATATTGTCTTGTTATTATCTTCACAATTAATAATATATACTGGTCTTTTTTGTATTATTTTGTTCACTTAATCCTCCACCACATTAAGCGCACTACAAACACTACGTATTACCAACCTTTTTATTAAGATCCCTGCCAGTCAGAAAGCATTTGGAGCAACTCTGTGCAGCTGAGAGCAGGTGGTTGGATGGTCAGCAGGTTGTCTGTGCCCGTGTCCAAAAAGAGATAAACATTGTGCAAGCCATACGCTTGCGCAGATCAAAAGATGTCAAGACAAGCAAGAAGATCATAGTTTTTCACCATTGCCATAGAAATCCTCTGTTTCAAGAAGAACCTGTTCTTTCCGTGATCTGAGTTAGCACAGCCTGGTGGCATTTAGTCCCCTATGAGCTTGACTTACATTTCTATTAGGTTTCACTGCTGCATCCTCACATCTGATGGGACTGCAGAACGATATATAGAACCATGAGGAAGTTAAAACACATTAAAAATAAGGTGAGTGATAGTGGATGCTTAGAAACAGGCACAAGAGTGTGAAAGCTGTGGGAGAACTTCCCCAGGAGGCTTTGCCAAGGAACTCCTGAGTCAAGTAAATATCTTTGTACTTTATAATATTTGATATATTCTTTCTTCCATCAACTTTTCCTATTCACTGTTTGAACACATACAGTTGTGACATCCACCAATATCATGTCTCAGTGAGTTCCCCAGTTTAACAACACGCTGTGTATGCCTCTTGTTTTCAAATCTGCCACTAGAAAATTTTAGGTGAGGTCCCTTAGCTTTTTTGTTCTTTATTATGAGAAGTTGAATCATTATTCCCTGTGTGCCTCACAGTTTTATAAACCCTAACATATATTCCTCATGGTGCTCTATTCCTTACACTGAAGATTCCTTTTCTCTGTCACATTGTTCCCTGTATAGGAAATCACCTTTGCTTCACATCTTTGTGCTTTTCCTGCTACTACCATGTTGCTTTATGCTGTAGAGATGTATGGTAAGATACAGACATACAATCATTGCAATATTTTCTTGTTTTCTTTCTGAAATTATTTTCTATAATTTCCTAAAATTGATACTAAAATTAGCCTTTTCAGGCTGCTCCTGAGCTTTGAGTAGACAGTTCAACAACCTCTCTAAGATCTCTTTCCTGAGAGGTAGCCCTTCACTGTGTGCATGGAGTTAAAGCTGTCTTTCCAGTATGCATTATTCCACATTTGTGAATATCACATTTCACCTGGCTTTTTATCATCCAGACACTTTTTGCAAGATTGTACTACAACTGTGTACTGTCAGCTTTCAGTTTTATTGCTCTGAGTCAGCTCATACCAGCAGCAATCTCTGTTCGTCACTCTTTCAAATCGTTTATGAAGATGTTGTCACATGACCCCTATGATTCATATGATCTAAAGCCTGGAAATCCTGTGGGACTTCTCTGGTAATCATCCATGCCCAAGAACACTTCCTGCCTAGTCCTACCTTCTTTTTTCTGTCTTCAAATGGTGATTTACTCATGCAAGGCCCTTCCTTCTCAGGAGGTTTATGAGGAGACAAGATTGCAGACTTACCCGGAGTTAGTGAGCATGAGACAAAATGCACCTTGCCTGCTCTCCACAGGAGAACACAAGTAGGTTAGCTACATGGGACCACACTGATGCCTTACACTGGCCTTGCTTCCTGTAGCAGAGCATCACCATGGGATGAAATAGGTAAGTGTACAAAAGATTTGGTATTTTCCTGTTTGAACAAAAAGAGATGATCATGACCTGCTGGTTTGGGCTCCTCTGACCTGCTGGTTTGGGCTCTTCTGACCCCCTTCTTCTGACCCCTGTCCTAATCTAAAGGCACCTGGAAGAAGAATATTTGAATGTACATTAAACTCTTGCAGGCTGATTCCTGAGTGTGCATTTGACCAGCAAAGGGTCAGATGCCTGGTAAATCACTAGAACACTGCTGTTCTCACTGCTGGCAGTGTTGCACAGCACACACCTTTTGCAATGAGAGGGTGAAAAATTTCATCAGGGGAGGTGGAAGATGTTGCTGGTTTATGGGTCTGCTGTGGGGAGCTTGGAGGTGCTTCCAGAAGAGCAAAGGAAAGAGGCAGTGCCACCTGCACCCATGCCTTGAGGACATGAGCCAGCAGTGATGTGAGGCAACACCAACTCACAGTTGGTGAAGCACTTATCACCAAGGCTCCTGCTTTCTGCTCTCCATGGCTGCTTGGGGAGGAGTGAAGAGCATCATCTGCTGAGGACGACCCCAATCCCCAGAGCCTGAGTGCTGGCACAAGACACCTCGACATTCTAGTGTCAGTAGAGAGAAGAGCAAGTTTTCATTGTGTTTCACTTTGGAGCCAAAATTGGAGAGGTTAAGTCTTTTAATTTTTTCTTGATGTGTCTAATTTTCTTACACAGGCTGATGCACACTGTAGTGCCTTTATGCCCTCTTGAGAATGTGGAGAAGCTCATGCAAATAAGGCTTGTTAATAAACATAATAACTCACCTTCAGTGAATACTGCATAGTTCAGAGGTCTTTGAATACGTAATTCTGTTATCTAGTGGTTGTAATGAATCATACTTGCTTGTGAAATCCTATTTGCCTACACTTTAAACTCTGCCAGCATCCCATTCTGATATAGGAGATTTGCTAATGAGCACTAATTCAGAAATAAAGCAATCATTGCTAAGAAAAAAATGGTTGTGATATTCTTCCTGTAAAGATAATAGTATTATTTTAAAGAATATAATAATGCAATGAATACCAAATGTTGCATTTGGTGATAATTTGCAGAACTTTTTTTCCTGTGGTGAGTGTGAGCATTGGGTTGTTTGTCACTTAGGGATGCTGAGGCTGTAGTGCAACAGGTAACATAATGCCTCTGCTCTGGGAGTCTGAGCTGGTGGCCTGTGCAACTGTGTGTTTCTTGCTTTGGTCTGTGGGTGCTCAACTGGAGCCAAGCACAGCCAAAGCTACAGGAGATGCTACAGAAATCAGACTCACCATCACTTTCCTTCTGTAGGCCTGCTCAAAGGAGTTTATGATTACAAACCCTTAACCAGCATGTCTCACAAAAAGCCCATCAGAAAGCAAAGGATTTCACTTTTAATTATACTCTGTGGTGAAATGAGAGCTTGAGGCAATGTGGTTTGATGATACCCAGTCCCCTTTTGGAAAATTCTGCCTGCAGCTTTGGAGGATAGGAAACTCACTCATTCAAAAACCCAGAAAAATGAAAACCATAAATGCTTCCTAACCTGAACAGGACACAAGTGAACTGTGCAGGCATTGTGAATCCACACCCTACTGTTCCGTGGGTCTGGTGTTTACAAATGCAAACAGAGAAGGTGCTCCCTGACACAAAGCTGGCTTCCTAAAGCCTGGAGGGACAGCCCAGTGCATCCCTCATGGGCATAGGGCATAGTTCCTATGGGCACATTGGATTTCAGGGAGTATCAGGCATCACTATTGGGCTACAACTCCCCACACTGATGATATTTAACCCTCAATTTCCCTCCCCTCTTTTCCACAAGATCCCAGATTCCCTTGTTCCTCACATCTGCTCTCTGTAATGCCTTCAAACTCCTACAATGCCAACACCTCCCATATCTCTTACTAGACCCTGAACTTGCACCCATGGAGCCATTCACATCCCCAGCTCCCCATCACTGCAATAGCCACACTCTCCATCACTCTCCAGCCCAGAAAACATCCAGATTCCCACTTGCCTGCCCCTTGGGCTGGGCAAAACTAAAGGGAGGCATCTTGGCCGCTAGCCAGCAGTACATATGTGCCACTTGGCCAGCCAAATGGTGTGTGTTGTCACAGCCAAGAGCCTGACTCGGGGCCCCACAGCCCAATGGGCCACTTGGCTGCTCCTCGTGGCCTCTGGAGGGGCTGTGTGGCTCCCACTCCCCCTCAGCAGCTGCAGGACTGAGCAAGTCACCTCATGGACCATATGTTGCACAGATTTTGCCCTACTTTCTCTCTCTGGTGCTGCATGGTTGCTATCCAGGAGAGAGCTGGGCATGGTCAGGAGTTTCTTTTGGACACTGGTAGTCCTTCTGTCACGGGTAGGAAAGAAACTGATTTTTTAGAGTTCTTGGGGATATATTACCTTGAAGGGGGGATGCTAAGAAATGAAAGTAATTTCATAAGCTAATACTGACAAATCCAAGAGCCTTTCAGTAGAAAATAGCCCTGCTGAGACATTATAAACTTACCTTTCTCCCCACTCTCAGCTTGTTGTACATAAGAGTTTCAAAAAATGAGATTTTTTTCTGATCCTATTAATGTAGTCTACTAATTCTGCATATGATGCTAAGACTAAAATAAGCATGGATTTTAGTGGGGGAATGCATCAAGGAATAGATGATTTTTCATTAACAAAGCATCTTATTTTCAGGTAAATATCTGCAATAATACAAGAGGAGGAAACTGATCCATGAGCAGAACCTGTCTCTGGTTGCTGAAGCCTTTCATAAGACAGTAATAGCTACTTAGCATGGAGGATCTGGAAACTGCTTTAAAAATGGTGCTTGGCTGATATCAAGCCAGTATTCACATCTCTGAAACCAGGAGCCTCAGTGCAAGTGCTGACAGACAGGCAGCACCCATGGGCTCTGACTTGGGCTTCAGAAGATGTTGCTCTGCTGTCAGGCAAGTGCAGTGATCTTTGACCAAGCTAAAAAGCAGGGACATAGGGAAATACATATATTTCATTTCAGTGTTGAAGCAGAGTCAGTGAGAAAGCTGAACCTGCAGTTCAAACCCTCCAAAGGACAACTTTATATAAATATTTTTTATCAGGCATGTCGTATAGAAAAAAGAATTTGGATTTGCTAGATGACTTTGCTTAAAGCAAACTAAATTTCCTGCTGTAGAATGGTTCATGTTCCTTGGCATTCAGTACATTATTCAAGGGAGGTAGCTTTGCCTGACGACAGTGTTTCAGTATCGAGGTAGAGAGACGCCAAGCATACATAATGTTTTCAAGCTGCAGAAGGAGAGCTGTGCAGAAATGTGCTCTGTAGACTGAGAGGTATTTGGTTTCCAAATGGTGGCAAAATGCAGGGTCGACTGCACTGACCTTCACATTTTGATGCACCTGGTACCCAGGAGGGTTTGTGTCAGTGAGTGGGTGAACTGTTTTCCTGTACAGGGAACACCACAGACGCTGTGCCAAGGAGCAGCCTCAGGGAAGCAGCCATGGATAAGCCCTCCCTGGCACGGAGGAGTTCCCTCATGAGCTGGTCCAAGCAGATGAAATGAATTCCCACCTCAAAACTTCGTCCTGTCTTTTCTGAGAGCAAGGAGGCTACTCCCTCTCTAACCTTCATTACACAAGCACTCCATTAATGCAGGCCTTTAAGCACAGCCTTAGATTTTCATATCCTGTCTTGGAAACTAACTTAGGAATATCTAAAAGGCCCCAGATTTCCATTTCTGTTTGTTATTTTAAACAGCAAAAAGGTCTTTGTGCATGAAAAATTTGTTCAGCAATTACCAGTACCAGTCAGTTCTGAGGGAGCTGTATTCCATGCAAAGCCACAGGGCAGGTGGGTGTGAATTATCCTACAGCTGCCTTGTTTTTCTGAAAGCACATGATATTAACTCATGGTCAGCACTGTGTGAGATGCTGGCAATGAATTTACACTAAGTGCTACTTTGCATCTCCCTCTGACTTTGGTATAGCTGACAGTGGTTGCACATGGGCTTCTATTTTACGTGGCTCATTGGTTTGTGTAGGAAAGCAGTTTTGGTGTTCTTACACAGCTTTTGATAACTATCTCACACAACTGGATCTCTGGCTGTTTGCTTCATTGAAGAAGTATCAGAGCAGTTAGTTCTGCTTCATAAGCTCTAATAGTTCAAAGCAGGGAACAAAAATGGTACAGATTTGATTTTAGCCAGAACAAGGTCCACAAGAAAATAGAGCTTGAAGAGATCTTGAAATACTTTCTGGTCCACCTTCCTGCTCCAAGACAGGATTGGGTCTCCCTGACAAAATACTGGCAAATATTTCAAGGGAAAAGATCGTTTGTGGCCAACTGTGTCCAATAAGGCAATCAGACCTGGTCTGGATATGCTATCACCTGTGTATATTCTGTGAGGACAGCTTAAGCATTTGTGTGTCAGTGTAGTCTAGTATAGACATGGTCATGAAATTACCTTTTAAATCCTTCCTCTAGAAGCACCATTCAAGTCTGAGCTGTTCTCCTGTGGGTGAAAAGGAAAGAGCCATTCTGCAAGTGCTCTTTGCTGCCCAGTGCAGCCAGCTGCTGGTCAGGTGGTGAGATACTGCTCTGCCTCCCCATCCCTCTTCCTAAGGCTCAAGGGTCACTTTACTGTTATATTTAGACAAGGGTGTCCTATGGTGGTTAAGATTTTCCAGACAGCATTTTTAAACTATTGATGCAAACATTATTTCCTGGGCCAGTGATGTTGACATGTGAATATAAATATCCTGTGGGTGTCTCTGAATGTTGTCACTGAAAGGCTGGTGCTCAGACACGGTGTGACCCCTGGATTTAGGAGGTGCCAGCAGCATTTCCTGTAATGGCAGCAGAATGACTGTGAGTTTATACTATTAGGCAGGGTCTATGTCAATGGAACCTGGAAACAAGAGCTATTTGCAGCTCTGCTGTGTCTATCTCACCTTGACTCCCATTTACATTCTGTCTTTGTCCCTCCCTTTATAAGATGAGAATAAAAATGCAAGCTAGCCATTAAAGGCTGGTGCCAGGGGTAAGCAAATGAAATATATAAAGCATTAGATGTAAAAACACTAGGAAAAACTCCCTGAAAATGCTGTCAATTTATCACTGCATTGCTCAGATAACAGTGGCACAAGTATCACTGTGCTGATGATATATCTGGTATTTGCTTCTCAGAGATATTCTCATGTAAGTTAAAGTAATTGCACATGGATTTATTGTCCATTTATCTACTTGTCTGAGCAGTGGCCCATCAATGTTCAGCTGAGTAGCACAAGAGCACCCTGCAGATAACCTTCCTACACCAGAGATCAGCTTGTTTTCAAAGTGGTTGCAGACTGAAATCTGAGACAAAACACATGATTGATACTCCATGGCTTAGAGAGTCAAACTAATGCCTTATGATTCATCTATGATTTATAAGTAAGTACTCGCACTGATATAATGATGGGATCACTTGATGACTCACGTGTGATTTAACATGTCTGCAAAGTTCGGGTGTGTGTCACTCCACAAAACTTTGCACTGCATGGATGGGTTCACTGCCTCGGCTCTGCCCCCAGGCAGGTTCCCCAAGCCCCTGTTGGGGAGCAGCAGGGAGGCCAAGGGTGCTCCTTCTCCCATGCAGCCTGTCCTCTTCGAAGTCCAGACGGGCCTGATGCAAAAGGTAGAGGCACAGTGACACGTTTTCCAGAGTTTTGTTGTTGCAATTTCTCTACTTCAACAAACAATTGCTATGGCAACCTTGCTGCTGCTCAAGTCTTCTCACTTCCTATTTATTCTAAAACATAACTACAAACTATGACTGCTCCAAACACTTACATATTTAAGCTATTGAAATCTTCAGATGAGAAAGAGTGGGCAGAAAAACGTGATCAGCCCAGAGCATATGGTGACCCTTCAAGGCTTCAGCTCCGTGCAGATTTTATATCTGAATTTTAGCCAGAAAATTGCAGTTTTCATTGATGTTATGGTCTCTGATCAAATAGGGAAGGCTTTTATGGCCACAGTAGGCTGAGACCTGGTGGTGCAGATCAAGAAGGAAGGATGCTGAGCATTTGGTCTTCCCCTTGGATGCTGCACCATGCCCAGGGCTAGGGGAGATTGATCTGCTAAAATGAAACATTTATCAAAAGGCAGTTCACTGTAAACTTTTGCAAGATACAAGATGTTCATACATCACCTGAGGGGATGCCTAAGTGGAAGGCAGAGGGACAAAATAACCCCAAACAACATAAAACTCCAGGACAAGGCATGACCTTCTCTGCATTCCCAGCAGATTTTGCCACCACACACACAAACCCCCCTGGGCACCCGCAGGTCCACCAGACTGCTGAGCTCTAATAAGACACTTTCACCCTCCTCCTATTTTTAAAGACTTACAATGATTACTAAGACTCTTGCTTGTTTTTAAGACCAATTTATGTGGGAATTTGAAGGAAAGATTCACCACAAGGATCTTGCTAAAGGTCCTTGTAGCTTCTGAATGGGCTCTGTTTTAGGGACGCCTGGTCCTGTAGAGCTGTGCAACATGATGCCTGCTTGCTTCTTGAATCACTGGGTTTCATGTTCTTTCATGAAAAAATAGTTTTTCATTGTAGAGAGAGTAACTGTGGTGTTGCTGAGAGAAAGACTTGTGTCTCCTCTGTGCTCAGAGGGTTCCTGTCCTGCTTTATCTCTCGGTACAATCTAAGTAACAGCACTGAGAAGGGACATCTGAGACCAGCTTCTGAGCTGATGTTGACTGAAAACTCATCTCTTCTGCCTTGGGCTGCCTACAGATATCAAGATCTAAAATCAGCTCCTGGGCCTGCCGCACAGCATGAATTTGGGGAAAATAATTTGAATTGTCTATGCACAACCTTCCAGGTACACAAAGTGAGGATAAGAGGAATTGCTTGTTGAGGTTTACGAGATTCGGTATAATCATGCTTTGAGATCTGACTAACGGGACAGAGTTCAAGCATTTATTGTTTTCTTTGGCTCGGGTCTCTCCCTGTAAAAACAGTCACAGTTGTCATGCTCTAAAACTATTTGTGTGAGAGGTTTGATTCAAACCCCTAGAAGGAAATCAGGAGCCATGGAAGGAAAATGCAGACAACTGCATGGGGTGGGAAGAGGCTTTCCTGCAGAGGTGAGTCAGTTCCAGGGGACAAGGGTGGTTATGTCCAAAAACAACAATGCAGAAAACAGGCACACACCACTGCCCCAACAGCATTGTCCACTTGAGGAAGATGATGGGTTTCATCTGCAAGTTTCTTCCCCTCTTAATTCATCAAGCAGGTTTCTCATCTGCACTGAATGCCATCACATCTGTATTTGTATTTTTGGAGCTCATGTCAACCTGGCCTTTGAAAAATACCCTGGCCACATCCTTCTCTTGGTCCAGAGGCAATTCAGAGTGACTCCAAGGAAGGATTTATATCCAAGAGTTAATTTATGTTTTCTTACATTTTTTGAAGGCAGGTTGATTAACATGCATTAGTGTTCATATTCCTGTAGCTCTCACTAATCGTTCTCTTGTATTTGGGCTGATTATACTAAACTCAGGATATTCTGGACTGTTACTCTTTGGGTAATGCTGGTAACAAGCATCTGCTCTTTAGTGTTCCCACAGTGCCATTGCTGCTGAAAGGCTTCTTCATCCTCTGTGAGTGTGTAAGTGGTGCTGGGCATAACAAAAATATTATCCTGAATTATTAACCCCAAGCATGTTTGGAGCAAAAGCTTAACCATTTGGTGTGGTTGTTAAGTAGAGAAAAAGATCCCTTTAGAATCCTTAAAAAGAACAGGATAAAAAGATCTTCACATTAAAAAGTTGGCAGGTAAATTACCTTATATGAAACTAAGTCTAGTAATACCCATGACTGCCACCTACACAGGAGTCTGGGAGCAGAAGCAAGACAGAAATTATTTCCCCTGCAGAGAACAAGCCCTGGCATTTTATCCACTTTTGTCTCTCTCAGGAAGGGAGAGACGAAGAGAGAAGATCTTCAGGGAAGAGAAAGCAGCACCTGTCTTACCCGCAAGACACCTACAGTCCTCATGGACCTGGTGGCCCACAGGGACCATGCCAGCCTCCCTTCATCATCCTCCCAGAGAGTAACAGGGGCAGAGCAGGCCCTGATGGTCGTTTGAAGGGGGCATGTGAGGTGCAGAGGATGGGCAGGGACCTCACTGCCACTCACCATCTGCATTCCACCCTCTCACAGTCAAAGCCAATCATCTCTTCAAACTCACAGGCATTTTTCACTACTCTGCTTTCCCTGAGAGCCTTTCCAGGTCCCTCCTGCTCTAACACACCAGAATCATAATTTCATTTTCAGTCTCAAGCCACTCCTGAGCAGAGCAGCCCATTTGCTCTTGCAGTGCCACTGCTGGCACCAGCTGTGCCATCCCCTAGCTTGCTCATCATCTTTATCACTAATGTTTGCTGCACTAATGGAGATCACTGCCATCCCTACTCTTCCCTCAGTTCACTAGGTGAAATTAAACTTATTTTCCTTGCATTGGCCAAGCTTTCCCCCAAGTCATCACCAGAGCCTGGTCTACTTTCCACAGCCATAGGACAGTCTGTCCCTGTGCTGGACTAGCACTGCCTCTTAGCTCCCTCCTGCATTTCATGCCAAGGTGGTATATATTAATATATATCCTTAATATATTAAATAAGTTTGGCTCTAAGACAGTAAAATCAAAGAAGTGCCATTGCTTGAACAGGGAAGTTTGGTAGTCCAAGCATGGATGGAGGCACCCCTCATGCTGTGAATCCAAATAACCTCATTGATTTCAGTAAATTTATACTGACTTAAACCTGTGACAATTTACGTATTGCATATTTAAGAACAAACATGAATTGGAATCTTAATGCAAAATTACCTTGACCTCTGTGAATATTAAGGTAGCCTCCACCCATAAGCTCTCAGGATCTGGATGCTGTAGGTCAGAGCACAAGGGTAAGGACAAATCACTTCTCAAGCAGCAAACAGGGACTGCAACAATCACAGATATCTTTCTGTGGTGAAAACCAAAGTAATTATGCTGAGGCTGAGGACATCATACACAGCTCTTGGCATTTACTGTGAGGTTAAATCCAACTGGTCACAAACTATGAAAGTGCAATGAGGAAAAATTAGTAAGAACATGTCTGTAAGGTGGTAGTAAAAGCTAGCCTTGGATATTGCCCAGGAAGTCAGTCTGAAAGTCTGTATCGGTAAATTTGTCTGTGCTGTAATTCTGCTGGTACTCAACCAAGGTGAGTAGCTGTCTTCCTCTAAAGTAGAGAGGCCCTGCAGAGAGACCTTGACAAACTAGAGGTCTGGGCAATCACCAACCACACAAAATTTTACAGAGGCAAGTGATGGATTCTGCACTTGGGATGTTGGAACCCTGGCTGTGTGTGTGTGTGTGTGTGTGTGTGTGTGTGTGTGTGTGTAGACTGGGGAATGAGATGCTGGAAAGCAGTGCCACGGAAAGTGACCTGGGGGTCCTGGTTGAATATGAGCAATAGGATGTGAATAAGAATATGACCTGGGCAAGTTGAATATGAGTGAGCAGTGCCCTGGCAGCCAGGAGGGCCAACCGTGTCCTGGGGGGCATCAGGCAAAGCATTACCAGCTGGGTGAGGGAGGGGATTGTCCCACTCTGCTCTGCACTGGGGTGGCCTCACCTTGAATATTGTGTGCAGTTTGGGGTGCCACAATACATGAAAGACATCAAGCTATTGGAGAGTGTCCAAAGAAGGGCAACAAAGATGGTGAAGGGCCTTGAGGGGAAGCTGTAGGAGGAGAGGCTGAGGGCACTTGGTCTGTTCATCCTGGAGAAGAAGAGGCTGAGGGGTTGCAATTACAACTTCCTCATGAGAGGCAGAGGGGCAGGCACCAATCCATCCTCTCTGGTGACCAGTAACAGAACTCGAGGAAATGGCCTGAAGTTGTGTCAAGAAAGGTTTAGGCTGGGTATCAGGAAAAGGTTCTTCACCCAGAGGGTGGTTGAACACTGGACCAGGCTCCCCCGGAAAGCTGTCACAGCATCAAGTCTGACAGAGTTCAAGAGTTTGGACAATATTCTCGGGCACATGGTGTGATTCTTGGGGCTCTCCTGTGCAGAGCTAGGAGCCGGACTCAATGATGCTTGTGCATCCCTTCCAACTCATGATGTTTTGATTCTTTAATTCTATGACACAGGCTTGCAGATTAAACCCCCTGTAAAATAAAGAATCCCAAAACTGTTCCACGATCAGAAATTCTTAAGGTGCAGAATGGGAGAATCAAGTAAAGGCTCTGCTGTGCTGCTCCTCAAAAAGAAAAAAAAAATTTGTCAAGCATACTGTAAAATCACTTGTAGCTTGGGCTCACTTTCCATACTTGAGTGATTGATTTCTTGATGTAAGCAAATGTGGGATTTTCCAGGCATGTCACAGCAGCACAACTCTTTCTCAGGAATTCTTGGCAAATAAGTCTGAAAAGGGTGAGGCCACATTCTAAGACAAAAATTGTGGGGTAGGATGGTTTGCAAATGCACTGACAGCTGTGATCTGTTGTGGTTTTCCTGGTGACTATCAGTTCTACATGCTTTTTCTCACTTTGATACCCTGAAAAATAAATGCAGTCAACAGGCAGAGAATACGCATAATGAGGAGGAGGCCACGATGCAAACTTCTTTCATATGAGACAACCGAGAAACACAGCAAGGTTGATTTTTGTGGGGAACCCAAGACAACCCTTTGGGACCTGTGTTCTCGAGGAGGTGGCTGCACTGATTGCTTTGCACTCATGTCTCATGATGCAACCCCTTGCCTGGGAACTGGGAGTGTGTGTGCAACTTGTGGTGGAGCTGATGTGGTCAGAGCAGGCTGAGCTCTGCTCTGGTGCTGCCCAGTCATGATAAACACCTTCCTTTAACTTTCATGATCCAGCTGCATCCCAGACTCAAGTGTTGCTAGCAGAAAACAGAACAGGTCTTTCATATTGAAAAAGGAAGAAGGTCCTGTGACACTTGTCTCAAAGACCATTAGCCAAAGTTCTCTAAACTTGCCATTTTGGATTGTCACATGGTGGTTTATTGCTGTATGCAATCCAGACAGCTCTCACAGTTTTCTGATGAGCCTCAGAGAGAGGCGCTCTCTGCTTCATGCCATAAAGCCAGGTCATCAACAAAAACAAAAGCAAAGCACCTTTTGGAAGGGCTATAACCCCTAACTCTACTGATTCAGCACAGCAGTGCTAACAAAGACAAAAGGAGTTAAATCTGTGCTTGTCTTACAGTGGTTACTGAATCATCACCCAAAGTTACTCTGGGCTTTACCCTGAGAAACCTCTCATACATAGAATGATAGAAACACTTAGGTTGGAAAAGATACCGAGGTCCAGCTACACAGAGGAGCCCTTTCCCTGGGGTGCTGCCTGGTGCTGAGCCTTGCAAGGGCTGTGGATGGTGAACGGGGTCAGTGTGAGGGCTGGGGTGGGGCTGGAGCCAGGGCTGCATCCCACGGCTCCAACACTTGCCCTCGACTGTGTGCAACAGCCTCAGGTCCTTTTCTGCTGGGCCACTTTCCAGCCACTCTGCCCCACACCTCTAGCACTGCCTGGGGTTGTTGTGACCCAAGGGCAGGAGCTGGCACTTGACCTTGTTAAACGTCATACAATTGGCCTTGGCCCATTGATCCAGCCTGTCCAGATCACTCTGCAGAGCCTTCCTACCTTCCAGCAGACCAGCAGCCCCAAACAACTTGGTGTAATCTGTGAACTGAGTGAGGATGCCCTTGATCATAAAGATAGTAAATAGGACTGGCCCCAACACTGAGTCCTGGGGAACACCACTAGTGACCAGCCTCCAGCTGGATGTAATTCCATTCACCATCACTTGCTGGGCCTGGCCATCCAGCCAGTTTTTTACTCAGTGAAGAGGACATCAGTCCAAGCCTTGAGCAGCCAGGTTCTCCAAGAGAATGCTGTGAGAAACAGTGTCAAAGGCTGTAATAAGGTACAGGTAAACCACATCCACAGCCTTTCCTTCAACCACTAAGCTCCTGGTGAAGTTTCTTAAACAGGATTTAATTTTCTTTCTCTACAGATGTTTTAATTTTCTTGGGGGAGGTTGTCTCCCCACTTGTCAGGAGAGCACAGGCCACCAACTAGCTCAGATGCAGAATAATGGCTAAAACCATTGCTTCAAATTGCATGTTTGAGAAAGGGTTCTTGGAACCATATAATCCCCATATTGAGAAACCATAAGAGAGGGCTCTGCATATGTGGGGATGGTCACACTGGAAATTTAGTAGATATGTTATTATGAGTGGTGCCTGGCATTTATCTGGAGAGGGTGGGAGAACTGAATGCTCTGTGTGGTATCTCAACAGCAGAGAAAGAATAAAAGCAAGCCATTGTGGCATGAACAACTCTGAAATTAGACTTGGTTGAACTACTTATTATAAAATGTATTCAGCATGCACTTACTTCTCTTCTGGCCAGTATATGGCCCATGAATCAGCTCTGGTTTTCCCTAATTGTATTCACCAACCCTGTTAAGTAGATTGAATGAATGACA
Source organism: Xenops minutus (assembly GCA_035221455.1). NCBI lineage: Eukaryota > Metazoa > Chordata > Aves > Passeriformes > Furnariidae > Xenops > Xenops minutus. The sequence goes on from JAWWEE010000105.1 coordinate 101,144,717, forward strand.
AATTTTTAGTTTCCTGGCTTTCCAGAGTATTTGCCTCAATTACATCTGATAAAAGGCCATTCCCTAGCATAGCAGCATATTTACTTGCAATTAAGTGTCTGTTCTTGGTATTTTTACAGCTAGAGCAAGAAGATAAACCCTTAATAAGCAGAAAATGTTATTCTGCTAAAATCAGGGAAACACCAGGACTTGCAAATGTGACATTAATACCTAGCAATTGTTTGAAACTGCTCTGAGCAGTTTTTCTGAAAATCCCTTAAACCTTCTTTACATTAAATCTACTCTACGTGAGTAGTGTACATGAAATACGCAGATTATTCATGGTGATTATTTATTTGCAAAGCCTTGACAGCAGCCAGGGAGGGAACTAGAAACGCTCTGTGTCTCTCCAAGACAAGAATGTGGATTTTCTTGCTGTTCCTCCCCAATTCTCTCACTTTATCTCATGACTCAGCTGCCTGATGCAAGGGTTTGCAATTACAGCTTTGCTGATTAGCTCCCCAAGTTGTGGGCTGTGGTTTCTAGACTTCAGATGCAATTTCGACAAATGTATGGATTTTACAAATTCACTTTTGAGAAACACTTTTCTGACCAATTTCATGGATTTTCTTGCTGATAAAACCCAATGACTTAACATGCAAGCCACCTGGAAGCCAAGACACAAAAGCCAGTGATAGGGCAAGCCAAGACTCAGTTTTTCCTCTTAAAAAACCACTCAGTTGTTTGTTTAGCCCAGGTATAACCTCAGTGCAGAAAAGATGCTCCAAGCAAGCTCCCTCTGAGTGCTGATGAGCCCTAGACACCACTGATCCAGCCCCTTGGTGTCCATCCACTGGACTTGGAGACAGCCTGAAAGCAGGCATTGCCTCCTGTCACGGGACTACTTCACAGACAAAGCCAGAACTAAAGACTAGAGGAAAGTTCCTACTGTTTGTGCCTGCAGCTGAAATAATCTGTCCCAGACCAGCCAGCTCAGCTGGAGGAAAGGCCCCGGGGGGGTGACATGGTCTCTGCTTCCTGTTTTTCTCTTCGCAGTGTAAACGGGTTTCTCAGGTCTCCAGAGGCTTGCCTGAACCAGAACCTCAGATCTGAGCATCCTTGAACTTTTGGCAAGTTTGGATTCAGTTTGGGATGCAGAGATTTCAGGTCAGATGTATTTTTAATAATATTTATCCTCAGAAGGCTCTGCTCATCCTCCTGCACCACACGACTGCAGGAGTGCTGCTGTACCTGTGAGCCTCCATGTTGGGTTAAAGGGGGAGGGCAAATCTCAGCCTGCCCAGGGGCTGTGCAATTTTGTTTTGCCATGGTGCATTATATGAATTAAAAATATATATCCATATAAGGGAGATCTGTCGCTGGCAAACCCCAGTTACACCATGGGGGTAAGCTGGGGAAGAAGCCACCCTTCCCTATCTACCCTTCCTAGCTTCTTCCAGTAGTGCATGAAACATCAGTAACACATTTCAGCATTCAGAAAAAATAATTTCCACTGAAAGTCTTGGTTTTATTAAACTTCCATTAGTCTTCTCTTTATTTTTAGAAGTTTGATTTGGGGCATACAATATTTATAAATGTAGATGTAAAAATTAGTGGTCTGGTCTGAGATACAGACTGGAACTAAACCACCAGGTTTCTGCGTTAGTATTTACTGCTCTCACAAGAAATAGTGCAAGTCAAAGGAACCAGATCGTTCAGTCTTGTACTGTAACTTTTCAGCCCCAATTAAGACAATTTTCAGTTAGCCTTTTGCTCCAAGTGGTCATTAAATACTGATTATTAAAACATGGATTAAGATCCTTAGAATTATTCTCACAGCCTCATGGAAAAGGGCTTCCTCAATAAATCTATTTTTCAAGCTCTTTAGTCCAAAAAGGAGCATTTTTCTCTTAGAAAATAAGGTCTGGGTAGCCACTTAAATTTTATTTTATTAGTAGTTTCTGTGGGCTGAATAATGAGGTTGGTGTCACACTTTTCCATTGGGTGCCACTGGTGTAGGCACGAACCCTGCAAAGAGTGGAGTGGGCAACTGGGCTACATGGAGTTTTGTCCCTCCCAGCTAATGTGCTGTGGAAAACTCCTTCCATTTATAATTTTGGCCACACATCCCTCAGAAATGTTCAAGCTGCTTATGATGATGCCAAATGGTGCTTGCAATGCTTTGGAAAGGCTATGTGTCAAATCCAGCTTTCTAGCCAGGGCTGCTGATGTCAGATGATGCCAGCTGGTGGTTTCCTCACACTTTTCCAATTATAGCCCTAAAGCATGCAGGTGAGGTTTGGGCATCCCCTGGCCCCTGTATGCACAGTCCCTCTCAGTCTTTCAGCAAACTGCAGAGTTACAGGGTAGCCAAAAGTGTGTGCAAGTTCTTGGGTGCAATCTCAGCAGTATTTGTGTTTTCATGCCATTGCAATGTCTTCCTACTGAGCTCAGGCAGAAATGACTTCTGAGACAAGGGAAAGGAAGGAATTGGAGCCTCCTCTGCAGCCTCCCTGGGTAAGTGGGGCTTTCTACCTATTAAAACACCAATATGATTCCATTAAAGTAGAAAAGAGTTCCTCCACTAGCTAATGTGCTATTACTTATTAATGTAAAACCACCACCACCACAGTGTTTAGTGAATTATCTATCTTCCTGCAACTAGGTTTTTTTTTTCATCTCACAGGGTTTACTTGCACTTTGGTATTTGTTGCCTAGGACCAAAAGAAATCCCTCTGGGCAAGGCCAGGTGCAGCACAACCTGTGGTGGAGCACCCTGCCTGAGTTAGGGATGGTGCAGGACCTGCACAGGTCACCACTGCAAACACCTCACGGGTGAACTGCAGAGCCTGCAGAGGACACTTGAATACACAGACAGAAAATCACTTGTAGAAAACTCAGAGAAAGATATTTGGGGCTTTTGAATGAGACCTGCCTTTCCTCTGACTGCTTATGCTGTGTTGGGGTTGAGTGTCCCAAGACAATTTGATTGCTGGGGAGTCACTCACTGGGGAGACCAAAGGCTGAAAAGATAGAAGCTGTCGAGAAAACAGGCATGGCTCAAAATCTTCCACTAACAGCTGCCACAATGCAGGCTGCTGCTTTCAGTTACATATCCATCCTTATAAATTTTAACTCAAATATTAACTCTCCCCACGAAATCTGCAAGTTCTAGACTGTTCCTATATGTCGCATCATATCTCTTGCCAGAAAAAAGCTAGCAAAGCTAGTTTCTGCATTAATGAAAAGATGGCATTAAAGACAAAAACAGAAGCAGAAAAAATAGTTTAGTCATGAAGAAAAGAATTCTAGCTACAACTACCAAATCTGCCCTCTGATCCAAGGTGGCATTTACTCGTGGGCAAGTAGAAAGCAGGGGTGTAGGCGTGGAAGGGGTTAGTTTTTCTCATGCTTTGTGTGCTTTCTCGTGATTATTTGGGTATTCTGATTAATTACCCTACATGAACAGGAATTTCATCCTCCCAATGTTACCTGGAAGCTAATAGCATTGGAAGAAGGGAAAGCATCTCCTAAGTAAAGGCATTAGGAGTGTAGATAATGGCTTTTAGCCTTCTGGTTCCCAAATACTCTCTGTCCCTGTGGGGGTTTCATAAATCACGGTCTCCAGAGCTGCTCTCAGGCTGGTCCTTTCAATCAAATGTGCACAGTGCTTTTGAAAGCCATCATGTGCAGAACAAATCTATCTCCCTCACAGGGGAGACGATGTTGTGGCTTGTCACTGGATGGGGAACAATTGTGCCTTCATCTGAATGCAGCATGCATACTCCTCCTGAGCCCACAACAGGCAATGCTTTTCTGGGATCAGGAAGCATCACTGAGGACAAAGCCATTGGTGGACATGAATTCTGCTGTTGCCAGCAGAAGAGTAGTGCCAAGCAAGAGTAGTGGCATGACAGGGAGCATGTGGCTGCTTTGGTGTTCCCAAAAAGCTCAAAAGAAGCCATAGTGCTAATTAGTTTGCATAATTAATTAACTGAATCTCTTCTTATGTTGCCTACCCTAACCTCTCAGCTGCAAAAGTGAAGAGAGACCTAGGTCGGTTCCTGTTTCTTACCTCATTAAAGATCTGCTGCTGGAAGTGCTACTGCCCATGTTCAGGGGCAGGGGGCCAGTCCACACCCTCCAGCCTTCAGGTCATCTCCTCCCACACATTGTTTAATCACTTCCTGACCTGTGCCACCCCAAGCATGTTCTTGCCTCACCCTGGGGGTACTCTTGCTCCAGCACAGCTGTGCTGTCCCAGTCAGAGGTCTGGATTGTGACCAGTTCCACACTTGGTCCTATGTCGTTTGTTTTGAATTGCTTCTTGTTGTTTTTATTACATAGTGGCATATCAATCCAGCAAAACATGCTGCTGATATATTCTGTAGGAAGGCTTTCAGAAAGTCAGCAAAAACTAAAAATCCCTTCTGAAGAATTCCGTGAGGCAGCTCAAAAATATTCCATCGTTATGTTGGTACTTTCCCATAGCATGATGTGTTTCTTCGTGTATATGGTGCTAATATTGCCCTTCTACAAACTGTCAGAATAGGCTGACCTGAGTAACCCTGCTCTGTTCCAAGGAAGATGAGGAAAAATTGGGCAAGTTTTGATGCTGGGACTGATCTTTGTAGAAAATGGTGTCAGGAGGTGCCCAGAACAACTCTCCCTTGGTGCTGAAGACTGTGGGCATCCTCACCCTGGTGCTGGAGGTATAAAGGGAGGTCAAGGACAGCAGAAGAGTGCATGGAAAATGAGCGTGCATGACACGCCATACCTATTTGCTGCCATCTCCTCTGGCAAGCAACAGTCTTTCACCATGGCACATATGTGTCAGGAACTGATAGGATAGAGAAAATGGGCTCACTGTCTGGTAGCACTGGATATGGGTAATAGGCAATGGTACAGAAATACAGACTGTGCTCTGTCCTTACTGCCTTTCTCAGGTGCAATCGCTGCAGTGAGCATAATGGTCCCACATCAGAAGGTGGCAATTTGGCAGCTGTGACATACGTTATAGTGGATGCTGTGTCTGAAAGCTTTCAAGACCACACTTGCTCTTGCTTATGCCTGTGTCATTGAAAATAGCACTTTAAGGAAAAACAGTTTTGAATTAGTATGTTCCAGCCACCAAAACATGGAAAGGAAGTGACACAGCAGGCTGCACAATGAATAGGAAAGCAGATAAATCCTGGGCCAGATTTATTAAGCGACTGTTTTCAAGTCTAGAAGTAGTGAAAAAAATACACTAATCAGAGCAACAATATCTTATTTTACATTGTGGAGGCTGCTATGAAGTGGCTGCACAGGTAAAAATCAGATTCAGCATGGCTGAACACTTAGGGGCAGTGCCACGTGGGGCTGGGTAGCCCTCCATGCCTTGTGCAATAGCCCTAGTTCCTCCTGGGACTGCTGGTCCACAGGGCTGCTGGGGACCTGGTGCAGGTGCAGCCTTGAGGATGCACACCAGCATGCCAAATGTAAACAGCCTGCTGAGGAACAAGCACTGGGGCTTGGGCAAACACATGTATAATGGAATTGGGCACGATACAGGATTTTTTTCACAGTGCTGTAGGTGGCGTGGGAAGCTCTGACAGTATTATTTCAACTGCTGTGATTCCTAATTATATTTCTTTTGCCTCTAAGTGCTCTCTGCTGCTCTACATTGATCATAATTATTTACCTTGCAAAGGTTATGCAAGGCTTGAATAGCACAAATGTACAATTTGTTTGGAAAATGAGGAATGTTTCTTCATGTAGAAGCTAGATAACATTAGCTTTAGTAACTGGAAGATGGTACCAATTTCTTTCAACTAATTGAAATAAACAGGAGGAGATTCCTTTGGCTATAGATGTAGCTCATAATTTTGAAGGGGTTAAATTATAGATCACTCAGACCACCACCTATAAAATCGAGGTAATCATAGAATCATAGAATGGTTTGGGTTGGAAAGAACCTTAAAGATCATCTAGTTCCATGCCCCCTGCCGTGGTCAGGAACACCTTCCAGAAGAACCAGGTGGCTCAAAGTCCCAGAGTCTGGTCTTGAACACTTCCAGAAATGGGGCATCCACAATTTCTCTGGGCAACATGTTCCAGTGCCTCCCTACCCTCACAGTAAAGAATTTCTTACTTATATCTAACATAAACCTACTGTGTTTTGGGGTGAAGCCATTCCCCCTTGTCCTATCACTACATGCCCTTGTAAAAAGTCCCTCTCCATCTTTCCTATAGGCTCCCTTCAGGTGCTGGAAGGCCACAATTAGGCCAGTCCAAAGTCTTCTCTTCTCCAGGCTGAACAAATCTATTTTTCTCAGCCTTTTCCTCATAGAAGTGCTCAAGTCCTCTGATGAATTTGGTGGCCTCCTCTGGAGTGGCTCCAGTGGGTCAATGTCCTTCCTGTGCAGGGTACTCCAGAGCTGGATGCAGCACTTCAGGTGAGGTCTCATGAGAGCAGAGTAAAGGGGTGGAATCATCTCCCCTGACCTGCTGGCCACGTTGCTTTTGATGCAGCCCAGGACACTTTTGGCTTTCTGGGCTGCAAGCTCATATTGCTGGCTCATGTCCAGCCTCTCATCCAGCAGCACCCCCAGGTCCTTCTCAGCAGGACTGCTCTTGATCTGTTCATGCCTCAGCCTGTATTGATACCAGGGATTGCTCTGACCCAGAGGCAACATCTTGGCACTTGATCCTGTTAAATCTCATGAGGTTGCCACATCCCCAATTCTCGAGATTTTCCAGGTCCCTCTGGGTGGCATCCTGTCCTTCAGGTGTGTCAACAGCACCACTCAGCTTAGTGTCTTCTGCTCAGGGTGCACTCAATCCCTTTGCCTACATCATTAAAGAAAATGTTAGATAACACTGGTCCCAGTACAGACCCCTGAGAAACACCACCTGCCACTGATGTCCATCAGAACTCTGACCCATTGCCCACCACCCCCTGGACGTGACCATCCAACCAATTTCTTATCCATGTAACAGTCCACCCACAGAATCCATCTCTCTGCAATTTAGAGAGAAGGAAGTTGTGGAGGACCGTGTAAAAGGCTTTTTATCCATGTAAAATCCTGGCTGGAATCTGTACTGGAGCTGTATGGCTGCATGTGTGCAACCCTGCCACCACCCTACTCCAGACCAGAAGTCCATAGATTTACAAAGGGCTGAAAAGAGATAGGAAAATCAGGATCGGCTCCTTCCACAGTGCCCATTCTTCCTAAAGTCATTGACAGGATGGACTCATATCCCCTATCTAGTCACTAATAAAACAGTCTTGATGAAATTATTCAATAAAAATATGGATTTCCCTCTCCCCCTCTCCACTACTGTTATAAGTGTGACAGCACCCTATTCCCATGGGGTTTTTCCCATCTGCTAGCACCCATTTCAGGGGAAACCCAGGGCATAGGCCTATGTGCTTATCCCCTAAGAGGGACTGCAGGGAGTTGGAGGAATCAAATCCTGAATCCTGTGGAGTGGAGAGAAATACCCATTTTGCACTCTTATTTAAAAATTAAATCACCAAATGAATCCTCTCGAAGTTCTGTTCCTTGGGTGATTTTCCTATAGAGGAGAGGCTAAGCTGTAAACAACAAGGTTTTTTTCAGCATCATCTCATTTCATAAATGGCTTTACTGTGGCAGGCTTTATTGTGTGATTAGGCTGACAATGTGCTAATGCTGTGCCCTAGACCTTCCACATTGCTTAGGCAGAATTTACACCATGAGGATAAAAGAAGAAAATAAACCCAACCACAAACTGAGGAAGTACTTTCTGTACTGAAAGTGTTGGCCCATCTCCATGCCTCAGTTTGCTGAACTTTGCAGCCTTGGTCAGCTGCTGCTCCAGCATCTCCTAAGCCATTTACTTGATCCTGAAGGTCATTTGCTTCCCCCACACCTGTGGCCCTGTGTGATGAAAGGAGAGGAGGGCTGTCCCTGGAGCAAGGTGAATGTGAAAGGCAGACTCCCTGTCACAGGACAGGATGTAATGTGAATGCATGCACAGTGACTTTGCATCTCCCACCACTGCCAGTTGTTCAAAGGCAGAGATGCTTGGGCATCTTGCTGTGAAGGGGTCAGAGTCTGTGTTCCACTTTGCATCTGCAAATTTTTCCAGCTATTGCAGAAGCTGAGGACTTCTCCATCCACCCAACCTTTAAAACAATTTATTTCACCATAGTGATTCTGCTTTCAGTGGTGTTCAAGTGCACTGGGCAAAGCATGTCCATGCTTGGAGAATGAATGGGTTTCGGTGCACTGATGTGGTTAAGGCAACACAGTTCCTCATGTAGACAAGCCCAGACTGTCTTTCTCCTACTGGTCAAGGTTAGATCATCTCTGGGTGATGCTGGAAAACCTCAGCTGTGAAAGAGTTTTTATACCTACCTGGTCTCATCAAAATATGAGATTTGGATGGGAGAAAGACCAACAAAAAATAATTATTAGGGCTTCTTGAACTAATGAGAAAGAGACTTTTGCTCCCTTTTTTTGCCAGTGCAGGAGAGAACATACCAAGGTTGGTTAGAAAAACCCTCCTTACACTCCCTTGCAGCTTCCCTGTTGGACAAACCTGTGTGATGCCTCCCTGCTTTTTCTGCTGTGATTGTCATCTGCTGGATGGTTCTTTTGCACTTTTGGGGACAAGAGCCCATGGGGCATCCCTTGGTCACAGGCTCCAGTAAGTCTCAGGGCAGGGAGACCCTTCCTCTCAGCCCACACCGGCCAAAGACTGGCATAATTTGCCATTGAGAAGATTGATACAAACATTTATCTCCCCAGTAGCCTGCAGCTGCTGGTGTGGAAAGCATCTCATTTCCAGCTGATTATCCTTGTTAAGGTATTTTTTTAGCAATGCTAATTGAAGGTTTCCTGCTTCTGATTCCCCTTCCACAATTTCCAAGGGGAAGGGTAAAGCACGGGAAACACCAGGGAGAAACATAAAAATTGTTCAGATCTGGAAATCACAGAGATGTGCCCACCAGGATGTGACAGATGCTGGATAGGGAGTGAATGAATGTGAGTGTGTTTTGGATGCACCTTGCAGTCTTGAATGTTTGCTCAAACACTGGATGCTGTGATGAAATTTCTGGTTCATTGAGTTAGAAATCTCTCATGGTATTCCCAACCAGCCCTCACTGCAGAACTTTCCCCCAGCTCTCTCCAGCCTGATCATGGACCTGTCCATGCCCAAGACAGGGTGCTGCACATCTTCCTCCAAAACTGTGGACCTAGCCAAAGGAATCAATGCTTGTGCAGGCAAAAAGGGAATCCACAGATCACAGCTGACATTGCATCCCACGAGCAGGTGGTTTTGACTTATCCACGATTTAATCATAACTCTAGGATTGGAGCCAATCTAATAAGAGACACCTTTCTGACTCTTATTACTGCTTCCTTTACCCACCTTGAACCACCATCTTTCCTGACAGCTTATTTTTGTATTTACCCACATGTACATACTCATGGACTCATGTCACTGTATCATCCCAGCTTTTGGAATGGGAGATGCCACCTCGAGAACCAGGGGCATGGGTAGGCTGTGCTATGTGGGCATGCAGGGGGCTGCCAGACACCAGATCCCCTGCTCAATGATGGAGTGCTCCCCTTCATTTACCTGCCCTCTGCACCAGCACAGAGGGCAAAACCTTCCTGGTGTCCTCACACTAATGTGCCAAAGAGGACACATCCTGTGGTATCGAGAGCAGCCAAACCCCTTGTGAAAGTTTTTCTATTTCTATAGAATGAAATAACTTTCTGAGGCGGAAGGGAGGTGCTGAGCCTTTCCAAGGAAAAATTAGCACAAACAACAGCTCAGAGCTGGATAAAAACCCCAAGCCTCCCGCAGCTAAAGCCAGATTTTAATTTCCCTAGGTGTGAAGTGTAAAAAAGGCAAATACACTGTTGCAAAGAAGTTAGGAAAAGAGAAAGGCATCATATTTTAACTTGGTAACTATTTCTACTTCTATAAAAATATGTACAAAACTTTGCTAATCTCGAATATAAGAAATTTTTCTTCAAAATGTTACTGGTCAATAAACCCATGTAATACGTGAAGCATGGCAATTTTACATGTGCAGTCCATACTTTCAGGGTTTTTTTTCCCCAAAAGATGTACGTGTGCCTGTGTGCACAGTTATAGCTCTGCAGGTGTTAATGGTCATCACTGGGAAGGGAAATGTCCATAAAATTGCAGGTCTCATTAAGGTAGCAATGAGTCCAAGCCAGCAGAAAGAGCAGCCAAATGCCTTTAGGTATTAAAGGCAGCAGCAGACAAGGATCTTATGAAGGCATCAGGCTACCTGGCTGGAGCAGAGATAAATCAGGCAGGTTAACTAGAGCTTTTCTGATTACAAAAGCAGAGCAGGGGCTGGAGGGCTCCTGCCTGCAGGCATAGAACCTGTAGGGAAGCAGAGCAATGGGGCTCCTTGCAGTGCTCCTTCATATTCTGGGGCACAATAAGAAAATGCCTGTTTTCTGACTGGAAGAATACATCCAAGTTACATGGGTTGCTCACCTGTCTGGAAAATCTCCTTGCAGCCTCGAGTTTTGGCTGAGAACAAACCATGGTGGTTGTGTAGGGCAGCACAGGCTGCACACACAGTGATTGGGATCAACTGCCAAGGCAGGGAGGGGAATAAAAAACTCTGACCACAGCACTGGCCTGCAGCCAGCAACTCACCGGAGCCTGCCAAGCCCCAAACCAGTCCAAAGAGCCACTGATTGCATAGACAACCCCATCCACCTGCTGGCTTCATACTTCTCCTCCTTGTCCTCCTCTTCTCTGCCATTTAGGGTTTGGGAGTCACTACCCTCTATCTCCATTGCTCCTGGTCAGGGAAATTTGGCCAACATAGCTAGATACAAAAAAAAAAAAAAAAAAAAAAAAAAAAAAAAAAAAAAAAAAAAAGGAATTCCAGTGTTTGGCTGGAAAAGGAGAGCTTATCCACTGGGACTGGGAAAATCTGCAACTTGGAAACCACCTGGTTCAAGATTCAGTTTGTTTGTGCCTTTTACCATTTCTTCTGAATCCTGCAAAACTGCCCTGCAGGTAACTAGGTAACTAATGCACCAGAGACTTCCAAACTGCTGTGTTTAAGACATTCCAAAATTAGCATTCCTGCAGTCCAGATGGTGCATTGTGAATGCTTAATGGCATGGTATAAAGATTTTATTGGCACTCATGAGGGATGATCTGAACAGCTGACTTGTGCCTCTTCCCTCCACGCGTCATGCATCTGTCGAAACCCATGCCAAAAACTTCACATCCCACCACTTTGTATTTTGTGCATGCGTGTGTGTGCATACAATTGCTAAATGACAGTAGACAATATTGAAAGGAAATCTTGTCAGGCTATACTTTACATTGATGCTATCTAGAATATTTGGTTAACTCTGTTTCCCCCCCTCATGCTCACTTCTACCCATTAAGTGTTTCCATCTCCTGCAAGTCCAGGCCCTTCACTGGTGTGAAGCAGTGTAGTGGTTGTGTGGTGGGTCTGGTCCTTCCTGGGCTTCCCATTTCCCAAGGGATTCTCAGACTGAAGCATTGAGACTGACGAGCCCTAGAATGGGCTGCAAGCTTGGAGCAGAAACCCTGGATAGAACCACGGAACTCAAGCTCCACCAGCTCTTCCAACCACCTTGCAAAGCTTCTTCCCATCCACCAAAATAACCAACAAAACAGTCGTTTCCAAGGACTGTGGAAATGCTCACATAACATTGATACTCATATCTGTCTTATTTTTAACATTAATATACCCCTTATTTTCTCATTTTGCTTTGCAAATGACATCACAGATGACCAAGACAGAGCACAGCAGTACTGGGGAGACAGGGGTGTTACCCAGCATGTGCTCAGAGCAGAGTGACAGCAGGCTTAGCTCTGCCCTGTCCAGCAGCTGGCACAACAGAACTTGGACTTCTACAGTTCTCTAAATGCTTCCACAAGAGATGCATTGATGAAGAGTGAGACACGCCTGTTTGGGAAATGGTTTGCAACACTGCTGCAAAAAATACTCTGGGATGAACTCTGCACGAGGCCCCTGAAGCATAAAGAGCCAACCCTCTCTTTGCTGTCCCCATTAGCATCAAGGTTGCAGCAATGCAGGCGGAGCATTGTCTTGATGCTCTGCATATTCTTGAAGGAGAAAAAACAAAGCAGCAAGCAGCCTGGCACAGAACAACAGGGCAGACCACACCTTATTAAATGTATGGGGCTTTTTCAATATACCACATAATACTGACATTTACAGATAGATGGAATAAGATCTATTTGATCAAATAGCTTGTCAAGGTCATATATAAAACATGTGCTCAACTAGGTTTCATTAGAAGTGGAGAAAGAACCCTGCTCAGCCTCCTTGGGATTTCCATGCAAAGAGAAGATGCCTTGACAGTTTCCAGTCCTGCTCAGCCACAAACGTGGATCTTTTCATGGCACTCCCCTGAGGTCACACGTGGGCATGACCCCCTCATGCTGCAGAGGCTGTTTGTCCCTTCACTGTGCACGCCGACAGAGGTGGAGGCTCAGGGAGCCGTATCAAAAAGTACAGCTTCAGCTTTGTTTTCAGTCCCATTACACAGTATCCATGGAAACAAGGATGACTTCCCAGTCCTTTTCTGGGGAAGGCACAGAATTCACTGCAATACAGTCTCTTCTACCAGAATTTTGCAAAACAGCTCCACAGGGTGATTGTTTTTTATCCAAAAAGCCTGCAGTACAGTTGGTTGGAGGAGCGAGCCTGTTTTAGCCCTCCCATGAAACACGGCATTTCTCAGCAGGTTTGTGGATCCTGCTTTCCAGCTGGATTTCATGGGAAAGGATGGCAGCCAGCACTCCACGTGGACACCAAAACACTTCCCAAATTCCCGGCTGGAGGGAGGCGGTGGTGGGGAAGTGTGCAGGGATGTGTGGAGGCCATGAGGTGGAGGGGGGAGGCCATGGGGGTACTGGGAGAAGGCAACCAGAGGGAATACTACCTGGCTTCATGAACAGGGCTGGCTTGGGGCTGCTGGTGCTAAAGACATCACGTCTGGCATGTGTCAATATGTGGTGGGGGGTGTCTGACAGGGAAATCTTGTTCTGCCTGGAGATGGAAAATTTCTAGAAGTTGGAAGGTGTAAGGGGAAAAATATTTTAAAAAAAAATCAAATTTGGGAAAATGCAAGTAATTTCAGTAGCTATACTGCTTATCAGAATGATGTTTTTTTAATTCTTTAAGGGTGAAAATATGTTGCATGCAGTTAGTACAGCAAAGGAGCTGATGGATACATTCACAAAGCAGAGTTCCAGTTTTCCGCTTTCAAACAATGAGAGACATCATCACTACATGCTGAAGTATTTATGCATGTGTTGCTCACTAATATATTTCTAACTTGAGGAAAAACAAAACACTTAACATTAAAAGGAGCCATCTATCTGTCTTTTCAGCAAGAACGAAGGCTGTATCCTATGACTTCACAACAAGACATCAACAGTGACTTAACAGAATAGAGCAAAGGCTTGAAAAATGAACATTTGTCCTCTCTTTCTGTAGTCTCTATGAGGTGGCTGACACACCACTGCAGTCAAGGCCAGCATTAAATTAGGCCTACACTACTGTAGCCTAGAGTCTATAAGCATTTTAATTGCTTGATACCATTCAGTTTGGAAATAAAAGACCTTCGTTTGAAATACTTTCGTTATTGAAAGCATTTTGAAGAGCTGAGAATGGCAGAAGTCATGTCTGAGCAAAATTAATTTAGAAGAATATTTCTTCTAAATTTCTTCTCCAAGCATCCAGTTTTCCACATATATAAAAAAGATATTAGTTAAACAGAATTTTTTTTTTTCTTCCAGATCTTTCATTTTTCCCAGAATCTCTCATTTTTCAACTAGCTCCCTATCCTCCCACATTAGAGCCCCTACACTGGATATTCCTGTTGATGAAGAAAATGAGGTCTTGTAACCAGATGTATCATAGCCCACATTATCAAATCCATCAGTCTCTTTGCTTCCATTAATAAAAAAGGGGATTTATGCACCCAAACAACTTGGAGAGATTTGGCCCCTTTGTTGTTCTTCTCCTGTGTACCATTACTGAATGAAGGAGAAGAATTTGCTTTGGCTTATCTGCTTTCCTAACTAATTGTTGCTCTGGTTTCCTCTGGAAATCTGCCACTCTACCTGCAGGTCCTCCTATCCAGCTGCTGCAGCTGGTGATCACTTTCTCCAGCACTCAATATCTGGGAGGTGCTACCAAAGCCAGCTGGGCTGTGGTGGGCAGTGGGGACACAGGGTGGACAGGGCATGTTTCTGGGCATGTGTTGGCTCTAGGGACTGGTGCTTCATGTCCCTGACCTCACTCCATGGTGGCATCAGTCCTGTGAGAGGAGAGTGTGATGGAAAGGCCAGCGGCTTCATGACCCCAAGGCAGGACATGACCTGCTGACTCTGGGTGCTGAGCCTCTGCCACTCCCCTTTGCAGCACTGCTGCCAGAGCAAACAGATTATGTTGCAACCCCTCCCATTGGGAATCTGCTTTTCTGTGAAGTATCATGCCCATTGGCCGTGCAAAAATAAAGATGCTTTAAAAAAGATCTTGTTGTTGGGCTCCTGTGAAATCATACCTGATGGCAAGTTTCCAGGTAGGTCTTTTCACTCTGAGGCACTGCTTAATGAAACTTGAACCCCGGCTCCCCCCTGACCATGCTCTCCGAAAACAAAAGACACGCTGGCTGGGTGTGAACTCTCCTGCTATGCACAACCATGCTTTGCTGAGGCAGTCATGTGCAAGCCCCATTCCCAGCTCCAGCAGCACAGCTGGGACCCCCCCAGGTGCTCGCTGGGGTCTCATACCTTCCCAGCCCCTCAGTCGCAGGAGGGGAGAGACACGGGTGAAGAGATTCACCATTTCTGATGCTCTTTTTTGGCAGGGCCATCCCTGGTACACAACACTATGCCACAAACCCAGCTGTAAAATTTTGGCCCACCTGAAGAAGATGATTTTCCTTTTCTGTAGGTCATTTTGGCAGACCTGGTGGTTCAGAACAACAAAGCAAAGCAAAGAATGGGAGACAGATCCAAAACCACTGAAATCCTCACTTCTCTCCAAAGCAGACTTCCTTTTGCACAAAACTTCTTTTGTTGCATCTGACATGGGATTCAGCAGCCAGACAACAGTACAAAGAGACTAGACTTTGTTTGGTGGCTGTGCAGAGCCCATGGAAACATGCCTGGTGATTTTTTTCCTCCTATTCAAAGCTTTACCTGCTGGTGAGTCACTGGAGGGCTGGCTGAAGCAGTGTATTGTACATAATGATGTGGAAAAACAATCTGACATGCTAACTCCTGTCAAATAATGTGTGATTTGCAATGTACATAGGGACAAAATACAAGATAAATGCTTTAGAAGATTCCTTGCCTCATTTAATTCCCTCATCATGGTCTTAATCAAAAGGCCAGGAAGATTTGGGACTCAACAGGTACTTCCCAAGCACAGTCCCTGGTGTTTTCTGAGAACCAGAGGAGACATAGTGCAGTGATCAGGAGGAAGCCATTTCTTCAGTCTTTCCCCCTCCCAGCAGCAACCATCGGGAGACGTGAAACTACAGCCATGGAGATTTGGGATCAAAGGTGCTCTGTCTCTCTTGATAACCAAGAATGCAAATGCAGAAGCTGCCTTCCCCTCTCCTGAGGAGCTGCAGGAAGGGAGTGTGTGAGTGGAAGATGTGAAGACTCACCCACGTTTCCGTGTGCCTGGAGCATCTCTATGGCACAAAGCAAATGCTCCTTTGTTTTTTTCTGGCCAGCAGACTTGTGCCTGCCAGGGCAACATGGCAGGACAGCATCCCTCAGCAAACTCACCTTGGCCAGACACTTGCTGCTGTGGTGATTCCAGTGCTCTGTTGAGGGCTAATTCTGCAGAAAATAAATGGCATTTTGATTTTGACTTGCAGCAGGGAAATAAAGGCAGGCACTAACACATAAATATAAAAATAAAATATAATGTCAGCTTTTCGGATGGCCTTAGACTCCCCCATACTGAGGCCAGAGGTGCCTTTCCCTCCCCTCCATCCAGGGAAAGTCTCTGGTTGTCTGAAAACCAAGTGCAGGACAGATGGCAGACTGAAAATGAAGAAGGGGAAAGGGGAAAGAAAAGTGGAAGCTGCAGCGTCGGTGCAGCATTGTCTGGGAAGGTGACAGCCCAGGGCACCAAAAGCTTGATTCAGTTTATGATGATTTTGCATCTCAAGAACTTTGCTGATGAATGTCAAGATGCAAGTGAAAAGGGTTGGTTCCAAGCCAATTTGCAGATAAAAATGCCCATTTTTCTAAAATACTGTGTGCTTTAAATGTCCTAGGAAGAGAACAGGTTGATAGAACAATGGGATCATTCCCCATCACACATGGTTTGTTTGCAGAGCTCCACTCCAAGGGAGGGCAGCTCTCTCCTGGATGCAGAGAGGGGAAGGGCTGGGAGTCACTATTTGCCTTTCAGACAAAAGGATGTCACCACCTTCACATGGAAAAGAAGAAAAGAAAGCAAGAGTCCACTTGTGGCAAAAGTTGGTTGCTGGTGGGTGGTGATGCAGGATGGATGTGGAAGAACAGAGATGTACAGAAGGAGGTTTTGACAGAATTTGATGGGGATTGGATGGAGACCCCACACATCATAATTTCTCCCCATTCCTGCACATAAGCTCCATGTCACCTGCTGCAACGCAACACGTGGCTAAAGCACAGTCAGATACTCCACATGAGCTTCACCAGTGAGCAAACCCTCAGAGAGTCTTGCCAAAGACGGGGGGGCCCGATTTGGGTAGCCCCCACCTTAGTGAGGAGCTCCATGTCATGTGGAGGAATACTGTGCAGGAGAGCCCCGCTCCAGGGGATGGTCGTGCACATTCCCAGAAAGAAAACATCGGTGGGGTTTGCTTCCCTCATCACCACGCAGGCTGTCCATTGCTAAGGCAGGTCTGGTTAAAGAAACCATGCAGGCCTTCCACTCACTGCTTTCATAAGCAGCTTCAAGTCGTTGTTTCAAGTTTCTGGCAGGTTGGTGCTGCTCTGCATTCATTGGGAAACAGTGAATATAGAACAACACCTGGTAGTGTCCTCCTTCAGCCCTGGGGCAGGTCAAAGCCCCTGCCCACACATGCAGTGGGGATGTATGCCAGTTGGCATTGCTCTGGGGCTTTTGGGGTACCCATGGTCTGACTTGCCAGCCTGCCCAGTACTGGATGGCATTAGCTGTTTCAAGTTGTGCTCAGCCTCTGAGCTCCTCCAAAACTCACATTGCCCAATGGCATCTCCAGCCAAATTACAGGGCATTTAACCTGCCACGAGCCACTGGCTGCCAATTGGCAAGGCCTACTGGGACAAAAGGCTGTAGCCTAAAGCCATTTGAGAAACATTATGGTGTCTCCGGTTGTTTACTGTAATAAGAATAGTGAGAGTGCGTGTTGCAGCTGCAGCGCAAGTTTTGCCACTGCTTGTCCACCAGAGCCTGACTAGCTGGTAGCAGCAGAAGGTACTGAGCAAAATACCAGTGCTTTGGGCTCCCCTGAGCCCTGGAAAGCAAAATAAATGCCTGCAAGTGCAGAACAATACCCAGGCCATGGTGAGCAGCTGTGAATGAGGAGACAGCTTAGAGAGAGCTCAGCTATGAGCGCAGCAGGGTGCGTGGCTGCAGCTTCAGGGGCTGCCAGAGCTGACAAACACAGCTGCTGCCAGGTTGCCAGCATGGGGTTACTAGCTGTGAGGATTCCTCACAGCAACAGCAGGGCACTGGCAGGAGGGGAGTGTATGTCAGTGCCCTGAGGCAGAGCACTGAGTGGAGATGTGTGAAAACCCACTCCTTATCCATGTCACATACATCTCTGCAGCCCTTTATCCCCAAGCGATTGTGTTCTTCCTATGATGAAGAGTTCAAGGACAACCTCCAGCGTCCTGCCAGTGCTCCCCAGCAAACTGTGACCTATAGCTTGAAGGGTGTAGGAGTTTTGATTGATTGAAAACACACCAGGTCATTTGTCCAGCCAGTTCAATTTGCCATGCTGTAAAATTCACGGGCAACAGAAGCTGCGCCAAGCCTGTATCTCTAGAGGCAGGCTCAGGATCACATAGAGGAAGAAGAGAGGAGTTGCCATCTCTGGGTGCTTCTTGCCCACATGTCATCTTCAGGAATGAGTAGACAAAATGAGGCCAGACAATTTTTTTCAGTTTTTTCTACTTTTACATTTTACATCCTGGCCTCTATTGGAAATAGTGTGGCTGGCAGGACTAGGGCTATCATTGTCCCCCTGTAGTCAGAACTGGTGAGGCCACACCTGAAATCCTGTGTCCAGCTCTGGGCCCCTCACTACAAGAAAGGCATTGAGGTTCTGGAGCAAGTCCAGAGAAGGGCAGTGTAGCTGGTGAAGGTTCTGGATGACCAGTCTGATGAGGAGCAGCTGAGGGAGCTGAGATTGTTTAGCCTGGAGAAAAGAAGACTGGGGGAAGCCTTATTGCTCTCTACAACTACCTGAAAAAATGTAATATGGTGGGGGTCGGTCTCTTCTTCCAGGTAACGAGTGGCAGGACAAGAGGAAATGGTCTCAAGTTGTGCCAGGGGAGGTTTAGATTAGTTATTAGGAAAAATTTCTTCACCAAAATGTTGCAAAGCATTGGAACAGACTGCCCGGAGAAGTGGTGGAATAGCCATCCCTGGCAGTGTTCAAAAAACGTGTGGATGTGATACTTGAGGACATGGTTTAATGGTGAATATGGTGGTGGTAGTAGATTAACAGCTAAACTTTGAGCTCTTTTCCTGCCTTAAGAATTCTATGATTCTGTGATTTTGGTTTGTGTTTCTCTTGCTACAGGAGTGCTGTGCAGGTGCACTTGCTGCCATTCATATGACAGGCATCTGTTGCCCATAACACTGGGCTGTCTGAATTCTGCGCATCACGCTCAGCCTCTTTACATCATTTTTGCTGCCATGAGCTATTTTCACCTTTCATTCAAGGACCTTTCTCCCCTTGGACTTTGAAGTTGACAAGACTATTTAATCATCATCATGGCTAGGCTTCGCGAACGAAGATTTACAAACTATTTAATAAATCCTTAAAAAAAATAATAGAGATCCCTTCTAATCAATAGACACCCCCTCCAGTCACAGAGAACCAGGTTTCAGAGGGGTTTAACCTTCTCATGAGACCCCAGACCTCTGCCTGGGGGCTGCTGACTGATCTACACTGCCCTGGGTTGTCTTTAGCTCTTGCTCTGCACCACCCTTGTAGCCGGGCAGGAGAGTGGGGTGTGCAGGAGAGGGCAGGGCCTTACCACTCCCCAAAAGTCTCCAGCTGAGCTGTGCCAGCTCATGCCACCTGTGACTCATGTGGGAATCACTGATGTGGAGTGAATAATGCAAGGTGCTCCTTCCCCAAGCACTAATCGTGGGGTCACTGCTGACTCAGAGGCAGTGCCTAAGGACTGGAGTCACGTCTGCAGTACCTACTGAAGGCAGTGAGCAGGCTGCCAGCTCCTGCCCCTGGGATCAAGAGGCTACTGACACGCAAATAGGGGAATCATGGAGATAGAGCCTGCACTGATGTCAGGGGGCCTTGTCGTGATGTTTGAGGGAGAGTTGTCTAGGTGACACAAACAAAAACCAACCTCCCTGTCAGATAACACAGGTCTGACTTTAGATCATAGAGATACTGCTCTGCTTTATTGAATTGGTCAAACAATTAACCTAATTTTTTCATTTTCCAGACCACAGATGTCCCACAAGAATTTAAATATTGTCAAAAAGCTAATGTCATATGTGAGGTTTAAATATAACCTCCTGGTAGCTGATAAGAAAATAGTGAAAATAAATAAATTGAAAAGGCATGTGTTAGTGAAGACATTTCTAGAAGACTTAAAACCAGAGCAGAGCGAAAATAGTCCATGAGCAAAATGAGCCTGGAGTGTCTGATCCTGGACTGAGGAACGTATAGAGGAAAGCAAATGTTTTGCTCTGTACAAAGTAAAATTGGTTACAGGCTGAACCAGAGCAAATTTTGATCTACAGCTCTCAGCCCTGTGCCTGTGCTGTGAGCACCCCTCTGGCTAACCAAGCATCAGTTGAGTATCCCAAGTGGGATCTGGTACCCAGCACTGCCAAAACTTTGTGTTCAGTGGGATGCTTCCTATACCTGCTGTTATTTCCTAAATCTCCAGCAGCGAGCCGGTGTCAGGATGGTCATACCCCAGTGTCCCCAGAGCTGCTACTCCTGAGCTCCAGGGAAAAGGCCAGCACACCCAAAGCACCCCAACCTCAGGTCCTTGCAGGAGCAAGTCCTTATGTCTAGACCCAGTTTGTCTGAGTCTTAACCCAGATTTAGTGTTCCCAGAGTCAGCTCTTCTGCTCCTACGCATCCAGCTCCGGTCACATCGGATCATCCTCACATTTCTCTGGCCAGCCAGGACTTCAAACAATAATGTTCCCAGCTGCATCATTCTGCAGTGACACTGAATAGCTGCTTCATGCCAAATGTGCCAGCTCCTGTCTGCACTCAGAGAAGTTACCCCACAGTTCAGCTGGTCACTCGAGGACGAGGAATGGTTTCAATGATTGCTGTTACTTCTTACAATGCACTTGTTGTTCTGCAGGGGTTTTGGTGGTTTTTGTTTGTTTGCTTTGTTTTGTTTTGGTTTTTGTTCGTTTGGGGGTTTTTTGCCATCATAGCTGTCATTAGCAGAAATTTGCTGTGGGCTTCCCAACACACCTTTCTCACCTGGCCTCTTTCCCTGGTAGCACTTTAGTTGCTGAAGGTGAGGAATACATGCATATGCCTGAGAAGTGCATTGGATACATCCAGAGGGGCAGCAGGCAATCATTTCCCACATCCCCCCAAAAGCAGTGCTCCCCTCTGTTTTTATAAGGAGAAAATGAGAAAGGGGTTAGGCTTTCAATGTATTTGGGGGTGCAGTTTGAATTCAAGGCTGAAGCAGTTTACCAAAATCTAGAGTGCTGCTATGGTTGGTGGTTGCTGGAAAGCTCAGGGAGTTGCACAGCACTCCCACCATCTGCAAGTGGAAAATGGAAAAAAACATGCCTTGCTAGTAGGTAAGAATCAACATGGCAAAGCTGCTGCAGGCTTGAGAGGTAAATCACATCGGTCTTCCCTGCCATGGATTTTCAATGTTGGAATTGAGAGCCTGGATTGGCTCTGTCTGCTTTTTGGTTGGCATGGGAAGCCTTTAAGCAAATTAAGAATTGTATTTCATATTGCATGATGCTGGTAAAAAAATCTATCTCAAAATGACATCCCCACCTCAGATCTTTCCAATGGGCTCTGCAGAGGCAAGAATCCCAGGAGGTTTTCCTAATTCTGCCAGGGGCTCCTGAGTAGATTAGAGTGCTTTGTTATCCTTTCAGCAAGGAGGAGGCACTGACCCTGATGCAGCTTTGCAGAGATGCTTGAGCTCTAGAAATGAAAAGTACTATTTTGCTTCTGTTTTGACTTTTTGTTGTATTCGATTACAGAACTCCTGTAATTATTTTGCTTTGTTTTGTTTTCAAACAAAGAAACATCTCTTCAACCTAAATTCAGTGCCCCATGTTTGTGAGCAATCTACAGCTAACAAAAATATATCTGTGTGTGATGGCAGTGGGGAAAAAGGACTGTGTTAGTATGGTAGGGAATGGGTTTTTCTCCCAAATAAGCAACATGGAGGGAAATGCAATTAAGCCTGTGCATTTCTGCCTTTTCTTTCTTGATGCAAACATAGATATTGATGCTAAGGCTATTGATAAACGTTGTCTCTGAACTGCTCCACAGATTTCAGCAATGTGCTCCCCTGTGTGATCCTTGCACTTGGCTCCTATGATGACCCATCTGTATTCTCTCTCCCACCTGCTTAGAAGGCATTTGCTGGCTGCTACAGTGATATTTAAATGAGAAAATGAAAGCATTGCATATCAACAACATTCTCTTAAAGTATAGTCAATCCCTCTTTAATCAAATTGTTGCAAACCCCCTGATCCCTGCTTAACTGCAATCTTTTTTTTATTGATCTACACCAGTGCCCAAGTTTTCTCCCATGCTTCGTCTGCTGCAGGTTGAATACACTTCTGTCTCTCCCTCTTCCCTTCTCTTTGCCCTTTCCTGAGAATGTGCCTGGCAGTGTATGTGAGTTTCATTACGAAAGAGAGCAGTTATTATGCAGTGCACTAGCTTGGAAAGGGGTGGAATTTGCATTATAGCACAGAGGAAGGAGATTTGCTGCCATCTGCACCTGGTGAGAGAAAGAGCTCCACAGCTGGAGGCAGCTGCCAAACTTCTGCCAAGCACCCTGCCTGTGAAATAAAGCAGGTTGCTCAGTTCTGCACCCGGTACAAGTGTTAAGTCTACAAATACATTATCAGGCAAAGTGCTTTTAATCACAGAATATATTTGGATTGGGTACAGCTGGATGAAGTCATGACAGGAAATGGCCATACACATGCAGAAAGAGGGGTTTTTTTTCCACATTTGCAGCAAGATCCACCATGTTACCATACTGATACTCACATAAGTGGGTATTAAACACAATTCATATCTGTTACACACACGCACTGCACAGTAGAATGAAACTCCTAGAAATTTTACATCAGATGCAATCAATCTGTTGTTAGCCAATTACATGGGGCTGCTAAGAAAAGAAAGGAAAAGAAGGAAAAGAAATTGCAATTCTTTTTCCTTATTGCTTAGTAAACATTCTGTAATAGGCACAGAACTTTCCAAGACAAAGTCCAAAACTGGGAGTGATATGGTGGATAGGGCTAGGTGCAGTAGGTGATGACACTGTGGGTTAATGATGTCATCACACTGACTCACACAATCTATCTAGGTAGTTAAGTGCACAAAGAATTGGTTTTTCTAATGATGAATGCTTGGGCTGCAAAAGCCTCCATCCTTTTCACCAAATGGGGCTCTGGCATGGAGGCAGAGTTCCCATCTCAAGGATAAGGTGGTCCTTTCCAGACTGCCTGTGAGGGACTTTGACTGCAGCCATGAGCATGCCACTGTGTGGACACCTGCCTGCCAGTATTTGGGCTGGGGGCCTGGACCTAGTCAATGTACCAGCACAGAGACAGTGTTCCTAGAGGCTCAGGGCAAAAGCTGTGAGTGATATTTAAGGATATTCATTTGCACACTCCACCTAATACAGGAGCTGTGGGGCAAACCTTATGCTGCCTGCCTGCAGGGACAGCCCTGCTTTCACTGGAGAGTGCTAGAGCTTCATGTTTGGGTTTCTCACCCTGTGGGTTACTAACTCAATTGCAAGAAAACTGAGAACACCTAATTCTCTTCCCTCCTTATTTGTTTTTCATGAATCACTCCATAAACACCATCCACAGTAAATGCTCAGCTGGGCAGGTTTCCGTGTGGGACCTACCACTGCTGCATTGCTGGTACTGAGTGCCACTGCTCCACTGGGAAGCCTGTCATCATGAGCTGCAGGCCAACCTGCAGGTAGCCTTTGAATACCACCAGCAGTATAGACATTTCATTCCTCAGGCAAATATGAATTGAAGAGGTAATATTTAATCAGTATTTAAGTAAGGGATATAATGGTTGTCATTCACACTTGCTCGTTCCAGTACAGCTTTTCTCCAATGCCAACTGTGACCTTGAGGGCTCTGCTATGCTGCTCCCAGTGACATCTTTGTGTCTTGCTTTTCAGGAGGCTGCACTGCAATTACATGGCTCTGCTTCGTGAGCCTTGCACGCTTCTGTTCATCTCAGGCTGCTGTAGTAAATCAGGAGGAACCTCACGAACATCCATGTCATCAGCATAAAAAGCAATAAGAGCCACATCCAGCATAGCACAGTGATTCACTGCCTTACTATTTGCATGGCTGTTGTGAATGCAAAGGGAAGGGAATAGCCACAGCCTGCCATTCCTCTTCCCCTCCATGCCTCTAGTGCCATCCTCTTATCTATCCTAATGAGGAGTGGGAAGGAGATGGGCTTACAGGAATCACACTGAATTCCTAGTGCCTTATATTTCCATGGTTGTGAATGGTGCTTACCAGTTAGTAAAATTGTGTAGGATCCTTCCATCCACCCCCAAATATGCATTTTGATGTCACACGGGCCCTTCCAGTACTGACTCTGCAGGTGGAGCTGGGGAGAGGCAGGAGTCAGGGAGCTCTGTGCCTGCATGGTGAAACCACTGCAGGGTTATGGATGGACCCCAGCACTGTGACCAGGACCAGCCCAGAGTGCCAGAGCAGCGGCACGTGCAAGGCTGTGACAGGAGGACCATCAGGAGAGGATGGGTGAGCTCCAGGCTCCCACCTCTGCCTTCCTCCCTGACCTCTTCCTCTTTGTTTTCTTCCTGTTGCCCAGAGCAAGCTGCTGACTCAGAGCAGCAGGAGCAGGAAGTTCTCTGTTTGGAGGGTGACATCAGAGTGCTGTTTCTGCTAAGCAAAAGCAATTTATTTTGCTTTGCTGGCGATTTCTGTGCAGTGGGGCCAGCAGGCTGGGCAGCGTGCTCTGCGGCCGCTGTGCTAGCAGGCTGCTTGTTTTCCTCACACCATCATGATAGCACAGGTTGCAAACACAATTACACTGGTTTCACAAATTAAGTATTGCGTGTACTGTAATGAAGTGTGAGTTGGATTATTAAGAACAGCTCATAAGATTGTTTTTCACACCCATTTTCACAATAAGTAATTGTAATTATTCCATTCCATCCCAAGGACTCTAAATTTTAATTATATTGTAAATTGTTGTGAAATGCTAAATCTAACACAAGAGAAAACACAAGGGGAAATAAAAAAGAAGCAGCTTTTAATCTAGGGATGGTACAATGGTTAACAGGATGCTCTTTTCAAGTTTGTTTTGGTTTAGAGGTTTTATTAACTAAGAGAGTGGGATGTTATATTGAGGGATGTAAGTTTTGGATTTAATTGGTTTTAGCTCTGAAGGCTTACAAAGAGATATTTTCATTGGACTGCAAATTATATTTTCCTTACAATGCTGAGGAATCCTTGCCTCTGTCTAAATGAAGAGCACAATTCTGTTGTCTTTCTTAATAAATGATACTTTCAGTTAGAGTTTGCATAGAAAAGCTCACAGAAAACACAGCAAAATTTGTTTCTCTAAGAGCATCTCTCAAAGAGCAAAGTCAGGATTTTCTTTCAAAAGTTTTACTGCAACAAGTAAAAAAAAATTATTAAAAATTTATGGCAATACTGCTTTGATAGTGCTTGTTTTGGCCAACAGTACGAGGTTTGAAATTATACTGTTGTCCCAGATGCACATTAACCTCCCTGCTCCCATGGGTCATGGCAGCAGTCCCAGAGTCCTCACAATCCACAGTGCCCACACATTAATTTATATTCTTAAATCATAGCTAAAGTCACCATCCTGTTTCTCCCTCTCCAAAAGTATTTAAATGAGGTACCCACAATTTTGATGGCTGAAATCAAGCAATGTGCATCTTGCCTTACATGTATATGTGAAGAGGAAGCTGAAGAGCTTCTTGTTTAATATAAAAAAGATTTAGAGTTGGGCTTCTTTGTCCCCTCTGAATCAGTTTTGTGGCTTGGGTAGCACAAAGCTGTTCATAATTTTGCAGGTTACCTCAACTTAGAAAGCATCTTATGCTGTCTCCAGCTTCCCCTTCTGCTCAGAGAGCTGGGCAAGCCCTGATGACACTGGAACGTGGAAAGGTGCTGAGCTCTCCTCGGAGTGCAGCACATCAAAAGTCTGGCCCAGGTCTCCTGCTCTTCTTCCCAGTGTGAAACACTGCAGCGTCTTCTGCTGCTGACATGCTAGCACAAACACTTTTGGATAAGGAGATAACTCTTGGTAATCTCCTCAAAAAGGGGAAACCCCTGGTGTTGCTCATTCTACCTCACATATGATCTGCTTGAACTCCAAAGGTCTCCCCACACCTTGCACAGAGGCCAGGGCTGGGCTGACACAGGGAAGGAGGAGCAGGCAGTGCAGCTGGAGGTTGTTTGGTGGGCTCCACCTGCAGATGTTTGGGGCTGCTCAGGCTATTGGCCACTTTGATACTTCCACAGAGATGTAGAGCAGGGATTCATCTCGGGCAAAGCTTTTTTTGTGTATGAGAAGAAAAGGCTTAACTAATGGAGAACATAACTAAATTGTGAGTAATTGCCATCTTCATTTCCTGTACCCTGCCCTGGAGGATAATAACAGGGTAGGCCATATCAAAATGTTCCTGAATACTTTTAGTGACATGACAACAGAAGTTAACTGCAAAAATGTCTAGAAAATCATAGAGTTAGCAATGTCTCTTGGCACTTGACAGTTCAGGCCTTGCTCTCACAAGGCAGCTCTTTGGAAGTGCTTACAAACAGTGGTTTGGGAGTAGATAGTTGCCATACCATCTTTCTTTACATTTCTAGATAGCTGCCATGGCATCTTTCTTTACATTTCTTCCCAGAAAGACTGGGAAACCCTCTGTTCCTCTCCATTAGCAATGGTTACATGAATGATCCCACTCACAGAATGTCTCTTTTTGTGAAGAATACTTGGAAAGAGGAGTGTGGGGTAAACAACAAGCTTTTCATGGGCAGTGCAGAACAGATAAAAACAGGATTGTCATCTCTATCAGCCACCTACTGATAAAATGGGGCTGTGCATAGCATAACTGGTTAGTGAGACAGCTATTATTCACAGAGCGCTGTAGACAAGCATTGTGCTTCTCAAGGGATGAATTTGTTATGGAAATTGGAATTGATTCTCTAAAGAAATCACAGCCCAGAGCAATCCCATTATAAATGCATGGCCAGCAGGTGGAAGGCAGCAGCCCATGGCCATGGCAATCACAACGAGCATGGCCAGTTTAGCTGTTTGCTTGCTCTCCTTCCTCCAGTGCCATTTCCCATCACTGTGATGCTGAGGAGGATCTGCACTGCTGTTGTACCCACAAGCTAGTGATCCCCACAGACAGGCACCACACGAGATAAGGGAGAGACTCTCCTATGGCTGTGGGCTAACAGTTTGGTGTTTTCTACTCCACTGCTTTGTCCTTCCATCGTGTTATCCCAGCTCAACAAGCTACACAAAACCAATTTTTAATTCAAGAGAATGGTTGAGACATTTCCCCTCTTTGTGGGAAAAACAACTGCAAATGTTGGCTGTAGATTGTCACCAACTCCTACTCACTTTTATCCTGCTGCACTGGGAATTAGAGCACAATTTAGTAATACGTAAGGACAAGAATAATGCATCGAGAGCTTAAAACTGATTTTGGTCCTAAGTATTTTACCTTACCACAGAATAGTGCAGTACAGGGGTGTTGTGTGTTCATGACTACATGGGTAGCAGCATGGGTTATACTAAAGAGTATCATTTAAATGGGGTGTTCATGATGTGCAAGTGCCATGAAGGATTGGTTCATGTCACACACAGGTCAGTGGCCCAATGCAAAATGCTGGGAAAGTGGGGTGTGTGTGTTTCCCCTGCCTTTCCCATCCTTCCAGTCCAACTCAGTTGTACCGTCACACCCTCAGCTTCTTCAGCTCTAATAGCAGCAACCAAAATAAAGGTGGATCCTGATTTTTGTCAGGAGCATGGGACCCTGTGCTCTGCACTTGCTGCCACGGGGAGCCAAGTGGCCACCCTATGTGCTTGAATCCCAGGAGACCTCTTAAAAAAATGAGCCCAGTAAATGGTTGCTTCTATGAAGATATCCAAAACTGATTTCCTGCACTGACCACAGCTTAACAAATAGAGTTCCCAGCAAAGTTTGAAGGTACAGGTTTGGAAAGTGCTGTTGCTACAGATACCCTCAGTGGTGCTAAAACCATTATGCTCCAGCTGCTTTTCCGTGGAAGCTCTGTACTTCACAGGTCCCCACAGTTTTGACCATGAATAATTTTCTGTTGCTGCTAAGGGAGCCCATACTGTGTTCCAGCTGAAAGCTGCATCAACAAGATCACTGCAGGAGCAGGTCTGAAAAGATGACTGCAGAGCTGGAAATAGGTGGGAGGAGAGGCTTGCTGTTTGAGCTAGCCACTGCTGCTGACTGCTGCTCCAGGCAGCCAGAAATCAAGGGGAGTTTGACCAAGGGTGAGCTAAAGCACTTGGGCCCCTTGTGCTCAGGTTTGGGCCAGTCAAGATTCCAGGTGTTTTATCTCCCAGCAAAGCCACCCCCCAGTAGTGGCCAAGTGACTGCCTTGTTTTTCCTGACTGCCTGGGAAGCTCCAAGCTGCCATGGTCTTGTGGAGCACTGGCAGCAGTAAGACAGGCTGACTGCTGGATCCCCACCTCCCTCTTGGTGTCTCCCCTTCCCTGCATCCCAGTCGGAATGGGTCTCTGGGATGGTAAGTGGGACAAACAGGAGAAGCTATCTGTGAAAAATCTATTAAAATAATGTTCTTGATAGTGCATTTGCATGTGTAATGGCTGAGGTGCTTTCCCTGGATTATGCCATCACAAATTCGGGAATGGCCATAAGGCATGTCTGCTCGAAGCTACAGTGAGCAATACTGGAAAGTGCTGGGTGGAGCAGGGAGGGGGACAGCTATTATGTGCACATGGTCATTACACATGTAAACACAATATTAAAAAGAGAGCTCAGTGAATACTGCCAAGCATTTTTCTGGCTGCCCGTTGGAATTAAAGACAGACATGGGTTTGCCTGGAATCCCTGCCATTTTGTTCATTGCTCCTGTGACCATTTCAGCACGAGAGAAACATGCCTGCAGAAAACAGATAATAAACTTGTATGTGTGGGTATTTACATACAAAAGTTTTATTTCGTATAGGGTGGGACACCGTTCAACACAGCAGTGGCAGAACAGGATTCCTGAAACCTCCTGCCAAGGATTTGCATCCCTCCCTCGAGGTGCAGGGGCTGTTGAGATGCAGTTGCAGTATGTGAATACAAATCACGCTGGAGAGCACTCAACAGAGAGGGCTCCTGGGGGATTGATTCACACCAGGTGAAGAGCCAAGATCAGCATGGTCACTCCAAAGGAAAGATGTGACATGTAATTTCACCCATCATCATAAGAAGCTTTTCATCCCAGACACAACATGGAAAATGTGGGAACCTTTGGACTGAGATTTAGCAAACTGTGACAAGATGTGAAAGAAAATCTAAACCCAAAGACCCTCAGGGTGAAAGGCTGCAATTGATCCTGAAAATTCAGGAGAGGTGAAGAGCCAGAAAAATTATTTGAAGGCTTGGAAAAAAGTCCTTACTCATGAACAATTCAGTCTTTTTAGTTTATGATAAAAAAGAGAGACAGAGAGGTGATGTGATTAGAGTGTAAAGATACTTTCCTAGGAGAAAGCAGTGCATACTAAAAAGGCTCTGTAAGCAATACTGCCTCTTTGTTTCCTTATATTTTCCCATCTGTC
Source organism: Xenops minutus (assembly GCA_035221455.1). Taxonomy (NCBI): domain Eukaryota; kingdom Metazoa; phylum Chordata; class Aves; order Passeriformes; family Furnariidae; genus Xenops; species Xenops minutus. The sequence goes on from JAWWEE010000105.1 coordinate 101,174,038, forward strand.
TGTCATATAAACCCAACTAATTCAGCAGGAAGAAAGAAAAGACAGAGCTGGGACAAAATTTTCATAAAATCATTTGACTTCAATGTCTGATTTGCAATTACAGCCACCATAGTTTGCACATAAGTTGCTATATACCAAGTAGATGCCCCTCAAGAGTGTAAAAGCTTGCCAAGAGGACTCCATTTTCACCATCCAAAATTTGGAACCAGGTCGGTCTCCTTGAGGCTCTCACCTGGTCACATCCTCTGTTGCCTTCTATGTAGGGAGGATCTGACCCAATGTGATATTTTCCCAGGTTTTGGAGGGGAGGGGAGAGTCCTGACAGGTCTCCAGCAGACAGACCAAACCCACGCTGCTCTGGTGGGAATGCTGATGGGAACCTCACCCTGGAGGGGTTAATGGGGTCATTCTCAGGCTCCTGGAAACCTTGAGAGGTTTTTAAAAGTAATAACCTGTCCCAGGAACTAATTTGCTTTGAAGGAAATTAGAGAGGCAGAAAGAAAAAGCAATATAATGCCCAGCTGTCACCTCTGTTCCTTGTCTCTGCCTGAGGGATTAGGCTGTTCAAAACAAACCTGAAACAAATACTTTTCAGACAAGTGATGGCAAGATAAAAACTTACTTTTCTTGTTGCTAGAATTGACAAAACCAAACCCAAACTAAACCCCTCCACACTTGCATGCACATAAAAGAGCAGTAACTCAGTCCTGGCATGATACATAACTTGCAAGGTGTTTCTATTATTAGAAAACTGGCATTGGCACTGGGAATAAACCATGCAGATTGATAAAGCAAATAGCAGGTCAGCCGGGATGGGACCGCGGAGGGAGGGTGGTTTCTATGGCGATGCAGAACAACCGTGATGGGAGGTATCGTGTGTAGGCGGCAGCGAACGGCGGCTTCGCTCCCAGCAAAAGTGGTTAGTTGCTTTGGAGACAGGTGCATGCTCCAAAAAAAGCACCTCCAAGGGAATAGGACAGAGACAGAAGGGATTGCAGGATAGCAGCTATGCCATGGGCTAGCCAGGAGCTGAACAAATGAGGCAGTATCAAATGCGAGGCGTTTTGGTCATTGTAAATTCTCTTGTGTTCTTAAAAACCACAGCCAGGAGCACACAGTTTGGAAATAGCACACGTCTGGAGGCATAGCATCCAGGTGACAGTGGAGGGAGTAGTGAAGAGGTCTACAAATTAAACAGTAAATAAAAGCACAGCTAGTGGGAGGAATAAAAATGACATTTCAGAATGAATGTGCATGCCTCAGTGAAGCTGCTGCAGCAGCAATGGCAGTGGATCCTGGCACATGAGCTAAGCACACATCTTAGCACACAAGCCTCCAGGAACTCCCTGTTGGTCTCTCATGCCACCAGGAGAGGCCCACAGGAAGATATCAGCAGGGAGGTAGTTGATGGGATGATTTCTCTCCTCTTCCATACTGTCCCAAACTGGGAAAACACACAGGTGAATATTCACCTTGGAGTCTTCCCCTCTACCCCAAGAGGGTAACTTCACACAGTAGAAATCATTAAAGGTGAATGCAATGATGTAGCTCATAAAGTGGAGGTGTCTTGCTTGGCAGACACCACATGTACAGTTGACATTTAGGGATGTGGTGCATCCCTAAAGATCCTCTGCAAGAGGATGCTTTATTTGAAAAATAAAGTCATAAATGAGTTTTCCCTCAACCTGCCCAGCCATGGAGAGATCATGTCTTGTCTCTATCCCTGGCTGAGTTGTGGCTCAACAAGGGACTTCGACAGATCCAGACCCATAAGACACATCTAAACTGCAATGTATGGAGACTCATGTTTATGGATCCTCTTATAATCAGCTGTATGGCCCTTGTGACAGCTTCAGATATTATGGAGCTGAAAGTGATTAATCCTCATGGTACTCACATGAGGTATCAGCACTTGAACAGATGTGGACAGGAGTGAGGAAGGAGGGCATCTCTGTGCCTGCAGTGCCCAACTAGCTGTGGGTGCCAGGGCTCACATAGGGTTGGGGTGGGAGGTGGAGGTGCTCCCTGACTATATGGGACAGGGTGGAGGACAGCCTGGAGGCACCAAAGTGGAGCAGCAAGACCAGCCCCTGAGCTTCCCCCATGCTCCTCAGGGATGCAAGAAAGGAACGTGGAGGCTGTTCACTGCCTGTTCCCAACCAACCAAGTGGTGGAATCAATCAGCAGTGACCATGCCAACACTAATCCATAGCTTTCTTGACTTCACATTAGTATCATATTGTACATTACCACCATTAACACCATTGCATTAGGGACAGATGAGTAACTTTAGCTCCTTCACAACCACAGACCTGAACAGTAAGACCAAAGCTAAAAGATTACTAGCTACCATAATGGGACTAGAAGGAGAAGTTCTTCCTGCATCCATCCTGGAATATGGATCATATATCTACACTAGTAACAAGACCTTAAGAAGCTGAAAATGTCTTCAAAAAGTCATTTTATTTTGAGTACTGAATTTAAAAAGTTTATTGTGATCAGAGGAATATAATTCTTATCCTTTCATATAATGACTAATATAATTTATTTTGCAGAAAGAATTGATAATTTTTTACTGGAAAAGTGATTGCTTAATAGGAAAATATTTATATAGATACTTGATTTAACCAATTTAAACTTCTTAGTAAATTCTTGGAACAATGCCTTGTATATGCAAAGTTACACTCCTTTCCCCTCCTCCCCCCAGAATCATACCCTTTTGCTGCTCAACATCATTTTTATTGGAAAGGCTTTGCCAACTATGCAATAGGAGACTGAAATGGTGTGTTTGCCCTCTTCCCAGAGCTGCTTCCTACCCTGCAAAGAACATGGATTTTAAAGCACAAGGGTGTCCTCCCTGGCAGGTCCTTGTCCTGAAGAAATCAAATCTTTATGAATGAAGGTAAATCCTAATTCTGTCTCCTTTCCCATAATTTCATCCACATTCACTTTACTCTGGAGCCGGTTTCTCAGCAAACCCTCCCAGATGTATTGTTGAAGGTAGTGTATCTCTGTAAAGCTACTAACACTTGTTTTTCTTCTTCAGTTACACGGGGATATAAAAGGATTTTTAAAGCAGCTGGACCCTCTGTTTGACCATTTTCCTTGAAGTTTTTGAAGCAGCCATTGCAGGTGAGTCCTTTCTACAGCAATTTCTCTCAGGAAGAATTAATCACTTGGGTCTGATACAGTCCAAGTGAATTTAATACAGCATTTACAGGACAACTGCTTTCCCATCCCTCAAAAGAAACTTTCTTGGAAAATAAAGGTCAAATAATATTGCTCATGCTCCTAAAAAGTTTTTGAGAGGAAATTAAAGATAAATTCAGCTTTATGAAGAGTCATGGCTATTAGTCATTTGTCATTACTGCTGTTTGTGAGTGAGAGTGACTATATTTCTGCTCTAGTTTGTGCTTTGTGTTCACAGTCTCTTTCCATTCTTCCTTACAGAACAGCATGGATTTTTATTTTTTTTAACTGAGAATGTGTCTGCAATGTTTCTGATTCTCAAGACTGAAGTTTTTTTTAAATTTCAGTTTTAAAAGGAATTTATTGCTATACAACCCTGCCTACATCTCATTCCAACTGACTTAAGCCACAATCACTCTTGTGAGCTACAGGACATTATCTGCAGGTGAAATAATGGGAATAGCCCAGGCTACATGCAATATAATCACTGGAGTTGGCCTTTACTGGGGGTAGTACAGCAGTAGTAGCACATTCTTACACCAAGAGAACTTGCAATAAGAAGCAAATGTCCAGTTTGGGGTTTTTACCCAAAGGAGAACACTTGTCATTGCACTGGAATGGGATTAATTAAAGGTGATTTAAAAACTCATTTTCTCTGAGATTTATGGAAATGGTTATCCATCAGAGCAAAATATGCACCATGAGCACCATAAACACATGCCTGTAGTCAAGAGGAGACCATGGTGCTGGGTGCTGCTGGTGGAAGAGTGCAAACACTTGAGGCACCTCCATGGAAGCAAGAGATCCCCACTGGGAAACAGAGGAGACATCCTCCTGCTCTGGGGCCCAGATGAACTCTCCCACTCATTTCTGAGTGGCTCTTGAAAACCTCCCAGCCACACACTGATGTCAATGGATCCTACTCCATTCTTGACATTTAGCGGGGTCACAGAGTAAAGTGATTGATAAAAAGCTCCTTGTTCTGGCCCAGAGTGTATATGGGTTTAGAGCATTTTCAACATAGCTATGCTGAAGTCTTCTAAAAAATGCATGTGCAGGCAGCTCATTCTACAAATCCTATGGCAACTGTTTGCACCATGACTGGTTGGCTGAATTCAAAAGTGCAAGGCATATATATTGAGAAATGTTATATTCAAATAGAGAAGACTTTCTAGAAATATTATTATTCACCCCCCACTATCAAGAGATCATAGCAATCCAACAAGATCTGACTGCTTTAAATTATTATTCATGTACCATGGAATATGTATTTTTTAAGTAGCATTGTAAATTAATGTTAGCAAAATGTAATTTGTAATTTAAATGTAAATCAGAATTGACTAAGAATATAATTAAGTTTTGAATGCCAAGGTAGTATCTGCAAACCAGACTGTTTTGTGGCGGTTTTTTACTACAGCTTGAAAGCATATTATTTGCCCTGAATACCTCAATGCGTATTATCTGTACATGTGTGCTATAAAAATGTAAATAATAATAATAGATTAGGTTACACACTGTTGAATTCTAGACTGATACATTTCTGTGAAACTAAAAGCTGGTTTATGCAGAGTTACATGGGATTCTTTATTGTTTCATAGAGGCTGGCTCATCCAGGGGGATGTTAGGAAGAAACAAAGTCCCCCCATGGCAAATGGTGTTTCTGCTGCTTGAATTTAATATTGCAGCAGAAGTAAAAACCGTGATGTATTCTATATTAATAAAACAAAGTCATATAGCTTTAAGTGGTAGAAACATTTATATTAACATTTGCTTCAGTGTAAGGTAATTGAAAGCATATATAGAATATACCTATCTGTCTATCTTCGTATTGAAATCACTGTGTGGTTGCCCAAACATTTTGGTACTGGTCAAGCTGGTGTGCAGAGCTGTCACTGCTCACCCAGCCTGCTGCTACCCCCTCAGCTTGGGCATTTCCTCACTGATGCAACCACCTCTGGACTGGGCTGTAACGTGGGATCACAGGTATTAGTGAAATGATCTCAGCTGGGAAAAAGACACAAAACCACATAGTTACACCAGCAGGGACAAGTAACTGTGAGATTGAAATGTAATTTAGATTTTAGTGTAATAAAAATGTTTTCTTACAGAAACAGGGACTTTGTAGCAATGAGAAACTGGCAAGACTATGTGCTTGAGAAATTTAGGGTATTATTTTTAAAAAATTATGAAGGACTGATCAAAATGAAATAAATTAGTTGAAAAAGGCCATGACATATCTGAATTTTTTTAAATAAAATGAGATCATTTAAGTGTACCTCTTTTGAACTATGCACTTGCTGCAGCTATCAAATTGCTGCCATTGTCTTCCAGAAGGCAATAGGACCTCTTTGTTTCCCATCAGTACTTCTGCAGCCCATCAGCAAAAGTGCCCAGCTCATCAGTGGTCCTGAGGGTTTTCCATGTTGAATCTCAGCTGTGCTTCCCCATACAGCCTTGGCCCTCACTATGGAAGGGTCTGGAACCCCAACAGGCAATGGCTGTGAACTGCTTGCTCCTGAATATCAAACATATAGATCTATTCTTGTTCTTCAGTGGCCAAGTATACCCATTTTGAAAAGGGAAGAGCACAAAGAGAAAGGGCACACGAGAAGGACAGGCAAAGGCTTTGGGGATCGAGTGCAAGGACCTCCCTGTGCTTCAGCACATTCTCCTTGGAGATGACTAGCATCCTTCTCCAACATGCAGTTACACTGCATGCAGCAGGCTGATCCTGGCTGGACACCAGGTGCCCACCAAAGCCACTCTGTCACTGCCCTCCTCAGCTGGGCAAGGGAGAAAATAGGACAAAAGGCTTGTGGGTCGAGATAAGGGCAGGGAGAGATCAGTCACCAGTGACTGTCATGGCCAAAGAGACTCCACTTGGGGAAATTTGTTTAATTTATTACCAATCAAATCAGACTACAGTAAGGAGAAATAAAACCAAATCCTAAAACACTTTTGCCTCCACCCCTCCCTTTTTCCTGGGCTCAACTTTACTCCCTAATTCCTTCCCTTCTCCCTTCATTGGTGCAGGGTGACAGGGAATGGGAGCTACAGTTCGTTCATCACACCTTGTCTCTGCTGCTCCTTCCTCCTCAGAGGGAGGACTCCCCACACTCTTCCCCTGCTCTGTCGTGGGGTCCAACCCTCTTTGACAGCCAGAAGTGAAATTATTACTGACAGTTGAAATTAAGATCTTAATAATTACCTGAGCTCTTCTCTGCATAGACCCAGCAGGAGAACATCCCATGATGTGCAGTGTGCCAGCCACTTACCTGGAAATATATGAAAGCTGAGATTTTGCAGCACTGTAAAGATGTTTAGCAACTTTCAGCATATGAACAGTGGATATAAGTTCAGCAGGAAGTTCACCTTGTATGAGGTGAGGACAGACAAATAGTACTCAGAGTGTAAATGATGTTCAACACTGCTTAAGTGGCAGAGGGGGAGAAAACTGAAAGGGAACTAAATGTTATAGAGGATTAAGACATGAATTGAGATGATGGCTTCTCCCTTCCCACACTTAGGTACAGATTTTACAACCAAAATCTTCTTTTCAGGGCTTGTGTTTCACTGCTTGCACATGGAGCCTTTCAGCATTGCTTTGATTTGTCTGTTCAGTAAAGAAAACAGTCCAACCTTTGCACATGAAGGAGACCTTACTATGGCTCTTTCCTTCTGCAAGGGTTGTTTGAGCACAACATTCATTGTCTAGTCCTTGATGTACCCTTTAGGTACTGGAAGGTCACTCTGGAACCTTCTCTTCCCCAGGCTAAATAACCCCAACTCTTTGGCCTCTCTTCATATAAGGGATTCTCCAGCCCTCGGAGCACCTTTTTGGCCTCGTCTGAACTCGCTCCAACAGGTTGATGTGCTTCTTATGTTGGGGATCCCAGAGCTGGATGCAGCACTCCTGGTGGGGTCTTATGAAAGTGGAGTAGCACCTCCCCTGACCTGTGGGTTGACCTTCCTCCAAGATAACTCATCTGTGGCCATTCATCACCTCATCAGGCACAAATTGTCTTCATCAAATCTGCTGGTTATTAATTGCTTTCCCACAGGTTTCAGCTTGCTGCAGCACATCTTGTAATTTCTAAGGGGTTGTGACTTTGTGAACTTCCCTGCTCAGAAAAACTGGTGATGAGCTACGTTTCCCTCGATAACTTAGAAGGGTAGGTGGAGGCTCATCCAAATAGCAGGGGATATTGAAGAAAGGGCAGCACACTAGGAGCCTGATTTTTGCTGTCAGTGAAAATTTGCAAGAAGTCTACATTGTATACAGTATCTAAATCTATAAGTCACATATTTGAATACATAAAGTGTTATTGTTTATATGCAGAAATGTTTATATGCAAATTCTAAATAATTCATCACCATAACAATCTCATCAGCTTATCTTAAAACCTTAATTTAGGCCTACACACATTCAAATAGTTCCTTTTTCCTGCTGAAACTATCTCCCACCCTTTGCTGCTCATAGTCCACTACCAGCCCTGTCTTTTGTGTGCTCAGCTCCCAGCAGGGAGGGGAAATGCTGTTGCTGCCTTTCTGTAGGTTCAAGAAACACAGTGACTGAGAGGCTCTGGCCACACCAGTGACTGTCATGTAACTCAGCACATCCAGCTCAGAGGCTGAGATCAGATAAAAAGCTGGCAAGCCTTCAGTTAATAGGCCAATAGCAAGGAGAGGAGAGAACACCAGAGGACTTCAACTGCTTCTCCATCTAAAACTTCTTTCTTCTCTTAGCTTATGTTTGGTTATTTTCTTTTCCCCTTTTCAGTGGAACTGATTTGAAGAATGTGGGAAAGAGGCAGAAAGAACAATTTTTTTTTTTTTCACTTCAGTGAAACATGTGAGAAGAACTTTCCATCTCCAACCAATACTATTACCATTGCATGGTTCTGCCACAGGGGAAAAGTGTGAGGGGCATTCCTGTGCTGGGAGATTCCTTATAAACCAGATGCTGTTAGACCAAAATATACCCTCAGTGTATCTGCTGAGCACTAAATTTAAATCCCCAACAATTCATGCAAACTTTGACTCAAGTTAGAGATTTCAAAGTTAAATATTTTAGGACTCTTACACTGATCATACCTTTAAGCAAGATACAAAACCCCAGTAAATTGTTCTAGGAATGAAACCATTGTTTTCAGAAACCCTTGCGAGGAGGAATGAGGGGACTGGGACATAAGGTGACTAGTTTTAAGACGCAGCTTTTAAAATATGTGAAAGAAAGGTTGTTTACAACTAGACTGGCTTAAGGAACCAGGTTGATTCTCTACTTAGGGAATGAGACTGCTTTCATGTAGTCTTATTTCATGTGGGAAAGCAGAAATGTTGTTGCTCAGGACACTTAAACCTGGATGGGGTAGCACTAAACCAGGATCCAGAGAAGAGTCTAGCCCTGGAAAGGAGAGAGGCACTGTGATGCAAGACAGTAATTTCCTCTCTCATTTCTATTATATCTGTGTTTTTTCTCAGTGACTTATTTATGTGTGCACCCTGACTCCTCTGGAGACAAAGAGAAGGGATTCACCTTAACAAAACACCTCTGAGAGGCACAAAGAAGGAAGGAGGAAATAGTTGGGATAAATAAAATGACACTCAGCAACACTCACATGTCTTTACCTCTCTAACTCTTAGGGAGTTAAACTGAACTAGTGTGTATTTGAATTGTGTCTTGAGGATGAATGTGCTCTGGCCCCTTCTTACAGAACATGGGTTACAGGCTGGAGATCATGGGCACCTTCCCAGGTGGCATCTGTGGCTTGTAGTGTACCAGCAAGTTGAAGTATTTCAACTTCTTTGACTGGTTTCACCTGGGAATAGTATTTTTTTCTCATTTAAAAGGCAGCCTGTCTGAACCACGCAGCCTTCCCAAGTTTAGGCACCACCTGGTGCAGAAATGCAAGGAGAAGGAGAAAAGGCTGAATGGACAGGAAAAGCTTATGAGCACACAGAGGTTTAGTACAGAAAAACATGTTCATTGAAGCACAACATCTTCCCTTTCTTTATTAGTGTGTGAATTTCCACAGCCACATTTCTAATGAGCTCATGATTTCTGCTTTTCAGCTTGCATGGGGGAGCAGGTCCTCAGAGTGGGCAGAGATGCCCAGCAAGACCCAGCCTTGAACCTACTATTTTGTTGAAATGTGCTCCCATCAGATGTACCAGGGATGGGAAGGTGGCACAGGAGAAGTGTTTCCTGTGAGAGCTTCCCCATTTAGGACCATTTTTCTGGTAAAGGGAAACTGTCTAGAGAGAAAAGCAGCCACCATATTGCCATATCACTCATCTTAGTTTTTAAGTGCTAAAAGAATCTTGATGCAGCAGAAGACACAAACTGTGTTCTTCCACAAGCTGAGGAGGGGAAACAGAGAACATACAACGAAATCCCTGCAGGAGGAATCAGAACAAATGAAACAGTGCAATCTATCCAAGCGGTGCACATGATGGTCACACAGAAGGAATGGTTCTCAGCAAGATGTGAGTAAAGGCAGAGATGGTGCACAGCTCTCTGAAGGATGGGGGCCCTATTGCCCTTGGTCTGCAGCAGGAGACAAGCAATGTGGAGGGTCTTGTGGTGATTTCAACAAGAGTGGGCTGACATCAGATTGGGCACTGTATAACCAAGGTCAACCACATCACAATGTGGGGGATAGAAAATATTCAACTTTTGTCTCTGTTACAGTGTCATCAGCTACCAAATTTATAATAACCTGAGACAATTTGCCTTTAAGCTGTTTATAACAGTCATAAGTAAATTGCTAACAAACATATATAATATTATACTATGATTCATAAATACTTATTAACAAATACTAAAATCAGTATTTCACAATCATCACCAATGAGTTAACCTCTTTCATACAATGAGAGAGAAGGATGAGCTATTACATGAAAAACAGTGCACATTTTGGGGTGAGAACACTTCCCAGTCTGTTCTGTTTCATCTCTAAAAGTTGCTAGAAAAAGAATGAAAGGTGAAATTACTGAGGGAGAAGAGAAATTCTGCACTCAGAGAGAGACCGTAATGCTTAGGCTCAGTCTGCTTAATAGCCAGAGGGAAGAGAGGGAGAGTTATATGGATTTCCAAATTATGCTGATCAGAGAGGAAGGAAATTGCATGTTGCCATCACTACTGAAGGAGCCAGGTGAGACTTTCAAAGAGACTGAAGTCACCAAAATAATCAACTTTTATCCATGGTAGTGGTGTTTTGTGAGTAAACCCATTTGGTTAATGATAACTGCACCTTTTTTTTTTAGCCCAAAGATTCTGTGAGGATAAACATACTGAAATTCAAAGCCCTGAGCTGAGACCTGAGTTCCTCTGGGGTATATCTCTATTTCATCCAGAGACTAGTACCTGTGTGGCCATACTGACAGCTGGATTAAGATCCTAATACATCTGAAAGTCAAAACTAACTTATTTTGTCTCACAGTTACTATTGTTTTAGCAGCTGTGACCACAGCAGTTATGAAGCAAAAAATCTAATGGAAATATTAAGTTGCTAATTACACCTTTTCTTAGGAGTTTGCATATGGATATCTGATAACTTCACTGCAAATCATTAAGGCCCTGAGAAAGGTATTTAAATGGATTATAACACTGATACGGGGAAAGAACTCTGCTTAGAAATACACACTGCTCAGGCTCCCTAAGGATGTTCCTTGTTTCTTTTTCCTCTCCAATTGCACAATATCAAACACTCCCTAATCCCACCATGCATACAGTGTGCAATAATATACATCCATAACAAGCAGCACTTGCAGTGCTTGACATCTTCAAAGGTCTCTACAAACCTGAGTTAATTAATCTGTTTCAACACCCCTGTGGGCTAAGCATAATTATTCTGAAGAAGCTGAAACAGGGAGGTTAAATGAGTTACTGTGGGCCACAGAAAGCCAGGGGCAGAGAAGGGCTGCGAGTGCTGCTGCAGGCTCGCTCTGACCCCATGCCTCTCCTCTTCATGCCCTTACCTGCCACAGACTCTCAAATATATGTAAAACTAAGGAAAAAAAAAAAGGAAAATACATAACATTGTTAAGGTTTTTTTATGGCATTTATTTAGAACAACCTGCCATTAATGATAGTTTTTTCTTCTGGGAGCAAGGTGATCAATCCTAAAGTCACGTACAAGACCCTAAAGTGACTATAAAGTGCTCCACTGCTCAATACCAACATTAATATTGCACATGGGAACCAGGACATTAAGCCTCATAGTTCAAAGCAAACCTAAAATCCTGTATCCTTGTTTGGATTTGGTATGAGGGTTTAGAGTATTAGGTAAGGTTGGAGCTGATTTCCAAAGCTTGCCAGGGGGAAGTCTTGCAGTGTCTCTCTGTCTCTCTCTGGAATCACTTCCATACCTCTGCAGATATTTCAGATATTTATCTGTTGTGTTTGATGAAAAGTTGGGCTTGCTGATTTTTAGCCCAAACTTTCTTGATTAATGTAAATATAAAAATTCAAGATCGTACTCTCTAGCATGTGCATTTTTGTTTTGGTGAATTGCTTAGTTCAGAAGAACAAGATATAAGATTTATTATCCATATGTTTTAAACAGAATGTCTGAAATTTCCAATCTAAATTATTTTATCTAAAATTTCTCTTCATATTTATGTTTAAATAAATGTGTCAAAGAACTGCTTTGCACTGACATTGGCCACAACCATGGATGTATTTAGAGGGGCACTTCTGAACTGCCTAAAGCAACCCTCCCTTTGCAGAAGGCAGATCTACCCTGGTGACCTCAGCAATGCAAATTGAGATCAACATGCCACAGCTCCAGCATGTTTTCAAGTCGTGCTTATACATCATCCAGTACTCTGATTTTCAAGGGTGCTTCATGCCTTGCCATCAGTAAGTCAAGGGTGCTCAGCTCCTGCAGAAAATAAGCACGAAAGTATACAACAAAAGTGTAATTAGTGACTGAGTCATTAATTCTCATTATTCTGCAGCAGAATCAGATCTGTTCCATCAGGGGGTAGCAGGTAGCTCTAACTGACTGTTAGCAATGTAAAACACATCCATCACAGCCACTTCACTCCCTCGGGGGAGCATCAAGGAAAGAAAGACAAGGATGCTGGAGCAGAGAAGGGCTGTAAGGCCCTCAATCTGCAAAACACTGAGATATGGGCATTTCAGTCATGCTGACTTCAGCACACATGGGAAAAAACCATGGCCTTAGATACTCAGCATCAGCAAAATGCCGGTTTATTAAGATAACCAGACTTAAGGGAAAAAAAACCCCAAATTTCTCTAACTTATTACGCATATAAACCCCTGCTGCCTTTTGGTTGTGACTGTGGTCACACACCAGCCTTGTAGTGTCGCAATGCTGTGGGTTTTAATAGCTCTGGTTCTCATTCACTATGGGTGAGGTCAGGGTTAGCCCATGAAAGGAACTCTGTGCCAACACCAGAGCTTTTGCATATGGTTTCATAATCAGCTCTTTATTAATTCCTGCTTCAAGGTGCCTAGTTTAAAATAAAATGATTTTTCATTTTCTAGCCCAGCACATTGAATATCAGAAGGATGAGAGGTGGTTTTCTGCTTAATGCTTGGTAATAAGAGCTGATCCAGCCCACGTGCTGGCTCTGGGCATCTTCAAAGGATGAAAAAATATTAGAAAATATTTAGAAAATATTGTATCAGAATCATTCCTGTTGGCTAGGATACACATTGAGTGAGAAATCAAAGTAATCTCTGGTGTTACTTTGGACCTGCCAGTGGATTAATTCCCAGAATTACTTTAATCTATTACCTTTGCTTTCATTTTCTATTAAATGTTTTTGAAAAAAGGATGAATAGGAAAAAAATTATGCACAGATAAAACAGACACGGAAACAGAACTAAGAATAACCTGGTGAACTGCTCTCACTGGACAGTATAAATATTCCTTTCAGGTTAAAAATATTTCTTTGAGGATACAGAGCCCTTAAACACCAGAATAGATTTTGGACAATGACACTTCCTCACAACCAAGGGAGTAATGTGTTTTTGCCAGTAAAGGATATGCTCTGCTTTGCAGAGGAAACTCCTGTTGGCTAATTTCACCATGGAAACTCCAGGTCTGACTATAAAAAGACCATCTTATCTCCTGACAAATATCCTTATGCTGGGAATAGCAAAAAGCTCTGAGTGGCCAGTGTGAATCCCGAGGACGGGGGTCACTGCTGGTGTGTGGTAGCCATGGAGCAGCCTGGCTTAGGCTGGTCTGCAGGAGAAGCCACACTGAGCACCCAGACATCTCCATGTCAATAATCAAGCCCAGACTAAAACCAGCCTTCACTTCCCTCTGCCCAAATCCCCTGATCCAAAAGCGACCAATTCATTTCCCTTCCACTTTCGGGGCAAATACAAATTGGTGGACATGAGAATAAGACCCAGAGTTTTCAGCTTCAAAAGAATTTCTGACCCAGGGGTTTCTCATGTTGCTCCCTTGATCAGTGACTCTCTGAGGCTGCTTTGTGTGGGGTGGTGGCAGAGCAGTTGTGTGAGGAGATGAGCTGTGTGCCTGAGCTGCTCTGATTTCTTTGGATCAGTCTGCAGAGACTTCGAGGTTCCTGGCAGCAGGAGCCTGCTCTGATGCACCTTTAACACTGTTGTTTTCAATTCTCTCAAAGGAACAAATATAGAACTATATAATATCATCATTATTATTAATAATAATAATAATACATATATACACACACATATAAATGATCTAGTACTCTGCTGTTGATGATGAATGAAGAGGACCAATGTGGTCACTGGAATACTTATAATGAATCTTTTTACAGATGCAATGGTTTCCAGGTTTAATTATGAGCTCTGTCCTGCTGCCTCCATCAAAGAGACCACTATTGAGGCACTGTGGGTGACTCATGGCTGATGGCTACACACACAGCTGAAAAAGAGCACAGGTAAGGGAAAGGCCAGTCCACATAATCAGAAAACATACAGACTTGTGATAAAAGAGTAACCAAATACAATGCATTGTCTTTCCTCTGTAATCCCAACCTCCACAGGAACTTACAGCAAGGAAAGGCCGTTTTACACAGGTTTAATCTTTTTTCTTTGCCGTTAGAGAATTTACATTGGAAATGTAAATGATTTCATTTCCCATTGCACTAGATGCTGCCACAACATCTCTGGATGACCTGAACAGTGATGCTGCACAGGCTAGTTGGTCTCCATCACCCGCCAGTGAAAAGAACAGGCAGCATTTAGGAAGAGGAAGACCTGTAGTTCACAATATCATGTACTACTAAGAAGAAAGATACATCGTGCCTCTTACTTCTATATGTCAGAAAACCCAGAAGAAAGGATGCATTTTTTTCCTCTAAATTAAAAAAACCAAACAACCCCAAACCAAACAAAACAAATCATTTGCAAGTGTTCAGGAGTGTTGAAAAGTCTTTTGGAAAGTGCTTTAGGCTAATTTTGTAAACCACAACTGAGCTGTAGCGGGTAGAAACACACTTTCATCTTACTTATTTCTCTCCATCTTTAAATGCTGGGTTTGTTAGGATAGGCTTCTCTTTCAAATCTGCTCGGCATGTCAGATACTTTCTTGGTTATGAAGTGTCTGGCCACACAAGTACAGACACAGACATGCCCAATGAGCTTATGGTCTTTCTGCCCTGTATTAACACTGGGCCAAATTTGGCTTCACTTTTCCGCCAAGATTTTCCCTATCAACGGTGCAAAAATCAACAGGGTTGATTTTCCCTACACCTGGGACTGCATTTTTTCTGTGCACAGGATGAGTTAATTTGGGATAAAATCAGGAAGGATGTGCTGCAATTTGCTCTACCCAGCACGAAGGCTGCTGGGTGGATGGCAGGACACGCCGGGCACAGCCCCTGCACTCGACCTGGCTGCAGCACACACAGCTTGGCCTCGTCTTTGAAAGATGCTTGCTGAGCAATGACATAGGTGAAACCCCACTTCACGCAGCTTTGGGTCTCCAATCCCTATACCCCCCTACTGTGACCATCTCCAATATCTCCTGAGTTTTCTTGTGCCAAGGGAGTAGAAGTAGGGTCTTGCCACAGACACCTTTGAGGTCTCAGCGATTGTACTATTTTGTGACCAGAATCAGCCAGCCAGTTTAGAAACCCCAGCCTTTCCCCTCCTCCTCCTGATCATCGTCCCTGCTGAGGGACTTTCTGGGAATTTCTGTGGAAGGCTGCCTGCGGCAGAGCGTGTGTGCCCCGGGATGCCTCTGCTGCAGAGATGCGCACCTCCAGAGGGAGCATTCGCCCCATCTTAGAACACCATCTAGGCAAGAGCAGGAGCAACTTAGCTGGTTAAAAACATGCGAAATGTACCCTATCCCAGCTTGTAAGTGCCAGTATTTTGGATGGCTTTTGCGTGTCTGAGCGTGCAGAATTGGGGGTGAGAAATAGCTCTTTCCATATGGTCACAAGGCAAAGCAATTCAGGAGGGACTGTAGATACTTGGCTGCATTAGCAGGCAAGTGGCAAGAGCACAGTCCCTGCTCACCAGTGACAGATTTCTCACTGTATAACACACGAGTGGAGCTCCGAGCAGTCACCAAGTCCTGAGGCAGAGTGTGAAACCCTTGATATCTGGTTGTGTTGTGTCGCTGCTGAAGCACGTACAGACTTGTGGAGATTGGCAGGTCCAAGAGGCAGAGGAGTCCTTCCACAGCGGGTATGGAGCTGGCCCACATACTTTCTTGGCCTTTGGAGGTGACCTGCAGCTGGGCCGTAGGCAGCCAAAACCCTGGGAGGTACCAGCAGGATGGGCAGGGCAGTTCTGCCATGTGTGGAAGCATTTCCTCTTTGATTGGCGCTTGTCTGGACGTGGCGGTCACTTAGTCCCTCATCCCAGTGACACACTGTTCAATTTATAATGAAGTCTTACAGTGCTATAAAACATGAAATCCAGCTTCTCACTTTAGATTGAATTGTGTTCCAGGCATTTTGTACTTCATGGAAAATACATCAGAAAAATGCGATCTGTTACTTGTTATTTTACTGTTTGGTCTCCAGTAAAAATCTTGCTGATACTGTTTGTGTTTTTCTATGTTTATTTGCAGGGAAAAAAAGAAGGCTGAGCCTGAGCTCTTCTGCAGAGAAATGTTATTTAATATGTAGAAGAAAGCAGGTGAGCTGGGATTCTGCAATTGTCTTTTCAGCAAATTAACTTTAACTAGTGTAATGGCAAGAACATTCACTTCAAAAAGAGGAGAAAGTTCAATGTTCAAAATCATTTTTTGCTTTTCAATAATTGGATCATATGCCCAGAAAAACCAAAAAAACCCAAGCTTTTATTGACTTTCCCAAATTCATAAGGAAATTGTGTTTTTTTAAAAAATGCAATAGAGAAAATATAAGACTTTTGAATGGTTTATTAAAAAAAAAAAATGATAAGACACTTAAAAAATCCTGAAGACCCACAAATTTGGTGAGACATAACTAGTTCTACATCACTGAACTCCTTGATTACACAAGACAGAGGGAAGATCCAGAGAAAGCCTTTTCCTGTGTAGCTCCTGTGTATCTTTGCTCAACATTCAATTTTCAGAGATGTCTACAAAGTGTGAGACCATGTTAACTGTCAAACAGCTATAAACCAAATGTGTAAGGCCTTATGGAAGTACAGAACCTAAAACTGAGTAATTGTGAGACCTTCTAGTCGTCCCTGACTTTATCCCTTCCTTGTTGTCCATCAACTCTTTGACTTGGGCATGAAGTTACCCAGTGGGACATGTAGTGGTTTCTCTGACTGCTGCAGAAAAGGCTTGCTGAGATGCCAGTCTGGGGATGTCAGATCTCTGGGTTCATTTATTTGTGAAGTAGCAAAAAGCAATGAGCAAACTAGCCACGTTCTGAAGGATCCTCCTTGTGTCCAGCAAGGATTTTCAGGCTGAACCCTGCAGCCCCTCTGCAGGGTCCACAAAAGAGAAAAACACTGAAAATCCAAACTCAGGAGTTCACTGGTAATTTTATTCTGGGGGAAGAAGTTGAGTTCCTGCAAGCTGAGAGTGATGGTGCCTGCTAAAGACCTTATTTTGGACAGAAGGGGTTAGGGGCATGTGCTGGGCAAGGAGGCAGGAGAGGCAGAGGAGCTGGGCAAGAAGTTCTCAGGGGGGAAAAATCCCTTGTAGGAAGAGAGGGGCAGGGATGGGGGGTATGAAGTGAAGAGGAAGCCCAGGTTCCCTGGGTGAGGAGAGGGAGAAGAGAATGATCAAACCCACAAATATCTCAGGCTACAGATGAAGGAGGAAGGATTTCAGGGCTGAGATCAGCATGATGAGCTCTAGCTCCTACAAGGGCAAAGGACAGGTGGGACATCACAGAGCATCTCTGTCACTCACAGCTTCTACTGAAAAGGAGTAGGGCAGTGCAGGGATCTCTCTTTTCTTCAGGGGGAGGCTACGAGCCCCAGCTCTGCCCCTCTAAAAGGCAGAACCACAAGGTGCTTTGCTGGGCTCAGTACATGCTCAGGAACCCCTGGCACACAAATTCCCTCTTTGCCAGACCACATCCTTTGCTAAGAGACTTTCATGTGAGAGACGAGCACCTGCACAGGGCAGCATCACATTTCTTGTAAGAGCGCTGTGAAACTCTTCCTGAGAAATGCATTAAAACATCCCTGGGGTGCTGTCACAGAAGTAATAGCACCCACTCCCATCCATTTCCCACCATCTGCCCATCCACAAACCATCCTCAGTATCATAAAAAAGATAGATCTTCCTTATAGATTCTGATCATGTTTTATAATTTAATCAGGAGTAATATCTTTCTCCTAATTGATGCTGTTATAGAAGCCTTGTTCAAAAATACCAATTCCAGAAATGTCCTACAGAAAGTACCATAAACATTCTGTGACTTCTTCAATTAGTTTTTAAAGAAATCCTGACGTTCCAGAGAATTATGGAAAAGTAATCATGATCTTGTACTTGAAAGTCAAAATGCTCACAGAGGCTCCTGAAAGCCCCAGTTCTGCCCCCACGAATGGTGTGATTTCTCTGAACTTGGGTGGAAACAGGCAGGATAGCCCTTATTGCAGGGTTGGGCCAGGAAATATACAACTCAGGAAATACAGTCAATTAACTTATATTTTTATAGAAACTGGTTCTGATCATGTTGACATTGTTTTTAAATCCCATTCTAATACAATAGAAAATACTGATTTCCCTGCAGATTTGACCACATGTCCACTGTGCAGACAACATGTGAGTAAATTACAACCTACTTTCCCATCAACTCTGCTTCTACCTAGATTACTTCTTTCTTGCCCATGCTGCACGCAGTAATTTTCAAAACAAAGTGAATAAACTAGCATAAGCATTTAAGTACGTTTCCACTGATTCCCATACTTAAATTAAACATGCAAATGAAAACATTAAAAGGAATGACTTATTCATGTTCTTAGGCAAAGCATACATATTAAATTAATGTATGTGTATCAAAGAAGGCATTAAGTGCTGACTCTTGGAAAGCCTGTGCAAGAAACTGTACTACAGACTGTTCATTTAATACTTTTTATTACTTAATAAGAAGCTTAGAAAGACTGACTGTATTGATTCTATCTTAAATATTTGTCAATATGTCCTCATTTAGAGCAACCTCCTCATTTCCAAATATATATTCAATGAAGCACATGCCATTTTAGGCAGACATTTAAAGTACAAGTTTCATCTTTTTAACATTTTAAGAGTATATGTCACATTAACAACTGTACAAGTGAACAACTCCTTTGATGTAGCATGTCAGATGGGAAGTTATCAGTAATACAAAGCAGCTACATAAAATTGCTGTGCAAAGCTCCAGTAATACAGAAAAATATATTTTTAAGAATGACAGAGATTGGTTTTAATTTGCACCTTTCCTTTGAATCTTGTTTTTATTTGTTGCTCTGGTGAAAATTACATGTACACACATTTTTAGATCTCTTTATGACACTAGAATAGACTGGGGGGGAAAGAGTCATCCAGTGATGTTTTTTGTGAAGTGAATTCTGTCTGCCAGAGAGGTGAAGGCTTAAGTAACCTGCAGTTTAAGTCTCAGAGTTCCTAGCAAGAAAAAGTGAAAGCTTGTCAAGCTTACAAAACCAACAAATAGCTTAAGGACAGAGCTGGAAAGGATGGTTTTGGCACATTCAATTACTGGAAAGCTTTCACAGAAGGAAAATTGTCTTCAGTGGCTGAACTGCCTTTGTACATGGAGTATCAAAGTGCAAGGATTAAGGCTGGAACAGACTCAAGTTATCTCACCCAGGTTAATAGGTAGGAAACGCAAAATGGAATAAGTGAGGAAGAAGGAAAAAACCAGCATAGCCAAGATAGAAATCTGCAAAGCAAGGGCAAAACACAAAGTTGTATTCACAAGATGGGTGGCCAGGTAAGCAAAAGGCAGTGGAACACCTTCACTTGCATGGAAATTGAGAGAGGTTGGGGTGCAAGAGCTGATTGCTTGGACACTGAGCAACGAGCCCATGCAGTGAGATGTAGGAGCCAAATCTTCTGGTGTAGGACCTGCAACCAGGCATCTGCAACGTGGTGGGATGTTCCTTCTGGCTGCAGTACAGCACTGGGAGGAAGGAAAACCTTGGGACATATGGGGACAGAGGTAGTGGTGACAGGAGAACACTGTATACTACTGATGTGGTAGTGTGTAGAGAAGGAAAAGAATGATACAATAAAATTAATCAAAGCCCACTGTCTTCTTGAAAATCACCCTAAAAACTACATGTTATTACACCAATAGCATAGATCCACTGAAGGCCCTCCAGATAAAATCTAACTGTGGCTGTGGGACAGTGGAATAGTATTAGTCAACAGAACCTGTGGGAGACCTGCTCCTAGAGACAGATCAGAGCAGAACTGGGTCGATAATAAAATTGAGGCTACAGGTGGTAACAGAGCTCTGATGTCCTTAAATCTGGACCGTTTTAAAGAATATATTTATTAACCTTTCAGGAGCTAGTGCTAATTCAGACATAATAAGGATGTTATAGGAGAGGAGGCTGTAAAAAATAGCCCAGATCAAGCAGCTCATAGAGCTTTCTGATAAAACTGAACTGAAAGATAAAAACCCCTCTGCTTTTCTGGGGTCTTGACTTTTTAAAATCTCAAATGACTGAAATCAACTGAACTGATGAACTTGGAGACTTGGCTGCAAAGGAGGTTCCTGAAGTCAATGATATATAATTGAGTCTGCATTTTGGGAAGGAGAAAAACTCACAGAGAAGAACTCCAGACCCAACTGGTGACAATCCAACTTGAAAAGGATAGGAGAAGTAGGCAAAGAAATGGAAAAAAAGGGGCTGACTAAGCTGGAAAATTATATCTTGGAGGTCAGAAAGTGTGGGGAGAAAGTGAGATCTGTCAAAAGCTGGACTGTGTTACACCTTGCAAAGGAAATTAAAAACACATTGTAAAATGTTCTTTAGTCATATAAACAAAGAGAGACTAAAAAGCGGAATTTGAGGCAGCTATGCAGTAAAGATTGGATGTGGGGGATAAAGATAACCTAAGCATGGGCTAAAAATGAAATGAAAACTTTACTTCAACTTTTAGTAAGCACAGTGACATGTGGGGCAAAGATGGTGTGACTCATGGGAATGAGAGAGCTCCTGGAGAGGAAAAAATCTAAGGGCTTAATATTTTTGGCCAAAGACAGCAGTCCCTTCTCTACCCAAAACCCTGTAAGAGCCAACACAAAATCTGTCAAAACTAATAAATTGATATGTTATCTCAGGAATGGATGATGAGAGCAGAACAAGAGTATCTTCTATATTTTAGAAAGCTTGAAAATATTGATCTAGCTGAACACCAACTGTTAGTTTGATTTCAACAGTGAGCAGAGGTAGGCAAAAGAGAGTATAGTTTAGTACAACTTAATCCAAGGTAGATTACTAACCTGCTCTCTTTCTCTCATAGGCTTAGTTGATTCTTAGTAGGGAAAATCCCCGATTTTTTTCTCATCTTATTTTAAGTAAAGCATTGCATAGAATGTCACTTTAGAAACAACTACATGAGGAACATATCCAAGGCATGTGAAGAACTGCCTAATATGGAAATAGCTAAATAAATTGTTGGGGTAGAAGGCAACTATTTAGGAAGCTACTAAAAATCTGGTCTTGGAATCAACTTTCTATTAGTGAACTCAAAAAAAAAAGCATGCCAATGCTAATGACATTTATCACTGCCAAAGACAAAAGAATCAGAATACAGTTCAGAAAAACCTGAAGGGCTTTCAAGATTACAAGAATAAGCAAATGATGGACTTTTAAGGACAGAGCCATGCACTAGAAATTTTTTGGTAGTTTTGCTGAAAACTTGTAATTAATCTATTGGTGGGCAAGAGACCTCAGTGGATTAGCTGACCACTGGTGCCTCGAAGCCAGGTAACTATGGTGAAGAAAAATGTAAACTTGGTGTTTTACACCTCAGATTTCCTTTACAGTCAGTGGAAACAAATAAGACACTGCAACTTCCTATTTTAATATTATACAAATAACCTTCATGTGGAACTTACCTCAAACATAGACAACAAAGTTGGAAGGTCTAAAGTTAGATAAGATGAACCTCCCTGAGAAAGATTTGGCATGAAAGCCCCACGTTACTCAATATTTCATCCTGTGTGGTGCTGTTGGCTTTTTCATGGAACAGTTCACGGGAGGTAAGGAAGGCTATAAAAGTCAGACACCTAAAGTTTCAATTATTTTTTAAAGGATCGAGTGTCTCAACCCTGTGTCTGAAACACTTTTGCTGTCTGCCTTTTGAAACCAGCAGTGGTGGTGAGCTCAGCCCCAGCAAAGTGCTGCTGTGGGTGGAGGCCTCCCTACAATAATGCTGGGTGAGTGTGATTGCACTGATTCACACCACGAAGAGCAGCTGAACGCGCTGCAGACACTTGGAATTATGTCACCAATGGGTGGGGTCATATTCTTATGCAGTTGGTGACCCCTATTGATAGTTGCGTTGCAAAGCTGAAGGTGCTGGATTTGGCTGGAAGGCCAAGGAGATGGATCAGACACCCAGCACAGATGCTCAGATGCTCTCAGTTTATTTCGTATCCTCTTTGCCTTGGTCTATTGATTTTTCCTAAGAAAACCAAGGGAAAGAGGATGCAAAATGGGGGTGCTGGCAGCCTTCCTCATCCCCATGCAGTGGGGCTCAGTGGGTGCTGCAAAGTTGGTTTGGGTTGCAGGAAAAACTGAAGTACATCACCCTCCTCTGCCATCAGCAAAGATTTGGGAGCTGCCCAGGGGAAAGGTCTGGATGCTACTACAAAAAGCCCCAAAAAACTTTGTATCCAGGAGTAGGTTTATGTGTGAGGAGTATGGTCCCAGGACTCTCCAATGGAAAATAATCTTCTGTGGACTGCAGGTCTGCCACAGCTACTGGACTGAGAAGGTCGAAAAACTGTTTGGCATATGCCACAGAGACTTGGGAATAAAGTTATCCTGGACAAAATTTCCCTGGCATGGTGAAAATCCCTTGTAAAGATTGCGACATGGCTTTGAGAAGAGTTTGGATTTCCACTGCATTGATATGGTTCCTTTCTGAGCACCTGCCCGTGTGATTAGGTGCTAAATTCTGCCTTGAGATCTCTCATCAGCCCAAGTAAGACCAACAGGGGCAATTAAATGCTGGAGGAAAAGATAAGGATCACTAATCAACTTGCAAATTGTCTAATCAAACCTTGCTGTTCACATCCCACTGTTCCAGTGGATTTATAACTATAATTATCCTATTTTAATTTTTTCCCAATCAATTTTACATGAGTATTTATTTTGGTGCACTGAACACATTGTCCTTCTAAACTCAAGGAGTTTTTTATAGTCATGCTTCTTAAACAGCCACCTTGCATGGCAACTCTTAACCTTGATGCATATACAGACACAAAAAACATTTCTAGGGTATTGCTCTTTGCTAAACTGCAGCATTTTATGATGTGTGTCTATATATATTCTGTATAAGGTTGTGGGTTCAATCCCTGTATGGGCCATTCCCTTAGGAGATGGACTCAATGACCCCTGTGGATCCCTTCCAACTCAGGATGTTCTGTGAATCTGTGATTCTGTGAATATTAGTAGATGATTTAGCTGCACTATAAAAGATGAGAGATTAAAAGATATACTACAAGAGATGGCATGAATTTTTTTAGAATGGTTTGATTATCAGAAGAACTAAAATCCTCCCATCTTCAGTGGTTTAGTTAGACCTGTGCAGGCCTTCCCTTTTCACATCAGCCAGATGTAATATACTGCATATTGTAAGAACAGTGCTAACAAGAAGACCATTAGCATACACTTAGGTTACCTAATATTTTACATTTTAAAGGTTTTTAAAGACACCTTTGGAATAGCTCTTTCTTTTCCACGTGGGATATTTCCTTGCAGCAGTTGATGTGAGGCCTCTCTTAGACCTCTGCAAAATCTCTTTTGACCTGATGATGTTGAAAAAAGCCAAGGACCCTTTTATTTTTTGTGTTCCCCCATGCAGAATCTCTTCATGTCTCAGGAGATGCCATCTCAGATGGATCCTGCTGGGTGGGATAGCAAGAAATGGAGGCCCTTCCTTGTCACTTCCACTCCCTAACTGTGAGAGCATACTGGAAATGCAGCAAAAGTCAGGCAGATGTAGGTTTGAGCATATATATATGCTAACTGACTTTAATAGCATCATGGTTTAATGACTTTTGATAGGACCTTGCAGATTACATGAGTTGTTGAATCCTGGCATGAGGTTTTTTTCGGTAAGCACTGAAATTCTTGGCAAGAAATTCAGAAGCTTCACAGTAAAAAAGGGGATGGAAGCCACAGAGTTCATGAATTCTTCTTGTAGGAAAATGTACTCCTCTCCATCGTATCGAGCCAATGTACTAAGGACAAAAATAGAATGAAACAATTACTTCTATACTTATAACTTGTCCAAAATAATAGTAATGACAGAACAGTTATCAGGATTGAATGGTGTGTAAAGCCAAGGAAAATTTTAGTTGTTCTAAGCATAAAGCTTTGGAGAAAAAAAAGGGAACTATTTTCCACAGCTATAAATGAGTCTTCACCTTGATGCTGCATTATTCAACCTGCTCTGACAAATACCCCCATGAAAACCTAACAGCTTCAATCCCCACCTAAGGCTTCCTCCACTGCAAAAAGAAGGGGTCATCTCAGCAGATATATGACACTCGGGAAATTAGAGCTTTAATAAAATGAAAAGAAATCCCACCTTTTAAATCAAGAAGTTTTTGTGACCATTTATGTTTTCCATATGTAGTGATAGTGTACGCTGAGCCAAGAACATCTTTACATCCCCAGTTTTAAAGCTTAAGAGGTAGCTGTAACACATCAAGCACAGCTCAGTGTTGCTACTGGAATAAAAGCTTCACCAAGCTGCCAAAATCAAAAATAAAATGAGCCCCCACTCTAAAATGTATTCCTGTAGTTCAGATGGTAGTGAGAGATGACAAATAGCTGGCAAAGGCAGCAATTCATTCGATCAATAGATAAACTACACAAATTGCAGAAGAAGCCTGGAGAATGCCATTATGGAAAAATAAAACAGAGACACCAAGGCAGCTCCTGCAGTCAATCATACAACACATTTGAGGCAATTCTGTGCCTCCTGGGTTCAGGGAAAGTTGACTGGAAAGAAAAAAATCTACAAAAGAGCAGCCTCTGCAAGCCAGGCTTTAGGGTTTGATTGGGGGTTAATCCAGATCAGTGCTTATGGAACAGAGTTTTATGGCTGCAACCTCCTCTGTTGCAGCTTTACATCCAGTAAATTCCTTGCTCTGTGGGATTTATCATGTCTGGATTCAGCTGTCAGAGGAGGCTGAATGTCTATGGGTGATGAGCACAGGCAGACCTGCCCTGGGGACCCCTGGGGACCTCGAGGGCTGGCTGCCAGGGTGCTGGGCACACTTGTACTGGTGTCCACTGGCAGCTAAATCACACCGAGCTCCCAGATTGGTACTGGGATTATTAAATCTGCTCGCACAGTAACAATTTGTAATTCTGGCCAGATGTGACAGAAATACCCTTTGTCTCTCTCTCTCTCTGAGCCCTGCTTAAAAAGGAGCCCTCCAAACCTACACAGTTTGGCAGAGGTTTTTTTCCCTAGGAGAAGAACCACGGCCCCTCCTTGATATCTGCTTCAAACTGGAAACTGGAAACCACCAAAAATCCTAACACTGCCAAACTAGCAAAGCAAATCAATAAAATTATAAGAAGCGGAAATCCCAGAACGATAAAAAACACTGGGAAGCCAAATATATTAAAGAAATGTCTGTTTATAGTCCAGCATTGAAGCAGAAGATACATGCCCACAGTATTTAAAATGTATGACGAATTATCTACTGTCAGTCTCTGTAGTACAATCCAGATAAGTCAATGATGTGTTTAATGGGACATTGGCATGAAAGCAATATTGGGATTCAAATAAAGAAAGAAACGCAAGATGACAGTAGAGGATTACATTTCCATTTACACTTCATTCATTAATGATTGGGATAACCGGTAGGCCCCTGAGTTATTTATATACCACAAAGTTGAAATAAGTGAACCCTTAGAAACACACATTTTGAAACCTTTATTCCCACAGAAGGTCTTTGTGAAGGACAAGCCATAAAATTTTCCAGAACTGAGATATAATCCCATATATACACACCTCAATAGGATTT
Organism: Xenops minutus; assembly: GCA_035221455.1. Lineage (NCBI taxonomy): Eukaryota > Metazoa > Chordata > Aves > Passeriformes > Furnariidae > Xenops > Xenops minutus. The sequence continues at coordinate 101,199,883 of JAWWEE010000105.1, forward strand.
TAAAATGTTTTGTAAAGTGCAAGTAACAAATTATCTAAGGACAATGAGATAAACAGGGTCTTCTGAAGACAGTGGCATTGCATCAGTTAAGAATTCAGCCCAATTTTCTTATTTGGAAACATGGCAAATGATTTATTGCTGTAGCTATTTGCTTAGGGGCTCAATTAATAAATATTTAGGCAGCTGTTTCTGCTATATGTGGTTTATCAGTAGAACTTCAGTGGGTATGAATGATGTCATTTAAAACCAATACATATTATGATTTGTTCAAGGATAAATTAACCTGTATATGCAGTGTATGTTATGAATGTAATTCTGTGATTTTTTACTGGGAGGCATCCAGATACATATATTTATTGGAAATGCAAGAATTTGTTTATTTGATGGTTTAACTGCCTCAGATTAAAATGCAGAATTATGCAAAGGCTTTGAAGTACACATTAGTACTTTGTGACCTTTAAGTTGCACAATTTGAGATGGGAAAAGTATATTTCTAAAAACAATATACCATAAGCATCTTTATTTGCATTGCTTGGAAGTAACACTGCTATTTTGTAATGAAGAGTGTATTGGAAGACCTCACCTGCATCTCTCTTGCAGGTGCAGCTTCCATCTCCAGGAGAGGTTCCTTTTTGAGAATAACCCCCATGTTATAACCCACAGAATGTCCTGGGATCTCTCTGAGGAGGTGACTCTCTAGCAGAAAGAAGGACATTCCCTTTGCCATTCCCCTCAGATAGGATGCTGGAAAGGACTTTGGCAAGAGCTGGAAAGGAACAGGACCCTGTTTCAAGCAGTATGGTTTGGTTGCCAACCAACCAAAGGAAGCTGCAAAGGGAAGAACTGGAACTCTCCTCATGGTGCAAATCTTGTACATCTTCTCCAAATGTTGCTTTTGGCCACCATCCGATATTCCCCTGCTGAATGCTGGAATCTTGCCTTAAGGAGACAGTGCAATTTTCTTCCTAATTCATTGTCTCACCATAACATGAAGGTCTTTGTCTGCAGACTGGATCCATGCAGGATGACACAGCTCCATGAGCAGCAGTAGATGTAGGAGCTGTAGTGTGTACATGGCTTAGTCACTCCATCAGTATTTCATCAGGACATGTGTATCTACACAATGCTAAAATTATGAAATCAAGGGTTCCACCATTGCCACTAGTCCTGGGGCTGCACCTTTTTTCCAGAATGAAGAGAATGATTTATACATCTTGCTTGTAGGAGTAAAGCTAGAAGTAGATGCCCACATAGAGACACTTTCTCACTGCTTCTCAGCCTCTGAATTAGTTACTTTTCATTTTTCCTATTTTATTTTTTGAAGGGAAGCCCTCTGATATTGATTAACCTTCTGCTTCAAGAGTGTCGTCACCAGACCTCCCACAGCTGTTATTTATTAAGGACCCAGAAAACACTGGTTGTATTTACAGCTCTGATGGCCACTAGCCAGACCTGCAGCCCCACTCCAGGGCTGGGCACAGCTGCACAGTTTCTACAAACCAGGACTACCTTTGAAAGCTTGAAAACTCCTTTGCTCTGTTTGTATTTGTTTCACCATATTTACTTGTTTCCAACTTGGCAACCAAGCGTGTAAATGTGTAGAAGTATAAACTGTATTGGCAGGCGATCTGTGTTAGCAAGGAAACATAATGATACCAGTTTTGCTGCAATGCAGCAGCCAAACTGAACTTCTGTCACAGCACAGAAAGTTTCCTAGCTGTTTATTCTTGAGAAACCTTGAAAAGTGATTAAAAAGTGTACAGTGTGTAGCCATACTGACGCTTAAGAAGGTGTAATGTGAGAAGAGAAACTACAAGGGTAGGGGATGGGAAAAGAGGAAAGGTTTTCCTCAGGGGAGGTTGGTCAGCAGTCACTGCAGCAAGGGAAGCTGCATCATCAATAGCTTGTGCTGTAGCAAACCTCCATGGAACCTTGGTTTTGTCTGGCTGGCACCGAGGGTGCTTAGAAAAGGAAATGGGAACAGTTAGGAAAATCTTTTCCACTTTTTTAGATAGGCAACTGTGAAATATATTATTTTTGAACTATGATAGGTCCTACAATATACACATGAAGGCATGCAGTTACCGAGGTACAGGTAAATTGTTTCAGTGGCTCCTATCCCTGTGGGAGCAAGGCATGTTTGTTTATCACACCGCTCACTTTAGACATGTAACTCAAACATGGTCCAAATGATTGAAATTAGGAGCTGACTTTATTATACATGTTCCTAATAAGCTGAATTGAGAGGACTGGAGTGCACTTTCTGAGTGAGGGTGCTCTTGGCAGCATCAAGAGCCTACACTGCAGAAACCCAAGTACAAGTGAATTTGGATGGAGCTATATCATAGAATCCTAGAATATCCTGAATTGGAAGGGACCCCCAAGGATCATCCAAGTCCAACTCCTAGTCCTGCAAAGGACAGCCAAAATAATCACACCATGTGCCTGAAAGCGTTGTCCAAATGCTTCTTGAACTCTGGCACGTTTGATGCTGTAACCACTTCCTTGGGGAGTTCCAGTGCCCAGCCACCCTCTGGATGAAGAACCTTTTCCTAATATCTAACCTAAACCTCCCCCAACACAGCTTCATGCTGTTAATCATATGATAACCTAATTACACCTGACGCTGAATGCAGCTGGACAGATGATTTCCTGCCTCCAGCCATCCATGCCAGAGTACCTAGCACATCTTCCCCCACACTGAGACACTGCTTCTTTCCAATTCCCAATACTTGGGAAAAAGGGGGCAAGAGATAAGAGTAAATATGAAACTTTGCAAAGGGTTGTCAGCTGATCCCAAAGGGTCCTGTAATGAAAATCCTCAGAGTTAAGGAACTGCCTCCTTCAGGTGCTTCACTCTGTGTGTTTAGGGTTAAAAAGCTACTGATAAGAGTGACTAGGAGATAAAAGAAGTGAACACCCCTGAGGAGGGCAAGGAAGGTGAATGGAAGAGAGGACCTAGTCTGGCATATACATTCCACAAACAACGGGTTCCTGCCCCGATCGCTGTGTACTGACCACAGCAACCGCATCTCCCATGAACCTCACACTCTCCTGATGATAAGCATCCCAGAGAGAAAGAACGTGACATACCCTGGGGTTCAGTGAGAATCAGTTTGTGATTCATAAACAGGCAGTTGCAAAAACAAGTAACAAACAGGAATTTTTCTATATTTTTTTTCTGTATTTTTCTGCCTCAGAAAAAGACTTCGAAACATGTTCTGTATTTTCTAGTTCTACTGGGAATTTTCTTCCTGGTACTATTCTCAGGTAGGTCCAGAGAAGATGTTTACACCTATCCTCAAGGCCTTCTTCTTAATACAAGACATTCGCAGATACGATGTTTGAGAGGAGAGCTGTGAGAATTGCAGCTACATATTAAATATTGAGATATATAAATAGTTAATTTTGCTTCTCCTCAAGTATTACTTTACCTTCCTTACCGATGAAGTCTTTGGAGCCAGAAGTGCGTAACAGCACTTTTGTGGAAAGTGCCTGGCAAACCCAGGGAACAGCAGTGTCCCAGCTCTGCCCCAGCAGCACCTCCCCAGACACTGGAGAGTGCTCTGCAGCAGCTGGGCAGCATCTGAGTGGGACACCCAGACCATCAACATCAGGGGATGCTCTAAAGACCTGGAACATATTTTCCATGTTGTTGTTGTTGTTGCTTGCTTTGGGGGTTTATTTTGTTGTGTTTTGTTTGGGGTTTTTTCTTTGTTTTGTATTTGGGGTTTTTTTAGTGGGTTTGTTTGGTTTGGTTTTTTTATAGGCAGAATGTGTATAAGTTTTAGCTATTCTTTCTCTTCGTGGTTACACCCTATCCAAAGAGTGATGGAGACATTAGGATGGAATGTTCAGACCTCAGTGCAGGTTTATGGTCTGTTTGCCAGGTTGGAAACTCTCTGCTACCCAGCAGAGTGCACTTTTTCCTTCACAAGGGTAATTCCTGGCTAGACTGTTTTGTTTCCCTGTGTGCTATAGAGCTACTCTGCCATGTATGTTCTCCTGTGTGGGTGGAGATAATCTCTGTGCCTTTTGCCAGCACCTTCTTAACTCTTTTGAAGCTAAGGGTCATATATGAGTACTTTCTGTCATTGTCAGCCTGTGCTTCAAAGTCATTTCAGACTTGCTTTGTGAATGGATTATTTTAACATACTTGATTATACTATTTTGTTGAAAGAACCTTCCTGCAAGTTTAGAAATCACAAAGTAAACTAATAAACCATGTGTTGTCTTTTCTCATGGGTTTGTGAATGAATAAGGGTGGAAAGTGGGCAGATTTTCACTTCAGATGTTAATTCTGCACCAATTTCATGTATTCACTTTGCATATGTAGGTCTTTTTTTTGCCAGGTGAAAGATTGCACTGGGGTGCAGTAGAGAAGCAAATATAGACAATTTCTCACTAACTTGGCGAAGCTTGAGATATCTCAAGGACTGTCACCCCAAAAGTTCAAAGCTCACAGACCGGGCCTCAAGTATCAGGCAACTAGCCCAAAGCTCTTTGGGGAAGAAATTGTGAATTTTGATCTGCCTCTTCATATTTCCAAGATTTTTTTGTCCTTGGGTGTAGATGGGGAGAACTGATGTATCCTCATATGTCTGGAATGTAGTTGCTGATACAAAAATTCTCATCCAGCATCTGTTTTCCTCTTCCATTCCCAGCATATACACCAGCACTACTCTGCACACTCATCCAACCCCAGGTGTGCTCCTCTGCCTGATCAGGGAGACCACAAAACTCCAGCGAGGGGGAAAACAACACTGACTCCTTTATATCACTGTCCCAGGTCTGGTTTAGCACAGAAAGTCAAAAAGGAAGACAGATGAAGGCAAGCTGGAACGGATGGGCTCTTCCTACTGAATTCCCATACCTGGGAGGTTAGGCAAGCTATGGCTCAGTAAGGACTGACAGTAAGCGTGGCCTCAGCAGTCCAGGCCATCAGCACCACACAGGATGAGCCATTGCCTAATACTACATGTCTTCACAGGAAAGTGAAAAAGATTGAAATGTGTGTAAGCTAGGGACAAACATTTTGAAAACCTGAAGTGTTTGTAATTTTCAACTTTTAGCCAAGCAATAGTTTCATTGCAGATTTTAAAAAAATACTTCACACATAAGTTTTTCTTACTTTTTCTTTCTCACCATTCCCATTGTTCAGCAGCAGAGAACTTAACAGAAGGGGAAAACCATTCACCCATCACCATCCCACAATTTACATTTTCAAACCTTCACATACCTACTTCTGCTTTACCTCTCCTTTCCCCATTCTCCTGCCTCTCGAGACAGAAATGCTGATCAGATGGGCTCTTCCAGACAGAGCTTTGTAGACTTCTCCCATTTTGGAGATCAGCTCTAGTCCCAGCTAAATGCTATGAGCTACGGGCAAAAAAACAACCAGCTAACAAATGTTGGCGAGACCACAAAATGCAGAGTGTGTCTGTAGGAGGAATATATTCTCATGCTGGGGAAATACTGAATTTTCACAACATTGAAGCAGATAATCTGGAGGAGGATGGAATTTTTTCCCTAGCACTCCCTAATACAAATAAACACCGCTGAGAAAACAAACTTGTTTAGGTGAGAGAGGGTTGAATTAAACAGCGGTATCCATTTGTGGTCACCTAAAGCTGCTTCTATGCAGATTGCTTATCTTTGTTTACTGCTCTAAATTGCCTAAATGGTGTGAGCAATTCTGGGGATGGGTGGATGTTGTTTATGCCGTTGTTTGGGTTTGTTTGCCCTTGTCTTATGGACAGGGATAGGATGAAAATACAATTCCTGGTCTGACTTTAAGAACTCCTTTTTTCTTCCTTTGTGACAATTGTGAAGGATACTTAAGAGTACATTAGAATTTATAAATCAGTAAATTATCCCTTCTCTGTCTTGCATATACTCTTGAATTAGTGCATAGTGCTTTATGTGCACGGCTAAAAAGAAGAAATATAATAAAGATTGTGAAGGCACCAGTAGTTTGGGCACATGGCCCTTTTACCACACTTTATATTCATGTGAGAAAGCAAGCTACCATGGAAAAAAAAATCCTTGAGTAAAATCAAGCCCCAAATCCCTGCTCCATGAGGCCACATGATTCCACACACTACCTTCAGACTATGAGCAGACCACTAAGCGATGGTGACTTTATTACCCAGTAGCGTGCTGAATTTTCCCCTGGGCAAGGGTGGGATTCCCAAAGCACTCCATGGGTTGGGGATTTGCATCCCACCTTCCTGTTTTTGAAGTATCTTCCAAGGATAGCTCATTTGAAAAGGTGCTTTAGATAGGCAGCAGGGATAGGGAAAGAGAAGTACTTATTTTTTTGAACCTCAATAGCCAAAGTGAAACGTTTTCTGTGTTCAGACCAAGAAGGGGAGGCTGTAAGGAAATTATTAATTGAAAGTTCTTCATGTGCCAGGAACAGAAAAGAAGGTATAAATAAATAAATAACAAAGACGTGGCAGGGAGAGAGGTCCCTGATGCAATAGTAAGCTATTGCTCCAGAATTACGTGCTCCAGGATTATGCGTTGATCTGACTAAGACAACTCGTGGTGTGCAGATCTGCAGATCCATCTGCAAGTGGTGACAGTGATACTTCTGTTTCCCAAGGGTGAGCTAAGGCTAGATACATTCTTGTGTGATAATTGCTGCAGAATGCAGACATACAGCTAGCCAAGTCAGTGTCCAAGAGGGCATGACCAAAAATCCACTGAAAAAATTTCCACTGTCTTTTAATGAGTTGTGGATGGCATCTTAAAGCTTATATTTAAATGAACAACCAAACAGCTTTATGTTTAAAACCAGAAAAACAACTAGCGCAGGAACACAAGCAGGACTTTTAATGGCATTAAAAGGCCACCAGATGGACAACTTTCAATCATAATTAAATTACTGTCCTCAAGTAGAAACCACACTATTTAAAAACCATAAAGTTTTAAGATTAAACATATAAAAAAAGCTGAAAATAGCATGACTCATCCCTAGCTTTCCTCTTCTCGCCCTCATTGCACAAAAGCTCTTAAAATTTTGTTTCAGCATTTTTCTCCTAATTATAATGAACCATCCCTTTGTTAAAGTGAAATGCATCCTCTTAAGTTAAAAGTCTGCTAGAATTGTACTGTTAAAACAGAACTGAAATACAATTTGCTGTACTCAAATAGGTCTTTACAGAGTCTCAGGTGCATCTCAGTTCTAGCTTTCTGCACTTTAGATGTCCCCATCATATAATTAATAACTAAAACAAAGATGTGCAGAGATAGGTTTAGATGAGACATTAGAAGTTTTGTACTGTGAGGGTGGTGAGGCACTGGAACAGGTTTCCCAGAGAAGCTGTGGCTGCCCCATCCCTGGAAGTGTTCAAGGCCAGGTTGGACAGGGCTCAGAGCAACCTGGTCTAGCGGAAGGAGTCTCTGTCCATGGCAGAGGAGTTGGAATGAGATGATCTTTAATGTGTCTTCCAACCCATTCTGTGATTCCATAACAATTCTATGATTCATCACTGCAGGAGCAAAGCTCTCCTGTGTATCTACAGAAATAAGTTCTTTTAAGTATATTATGTAGGAGTGAGACAAAAAAAGAACCATCATGGGCCGGTCCCTTTGTCATTATGGTGTATTTGGTAACACCACCACCACAAATGCCACAGTGCACAGTCGAGCTCAAAACAGCACTGAGCCTTACTGATGCACAATATGTTCATGCTGCTGTGAAACATCCTAGGTCCCATAGTATGCTGTAACTTACGGACTTAATCAAGTTTTGAATAGCAATGGTGACCTTTTCTTCCTTCAGAAAGAAAGGACAGAAAAATAGATGGTGTGAAATGGAGGGCAAAAGCCATTGGGGAAATGAGATTGTAAATCAAAGCAAAGCTATGTCTCCACTTTAGTGTATTTTCATTTTTATTAATAGTGCTCACAACTTTTTATAGCCTACCCTTTAAAAAACAGTTCATGAATTGCAGGAGGCCCTATAAATTTAACTGTAATTTTTTTAAATGTTGTAGTTACAACAAAAAAATTTTCTTTCTAAACTCTCCTTTTAATCTTCACAATATTGCATATGTGTTTACAATAAAAGCCATCGTAAAAATTGTATACTGTGGGTTAGGAACAGAAATCAAGAAACAATATTTTATCTTTATTTTAAGGCTATAATTAATCCTATTTTTGGTTTAATTTTCTTTGCAGAACATTCACTTTGTCAGGATCATGTCTAGTTTAGAGCAACCTTTATCAAACGTCCTTTGTAACCTTGAACATGCATGTTGGTTTTGAAGAGTACAGCACTCTGGCTAGGGTGATCCTACTGGTTCTTCTGGATTCTCCTGAATGCTGCTGCATTCTCTTCCTGACAGAGACAACTTGAAAAGCGCAGACTTAAGACCAAAGCTTGGGAACATTCTGAAGACAGGGGATTGCATTCTACTAATTTCTATTTCTTCTAGATTTGGCTCTCCTTAACCTCTACCTATAATAATGTGGAGTCATCTTTTATGTTATTTTGGAACAAACTTTGGAAACCTGCTCCTGGTGCTGTATGCATTCATGCACTCTAGCCTCTTGGAAGCATGATGGAATGAAGAATGACAGGAAAAGGTGCAGGGGTTTTTTGAGATTTCCATATTTTTGAAATCAGTTGTTGACTCTGCCATAGTCCTGTGGTGCCTTCTTATGAATTTTCTCCTACTACCACATGTCATCTTATATGTGGTTACATTTAAATTACTGGGGGAAAAATTAGTCCAGTCTGAAGCAACCATTAAGGATACCCATGGATATCTCCTGTTTACCAAAACAACATTTGAACAAAGGGGAAAACTGAGCTCTATTAAGCATAAAGGATCTGCTGGGCTTGTCTGTTAAGATTTGGTCTAAAAAGAATGACTTCTCAAATAGCTTTCACATCCTTTGTTCTGCATTTTGGGATATTATTTGGTTAACATGGATTTTGAAACCTTTATCTATTTTGAAACTTAACTTAGAGCTCTGCTAGTGTGCAACTAATTTTAAAAGCTTCTAGAACTTAGAATTCACTCAGAAGAAGACGGGTAAAGTCATGTAGGACTGCACTAGACTCAGTTGTGTCATGTTTATATAAAATACATTCTTAAGACAAGATCTAATGTGCTGAAGATAAAGCTGCTGCTGCATAAAGGTTTTGGAAAAGACCAAGAAAGTTTGAAAAACATCAAATACCTCTTTCTTTGGCAAGATCATATGCTGGCATCCAAATATTGGTCCTGACAAGCAGCTCAGAGGCCATCGTGAGAAATGATGGAAGGCAGATGGTAAGTGAAACATTTCATGGTCCTTGCTGCAACCTCAGAACCAAGACTACTCTTTACTTCTATGAAGAAACATCGATTAGTGTCACATAAATAATCCCATCTTTGTTATTTCTCTGGTTATACAGCATGGGCCATTATTTGAGCTCTGGCAATCCTAATTCTTGATATTAATGAATGAAGAAAATAAGCATATGACAAAAATCTTGAGGAAAATTTATCAGCATTTTTGAGGACTTAATTCATTATATGGTGAAAAATGCCCTGTGAGCAACACCACACACACACCAAGGCTGTGTAGACATAATGAATATGTTACTTTTCTTCCCTGGTTCTGCTGCTTTCTGCATTTTTCTGACAGTTTTACATTCCTCTGCCTGCCACTTCCCACAAGTGTATTTGTTTGCTACCCAGTTTTAGTCAGCAGAGGAGCTGTGTCATGCACCATACCCTGAATATGTGCAGACGTGCAAGATGCATGTTTCCCAGGCAATCTCCAGGATCACATTGAATCTGAGTTTCTTGCAGTGAGGAGCTGTTCCCAGCAATATTATTTGGAGACCCTTTGTGAATCCCAGCTCCACAAGGTGGCTCTCGATTCCTTTAAAAATACCACTGCCTTTGTGGATTAAACATACACAAGAATGATTTTTAGAAGAATCTTCAGGGTTCTATGGGTGCACAGTGCTATAGTGGAACCCAAGATCCCCTTTAGTAAGTGGTGTATTGTTCTTTCCGTAAAGCTGGAAATAGGACAAAGTCTGACACTATTAAGTATTACAATTTTGAGGAATGTTTCATATTAGCTGCTCAATAAGTTCTGAAAAAATGAGAAAATAAAGGCATTATACAAGTCTGGAATGTGAAATGGGACACTCAGTGCCTGCTCTGTTCCTTTATGGCTGCTAAAATCACCTTCTTTCCTAGAAGTGTCCTTCCCCTACTCAGTATCTCTGTATGATCAGGTTAACATCGTCACCACGTACCAAGGGGTGTAGTCTCTGATAGTATGGACAGCAGGGTAGCAGCTTGATGCTCCTTAGGAAAGAGATCTTGCCTTTGAAGGCCAGGACCTACAATTAGGTATTTACTTGACTCCAGCCAGGACTTCAGCATCCCCAGACAGACCTCCCAAATGACTTTGTGGCTGGCCACATATGAGCACGGCCTCCCAAAGTGTTTTGCCTCCTAGAGCAGTTTATCTGAATGTGAGGTCCTGCCCTGCAGTCTGTGTCTCCCCAAACACCCCTGGCTGGGTGACCATACAGCACTACCAGCTCTCTGTGGCATGGAGAGCCACAGGCAAAACTAGAATGAGACTGTGGCACGGCAGTGTGACTGCATGAGATGGGCTGGGCTGGGCTGCAGCACACCTGCAAAGCCAATGTGAACACCAGCCTCAGTGCATAAGACTGGATAAGTCTGCTCTCCCTTCTGGGTGCACTATTGCTGCTTTTGGTAATCAAAAATCACAATTCATGTTCCTTATATCCTAGGAAAACATTAAGAAAACCTGAATAAACTTTTGGGGGAAAAAATATTTGCCTTCTGTTGTTTTGGACATTTGAGTTAATATTTTCAGGTGTTCCACAGCACAGCTAGAAACATATTTATCTAATAAAATGTGAGAGTTGAAGCTGTACAATAAACACTATCACAAAGCAATGCTGGGTGTGTCTAAGCAGTAACGTTAAATTCATTCTTCTTGTTGCTTCCTTCAAAGCTCCGCTGAGCTCAGCCCCTCCCTGGTTATCCTCCCCTGGCGAGCTTGCTGCCACCCCTACGCCTTGCTGCTGTTCCCACCTTTGTCCCTTCTTCTGCCGACTCCTTGCACAACGCACTGTGCCTTTGCCTCCACCGCACTTCTACTGGCACAGCTTTTCCCCTTGACCCTTCCTACAGTGTGGTCTCCTCTAAAGATTGGTCAGAGTGAAGCCATCCACCTCTTGTTCTCCTAATTTCCCTTTTGTCTTCTGTCTGCCTTTAAACATGAGCTCTTCCATGGAGAGATGGTGTAAAGATGAAATTGTGGGTGCTAATAACTGTGCACGTTTTCCATAAACTTGAATCTGGTAGATCTGCCCTGCGTTCATCTGCACAATCTTTGGAGCAGCTGAGGTTGCTTTTCTGCTCTAACTCTTTGTAGTAAGTGTCTGAGAACGGGAAAAGACTCTGGGGAGAATCTCTGCTACAGAAGTTTGTAACCTGGAGCCGGCACAATTTCATGAGCAATATCCCAAAGGATAGGCCAAGGGACATGTCTTTCGGGCCAATATGCAGTTTTTACGTTTTCACATGTAGAAAGTCTGCAGTGAAGAGCCAGAAATGTGATATCAGCAATGGAACTCAGTTCATTAAAAATTCAAATCAATGGAAACAACAGGACGTATTATTTATCTAAGCCTCAAATCAATCTGACTACTATGCATAATGATCTTAATTAGAAAAGTGAGCCAAAGCAGGAAGACAGTCTGTCTCCTGGCTTTGAAATTATCATACACCTATCAGTATGCTTGGGTAACTTGTAATTAGGGACAAAGGTTACACATAATTTTATATGCTGAAAAACCGGTTTTATGCCTGTCATTTCAAAAAATATTTAAGAAACAGGTATAAAACTTGCTAACCCTATTATGCTTTGATTTTTTCTACCAGATTAGTGGTCTACACTAATTAGTTGATGGACTTCAGAAATACAGATAGAAGCTTTGTCTTCATAGAGAGCCTGGATACTAATAAGTAACTAGTAATATCAGCATCAGTCCCTGTACAAGTTCCCTTCCAAAGTTTGGTACCTTTTCATGTCTGTTTCACCTGCATGGAAAATGCAGCTCAGAAAAGCAGTGTGGGCTGTCCAAAAGCAGAGAGTAAGGGCTTGCCTATTCAAAAGCTTTACTGGCACCTTGCACCAGTATGCCCATAGTTCCACCAATGCAGTTCCCTGAACAGTCACCCACACTTTTCTTCTTTTCTTGTTTATCTGCAACTGCTGCCATTGAATACAAAGTGTTCAGGGTTTGACAAACTGGCAGTCCTGTGATTACACTTTCTCTAATATCAGATTGACCAGCTTTAATCAGAAAAAAGAAGACCTAAGTCCAAGGTCCTGCTTCATCGAAGTGGCACTTCCATGCTTAATTTAAACAAATTCTTTGATTTAGTTAAATCCACCGAGCAGGCCCACTGCCTGCTCACAGAGTGGAGTCACACATGAGCCCTGCTCTCAGCAGCAGCAGTCTCTTATCATCTGCATTGAACACAACTCTTCCTTTTTTATCACAGATACAGACGCCCTGACTTTTTTCAAGGTAGTATTTCATCTTGGAAATACATTAGAAATAGATCAAACTCTTTCTGTCACATGAAATGGCCTTGCTTTCCCAGAACAATATTTCCACAAACAAAAAATATGGAAATTAAAATCACAAGTAGGATCTGTTTCATCAAAGTATTAGCTACATTTCTCTGAGGCTGACAATCACCTTTTTAACATGGCAGGAATTACATGTGCACTTCTCTTTAATGGGTGTTACAAATGTTCATCCCACACTGAAAAAAGATCACAGTTGGTATGAGTAATAACTTTTTTCTTGAACATAAAGAGTTCCCCTCTAGCTCTGTACATATCCTTCAACATCAATGTAACCACAGCTGTCAAAGCAGCCTCACCTCTTTCTATGTATATTTTAGCTTTAATTTTTTCCCATGCTTTCACTTAGTGGACCTTTTTTTTTTTTTTTTAAAGGGCCTAAACCTGTTCTCCAATTTTGTGGGCAAATTCACTGCAATAACAGATCCTGGTGTTAGACATCTTTAAACATCATTATTAGTGTGCAAGAAATTAGAGACCTACATCAAGATCTGGAGGTTTGGGTGTTGTTTTTTTAATTGAAAGTGAATTTCAGATCATAGTTTCCCTTGTTCAAGGATCTCCAAGCACTTTTACATAGTTAAATGAGTTCTTGTGGCCGCCTTTTGTGCAGGCAGTAGCAGTCCACTTCCAAGAGCCTGGGATGTGTAGGTGATGTGTAGGTGATGTGTAGGTGATGTGTAGGTGATGTGTAGGTGATGTGTAGGTGATGTGTTGGTGATGTGTAGGTGATGTGTAGGTGATGTGTAGGTGATGTGTTGGTGATGTGTAGGTGATGTGTAGGTGATGTGTTGGTGGTGTGTAGGCGGTGTGTAGGTGATGTGTAGGTGATGTGTTGGTGATGTGTTGGTGATGTGTAGGTGATGTGTAGGTGATGTATTGGTGATGTGTTGGTGATGTGTAGGTGATGTGTAGGTGATGTGTTGGTGGTGTGTTGGTGGTGTGTAGGTGATGTGTTGGTGGTGTGTAGGTGATGTGTAGGTGATGTGTTGGTGGTGTGTAGGTGATGTGTAGGTGATGTGTAGGTACCACGTGGGGCGATGGGAGGATGAGGATGCAGGAGCTCAGCACAGAGGATGATGATGGGCAGGGGCTGGCAGGGCACAGGTAGTCTTCAGCTTAGGCTGCACACACAGTCATGGCCTTAAACTGTGCCAGGGGAGGTTTAGGTTGGACATTTATTCACAGAAAGGGTGACGAGACAGTGGAAGGGCTGCCCAGGGAGGTGTTTAGGGAAAGACTGGAGATGGCACTCGCTGTAATGGTCTGGTCAACACGGTTTGGTCATGGGGTGGGCCAACAACCTCAGAAATCCTTTCCAACGCGGTTGAGTCTGTGATACACACTCCATCCCCGGGACACCGAGGTGGGGAAGCACCCGGAGGTGAAGCACAGGAGCCACAGAGTCACAGAATGTCCGGGGGTTGGAATTTAAAGACCTCGCAGACCGCCGGGCGGTACGGCGCTGCCAGCGGGCCCAGCGCCCCCTCCCCGCTGGCCGCAGGCCTGTCCAGGGGCGGGGGGTCCACAACACCCCGGCCAACCTGCCCCGGTGCCCCGCCACCCTCACAGCCCCGAATCCCGCCGTGTATCCCCCGCCGCACGCCCTGCCTGCCCTCGGGGCCCCGCGGAGCCCGGAACGGCCGCGCCGGGGCCCGCGTTCCCGGGCGGGCCGCGCCGGGGCGGGCGCGTTGCCATGGTGC
>JAWWEE010000105.1:101214454-101268163 GCA_035221455.1 Xenops minutus
GTGGGGCAGCCGGGGGGGGGGTTCTGTGGGGCGGGGTGGGGACCGGGGGGGGTCTGTGGGTCGTGGGGCAGCCGGAGGGCTCGGCAGGCCGGGGGGGAGCCGGGGGTGGTTCTGCGGGCCGGGGTGGGGACCCAGGGTGGGGACCCAGGGTGGTTCTGCAGGCCGTGGGGAATCGGGGGGGTTCTGCGGGCCGTGGGGGAGGCGGCGGGCCCGGCGCTGCCCTCAGTGCTGCCCCGGGCTCGGCCCCGCCGGGATCGCCGGCCCCGGCAAGGCCATGTGGGGCCTCTCCAGAACACTCAGCTTCAGTCCGCCCGTCTCCCTCTTCTCCTCCCCCCTCCCGCTTTCTCCGGGAAGTCTCCTTTTCCCCCAGCTCGTGCGGGCTTTCTCTGCAATTTCTAGAAATTTTTCTTTCCAAATTCTAGACGTTTGGTGTTCCTTCCGCCTCCCGCTCTGGTGTTTTTGTCTCCGCTTTCATTTCTGATCGGTGGCTTTTTTTTCAAACCATGCCACGTGTGTGCGAGGCGTGGATCACCATTCCCCGTGTCCTAATGCTCACACACGACTTGTTAGCGCTTGCCAGCTAAAAATACATGTTTAGAGTTACCTGTGGCTGATAACAAAGGAGATGATCACTTGTTACCAACGAGATCGAACAGAAAAGACGTAAATATTCTTCTCTATGAATAATCTCAAAAGCTGTGCAGTAGCCTAGTAATGATGCCATTTGTTATACCTGAACACTTATGAAATACTGTTGGTTTTTTTGTCCTTTCAGAGAGATTTTAATGAACGCTGTGCCCAGTGCTCAGAAGTGAACTGGGGTCTCACTGATGGAGGCAGATATTATTGCAGATCTTGCCACAATGTTACTGAGGTAAAGAGCTAAGTTAGTGGCCTTGGAAAAGGTTTATTTTGATGGCTTCTTGGCTTTATATTAAAAGAATGTTAGGTCTTTCTCCTTTATATTAGGAGTTGAAGGCAGCATTGTTATTCTTCCTTTTTTATGCTTTACTTGACACTAATGTTCCTTGAAATCACAGAATTTAGAATGTTAGAAGGAGCCATCGTGGCCTGCTGTGTTGCTGTAGCTGTAGGGCTAGGGTGCTGTCTGGATGCCTTAGAAGCATTGCCTGGATGTAGCTGCATTTTAGTACAGCATAAATGAAGGCAAACCCTGATGCACATCACCTGTATGACCATGAAAGTAAATCTCTACCTTTGCAATTTCTGAATGAAAAGTTCATAATGTCCTGTCTCCCTTTAGTTTAGGAAATTTGAAAAAGTTCCTCCCTTACGTTTGGGGGGCAATTTGTGTAAGTCAGGCATGGCTTTTTTTCTTGCTAAGATAATATTCCTGTTTTGCAGAGAACTAGAGAAGTTGTAAACACTGATTTTATGACAAATTCAAGAGTCCAGACAATCTCCAAAGGTTCAAGAAAGCAGGAAAAAACTGGTATGTTTCTATATGTATTTCACATGAGTGGCTGTTCAGCCATTGTGTCTTTCATGGAGACCAAAAACAGATAGCTAGGAAAGACTGTAGAAGTGGGAACAAAATACACTCCCCAGATACTGTTAACAGCCTTCAGTGATTCGCTTGGAGCCACAGGTGACCTCTATGAGCCCAGTGATGTTTAGGGGTTTTTTTGATTGAACAGAGCTTTGTGTTACTTATTGGTATTTTGATTTGTGGAAGTGAATACTCACTGAAAATACCGGTGCCATTCATTCAGGTGTGGTGATTCCTTTGTTCCTTCCTTTTGATGGCTATCACAAAACCAGAGAAGTTGTTTGTCTTGGTGAGTGAGATGTGGTGCTCCAACTTTTAGAGTTTCAGACTGGCTTGTGTTACAGGTGCTTGTCCCTATAACCTACACACTACAGGGAAGAGATTTTGCGATGTTCCAGTAGCTGGAGCAATATTACATCTTTCATCCAGAGTCAGTTTTATACTTTTAATTTCATGATTCAGAAGAATACTGGTCATTTTTTGTGAGGTTCTATGCCATAGGAGTATCATGGTAAGGCTTCTGCTGGAGCTGTGTGTGCGCTCTGGGATGACTGCATAGATCTCTTACTGTTGTAGCTGCTTTGGGAAATAAAACTGTATTACAATTCCAAATGAAACACGGGGTTATCTTCTTCTCTGATGTGCTGATCATCTATTGCTCTTCTACTAGTGGCAGTGGATTTCTACATTCCTTTGAAAAGAGCAATTGTGTGGAAGTGAAGGGAGGGCTGAAACAACCTGAACACTTCCACTTGTCCTTGTCCTATATTGCTCCTAAAGTCTGGGCCATGTACCCAGCACTTCATGCTTTTTGTTTCTCCTGATGGGAAGGTGATTAGTCGGTCCCCAGGCTTCTCAAGAGAGAAATTTTTACTTTCACACAGACCCTTCTGTAGGTACAATCATGTTATACTGCATTTTTGTGCATTTATAGGATTAAACTGTATTTGTGGCTAACGGTGAAGGCCAGCATCACTAAAGCGGGGCAGAAGCTTTGAGCAGATAACTTATAAGATGGCAAGAGGCAAGGTGTGATGAGGAGGAAAGGTAATGAAAAGCAGGTGTGGAGGGAATGAAGAGGGAGTTGAGAAATGCAGAGAAAATTTCTAAAACCAAATGCTTGTGGAAAAAGCTACTAGTAAACAGAGAGAGGTAAGGGTGAAAAGAAAATGTACTGTAGCCTGAAGAAACAGGGAATAGACTGGAGCAAGCCCACTCCTTACACGTTGTGCTAAGATTTGCTATAAACTCAGAATATCTAAGGTTTCTTTTGTTTAAACGTGGTGGTATAGGTTGTTTTTTACCTGACTCATGGCTGTAATGTTCCAGGTTTCTGTGCCAGGGATGGGAAAAAAATGTTCATATTTCATTTTTTAATGACAAGTTCTCAGTTACTTGAAAACTGGTCATTTAACAATGCTCCACTTGATTACATCTGCCACGCCATACATTATAGTGAAATATATTATTCTGGGGAAATGTGGGGAGAACAGTGCTTGTTCAGTAACTTTTCTTCTTGTTTGAGGCTGCAAATAAATGGAAGTTAATGGAGCATTCTCTGTAGCTGATCTGTGCACTAGGATCCAAAAGTTTTAAACAGAGAGACATGTCTTTGTTCTGGTACCAAAGGAACAGAATGTTAAGTGGAAATAAGTGTGCATAAGGGTAAAGAAACCCAAAACAGTACAAACAAACAGAAAGTCCTCTTTTTTTGCCTTAGGTGGAGGCTGTGAATGGTATGTTTGTGAAGGCTTTCAACTTGTACTCAAGAAACAAGCTGAAGCTTTAGAAGCATTAGGAGTATGTCCACAAATGAAGGTATGTAGATGTCAGAATGAGTTGTTTGTGTTACAGAAGGTGTTATTTTAAAAAAATAAACTTTTAATGTTACTCAAACAACTCCCTCTTTAAAAACATTGAGCATATAAAATCAATTGTTTTATCTCTGGTAATTTTAAAAGGTATTTTATAAATCAGAGTTAGTAAAATTAGAGATGGAATATTACTCAGATTCCTGAGTTAGAAATTACACTCTGTTCTCTCAGCAATTCATGATCTTGTAAACTTTGTACTAATCATCCATTTGTATTTATAAGGATGAAATTCTGTGCAATTTTTGGAGGTGTTACCTTCAGAAGAGCAAACAGGCATATTGCAACAGACCAGCTGGGGAAACTGTCAAAGCATTATCAGTAAGTGAAAGCTCAAATCCCATGAGATGTTTGGTATCTTTTTTTAAAGCAACAGCTGAAACCTTCTGTGTTCAAGATACATATCTGGATGGTAATAATGTATCTTCAGTATGAAGGATGTCATCTAAACAGGGTTCCACATGTCTGTTTTGTTACTTCTGGTGGGGTTTTTACCTATTTCAAGAGACAAATACTTCTGTGACTATTTGAAACTGATTGTTTAAAAATGTTGCTTTGTCTTGACATAAATAATCAGTAGATAGAAATAGCAATGCAAAATTCATCATCAGCTACCATCCTTTACTGCCTGTTCTCATGAAGTTACATATTTTATACAGCTTTGATTCTGTCTGGTGCCAACTTTCTGGTAAATTGTGGCAGGTTGAAATGTAATCACTTGGAGTCTTTTAATATTGACAAATCTTTTTAAAATACTTTTTTTTCCCCCAGGGTTTCTTCCCATACTGTTGATTCATAGAAAAATTAAAATTGTGAACAATTTGGGGTTTAACTTTTACTGTTGATTTTGTGTCTGTCATGCTTTATGTAGTTTGTTAAGATTGAAACAGTAACTAACGGTAGCTAATACAAATATGTATGTACAAAAAACAGGTATGTGAGAGCAGCACTGATGTGGACAGTGAACCAGACAGACCAAGCCTTCTGCACTTGCTGTCCCTCTCTGAAAGTGAGGGGGATCTGCAGACTGACTGCAGCTTTGCCTCATCCATGAGCAAGGTCTCAGGTAGGAGCAGTGAACTGAACTATCTGAAAACCAATTTTTCTGTCGTTTTTGAATATAAATAAAAATAAAGTGTATTTGTGTACAGTGAATTGGAGGAACTGTTTGTAAGCTGTAAAGTTTTCAGTCCTGTTTGCCACTGCAGTACTTTATATTCTACCAGAAACAGAAGAGTTCCCATCTCAGCCCCCACCCAAGGAGATGAAAGTTGAACAAGACCTGTAAATACAATGGGAAATGCAGGAGGAAGTTCTGTTTTATAACAAGTTTGCTCCATGCCTCCTGTTTGGAGTGAGAAAAAGTTGCTATTATATCTGCAAAGCTAGTTGTTAACAAACACAGCAGCTTTGAAGAATAAGCACTTGTTTAGCCAGTAGCAGAGCTTTCAGTCATGACTTTGATGTTAAAAACCATGAGTTTGTTATTTAGGGAGGGGGTATATTTTTTTTCTATCCCATAGATATATTTAGCCTTTTTTTTTTCTTTACAGTGTTTTGGTACTTCTGTATGTTTCGTCTCTGCATTCTTTTTACTAATTTCCCTATTAACACCTTCTCTCAAAATTTGTATTTTAGCGTTCTGTCACTTTCTGATTTCTGCTCACAATACCAGCTTGAAAATATTTACAGAATGCTAAACTTTTTAATTAAAATATTATAGAAAATTGGAGTGTCTGGTGCTACTGGGCAAATGTTATGCTAGACAGTGCTGCAATGCCTGATACTGGAAATGCATTTCAAGGCACATTTGAAAGCTTTTGCTTGCATTTTAAATTTCTGGTGGTTTTCTTTCTTGCTTTATTCTTTGCTTGCCTTTTCCTTCTTTTTCTGTTTCAGTGTTTCTTATTCCCCTGTTATATCCTCTTTATGCCCCATTTCTGTTCTTCTGTGATACTGCCTGTCTGCTCCCAGAAGAATGCAACCTTATTCCTTTCATACTTTTCTCTTTATTTTGGAAAGTCTGAAAATGGTAATAGAACGATAAATTTTATCAGGAGCTATTAGAGAAATAAATGCATTTTTAAAAAAATGCAAACAGAAGTAGGAAGGGCAGAAAATGTGAAAAAATGGTAACACAAATTTTTCTTAACATTATGCAAGTACTTTTCACTCATATATTAAAATGACATTTTCAGGTAAAAAGTTACTGTGTGTATGTACATGTAGGATCTTGGGTGTTATAAAAAAATAATATGAAGAGGAAAGAATTGAGTGAAAAATTTCTAATGACAATATTCCCTAGAGTTTTCTTCCCCTTTTTGATGTCTAGAGGAACTCCTTTCTTCCTTGGTAGTTTTGCTTTTTATAGTTATGTTTCTTAAGTATTTTGGAACAACTAGGTAGTTCTAAGTAGGCCATAATTTTTCATGTTCTTGGTTTGTTGTTTCAGAGAGAGACTGAATTCAATTTCCAGTAGTCATCAATATCACTGAAATCACTTGAAATGAATTAAGAGTTCACCTACACTAAAAGTAAATTTTGGTGAAATCAGACAAACAAACAGTTTTGTATATTCAAGTTTAACACAAGTATGTTCCAGTCTATGGTAAACTCTTGTGAATATTCATAAGTTTTCTCCTCTGTGCCATTTTTGCTGAGCTGTTACTGCTACAGACTAGAAACCTCAACACCCTTCTTTTTCTAAGGGGCTTGTCCAGACGGCAAGCATTTTTTTTTGTTATTTTTTCTGTAGGATTAATAGCACATTCTACTGAGTGTACCACTGAGATATTGCTTGAGAAGCCTATAAAACCTCATAAATTATTAGCTGTGTGTGTAACTGTGTGTTGTCATGC
This sequence comes from Xenops minutus, assembly GCA_035221455.1. Taxonomy (NCBI): domain Eukaryota; kingdom Metazoa; phylum Chordata; class Aves; order Passeriformes; family Furnariidae; genus Xenops; species Xenops minutus. The sequence goes on from JAWWEE010000105.1 coordinate 101,220,694, forward strand.
CTTGCATAAGCTGGAAGAAATAAAAAGGAAATGGTGTGCTGTCATTGCGGCCACAAATATAATGAGGATTATTTTAAATTGAGTGGAATGTGAAATTTATAGTGAAGCTGCAGTCATGAAGCTGCCTTCAAGGACAAACATCCATGTGAAAGGTGAAGCAGTTGACTGCAAGCATTAAACAGATGTTCCTGCTTTGTTCTCTGACGCACCTGTGCGTGACAGCCCTCATAGGATGCTCTCTGTCCCAGGTGTGTTTGAGCCGGCACTGTTACCTATGCCGTGCCCGCAGCGCTGCCGGCTCGGGAGCCGGTAGGTGGCATCCCAGACCATCCAAGGCGGTGGAACATGCTGCTGGCGGTGTCCTCATGTCCTCACCCCGCGTGTCTGTGGGCGCTGGACCACCACGGCTGCCCGCTGCCACCTCGCAGGCGTGGCTGTCGCCTGCCGGCGTCACCGCGGAGCTGCCGAGCTCCCTGCAGTTCTGAACTGTTGTGTGCAGGCTCCTTGCCGTGGCCCTGCAGCTCCCGGCTGGGGAGCTGTGGCTCCAGCTCCCACTGTTCCTGTCTGAACAGGTGAACAGTCTGTGGGGAACCCAGAAAAGTCTCTACAGAGTCAATGCTGGATTTTGTGCTAGTGTGCTTTAAATGTATTTTTCTTTGTCCTGTCTGGGTCATGATGTAGGGAAGAAAAGCTTTTCTTCTGGTTTTTTTTGTACTCTTTCCCTGGACTCCCAGGTTTCACTGCTGAAAAAGCTTCCTAACTCATAAATCACCATACTAAATTAAATTTTCTCTTTACAGTTTCTCTTAGTTTTTAGTGATTCATCTCAATAAGGAAACAGGGAGGTTTGATTGATTGTTTGGGTTTTTTTCCATGCTCTTTACCATTTGCTACACTCTTGTTCTAAAGTTGTTTCTTTGACATTGAATTTTGATACATATTTAAAAGAATACCTCTGTTTCCACAGTTGGAGACTATCGGGCAGACCTTAACATCCATAAAATTTTGCAATGTAAATGACATTTTTGTGCAAATCCTGCCTGTGCTGAAGTTTAAAATTGTGTTTTAATCCCCAACTGTGAGTCATTGATTAAAGTACATGAAATTTTCCTTTGTTTCCTCACTATGCCCTTATCTCTTAAATGGAAAACAGTGTTTCCAGCTCGTAAGTACTGTTATTTATATATTGTATAGGAGTTAATGTCCTTCCAGAACTCCATGTTTTAAGTATAGTTCCTAATAAAAGGTCTGTTTTGATGGGTACCAGAGGGAGTTCTGTCTTTCCATGTGATCCAGTGTCTTAGTCAAGTGAATTAGTAGTTTATGAAACACATGTCTCATGTAGTGGTAGGTGAATAAATTAGAGTTAAGCTCTTTGGTAGAAAAGTACACAAACAACCAAACCACTCCAGGCAATTACTTAAAAATGTTGCTTGTTGTTGAACAAGGGTCCCTGTACATTTGTTTATCTTGTTTTCTGTATACCATGGATCATGTGTCTATCATATCAATTCCTTTTTTTCTTTTATGTTTTTAACATAAACACAAGAAAACACCTCTGTGTGCTCTGGATCAGTAGATGGCAGCTTGTATTTGATGAAGAACCAAAAGGAGAAACTGAGGATGACGATGCCAATGACCCTTTCATTTTGTTACATGGCATTACTCTGGTTGAGAGAACCAATTACATTATCTGAGCTCTTAAGGTATGAGTAGTCTCTAGTGAAGAATTTTTGCTTTTATAAATAATAATTCTTTAAGACGTTAGATCTGTACTGTTGCCCTCTTACTAATTTGCTCAGTAGTAGTGAGAAGTTCTCTATATTTAGCTGTCTTATCTTTCCTTTGACGTAACAATTTGTCCAGCTGCTGTTGTAGGTTCTTCTCTGTTGATTGCAATGAATTTCAAAGACCTGTAAGGAAGAAGGTTGTAGAGCTAAATAGGCTTTTTGTCCTTCTCCAGTGAAATTTCTTAAGGTTCACTGGAGGTGTGTATGGTCACACTTTTATAATATTTGCTGTTGTCAGCATGTCAGAATTAGAGTGAACATTCTCCAGGACTTACATCAGTGTCATCATACAAACAATACCAGCAGTATACAGTGATCCGAAAGGTAGCAAAGTAGTTTCATGCAATGGAGTTCAGCACAGAAATTAATATAGGAAGTTCATTTTGTCTTCATATCTTCGTAATTATCAGAGTTCAGAATAATACACCTTTTAATAGAGTAGAAATAAATTGTGCTAATAATAGGGTTTGATGCTAAGTGGAGACTGTCAAGCTCTTGCTGACAATGCAGTTCCGTTCTTTCCCCTACAACAAGGCTATAAACACATTCCTTATTTACTTCAGGAATGAAAAATAATTCATCAACTCTTCTTGTTGGCAATAAATACTCTAAATCTGGCCCAAATAGTTTAAGTTCAGGAACTCCTAGATTTTCATTGAAACACCTTTGGTATACTGATACTGCTTTTCAACAACTGTTCAAATATTGTGCGTTTCTAAAATGATGGTGAAAAAGCATTACTTTGCCAAAATTTAAGGAGCAGAAATACTCCAGTTACTACATCAGCAAATCAAATCGAAAACTCAGACAAAACAAAGGAAAAATTGATTCAAAATTCAGTTGGTATGGTAGATTTCAGTTTTTTTAATTTTTATTTTTCAAATATATAACCTGTGAGTTAGAAGGCAAGACAGTGAGTACATAATTCCCTACCTGTGGTTCTTATAACTGGTGTAGCTGCTGAAAGTGTGGTGAATGCAAGGGAGGTTTTACCCCAGAGCCTGATCTTCCATCATGGCCTCTCTCCCCTGGAGCGCCAGCTTCTACCTGCAGTTTTCTAGCTTTGTACAAGCTTCCCAAGAAGGGTGGGTATTGAAGGATGCTGTTTTGCAAGTGCTTTCAGAAAAAGGAAAGGTTAGTACTAGGTAATGAATTTCTGTACAAAAGACTTTAACCCTTGGATATTAGTTTAGGGGCAGCTGTGTCCTTCATGGGTCAGAATTGCACAAACCATTGCGTTTTTGCAGAACTGGATGTTCTTTTATGTTTATGCTGTTGCATAAAAGATGCTTGTAAAATTTTCAGCAAAATGCCATAGTATTCAGAATTCAAACTAGCACTCTGCAATACAGAAGTATTTATTGAGTAGATTAAGACATAGTAGAACTCAAAAGTAGCTTTCAGTAATAAGATTTATTACTGGCTACTGTCTTTCTAAGGAAATTCTGTACGAGTCACAACTGCTGTGGCATACTCTGTATTTTTGTCAATGATTAGAAAATAAATAATGTAAAATCCACCTGATAATGTTTGTATATGACAAAAGTAGTAAACTACAATTACTGAGACAGTAACTGAGTCACACCAAAGAAGTATTAATAACCCATCCTGTTTGGAGAGAAAAAAATAAAAAATTAAATACCTGTTCTTTGGTTACTGTATGTTGGAAACTGTCTCTGGAAACATTGTTGGGTCATACCAGGGAAAGACACCCTCACAAGTTCCTGTCTTAGTACAGTGGCCTGGTTGGAAAAATCCCAATCAAGCAACTGTCAAAGTCAACTGTAAAGAGAAAAGGCAGATTGTTTTGTTTACGTATGAATGGTATATTGTTGTATTTGGCACCTTCAAAACTGGGGACTACAGAAAAGGTCCAGGAAAATGATTCACAACCTGGAGAACATCCCTTGGACTGAGATCCTTAAGAGATGAGCACACTTACTTCAAAGGATTTAGAGAAAATGTGAAAGCAGTAAAAAAAGCTGGAATAAAAGACATTAAAAAAACAAGTACCAAATATAGCACAGAAAGGCATAATCCAAAATGAATAATTGGAATTTGAAATAAGATGATTTGAATGAGACTATACCATTTAATTAGATACAATTTATATGTGTAAAACTGGGTAAATCATAATGATTCAGTGACTTTAAATGCACTAAACATACGAACTGAATTAAGTGCAGAAAGTGTTGTTTAAAAGAATGTCATTTGTATTGCAAAGTTTTACCATGATACGATAGTTGTATAAGATTGTAATTATGTTATCATGCTTCCCTCCTTACCCTTAAGGTCTTTGCCTTTCAAAAGGTTTGATGAAAAAGGGGAAAGAATTTTAAGTTGTATGAACTACCATAAAATACTCGTTTTCTAACTTCTGAATATTTAAGTTTAAAAAATCAGACAATGTTCACACTTTTGCATGCATTAAGATACACAGATCAAAATAACGACAGACCAAAGATGAAAACTATGCAGAGAAAACATTAAGTATTCAGCATTACCTTTTAAGTCTTTGTAGGCAAATTGTTTTATTTAAACCAGCTGAATTACAGTTCTGTTTAAAGTTCTGCTTTGTTTTTTCTTCACTTTGGTTTTCTCTGTACCCTGAAGTCAGCTGACTACCACTCCTCCCTTGTGATACATACTTAGGCACTATGGTAGGGCAATCTGCCAGCTTTTAAAGGATTTACAACACCTAAAATACACTCCTTGCTACTTGACACACTTAGCAGAAAAATGCTACAATTACTACCTCTGCAAGGAACATTTTGGTTAAAAATAACATTTTTAACAACCTTCTACTCAAGCCTATGCTACACATCAAATCCTTTTCCATTGTGAATAGTATCACAGTATACCATGTGATGTATATTACTTATCCAAATAATAAAATAGTTGAGTTCTGGAAAAATTTTCAAGATGCTAGAGTTCAAGATTCTGAGAAACAATGTCTTTCAAATAAGGTTATACCTAGTTGTGCTGGCAAGACTAAACTTGTAATCAGTTTGTGGCATTACTGTGTGGCTTTAACAGATGCATCATTTCCTTGTAGCACGCCAAGGACCTAGGATTTTTTTCATACTTGGACCTTACTAATGTATGCTGCTGCTGTAATTAAGAGAACATGAACTGTGTACTGTATCTGCCAGTCAAATTTTCAAGCACTTCCCTGATAGAACATAGTTTTACAGGTGTTTTGACCATCTGTCTGTTAAATGAGAGGTTTGTAGGAACAGAAGAAACTGTTCTGAGGTGCTGTTCCAAATCTGGACTTTTGGATTGTGCTAAAAACTTGAATAATCAGCACATTGTATTCATGGCAGAGTATTTATGCTGTAATTTTAGAATGTAAAAGCTACTCTTAACCTGAGAGAAAAGAACATTCTTTTTTGTGGAGACAATAATTTCAAGCTAGAAAAGATGTCATTATTTTTTAAATAAAGTTGGGATGCTTTGACATGGTACAGCCAAGTTAGTGAAAATATCTCTTCAAAAAAGACATTTTGATGGACATTGCTTGTCTCTTGCAGTGTTATGATGTGGTCCCAGCATCAGTTTCATCTGCTTTGAGTTTCTGTTGCTGTGGTCCTGCATAAACATTCCTGTTCTTTCTCTTGCCCTGGTACTAGCATTTCTCCAGTGTGTGGTTTATTAATTGAAAGAAGTAGATCTGGAGAAGATTAATTTTGTAGACGTTTCAGTGGAGATTTTAGTGCAGGTTAATGTACTTCATTGCAGTCCCTTTCAGCCTTGTGTGGGCAGTAATGTTCCTGCAGTCAGCTTAGTCTGAAAATCTGCCTGGTTGTAGTCAAACTCTGGAGAGACTAGTTCTCAGTCTGATCCTCTGAGAAGTCACACAAGTGCTTTTGTCAGCAGGGAGGAGTGTGTGGCAGGGGACTGAAGGGAGGGTGGGATTTCCCATTTCAGAGGCAGCAAGCTGCTAGGGTGGTTTGGCTGCATCACCACTACACCACACCCGAGGGAAGGTCCTGACTGTCCTCTTCCAGCTGCTGCTGTGCTGGCTCAGGAGGTTGCTGCTCTCTGATTCCAGCTCTTCAGGTCTAATGGTGTGATTGTGCCTTAACTGTCTCAGCCAAAGCTTATCAGCTGAGCCAGTAATGGGTCACCTTTGCTGAAAGAGGAAGGTCTTGCTTCCCTTTTTTTCTCTTCTGCTTGTGTGATTCGTGCCCTTCCCTCTGCCAACACTTTTCTGGAGCCGTCTGTGAGCCTCCTCAGTTTGTTAGATGATGGGAAAGAAACCCTTTCTGGCAATAGAGTAAAGGGGTAGTTTTCTGCTGCAGTTGTTAGTTACATTTGGGGAAGAGGATGACGAGCAACAGGAGCACACAGCCCAGATCACAAGGAGGGAAGTCCTGCTAGTTATGTTGAGGTTTTAGGTTGGCTCAATCAATTTTGTGAAACCATGCCTCAAGCTTATATTCTTCATTTTAGTGTGGATGACTAAAATGAGCTGAGGAACTGACGTGCAAGCTGCTCAGCAGGTCGGGTGGGATGGGTTTGCAGGATGACCTCACTGACCACGTGTCCCATCTCCATTTGGGGTGGGAAACACTATTTAGGCTGGTTGAGGAAAGCTCCTGAAATTGTGTTAGCAAAATGCTCATCACACGATTTGATTAGAAGGGATTGTGCAGCAACTTTCATCTCTTCATTTAAGAGACCAATACACAAAGTTTTGTGATAAAAACTACTGGGTGTTGTGATTTTTCATGTTGCTATTTTTTCATGTTGTTATTTTTCTGAAACTATTATAAATGATGGGTTAATTCTGAGACAGTTTTGATTATGTAGTGCGCTTTTTTAATCATGGTTTTAATTAATTTTTTTCCAATATTACAAAATTCAGATGACTGCTTAAAAATAAGTAGGATATGACTGTAGACTTCGAGTAACTGGCTTTTAAATAGAATTTTAGTGAACTTCAATAGATACATACTACATGGAAAAATTATTGATGAGGACACTGGACTGGGAGAAGGCAGGTGAATTTGTGGATTGCTGTAGGCTCAGGAGGGATATGAAATGTTTGTAGACCAAGAAGTTATTGATCAGTTCAGCAAGATCAGAGAGGTCCTGTGCAGAAAACACAGGCAGCAGGAGAGAAATTAGTTTTCAGTCGCTTAGCGTTATTTAAAGAACAGTCTTCTCTGTTTGTTATGTTAACTTTGAGAAGTTTAATGTACTCTTAACAAAATTGCGTTGGAGAAGAGGAGACAGGAAGGCATTTCTAGCTTTGTGCTGTGGGAGACTACCAGTGTGCTTTAGTGTGGAGTGAGTGTGTTCCCTTGTGAGGGCCCATCCTGTTCAGTGCTTGCTTTGCCTATTGTGGGTGTCTGCTAGGATTCTAGATAAGAGCAGGGGTTTGGTGTGGTGGTGGCTTTTTATTGGTATCTGCTGTTAAATCCCATTTTATATATGTGTATCTCTCTCTCTGTATATATATGTATGTATATGAAGAAGTCAAGAAAAAATATCAAACAATACTGTTAACCACTTACCAAGTCCAGTTTTTAACTTAAAAATACATTATTTTGGTGCAAGTAAAAATTGAACTATTTTGATTTATTAGGTATAGAAGACAATTTCTATTCATACCTGAATAATACTTTTTTTAAAAAAAAAATCATCATGCAGATGTAATTAATGTGGTTTCAGTTCTGTGACTCAAATTGTTCTATGACTTTCCTCACTACCACGTTACCTGATTCAAACTCCTCTGGCAGAAAGTGTGTGTTTTAAAAGTAAAATTTACTTAATGCTTTAGAAATTTGAAAAAATAAATTCCACACCATTCAAAGGACGCTTAAAGCAGTTTCAGAAATGCAGTGGCTGAAGAATGTGCAGAATGAATTCTATGTAAGCATGTTGATTGTATGCCTACTGCCATAATGTTATCATTTGTCAGTCATGTCTGAGCTGAAACTTAAAAACCTGTTAAATGATTGAACTGTTTTTTGTCCTGTGGAGCATTTAGGGGTGTGTAACTTCAGATGGAATTGCTTAAGCAGCATAATATCAATGTTATTTCAAATCAGAAGTTGATTGGTATATTAACTTTATAATAAATGTATGCATTTGTCATACTAAATATTTTTTTTTATTTGGTCTTCATTTTTTTTTAATGCAGGTTTGTTGTTGAAGGTCATATTCCATATTTGAATGTATTTCAGCATTTTCCGGAGAAGATGAAATTATGTGGACTTGATCTTAAGATCTTTTGTGTAGAGGTAATTTTTTTCTTAAAGGGAAGGATTTAAAAAACCCAACCAAAACCTAGTTATTTTGTGGTATTTTAGTTGTTTTGGTCACTGTACTAATAAATTGATTAAATCTCTTGTTATGTAGTAGGGGTCATGTTTCACAGTATTGGAGCCTGTGTTGAATCTGGTGCACTCTGTGACTTGGAGTGCTTTGATCTTTAACCAGTCTTATTAAGCTGATTACCTAAGTTAAAATGAAATCAATAAGTGCTTGTGGAGAAGAAGGTGTTCAGAACTGCTCTTGAAACATTCAGAAACAGGATTTGTCTTCACATCTGAGGGTAATATGTTATCTTTTTTGGTGCTTATTTAAATTAGCTCTTGAATTCATTTGTAATTCCATATTCTTTTCATAAAATATGGTTTAGATGCTATCTCTTTTTCTGGTTCCTGCTCTACTGGCTGAAATAAATCTAACCTAAAATCTACATAAGAGCTTACAGCCCTTCTAGGAGCACAATAGTGATGGACAGTCTTGAGTGAAATATAAATTTCCTTTATTTAATGGTCTTATGTATTGTGGTAACAATTGCCCAATCGTGTTTGTGATGCAGATAAAAAGATTTATTATGGATTTTTGAAGTGTGCAGATAAAATCTTAGCTTTTGAGAGCAGAAAGCAGCAATTCTGCTGACCGAAGAAGCAGAGCTTTGCTCTGCTGTAAATGTTGTTGCATATAACATTAATATTCTCCAATATGTTGCTTATATTCAGCAGGTCATGAGTTATTCAGGAGCTGTAGCTTCAGAGGTTGTAGCATTGATATTTTTGGTTTTATACCACTTCGGAGAATTATGGCCCCAACTTTTAAAAATCCAGAGATAAATTTAATATAAAACCTCTAGATTTCTTTTTTGTCTTAGATATTTCCTTAAAAGCTATTATGTTGAAATAAAAGTGTAAACTATTTTTTTAAGCCTTTTAAACTCTCATTCTCTCTGTCCTTCTTTGCCTCCATCAGTTGGATGTGCTTTTGTTATAAGAATCACAACCATAAAGCTTATACAATACCTCAAAGTGGGAGATCTCATGTGCAGAAGGGAGATGACTGTTGCCCTTGGAGAATCTTACTGCTTTCTTCTGGGTTAGAGCTGCACCCCTCACTTCCAAAGTATAAGTAGATACGCATGCTAATGAAGTAATCTCTCAACTTGTTTTCATTGAGATACATAGGTAAAGTTCTGTAGGCTTACTGTACCACTTGTTTTCCAGCCACTCTGGTATTATTGTGGCTTCCTCTTTTTAGGAATATCTGCTCCCTACTTTAGTCTCACTTTAGTAATGCATCCTCAGGTTTATTTAATTTTGACATCTTTTTTACTACATCATCGAACTGATAATTGTGAAAATCTTACTAGCTCTTTCTTATATCTTATATTCCTCACTGCAGCACTGAAATTACCCATGGCTTACTGTATCTAGTTTTGACATCTGAGTTTTGAGAAATACAAGAGATGAGGTTATTGTCCTGGAGCAGGAAGTGAGATTGCATAATACTCCATCCTGAAAATACAGCCTGCATTCTTTTCTCTTTTATATTCTGTATAGAATATTTTATAGACAGTTATCTTAAAGACCTTTATGATACTAAGGCCATTATAACCAGGCAGGTAGGTTACTCTAGTGCCATTATTGTGGTTTGAGTGGTGAATGTAAGCTACAAAAATGTTTCAAAATTTTGGTAACTGACATGACTAGGCCATATGTCTTCTTTTTTACTTTGTACAGATTTTTAATACATTTAATTGTGTCATGTGCAGCCCAAATTTAAATCAAGAAGTAATTATGTTGTAGTAGCTTGAAGGATTCGAAGTCATACTAAGTATCATTTTATCAGTGCAAATGAAGACTAACTTGATGAGGCTTATCTTGTAGAAAAATATTCTCGGTGGCTTGAAGATTTTTTTTTTGTAACAATTTCCCACATACCCAAAATATGCTGAATTTGTATGAGGTTAAAGCTGTTATAGATTTTAGAAAAAAAAAAAGGCAACATTATTACAAGATGAGTCACATCTCTTTTCTTCCTATGTAGTGATGTGTGTATGTATGCATGCACAAGGGTTTTTTATGCCTGGTCATTTAGTAGTAGTATTTCATGTACAAAGAATGTGACTAGTCTCAGGCTTCCCAGCTGTGATGAACTTCTGTGCTGTGTAATTTAGGAATGGAGTCTATATCACTGACCATTTTCCCCTGTCCTGCATACTATTTAGCAATTAGAGGGGATTGCAGCCTCTGCTGTACAAGGAGAGTCTGAGAGAGCTGGGATTTTTATCACTGAGAAGGCTGGGGGGGATTTCAGTAATGTGTATGAATACCTGTCAGGGAGGAGTGGAGGTCTCAGGCTCTCTTCTTGGTGTTGCAGAGTGGAAGGACAGGAGTCAATGGACACAAAATGGAATACAGGAAATTCCATTTAAATATAAAACTTTTATACTGGCTTGTGCCCATAGCCAATGCGTCTTTGATAAAAGGAGTCATCTTTTCTCTTTTAGGTGGAAATCAACTTTGTTCCCTTTTTAATGCACAGGATATCTATTTCTTTTAAAGCCCATTAATGCAGGACTTACAATGTATTTGTAAATCAGTAGTGTAGTGTATATATAAAGTTCAGTGGATAATTTGCTTTCAGCTTGTTTTATTTTATTGATACTATTTGTCCTCCACTGGAACTATATACAAATTCCCTTTTCCATTTCTGCTTGAAGTAGGGATACATCCTTAAGATATGCATCCTCTACTTTGCTTTTAGGGATTCATCTTTATCCTCATACAAAATTGATTAAAGCATCCCTTTTAAGCTAGAGATAACTTGTCCTTCCCATAGATCTGTCTTTCTTTGCATTTTTGACTCAGGACTGTGTACCCAGTTATCTTTTACGTAAATGTTGTGCTTCAAAGTTGGTTATGTTTTGCTGTATCAAATTTACCTTTAGATTTCATTACTTTTTATAAAACTCATTAATTTTTGGTGTATTTTTCCTTTAATGGATTGTAAATGGATTTATTTTTTTTTTATGCCCAGAAGTATTTTTTGGTTTTGATTCTCACATTCTTCACACATACACAAACTTAAATGTACAAGCATATATAGGTAAGCAGGTCACTCCCATGGGTATTGGGCAACATGATTTACAAAAGTATTGAAGATAACAAACACGTCACTTTGGAGCATGTGTTGTGTGCAACAGGATAGGTGTAGTCTCATAAGAGTCTTTCAGATCCTGTTGTTCTAAAGAGCTTTGGGAATGGTTGTCTCTAGATGCACAAGTATCTGGACTTGGCAGGGAGCCCGATGTGTGAATTTGCCTTCTCTCAGTCTCTTCTCCAACTTTAAAATAATGAATTCAGGAAAGAAGGAGTTAAAGATCTTTTTTTTTTCTTAAATGGCTTCAAAGGAGAGCAGGAGAAAGTTGAAGTTGGTGGGTGTTAGTTGAATTCTGGAACTGTCTACCAACCTGCCCTTGAAGACAAAAGGAATGGCTATTTACTAAATTATTCTTGCTATTTTTTCTGCTCTGGAATGTGGTTATGGAATGGCTTCCCCATATAAGCCTGTCTCCCCACTCCCCTTCTTTACTCTTAGATGGAAGCAGCTTCACAACTCTAAGTCTGCTTGAAACCTCTCTTTTACAAGGCCACTGAATGTTTTACTGTTGACAATGTTGTTGATATACCTTGCTGTCTAGGAACCTCTATCTTAAAAATACTTCCTTTTATTTCTGTAATTTAATTGTACTCCTCTTTTTTCTGTGGTTTTTGTTTATTTTTATAATCCCCTGAGTATTGCTGTATATAACAAGAAATGTTCTTACTTTAACAGCTTTGACCTTGCAAAATGATAGAATTACCATGCACATTATTTTTTGGTTGTTTTAGTGTAACTTATTTTTTGTTTCTTTTTACACATCCAACCTCCAACTTATATTAACAGAAGCACTGTTTAGTTTGAATTCTGCTCTATATAATTCACCTATTTCTATCCCTAGATGTCTTGCTTCTTAAATAACTCCCAGTGTTACTTTTCAGATTTTTCCAGGAGATAGAAATGTTTTCTAAACTTCTATCTGAGAGTGATGTTTGCATCTTCCTTACCTCAGCCCATGGCAAATTTCTTGAAAAGTGGCAGCAATGAACTGTTGCTTGTCATAAATCACTGCCATTGACAAGAGAGAACAATCATGAAACTCAAAAACACGTCAGGATTTTCTCATCTTTATCCCACTTAACTGAAAGTCTTCTTGTTCCTTTCTTCTGGCTGATACCTTTTTTCTTTCAGGCTTGGTAGCTTATTATTCTGTGTTAAAGTTATGTCTCTTTTGTCACTGTTGGATTAGGCCAGTAGCTCTGGGCAGTTCTCATGGTGTTTGGTTTAATAAGGACATTTTGTTCATGCTCTGTTATGAACTGATATTGGCTTTGATGGGAAATGGAAGTTTGAAAACAAATGTTTGCTCCCCTAAGGAAAGTTCTAGTTCATCCAAGGCTTTCCTTTTCACCAAAGTAACCTGTGATAGGTGTTGAAGTGGATACTATAATGTATTTATGAAGTAGACTGGAAAACTTCAGCTCTTTTGAGAAAGTGCCACTTGAGCATAGAGCACTTTGTTCTGTATGATGCATTGGATTTATTTTATTTGTGTTGAAGGAGTATATACCTTGCACTTAGACATTTATACACACCCACCTTAGCTTGTATTATTAAATTTCTTTCCTCTTTTATTTAAAAGTGAAAGGCTTTCCTGAAACATTGAGAGATGGCCATTCTTCTCCACGCTGTCTGGAAACTCTTCAAGTCTTTGGGTTTTTCTTTTACAGTATTCTTTAGTTTGTATTTTCTTTTAGTTCTGATTTTCCTTTTTATTTCTTTTTTTTTTTTCTTAACATTGCTTGACTTTATTCTTGGCAGCACTTTTATATCCATATTTCTCTGCTGCTAATCCTTCTGTTGCCCATCTTTCTGTGTCAGCTGCAGTCAAAGCTCACTTCTGATGAAGATTTGAGAGATCTGATTTCTGAGATGAATTTGCCAAGCTACTTCTCTGCTATCAAGGATGCTTCTGTTTTGCTCCTTCATTGTGCATGCTTTGCTTCCCACAGAGCAGCTCTTGAGTTTTGAGTAAATTATGAGTTGCATTCTTCCAGTGACTCTTGGTGGTAATTTTGTTTTGGGTCCCCTTTAGCTTTCCCAGGAAGAAGGCAAAAGGTTTTTCAGATCAGCTTCTTGTGGGAGTTGGAGTTTCAGTCAGCTCTGCTCTCCTCCCCTGACCTTATGAAGGTTGCTTGACTGACAAGATATTTTTAGCTTCCATTTTTCCCATTGCCATAGTATTATTTTGTTCAGGATCCATGCCAAGCTAATCATTCTAGAGTTCCTGAATCTCCCCTTTTACATTTTTTTAAATACTGCATATTAATATGGAGAGTTCTTTGATGTTTAGAATTTCTTAAGATTATTTAAAAACCAGCATTTGTGTTTCAGAGAACTCCTCAGTTATTTCCTTAAAGCTTCTTGTGTGTAAATTATCTGTGCCTCTCCTTTGTAAAATACTCCATTTTATCAGATAGTGGTTTGGTTTTTTGCAGACATAATTTTTTCTCTTCCTTACATATGATTTTAATGAGATGGATTTGTATTCTTTTTCCAGTTACAGAACAATCTAGCTTTTCTTCATATTTGTTTCATGACTTACTCCTTTACCTGTGACATTGAAATTCAAGGTTTTGGAGTTGTTTGGGTTTTTTTTTTTAGTTTCCCTGGTGTTATGGCTTAGTCACCTTTACCTCTTCTTTCATTGCAGAATATATAAAGTGCTATTTCTTGTCTTTCTTTTTTTATCCAGGAGATTGTCCCTGAGCACTACAGGGACAACACTGCAGTCCAATGCAGCCTCTGCTTCAGAAGGGGGGTCTTTTTTGTGGTTTTCCCTTTATCCCATTATCTCATATATATAGGAATATTATGGACTTACCTATGAGTGTAGTGACCTACCATGACTGTATTTGGAGAAGTCTAATGCCTGTGTGCTTTCATATCTAGGAGTTACATGTTTTTGTGTTGTTTGCTGTACTACTTGAGAACAAGGTTTAAACTCAGGACTTATATCCTTGTGCAGTACTACACAGTGTGGGACTTGTCATCCACGTTCAAAATGATGATGTAATGTTAGTCATTTACATTACAATATGGTTAAATGTTGCAGAGTTTTGCTGTGGCAAGCAGGTTAAAGATACGGAACTTCAGATTTATATACTCTTTTTCCTTTTCTTCATTTCAGGCAATATTGCTAGTGGAATACAGTTGTTAATACTTGCATCATATAAACACTCTGTGCCTTGTGACTGTCCAACAACTCAATTGCTCTGTAAAAACTGGTTTGAGTTACATGGGGATGTGCCACGAAAATGTGTGTGAATCAATTCAGCTTTGTTCAAGCATAGTAAAAGCCATTTTGTTTTGTAAATCTAGCTGACAAGTTTAAGTAGTTTAAGACGCCTCCTGATTTTGATTTCCCTGTGAATGTTGGGGGCAGAAGCACTGTCAAATAGCCTGGAGGAAAACATAAAATTGGAAGGTTTCTCATGGATTAAGGAAAGACTCAATGCTTTAACAGTTGCCTGCTGTATACAACCAAAATGAGGAATTGGTTGTAGTTTTTGGCTTTCAAGGGTAATGGCTCAATTTTAGAAGTAATTTGGTGGTCAGTGACCAATAATTTCTAATAATCTCTGCCAGCTTGTTGTAAAGAGTGAGTGGGTTCATATAAAATATGCTGCTAGGTTGAATATTGGTTGAATGATTTATCTGCATTCTGACCAGAAGTAGCATCAGTATTACTGGTTTATTGAAAACTAGTTCTTTGAATTTGTAAATAACACAAGGAAACTATCACTGCTGTATCTAAGGGTATTACTTGACTTACATTGGAAACACTTGTTTGCATTTTGTTCTAGATACTTTGAGCTGCTTTTGTTTTGTTTTCTGTGGTCAGGAGCATATCACAAATATTTTTCTGTATTTGAATGTGTAAGCTTAGATAGGGTATTCCCTGGGAAGCTTTGAAAAGTAGCTACCTCTCTCCCTTACTGAGAGTATGTTCATTAGATCACTCAAATGTGGACACAAGAGGAAGGATAGATAGAGATTAGCAGAGGGACTATTATTGATTGATGCTTCTCCCTTCTTGCCTACACTTACCTCTTTTCCTGGAGGTCTGTGCAAGCCTGTAAAGTTTGCATGCTGCTTTCACTCACAGTGGTAATTCTTCCCACCCTGCACTGAGAACAAAGCCTACATCTCTTTCAAATGCTGAAAGCCTCAATATCTTCTCAGATAATAAAACAGATGACCAGTGACCTTTATTACAACACAGTTCTGTACTTGAACCATGAAGTGCTCAGGGAAAAGCACACTGTCTGTGGGGACAGTGTTACTTAGGCTGTAGAGCACTGTGTTCATAGCTCATGGCATAAGTTTACATGAAGCTGTAATACTGACCACTGAATATCCTTGGAAATGTCATGGTGACTGTTTTTACCGTCACTAAAAAGACAGGTATTTGTCCTGCTCTTCAGGCTGATATATCCCTTAGGTTTGCTGGTGTCATTCCATTACTTGTACCCTAAATTGGATGCAATGTTAATAATACAGCAAATGATAGTTCATTCATTGTGATTGTTTTATATCAAAGATACTATTTATGGTACTGTAATTTCATCAACTTTAAAAGCAGAAGGATTAGGATTTGCTTCATTACAGACTTTGAGTATGTGAATAGAAGTTTATAAACTTGACAGTATTTCTTAAGTGCTAGTGCTTCTTTATTTGTGGGTGTGGATTTAGTCTCCTAATTATAGTACTCTTCTAGGAGGGACAGATGAAATGAATCACTGTTCTAGGTCTTTATGTTTTTTATCCCACTGTCTAAAGAGGAGTGAAATTCTCAGTATACTTTTGTATTCTGATTATTGTGTGTGGTAACTGTACTGAAATTGTTCTTGTGGAAATGCTTTATACCACTTAGTGTTGCTAATTTGATAGGTGACAATGATACTATGCTAGTGATATGTTAAATGATTTTCCAGCCTGAAGATGGTCTGACCATTTTTGATGAGAAAACCTTGTAGGAGAAAGTAAAGCACATGTCACTGATAAAAGTAAAGATTACTTACAGATACAGAAGTAATTTTTAGAGAAGAATGATAATTTAAAAAAAAACAAACCAAACAGTGAAAACTACAAGTTACTTAGTCTTCATAATTCTATTCAGTCTTGTTTTTTTTCACCATGAAATTCTGAATCCTCTGTTACGAGCTGTTTGGAACAAGTCAAACCTTCCCCATTTTGCATCTACTGAGATATATAACCTCAGAGCTTCACAGTTATGAGAATACAGATGGAACAATACTGCTTGCAGTTTCTCGAAATTTCTTCCTGTCCAATAGTTGACTTAAATATCTTTATTCTATCTGGAGAAAATAGTATTAAGTAAAGAAAAAGAGATTTGTAGTGTTTTCTGAAAGCTGGTGTTATCAATGCTATTACTTTTGTGTACTAGCCTTAGTTTAAATATCTGTGTGATCTTAATTATACAGGTTTCTCTAATCCCTTCATGATGCAGTTTTCGAACATGTGGTTGTTGTAGCCCAGCTACATTGGAATTATTTTCTAATAACTCCTGACAGCTAATAAAAGAATGGAGATCAAAAGAACTTCATGTTAATATATAAATCTATCATGCACCTGTATCTTACAAACTATATGGGATTTTGATTGGGTGTTTTGCTTTTCTTACCCTCCCTTTTCTCGAAGTTGCAGATGAACTAAGAGGTGCAGAGAGTCACAAAAAGGATCATCAAACATAGAGACAATTTTCCTACATGAAAAAATATTTACTTACCTTTCAACCTAAAGAAGTGACTAAGAGGAAAATGTGGTGATAGTTTATAGAGCATGTTTAGGAGACAATTGTTCATTGTCTCTTCCAATACAAGGACTGGGAGGTGTCAGAAAAGGTTACTGGTCTGGAGGTTCAGAATCAAACAGCAGGAGATGTGGCTTCATACATTTTGTGGGTAACTGGTGAAACTCCTTATGTTAGAGGATGTTCTGGATGTTAAAAGGGCCAGATGCTGACTGTACCTGAAGGAAAAGGGAACAAAAAGAACGCAAATGGTGTGAAGCTGGACAGACGTTTGGTAGTGTCATGTCTTGCTTGGTTCATAAATTTCTCCCTGCATGTTTTGCTTCCTTGCTGCTGGATGCAAGGCTAAATAGATCTTTTTGGGTTGATGTGGTACAGCCACTTTTTTGTTTGTTCTGGAATTTCAGTTACAGTTTGGATTTGTGGTTTTTGTCTTCTGGGGGAACTTTTTTAAAGATCGTAAAATTCTATTTTTCATTAACTAGTTATCTCACAACAACTCTCTTTCTAGTCATAGTTCAAGCCTTTAAGTTAGATGAACTAAATATGATCCCATGAGATTTCAGATTTAGAGATCTGGGATGTTTCTTATTCAACCTGAAAAATGTTGAGAAATGATTAAATGGTAAAAGTATGAAAAATCATTGCATAAAAGGGATATGTCTATCCTACGGCAAGGAATTCTAAGCAATGAAGGCTACACATTTTTCTTAAGCAAAAACATTGCTTTTTGAAAAAAGATTTTTCATGGTTATATTTTTCTAGTGATCTTTTGCTTTCTTTTGATGGAGGAACTAAGGGAATTGCTTGTTTAATAACTCATAATGAAGAATTCGTTACTGTTAGCAATGATCCCAATACCAGTAGGAAGAAGGAACACTTGCAAGAAGCCTGGCCTAGAAATGTGGCAAGAGGAGAAAACTGAAAAGCCATGTAAGAGTAAATAAATTCTAGGTCATGGGGGAGCTGTCCTGAGCTGACAGAGATGGCAGCTTAAGGGTTTTTGTACTTTACCCTTACACCCTTAATATTTCTAAACAGTCTTCAGTTCTGTGCAGTCCTCTTTTAGCCCTGAAAGTAAGCACAGTTCTTGGGTTTGTGAATAGATTAAGCTAATGCTATCTTGTTTTAATTTCTTTGCATAGTAATTAAGGTTTTGAAGTTAAGCATATGGAATTTAGGAATTACTGAAGTGGGATATGCCTTTAGCTGAGACTGTGTAAGTGCGCTAGGGTGTAGTCATTAATAATTTCATTTTGTATTGTTTCTAAACCAAGATAGCATCTTAGCTCAGCATGCAGGAAGAAGTGAGCTGCTCTGTGTATCTTTTCCTTTTCTTCATTTAATACGGGAATTTCAGCCTGCATTAGTGCGTGCCATGTGAAACCAACTCAGCTGCAGAATATTTGGTTCTTTCTCATCCTTCGATGCTGGTCATTCCCCCTTGTCACACAAGGCTGCCTGGTGGCTGCTCCTCCAGGGCTGGGCTCTCAGGGGTCGTGTTGTGCTGCTCTGTCACAAGGTGAAAAACTGGGACAAAGACACCTGCCTGAGGCAGTGGGGTGGGTTTGTGGCACAATCATGAGGAAACCTGAAGATTTTCTAAATGCTGTAAAGTGGTCCCTGTATTTAATTTTATTTTTTTTCACACTGACTTTTTGAAAGGATTTTGTATCCCTTAATAATCTGCTACTGGCTAAAGCCCACGTTTTCAAGTCATCACACACCTCATTGGAAACTGCTGCCATTTGGATTGTCTAATGCTTTATGTTTTGGTGGATTGCGTGTTTCAGTTTGGGTCTGATTCAAATGGAGTAATTCCTGACTAAATCTATTACAAAGTTGTGAATGCAGGTCAGAATGCTTGTTGTTTTCTCCTGGAGTATTCTGACTGGAATGACAGTGACTTTCTGCTTCCCTGGAAAGTGTATCCACCAGACTGGCTTTTAGACACGTTCCTCTGTTTGCTGAGGTCTTCTCAAAACATTGCAGGTCTCATGTGTAAGAGCCTCTTTTCCTGATTAAAATTTGAATGACCTTAATTACCATACGATTTTTTTTATTTATTTTTTTAGTGGTAACTATTTAAAGAATTCAAATTAAGACTGAAACTGGTCATTCTTGTTTATTTAAAAAAAAATCTTCTAAGAGGGATAAAATTCTGTCTATACAAATTCTACTAATCATCTGTGCTGCTTTTACTTTTCAAAACAAGCCAGCAATTCCTGCTTTTCTCTGCTGGTGTTTTGAGATACTTTGTAATCTTAGTTTTGTTGGGGGTGGGTGTTTTTTCTAGCTGGGATTTTTTTTTCTGCCTAACTGTATTTTTTGTGCATTTTAACAGGTGTATGCAGTATTTCTTTAGGAGAGAAAGTAGTGCAGAATGAAAAGAAGCAAGGGTGAGGCTTTTATTTGAAAGAAAAAAAAGCTGAGGAGGAAGTTCATTGCTGAAAGGGTTATTGTAATCAAGTTTATCATGGGAGCTTGCTGTTGTGTAACAGAAACTCTAGCTTGTCCATACCTGTCTTTAAGCATTACTTAATGAAGAAAGAAAACAAACCTACCAAAATATTTAT
Source organism: Xenops minutus (assembly GCA_035221455.1). Classification (NCBI taxonomy): domain Eukaryota; kingdom Metazoa; phylum Chordata; class Aves; order Passeriformes; family Furnariidae; genus Xenops; species Xenops minutus. The sequence goes on from JAWWEE010000105.1 coordinate 101,240,271, forward strand.
GAAATTCAATAAAATTTGTTCCCAAACTCTTTAAATTTCAATACATTATGACAGTTCAGCTCCTTGTTGGATTACTCTCTGTAGAAAGACTCCATTTTTTAGAAAAGGGATATTTGTCAGAGTTAGCTTGTGAGTATGAACAGGGTAACACTCAAGCATGTGTCTCTCATGGTTTAATAATATTGAAACTCATTTATTCGAAAACCACTTTAACCAGGTATCATGTAATGAAAAATATGTCTTCCTCTGAAAGGAACCTATCAAAAGGTCTGCAAGGCAGACAATTAAACTTTTTCTTTTCCTAGTAAAGGAGTACATCTGTATTGGTTGTTCAGTTAGCTTTCTTCTCTTGTGTGTGGGTTGCTGGCTCATCCTCATGCCATCCTGAATTCTTCAGTAAAAACTGCCTGTGTCAATGTAATCCAGTCTAATATCCTAGCACACCTAATTTTTTTCTCTCAAGAATGCAAACCCATTACTTATTGAGTCATTTTCTAACATTAATCTTTTTGCTGTACAAGATCCTTCTCATTTTTTCTACAATAATGATCAGGAGTAATCTGGAATTTTAGGATGCAGTAGCTGTTGCAGATGAAACAGTTATTAAAGGAGAGAGCAAGAGAGAGGCTGCCAGGGTGATATCTGTGATTTTCAAATGGTATCTTTACTTCTTTTTTCTTCCCTTCTGTCCATTTGTTACCAGACAGATAACTTGGGCAACCTGTTTGCCTGTTGTCAAGGTGGATAAATTGATTTCCTCTTCGTTCTTAACCTTTTAGTTACCCTTTCTGTTTGATTGCAGGCTTGGTCTCTTTATGTCTTTCCTAGTGGAAGAAGTGTCACAAGATGCATATTTCTTAGCAGTTATCTAAATGGAGTTGTAGCAGTTTCACGTCTTTGTTCTTCTTGTCACTTGGTTCCATTTTAATAATTCCAGGCACACCCTCTCACTGTTACATCAGCATCTGTATGTGATTCATGGATATCAGGGTTTGAAGAAATCTATCCACTCATTTAGTCCACATAAAAATGACTGCACTGAGTCAGGCTCGAGGTTCATGGAGTCTGTTCGCCTCTTTCAGATGGGGACCTAGGAAAGGACATAGCAGGGTGCATTAGTTGTCCCCAGTACACTTCCACAATCACCAGCAAATCTCAAGCCTGGGGCGTTTCTGTGCAGCAGTGGCAACAGTGCTTACAATATCATAGAATCCCAACATGGTTTGTGTTGGAAGGGACCTTTAAAGATTCCCTTTAAACCTTGCGTATGTATTTTCTGCATACTTTATGCTCTGGCAAAGAAGGTTTTCCTGAAGAGATCACACAGAATCTAACTGTGCAGCAAATTTATATTATATTTATATTTTTTCCTCTAGGTTAGATAGCAAAAAAATTTTGAGTGTTTCTTATTTTTGAAAAGTTTGTATTCATAATAATACACAATATTAAAGCACATTTAATTTTGTGTGGTGGCTGTCGCATTAGTTTGTAGCTGTTCCAGGGGGAATGGTGATGGCCCCTGAGAGGTAGGTAGTGGTCAGGCAAGAGGGAAAACCAATGTCATTTAAAAATACATCAGCAAGATTCACTGGTGTGTGTTTATATCATAGGTAGCCAGATCAGCAGTACTGTAAGAATACACAAAAAACATTTAAAAAATAATCATCAGTAATCTAGAAGTTTAGGCTTGCTGACCGCACTAATGATCTAGTGTGTAGTAATTGGTTCACAAGGTCATATCATTCAGTTTTAAATACTAATTTGGGTGTAAATGTCACTATTGTATCATGTCAATTCTTTTATGTAGCCTGCATGCGCTCTGACTGGTGTCATTCCACATCTGGCTCTTGCTGCAGATGACCAGATAGATCTGAACAATTGAGCAGCAGAAGCAAAGTAAGGTGGAGGAGGTGTTACAGAGAACTCTACTGATGTGCCTGTTGTTGGTACCTAATTTTACCTTAGGTAAATGTAAAGCTGCTTGGGTGCCTGGGAATGTGCATTTCAATGCAGGCTGCATTCAAAGATGTTTACACACATTAGGGCAGCCATTTGATTTATTATTATTATTTTTGCTGTAAATATATTTTATTTTATGGACATGCCTTGCTTTACGCAAGGCTTAAGCCAAAATGCTGGATAGTCTTGCATAAAACCTCTTCTCCAACCCTCATAACTTGATATTTTCCAAACCTTCAAGTTAAATGGCTTTCTTTGTCCATTTCCTGAGTTTGATATACTCTTGATCAAACTTGGTCTAGGATGAATTTGTCATCTTAAAAATTAATGAAGGCTTGCTGAGTTTTGGATAATTGAAAGCATATCCAGCTCTAAATGTCAAATGATTCCCAGAGACGTACATAAAGCCAGTAATACAAAACTGAGTTGGACCTTATAAGCTTCCAGTATCAAATGGTCATTAAACAAACCACTTGGGAAGAATGTCCACTGTGGAACATGAGCAGCTTAGGTGAAGATAAAACTTTAGAGAATGTACAGACATGGGAAAAAAGGGTTCTCAAAATGGAAATTCACAGATAGAAGGATGAGGAGGAAGGGGATTGTGCTGCAAAAAAAGTACTGAACAGCAAAGAAGTATGGAAGGGAAAAATTCAAAACAACTGTATAATTAATTCTTTTCAGAAAGGATAGAACATTATCACCATAAAATAAACTGAGTTGTGACTATTGTGAATATATAAGTAATGTCTGCTGGGATATTGTCCTGATACACAAGAAGGAAATGGCCTACACAGTCATCTAAGAGGAGAGTCAGACCACATTTAAAACAAGAAACTATGGAGCCTGCAAATTATTCTAGAAAGCCAGCCCAGGCATATTGTTTTCTACTTGTTGATCAGCAACATTCTGATATTGCCCTAACAAGCAGGAGAGGCTGCAATCTTGGCTTACCCAAAGCAATTACCTGTTACTGTGATCTGATTATCATGCTAATAGTTTGGCTCCTCTGCTCCTGAAAACCAGCTTGTTTTCTAATACAGGTGAAAAATGCCATGTAACTTTGAAAGATAAAGACAACCAATTTAAATAGTCTAATGAATATTTATCATCATAAAAATCTTGTTCTAGACAGTTCTTCACCGACTCAACAGTGTGTATTCTGTTCTCCTGTGCTCAGCTGAAGTCGCTGGGGAGGAGGGCAAGGGGAAGAACTATAAGGTAGTACTAATATCCTGTACTACTTTCTGGAGAAGACCTGTAACTACCTTATTTGTCATATGTGGGAAAACCATGCAAACATTTTAAAGACAAAGCTTAAGAGAAGTTTTTGGTAACCTCTGTACCCCATCTAGACAAGTTACAGACTTGTCAGCATTGTTGACCGGTCTTGAAGAAATCCCAGCTTGCGAAACACCAGAAAAGGCTAGCAGGTGGCATAGTTTTAAAAGGGTTTTCTGTCAGTCTTCCTGGAATTATTAGGTGCCCTCAAGGGTTTGTAACTTGAGTTTTATGTGTGGCTTTTATACTGTTTCTCAGGTTCTTGGAACAAGGTGAGAGCTCAGTAACTCCATGTGGTGATGGACAGGGGAGTTGTCCTAATATTTAGCACAGAAATACAACTTGAATTTTTTAATTTATGATTGAATAAGTGAAAGTTATACTTGGAGAGAGCATGGCCTATGATCTAACAGTGTCTTCTGTTGTCCAAGTACTCCTCCCTTGGGGTTTAATCATGGGGTGCTGGAGGCAGAGTTTTTTTTACCTGAAAGAGGGAGGCCCCGGCTCTCGATCTTGCTTTCCTAGTGGATTTGCTGGTTGACTTCCAGTGCAACTTGTTTTATCAGGTTCTTTATTTTTGGCACAGATACATAGCTAGGTAGAAGGTGATAACTTTTGTTAATTTTGAGGCTGCTTGTTTGCTGTATCTTGCTTTTTCTTAATATTGTCCCAACACTTACTGTGTCAGTTGTATGGAATTTGGGAGTTCTTTCTCTTTTAAGCCCCTCCAGTGTGCTTGAATAAAAGAATAAAATATTTGCAGAATGAAAGGTTTGCTGTATGAACTCACATCTCTCTCAGAATTAAGCAGAGTATGAACAGGGTATGCAGTGACTGCTGAAAACAGCCAATGCTTGATTGCTCAAGTAACCCTACAGTCTCCTGAGCCCTTGACCTTTCAGCCTTTGGCCTCTTGCTGTGATGTGTCCCGCAGAGGTGTGATCTTGTGCTGCATCCAGCTTATCCTTGCAGCTCACAGCTCCAGAGATGACTGTACTTCTGGAAGCGTGGCCATGACTCAGCACTGCGCTGTAGCAGCTGCAGTGCTACAGTGGATGCTTTTAATCTTAGGGGGTAGCAATTGATTTGGTTGATCTTTATGGTTTTATTAGGATGCCCTTCCTAGATCTGCATGTTCCAAGTGTGTTTGGATCTCTTAGGAATACATGTCAACCAGGAACAGTTTTTGTCTATTTCTTAACACTCTTTTTAAAGTAACTATCTCGCATTGGCCTATTTAGCCACCAGCGTGCTTGTAGCAAGCGTGGGTAGAGCCCTTGTAAATCTTCGTTCGCGAAGCCTAGCCATGATGATGATGATGATGATGTTTTAAAGTAAACCAAGTGGTAGCTCTCAGTCTTAATTTTTATTTTTAGCTTTTATACCACTTGTTTGCCTTCAAAAAAAGGAAAGTATTGGTTGTTACTGCAAAGCAGAGCATTTTTCTGACATTTTGAAGAAGAACCAAATTGCCTCTTATAAATTGCGAACAAAAGCTTTGAAACACAAATAAGTGTTGGGCATGGCAAGGAAGGTATGATTCACTAGTACCTAGAATAGGAGGGTTGTCTCCTCGCCCTGGTACAGTGAAAGGAGCTCAGGTAAAAGGTGATAGAGGTGTCTACCTTGAGTACTCAAATTAAGAGCTATATTCCTTAACATACCCCAGTGTTAAATTAGACTGTGTAGATAGCTCCATTGGTCACAGTTTAATGTTTGAGAATGGGAGTGCTTGAAGTGACTTGAATTCCCACTGTCTTAATTTATTTTCATCTGTGATATATTATTAAGAAGCTACTAATTCAACTCTTTTTCATTAAAGGGAAAAGCATATTTCCTTTGTATCTAATTAGGAATAGTATTTATGTCATTTTCTTATTTGAATTACCTGAGACCTTAATTTTTCTCCCAATATGCTCAAGAGAAGTTACATATGATTCGGATTTTGTTCCAAGATTGTTTTGGTATTCAATTTAGCACTGCTTTCTAAAAGGAATAGAAAGTACTGTGAGCCTGGTCTTCCGCAGAACTCTGGTAGTGCCTGTTTTTCTTGTTTATCAAGACTGAGAGCAGTCTAAGCCAATTTTTAACACTGTTTAGAAACTTTAATGAACATAATACAACTTCCTAACTGTTACGAAAAGTTACATGTGTAATAGTAAGTGACAGCAGAATTATTCATTTGCTTAAGCATGTGTTCACATAGTTAAGCAAGTCTGAACTGCAGTCTGAGGGGAGAACATTTAAAAAAAAGAAAATGAAATGTTGGTAATCGCTCAAAATGTGAGCATTGTCTACATAGGTTATATTAAAATAGATGAAAACAAATGATTGAATAAAACCACATTGAATTCACTCTTGTTCAGGAAAGTTTTGAAGTTGTGCACAAAGTGTGAACCCCTGGTAAGTTTCTGTTAAGGAAGGTTCCATATGCACAAAATTACCTTATGAAATGTGAATACATGATAAAGTGCTCTGCTGAATTAGAGCCACCAACTAAAGCAGAAAAAGCATTGCTTTTTATACATTTAGAATGATACAGTAGCCTGAACAACTTAAATTGTTGCTTTGAGAGGTAAATTTGAATAATAATTTCAAACACAGAGAATTAAGAATATTTCATTAAACAGTTCAGGTATTAAGAAATGAGGGTCAAACCTTACAGTCCATACTTATGCAAACATCAGGTCCTGTTGAGTTCATTATTAATAAACATGTCAAAATCTGTCTGTAAGGCATGTTCTCCTTTAGCAGGAAAACCTCAGTAGAAACTGGGAGAATTTTCTTCATGCAGTCAATAGTTTTGAAAAGAGAACTGCAGATTTATTTTCACTAATAAATATGCAAATATGGAATTATTTTTTTTTAAATTACATTAAACATTCTTTGGAAGGGTTCTAGAGAATGTGCTGAATGGGAATATGGTCACAAACACCAAGGAGAAGGCTGCAGTGATGAAGGGGTTTTTTAGCTCAGTTTTTGAGAAGCAGGTTAGGGGAATATATGAACAAACTGGACATATGAAGGTTCATGGGCTGCGATGGGATGCTGCACAAGTGCAGAGGCAGCTGGCTGGTGTCACCTCAAGGTCACTGCCAGTAATTTTGAAAAGTTGTGGTGACTGCACAAGTACTTGAGGGTGGTGATCCTTCCTCTCTACTCAGCACTGCTGAGACACATCAGGAGTGTTGAGTCTGGTTCTGGGCTACCCACTGCGATGGAGATGTGAGCACAGTGGAGTGAGTCCAGTAAAGGGCCGTGAAGGTGATGGGGAGGAGCATCTGGCAAATGAGGGGAGGCTGAGAGAGCTGTGACTGTTCATCCTGGAGCTGGAGAACACTCAGGGAGAGTATGATGTGGTATCTCAGGAGGGTGCAAAGGAGGAAAACCAGATCCGCCTTAGTGGTATCCCGTGACAGGATGAGAGGAAATGAGCACAAATTGAAATACAAGAAATTCCATTTAAGCACAACGGAAAACAAAACCATTTTTTGGTTTTGGGGGTTTTTTTTGTACAGTGGGGTTGGTGAAACACTGGAGCAGATTTCCCACAGGTGTTGTGAAGCTGCCATTTATGGAAATACTTAAATCCAACTGGATGTGGTACTGGATAGCCTTCTCCAGCTGACCCAAGCAGTGGCTTGGACCTGATCATCTTAAGCAGTCCCTGCCAACCTCCACCTTTCGTGGTTTTGTGATCTCTTAGCTCTTTGGACAGTTCATTCTTGATTGCACCTGTAGTGAGTTTTTTCCAAAGCTCTTTCAGTTTTGGAGCATCTGGAGACATACTAATCACTTCACAGAAAAGGCAGTGTGTTGGTTGTAGGTCTGAAGCAACTTTATATTTCTTTCTTATATATTTCATGGGATTTAAAACTAGCATGTTTCTCTTTGCAGTACTGCAATCTGGCTACATTCTTGTATGTGTGTTTAGTCATAGAGTGCTAAAATAGTCTGTATAAATAATCCTGTGTTCAACAATACAGAATTTCTCATGAATAACTAATTTAAAATCATTAACAAATATGGTAATAGAGCCAATGTATGACACCCTCTAACCCTGTATTTCAGTCGTGGCCTGTATATGAAGAAGTACACAACAAGATGCTTCAGCTTGCGGCATTTCTAGACCTGCCTCGTTTTCCAGATATAACAGACAGCTGCTTTCTTCATCCAGACATGTTGTGCATCAAGTACTTGATGGAAGCTAATTTACCTGGTAAATATTTTCTCTAGTTCACACTGATAAAACTTTTCTGTGGCAAAAAGGCTTGAATTACTATTTTAAAAGTGCCTCCTCTTTTCCTTCTAATTTATTCCCATTTAAACTTGAACAGAAAGATATTTTTTCTATAGAAAGCACCTTCATCAAACATTTAGAGTATGTATTATAGGCCAGATATGCAGGAGCACTCTGGTGTTGGCTCTCAGAGGTTGTGAAGTGGATACTTGATTTCAAATCTTTCAGTATCCATGTGAACTGAGAGGCAATATTTGAATTTATGTGATTTATTAACTTTGGCTAAAGGGTTCATGAAGTTGGGACCAGATTGCTTAGCTCTTGAATTTTCATATATAATAATGACTGTATATTCTCTGATGTAGAATATGTTTTGTATATTATCTAATATTGCATATTAACATTAATTTTAATATTGATGCTGTGTTTTGTATCAGCTGCTGTCTCACTTTATTTATTATTTAGTTCTGAAAACATACATTGCTTAAGTGTTGACTCTTTTTGTCTATTCTAAAATTAAGTCTTGAATATTGAATTTTCAAAGAAAGACCAATGTGTCCTAGTGTGTGAACTGTCTGTTGGGTTACTATACTTTCTGTCAAATACCACTGTCACTGAAGTTGAGTTGTACAGAAAAATGGCCAGTAAATTAATTTTCTCAAAGCATTCCAACAATTAACAGTACAGGAGGGTGTATTGTCTTATTTTGTAATTACTTACATTGAATAAAGGTACTTGTTTTTTCTGTTTATTCACAGTTGAATGAAGGTAAGATAACCAACAGATTTAGGGCTAAAATTTCAGAGAAAAAATTCTGATTTTGTAGTTTTACACCAGTGTTGTGATCCTATAGAGGATTACCTTATTTTACAGATTGTGAAGTATCAATTGAATCAAAGCAAAGGCTAGAAAACTGTAATTTTCAGATTTATTACAGGCAAATACAAAGCTAAGTACTCTTTGAAAACTGCTGTAGAAGAAGAATATAATGTCCTTTACTTTTTCCTTGTAAGTATGCTTTTTATCATGTAGAAGCAATTTTTTACAAATTGAAAAAGGACTGTTGCTGTTGTCTAACAACCCATAAAAAATATAAGTAATGAGTTGGCAGTGTTTCTTAGGACACTAAGTACCAATGAAGAGGCCTTTTAAAGTATCTGAAATAAAATATACTGCTAGTATTTATAAGAAAATTTGATTTCCAGACTTTATTTAACGTTTACTGTTATGTATGAGAGGATTAAAAACAAGTTCCTACTGAACTCTTTGTAAGCAGCAAGAGACTGTAAGTATAGCTGGATTAAGGTTGTACTTAGTCATACATTGCTAACCTTTGTGGAATCTGATGGTGATGTAATCAACTCCTGTATTTCTTGCTGAACAGGAAAGGTGAGAAATTTGGGGGATTTGTATCTGTGCAAAATAAGCAGAGTAATAAGAGACTGTATAGACACACTGCTGGTTGTGGAGCTGTAGTTGTATCTTACTGGCACAGCCCGTGCTAGCGGGTGTGATTGGGCTGCACGGGGTAAAGCCGAGGGTAACTGGCCAGGCTGTGTCAGGGGAGCAGCAAGTGCTGCCCTGTCATGGGCCAGCTGCTCTTCATACCCAAACAGCTGCTTTAAAATTAGCCCTGCTCCTCCTCGGTGCAGTGCTGAATCTGTCCTGCCATGGGTGTTTAGTCAACATGCAGGAAAAAAGCTTGTGACAAGTTTTTGGCTTTTGGGGTTTTTTTGAAACTGTTTTTGTGGATTTGTGATAGGTATTCCCAGAAGAATGCTCAGGGTGATCTCACAGCATCATTCAAGTGACATCAAACACTATTAAATATCTGATATTTTTTTTTCTTCATGTGAATATGTAATGTTACAAGTGTTTTCCCTGTAAGCACCGTGAAGGTTGCCTAGTATTTTCAAAAAATACTCCTCAGCCTGAAAAAAATGTCTGTCAAATGGTCCTAAAAGACCTAAGCATTGTTTTCCTCAAATGATCAATATACTTGCAGTGTAAAAATATTTGTAGCTTGTCTTAACCTACTCCTTTTATATTTTTATTTATATTAATCAGATGAATTGCATAATTGGACTTGTCGAGTAGTGAAAAAAATCGGTATTGGAGAAGTGGATTTCCTGACTCTTGTGCCTGGAAATAAGTCAACAAGAAAAGTGAAATATGATATTCTTGCTGCAGCAGTTATTGTAGTTGTGCTTAAATTACTGTTTTTACTAGATGATCACTATGAATGGTAAGTGTAAAGGCAAATCAGTAGCAAAGCCCAAATTTCAGATAGTGCAAATGATTGTCTTGGATTGTTCTTTCTTTAGAATTAAACTGATAGTATTGAAATTTCAGTTAAGTTCAGTAGGTTAAAACGTACACCTGAAGGCATTTTAGACATGAAATATTGCTTATTTTTAAAAATCACTGGTGTGAATCTGAAACTTGGAATAAAATTAGGGTGCTGTTTTTGTCAGTTGTATTTTAACTTTATGTGAAAAGTGCAGTATTTAGATCTACAAAACAGCCTAAATTTTTAATTTTTTTTCAGGTTACTTTCAGACTTTGCTGAAGAAAGAAATAAAAACAACAAAGAAGGTACAGAAATAGTATAGTAGCAGCAGTGTTATGATTTTGTAAATGAAACATCTATGTAATCAGACTTAGAAAGACTTGTCTTATTGATCAGTAAAATGTGTTTCTGTCGTTTATTCTTTTAGGGCAAATCTTTATTCAGAGAAAAGAGTAGATCCTGCTCACCTAAAATGGTCTCAGTGTACCTGCATAATTCTTATTGTTCTGGATAGGGGAGTTTAGTACACATTTTGCTGGGTACCTCTCTGCTTCTGCTTGTGCCTGTTTGCCTCTTGTTTTAGAATTTTTGGCTTGCTGGGTGAAGATGAATGGATACACCATAAAAAGGGAATGCACTTTGATCGTAAATAGCAGATACTTACTAGGGGCATCAAACCACATTTATGATAAAATCCAAACTTGTTTAGTCTTGTTAAATAAAATGTCTTAGTGTGTAACATATTTCAGATGTAATCTAGTTTCTTAGTCCAAATAATCCTGAGAGAGTGTGGAAAAGCTAACAGCAATTAAGATAGAGAAGATAATGGTGTGAACATGGTTCTTTGAGGGCAGAAAGACCAAATCAAAGATTAGAGATCCTCAGGGAGATGTTTCATAGCCTGATCTAGCTCACAGTTGAAGATAAGATCAAAGATCTGTTACAGTGGTTTATCTGTTAAGCCTTCCATCCCGTTTTAGGTCCATTTTGACTTGTCTGCTATTTTTTAAAACTTAAGTCAATAATAAAATTGGTGTTGGCCATGTGTGAGCACAATTACTGCTGCAATTAGACAGTCATCACTGTTAACTAAAACTGGTAATTTTCAAGCGGATACTCAAACTTATTGTGGATTTGTTCTCATTTTTATTTCCCTTGAAAACTGAAAGTACATGATAGTGACAAGACTGGGAGTTGTGCAACTGCTTTACAAGCTGAGGCTCAATGCCATTAATGTCTTAATGGGGTTTCTCCCTTATTAACAAGTCTCATTGCCCTTGGGGATTAACAGCTCATTCTTGGCCCACTTTTTTATTTTAAAATCTGCTGGTGCAAAGTGATCCATATGCTTGGTCATACTGTCCCTACCCTTACAAGGCTGGGGTGATGGCGAGCAGCTGTGCAGAGGAGCTGCTGGGAGAATTTCTGTTCGAGCACTGAGGAGTGCCAGAGCTCAAACTGCCTCTGGCATTTTCCCAAAGTTAGTGTGCTGAAGTGAATAATGGTTAACACTGAGTTTTAAAGATTCAGTTTATGTTGACTCCATTCCCAATTTTTAACTATCCTTTCTCTAGTCTTTAAAAATAGTGTTTCGGCTCCTACAGTTCTTCAAGACACACTGGAAGCAGTGCAATAGATAGTGTAGTTACCTAGTGTGTGTGTTCTATGAACTGCACACATACACAATACAGTTTATGTTCTAATAAAACATGTGATTGATACATATATATGTATGTGTGTGTCACAGAGCTGTGTACTTTCCAGTCAGCTCAGCTATATGAACATCAGACTAGCAGTACTGGCCAGGTAAATGGTTATTACAGTGTAGGATCATGTCTCTGACAATGGTTTTGCTTGTGACAGATGCTTAATATTTCATATGAAGTTTAATACAAATTTCTATGACCCTCAAACTGCCTTCCCAGCAGTTTAGGAGTATTTGCTTAAACCTCTGGGTTTAAGGAGTTGATAAAAGAACTTGTACTTTTGAATTTCAAGATCTACTGAAGGGTCTTTCCTTTATCTGTCTGTTTCTTTTTGCCCTCATCACTATCTCTATCATCTAGACATCCTGTGGCAGAATAACACAAATAGCAAAAATGCAGATAATACAAAATGTATGTAAGTTTGATTGTAAGAACAGTATATTCACCTTCAGAGCAGTTTGAACAGCTGGCTCACAAAGCTAAGCATGATGCAAGCATTGCATGCAGTGCAGCTGGGGTGATGGGGAAATGCAAAGCCCAGTTAATTCACAATGCAGATAATCCACCCACGGGGAAGAAGAGTTGATTGTATTTTAAATATATACATCTACACCGTATTCCTATTTGTAATTCTTATCCTTTCTGTGCCCAGTTGGTCTGCCTCACTCTTGTGCCTCTTTGGAGGATCAATGATAAAGGTGCTCCTAAATGTCTTATGCATTCATGCTTTTGTACGTGCTGGTTAATATTTGTTCACATATCAAACAGTGAAGTTCCATGGGAGGCTGATACAAAGTGAAAATCACTGTCTAGTTTATCCTTCCAACACTGTAAGGTTTCATGGGTAGTAGAATAGACAATGGGGAGCTGGTGAAACTGTGAAATTTTGCATCTGAGCTTCTTTAGGTCTTATTTGTTTAAACTTAAGCTTGATGTGTAGTTTCATTAATCCCTTGAATTCAACTTTCAGACAGGTGAAGGCTCCTTCACACAGTGGAGAGCTAGTTCATTGGGTAGAGAGGTGGTAGTTGCTAGGCTTAACTTTCCAGAAAGGAGGGAAAAGATTTGAATTTCGCTAAATCTATGAACTCTAATCTGAGGGGCTTCTTTGCACTTCCTATGACATGCTGTTCTTTCACTCCATTTCTTCATATCTCTTTCTTACAGAATTATTAGATCAAGTATGTTTTATTTAAGTACATAGCATTCAGGGTAGGTTTGTATACAGGTGGAAGATGCAGGGTCTAACTGCTTGGAGACCATGTGCTGTGTATTGCACATTGCTTTCATTCCTTCCCAACGTAAAATGTGTCTATTTTATTTAGGTGGTCAGTATTTTGAGTTCAAGAAGTGGTACGAGGTGGTAAAACATTCCTTGGATGTGGAGCAAAAGAAATTGGATGAAGAAAGAGCCAAGTAAGAGGTTTTTAATTATTTTTTCTTTTTTTAATGTCTTCTTTAAGGTAGACAGTTTTACATGAAATCTGATCCCCACAGAAATTAAAAAGGTTAGAAATTTGCTCCACATATCCATCTACCAAGCTTGAGTGAATAGAATGATTAAATCCCTATCTTAATTTTTTATTTACACACATTATGTTTATCTGGCTTATTAATTAAATGCTCACTTTCTGTAACGAATAGCTTATCCAGCTGAACAGTTAACTGATTATAGTACATCTAGGCTTACATGCCTTGGTTTGCCTACTCTAAAAAAAGACTTCCTAGGTGTGTTGGGGGGCAGAGGCTTTTAACAGCACTAACCATTAGATTATTTTGATTTTAATTTAAAACTCTATCAGTATTTGTAAGAAATTATTATTCCATTATTTGTTTGCTTGAGCTTTCTTTTTCTTAACAATTCTTATGTCTCTTTCTGGTAGGTATGTTTGGAGATGTGAAAAGCCACTGTTTTATTCAGTCAAGAATAAATCTAAAGTTCTAAAGAGAAGACGTGAGTAAACTTTGCTTCTTCCCAGCAATGCAGAAATGTGCTCCAATTTTTCCCATCATAGAAAATGTGCAGCCCCAACTGATAACATTTACATCTTAAAATGTTTTCTCTCCTCTCTTTCATCTCTGGGTACAATTAATGTAGTACTCTTTTACAACCTGTGGCTGGAATTTTTCAAACACACATAACTGAAACTGCCTTTGCCAGTCTGCCTAATGACCTGCTGAACACATCTGGGAATGAGTACTCTGTCCCCATCCTCACTGGTTTGCCTTTTTATCACTGTGTTTCTTGTGAATTGTTGCTGGACTTCAACAGCTTTCCTGTCTGCTTTCTCCTTTACTTTCTCATATCCTATATTATGAATATCCCAGTATGTCCTTTGGTAAACCTTGCAAGTCCCTCTTCTCTCCCACTCCTTGGAGTCTCCTGCAGAAAGCGAGGAAGGTTTTATGTGAGTAGCCAGCCATACATGGTCAGAATGCAGGTACAGCTACTGTATTTTAGTAGCTTTAGAAGTACTTAGAAGAAATTGCTGATGTTTACATTGACATGAAAGCAAAGAAACAAAACACCTGTGGAAATATGTAAAACCAGAATTTTATTCAACCAAATTAGATCCAAAGTTCTTCATTCTACATTTAGCATTATCTAGAAAGCTGCAATTATTTGGAGAGAGATGTTAAGTGTGGCAAGTGGTATTTTTCCCTTTATGTGCTCTTTCAGGGACTTAGAGGTTATATAGTCCTATTTGCTTTGAATTACTCACTTTGGATTTCTCTTTCAAGAATACAGTGAGGGATTTTTTTTAGGTTCTTACTCTTCAAAATTCAGTAAGGGAGATCCTGCACTCAAGTCATGTTCCATGGAAAAGCATGTTTAGATTTGTTTTCAAATCAGTATTTCAAGCTGATCATTTGCTCAGATGCCCTTTACTTTCTGCATTTGTAAGAAAAGTTTCCTTTTGGAGATGGAAGAGGACCACTTTTATTATCACTGCTACTGTGATCAGGAATATCACATAATGCCATAATAACAGGGTAAGATTCATCTTACAACAAATGTACAATAATAGAGACAAAGAGTATTCTAGAACACTTACATGCCAGATTCAGGTTTTCAGAAACCTTCCTAATCATTTGGTTTTCATCATAGATTTTAGTGTCCACTTGAAAGATAAACTTCCCAGTCCTTGGATTACTTTAGGTTGGCTTTTCCTATTTTGTTTTTTTTTTTTTTCAATGTATGAATGAGTTTATTCAAATCCAGGTCATAAAAAGAAGTCAAAGCTCCAACAACAATGTTTTTTAACTTTCTTTTTATCCTTGAGAAACAAGACTTAGGCAGTCATACTGTGTGTGCTGATACCTTCTTTTCCTTCTCAGCCTCAGTAAATTATGGAGGTTTGTCATTTGTTCTGTGGGCAAAGGTGGAGTAGGTTTTTTCGTTGGGGTTTTTTTCCCAGTTGAAATTTCCACTATGAAAAGCTTAATCTTGACTCCGTGTGTGTATGAATGTGCTTTCTATCAGTATAAAAATCCCAGCAGTATCAGATGGATTTTACAGGTTTTACTTGAGGGAATGCTTTTGGAGTCCCCCTCTACTAATATCATTAGGTATGAAAGACATGGCATTTTGAATTATATTTCAAAATCTTTCACTAAAACGTGTAAAGACTTGAATTTTAAATAGAGTGCAAGAGAAAACATTCAGACTTACAAGATTTCTCAGTATTTCATGCAGAGGTTTAAGGAAAATTTAAAAAAAAGCACAAATATCCGATTTTCTTCTTATATTCATCACCTCTAAACAGTATTCTGATACTTCGCACTTTTGCTTTGGTTTCTTTTCTTTCTGTTTGTACAGAAATGGTTGTGAATTTACAAAATCAGTTTGGCAAGCTGTCTAGTCCGGTGCAACGTGCTGAAAAGCCAAATCCTTCAAGTTTTCAGTTAAGTTGGTCTGAAGAAAACACAGATGGGAGTTGTTTTCATGGGCATAGCCTGAAGGGAATTTTGCAAGAAAAATGTGGTTTGCTTACAGCCATGAACCCTGACTACTGGCTGTGTACAGTTAAACTATGTAATGAGAAGTAAGTATTCACATTTTTGTTAAATAGATTTTGGAAAGTTTTCCTGAAAGTAAACTCCTGTATATGTATTTTTACAAATAACAAATACAGGGTGTGTATGCAGCTATGTATTCACATGTAGTTACAATCATTTGTAGAAGGGGACATGTGGAATAGATAGTCTTGGACTGTGAGTGGACATATTGTAACATGAAGAGTGATCAAAGTGAGCTTTTGAGAAGAGAGGAGATGAAACAAAATCAACAATTAGAGTCACATGGCAAGAGTACCAGCTAGATACAAATATTTCACTTCTTCATAGTGTTTTGGAAAAAAAAATTGTGCCACAGCTCTCCAGAGAATGGGAAAAGAGTTCGATTCCTCTATCCCCTGGCCTCCAAAAAAGCATAGGAAATTAATTTTCTAAATCACGATACAGCTTTTGTGTTGTCCTTAATCAAAATAAAAGTTAAAATTAGCAGGAGTTCAAACAAGCAGGCAATTAATGCCTTCAGAACATACTTTAAAAAAACAATTATAAGTAAAAAGGACTTTACCACTATTTCATCTAAGAGTATCATCAATCAACAGTTGTATTATTTGCATGCAGAGAAGTTAAAGAAGGTATTTCTTTTACTGCAAAAGTAAAAAAGACAAAACATGGGAAAAGAAAATATTTTGTGTGATTAAGGAAGTTTAGCTCTGTTTTTATTAGAGAACTGTTCCCAAATCCTGCCTTTCCAAGTGAAAGGAAACTTTTTCTTTCAATTAATTGTATATCAAAACAGTCATGCTATTTGTTAGTAAAATTATTTTCTTCAGAGGACCTAAATAGCAAGGAGAATGATAGTCCAGCTAATCCAGTCTTGAACTAAGTTATATGAATATTCAAGTATCTGCCCGATTTATGTCGAACATCTCACTCTTCCTTTAACACCTTCTTGCTTCGCATTCTGCAAAAATTGGTGAATTTTCTACTTGGAGAGTGCTGGCAGAGAACCATGGCCAGAGAGAGAGCAGAAGTCCTGCTGAATGATTGTAAGAGTTTGGCAGCATTTTCTCCAAAGAAAAGGAAATATCTAAAATTATGTTTCTCATAAATTCCCTGGGTACTGTTTGTATGGCTTCTGGATCATAGGCTTTGGCTCTGTCATTAGTTGTATCGTGAAATCCAAATCCAGAAGAATGTACTGGTGAGTATCAGTGAAAAAGATCAACTCTGTAGATGGCTTGGATTCTCCTGAATTTCTCATGTGTGCAGTTGGAAAGGAGGTTGGGTTGCATTCATATAAAAAGAGCTTTCATTAGTCTGTTGAATAACATCTTAAATCTTTCTCTGGTATATACTTCTAAATGGTATTCTTCAGAGAACAATAGCCCTCACACAATCTTAGTGATATGTTCCTGATTTTTAAAATATTAAATATTGCCCTTAAAAATAACTGGTTTTTACATGCGTGCAGTCTTTTCTGTCTTTCCATGGATTTCTTTGCTTATCTTTATTTTGCTTTTCACATTACTTTTCACATATCCACTGTGACAGAAATGGGTTGGAATAATGTAAGCACAGTCTTACATTACAAGAGCTTTGGTTATATGGATGCATTCTTTTGTATGAATAAGAACTTTTCTTTTTAAGGGAGTAGAGGTAATAATCCTTTTACCACAGATTTGCGTAAATCTTGTGTACACATTGAATGAGTGGATATTTCAGTGTATGTTTGTGTGCGAATAATCTTTCATGCAAAGGCTGGTTTTAAGCCTACATTTTCATATGTAATATATTAAAATGTTAATGGCAAACTGTCATAGCCTTCATGAAACAAGATTTGAATTTAAATTCTTACCGGTTAAATTTCCCATTATATCATTTGCAATGCAAGTAGTTAATTATACATCTGACACTTACTTAACATTGGAAAACAACATCTACTCCCTCAGATATAAGGGTTTATGCTATGTAAGTGTGTGTATGTATAATAGAACTAAAAACAAGCTTAAAAATTCTCTTTCTCCAAAAATGAGCATGGGCTAGCTGGGATTACTGAAATGGTTTAATCCTATGGCTAATGTGTGATTACAGTGTTAGCAAAGCTGAAATCAGTCAAATGGTTGCTGAAATGCTTTTACTGTTTTGTTTTAAAACTTTCCTTTTCAAATTGGATTTTAAACTGATTTTCTTTGGAAGGCTTTAAGTGACAGGAGTTGCAGTCGATGATTGTAAAGGTCTTTTCCAACCTAAATTATTCTGTGTTTCTCTATGTGACAAGGTATTACGATGTGTGAAAAATGTTGTAATGCTTTGTTTTGGGGGTATGTGAGGTAGGGCAGAGGATGGGATTTACAGTGTGGGAGGCCTAGTTTCAGACTTCCAATCTGCCAGACTTTGGGAGGCTTTAAACAAAGACACCACTCCTTGAAGTGCAGCTTGCACAGCACTCAGGACGGGTCTGTCTGTTCCTCCAGTTTGAGGGAAAATGTAAATGTTTGCTGGGCCAGAAAGAGCGAGCAAATGACTCTATAGTCTAGTAATTAGCACACTTACCTGTAAATTGGGACCGGCAGGTCCCAGTCCTTGTTCTGGTGAATATGTAAGACAGCTGCTCTGAATCAGACACAGGGAAAATTTTAAACTCTGCTTCCCCATGTCCCAAGACAATACCCAGTAAGTTAGAAGATGCATAGGGTTTATATGGTGAATAGCACCTGAATCCCATACCAATGTATAGTATCTTTTGCCAAAATTGAAACAACTGGATTTTATAATATTTTAAATTAACCACTTCTAATTAAAAAAAAAAAAACAAAAAACAAAAAAACAACCCAGAATAGGCTATTTTTCCAACCTAAGTTGCTGAACTTAATGTTTGCAGAGCTATCTGTGCAGTTTATCCTCTGTGTCGTTTTTTGTTCAGTTTGACACTTGTAACCGGCAAGTCCAATCTGCTGCTTTCCTTTTACACTTAATCGATAAAATCGCTTCATGCTTTTGATTAACATTTTCACCACGAAAGCTACAAAATTAAGCAGAAGACTGCTACAGCACCAATTAATTTCTGCTGAGCTGGTCAGTGTTTGCTCCAATGTTTTCTGTGTTACTCCACTGACTTAACTTTTCTCTCTTGTTTCTAGACAGGTAATTTGTATTTAGCACAGGAAGGACAATAAATGAATGTGTTATTATCCCATGACAGTGTCAGGAAGATGGGAGGGGAACCCTACAGAGAGAGTAAGCAAAGAAAAAGAGTAAAGAGCCTGGGGCATCTGAATTGGATAGTCTTAGAAACTTTAAAAATAGTGTGAGGTAGCCATTTTCCTACTTTGCTGCATTTGCTAAAAGCTGGCAGAACAAACAGTGGTTCCATTTAGTCCTGAAAGGCAAAGAACATATACTTTGCGTGGTTGAGTAAGATTCTGATTCATAGTGCAAGAAGCTACACAGGCTTTTCTTTCTTACTATGTCTGTACCAGCTCTGAACATGTCTTGGTCCAGTCCTCTACTTCAGGGTTTTGCAGGAGTGGATCATTTCACAGAATTGACATTGTAAACTAGAATCATGATTTATGCTGTTGGTAAAATGTAGAGTTTGCCTCTGATTACAATTAAATATATAAATGTTAGCTAAATACTAACTAAATGCACTTGTAATGTAGGGCTTTTCCACCTTTTTTTTTTCCCAGATTGTGTGGTCATCTGGCTCATTACAGAGAAGTAGACTTTCCCCAGAGTTACCATTTTGTATTAAGGTTATTTTCCTTTCTTCTGAGGATTCAGCCCTCTTATATCCACGATGAGGTGTGTATGATAGAACACAAACTTTTTAATAAAAAACTCTATAAAAAGCTAAAATACAACACAGTCCTAAGAAAGTCAAAAAGGCCTAAACCCCCCAGTATTAAACCCACGTAAATTAGCTGGTTGGATCCCAAACCATGGTATTACATGTAAACATACTGATTCTTTTGTCTGCATGGAATTTTTTTGTTGAAATAGTAGTGCTGAGATCTACTACTACTAATTTAAGTCATGGTTATCCAGCTGGGAAAGGAAACTGCCAAGGAAACTGTTTAATCACCATTTATTTCATTACTTTGCATCAGAGTGAACAGGAAGCTGTGAAATTACCATTTTTTGGGGCATAAATTGTACATACTTTGAGTGTACTGGACAGCATGTTAGCATCTAATTATTGTGAGATTTTGCAATTAAAATATCTATTTTTTTACCTACCATTGTATGACATTAAGTATATTTCTAGGGAATAATGTTTGCTTTGTTGTTAAATACTATGTTAACAAATAAAAGGAGCAGTTGGTTGATGCTTTCACATCACTTTTTAGTCATTATTTTCAGGCTGTTCTGGAACAATTCTGGTACTGTTGTCTACATTTCCTTGCGTCCTGTATATCTCCCAGTGTCTTGTTATGCCTGAGCCTCTCATTCAAGTTAACACCTTTCAGGTCAATGTTCCACTTCAGGCGTCACAGATTTTGCAGATACTTTTATACCTGGTATAAAATCCCATCCTATTTCTTGTGCAATGGTAGTTGCCAGGTCCTACTGTTATTCTTCTTTTGCAAGGCTACTGTCATAGCCTTGAATTTTTTCTGACTGCCTTGTAGCCCAGAATCTTCAGCACCTTCTGCCTTGGCCCTTCTGCCAGTTTCTCATGCTCCATCTTATTTATGCACCATGCTTTTACACTGTCCCAGACAACGTGTAAATGAAGTTTGGTGCTGCCACTACATGAAAGACACCATAACATATACATATGTTGAACTGAGATGTTGTATAGATACCCAAATGAATAATCCTGCTTTCAGATGAATGAAATTGAATTCAGCAATACCAACCACCAGCACGGAGTACAGAACTTGCCAAGTCTATTTGATCAAAACCAAAATCAACAGCTGTTTCTAAGCATTTTTAACTAGGAAAAATGGTGCCCTCAGGCTTCCCAGCTAGCTTCCTCCCTTCCTTCTCACTGAGCAAGGGCTTCAGTGAGATGTCACCTGGGAAGGTAATCAGTTTAGCAAGTAGACTGCAAAGGGTTTCAAATCTCTTGCAGGTCAATCCATGAAGCTGTTGTTTAAAAATTTGGAACAGGTGAATGATAAGAGAGGTGATGTGCTGCCCTGCCTGTCTGGAGGTAAGTAATAAAGTAGTATTTCAAGCACAGGTAGAGCAGACGAGACTACTAAAGGCAAGTTTTAAAGAGTTATATGGAAATACTGGCAAACCAGGAGGCTCCGCTGACTCAGTCGAGGCAGGAGGTAATTAAGCATGGTGTCCTGATTTGAAGCCATAGAGAAGATACAGTTTGGGTGAAAGTTTTTACTTTTTCAGGTATTTTAATTAGTTATTTTAGGACAGGGATTTAGAGCAACAGTCCTATAAAGTGACTGTAACGTGCAGGTGAGAAGGCATAGTTTAAGTTATACAGAGCTAAACTGTGCTTTATGGGGGAGGAGGAAAGAGCAGACTGAACGTGTCAGAGATTTCATAAGTGGGTACAGTTTAGTACATCTAAATCTGTGCTAGATACCTCAGACTTCTGGTGAGGTGTGTCTTGAACTGATGTTTACATAAATGGATGTGGAACATCCCAGTCTAAATCTCATCTTGTGTCTGGTGTTTGTGTTTTAAAATTAGCCATTATCTATTATGTTTGACCTCACCTGAGTGAACCAGTGGAGTTTGTAAGTACCTTTTCTAGATGAGTATTTGTATTAGTTAAAAATCTACAGAAGTATAATATACATTGTCACTGTTTTCAACAGTGCTTGCTCAAGCAACTGAAAGTGTCTCATTCTTTTTACTGTAATATCTGTTAAAGTTTTGAGTTAACTATCTAAAAGACACTTTGTTATATGTAAAGGATTAATTTAACTCAGAAGTCTTTATTTGAAAGACTTACGCACCTAATTATAGCTATACCTTTCTCTTAAAACTACTGTAGTAGTAAAATCTTAGCTTCATAAATTAAAACTACTGTGCTCATTGTTACATTGTTACAAACGTAAGAAAGCTCCCTTAGATGTTAGACTAAATTAAGGCTGTACTTTAATAAACTCGAATAAAGCTTGCAGTTAATCATCAAGAGCCATGTGCCTTCTGGACACATAGGTTAAGAGTCAGGTTTAAAATAAAGGGTGTGCCCTAAAAATGCTTAATGTTAGTTCTATCCAGTTTAATCAATCCACACTTATGTTGGAGTAATGATGTTTAAGAAGCTGTCGAGCCACAAGAGTGCCTTATCTTCAGTGAAGTGTAGTTGAGCTCTCTTGGGACAGCTACTCTGAGGCCAGTGAATACAGCCCAGAGGTGGAGCCGTGCTGGTGGAACAGACAGCTGCTCCTGGAGAGCTGGAGGGTGGGGTGACTGCACAGCCCAGGACTTCCAACCACCTCTTCTATCCACTTTGAAATCACAGCTCCTTTCTGTAACTATTTGCTGAAAGTGTCTGGATAAAGCTCAGTTTTCTGCTGGCTACTTTTTGTACTTACTCCTCTGGAAATGTTGAGTAAAGAGGGTCGCCTTGTTTTGTTTCTTATTCTAAAAGTTGAAGGACAGACAGTTCTTAAGTATATAGATAAAGGCAAGTGGGGTATTTTAAACTAAACTTTTAAAGCAGTATATATTGAGAAGACTTAATAATTAACTAGACAATAGCAAATCAGTTATTCTAAGACCTTTATGTATCTTCTTAAGTGAATTTAGTAATTTTCCCAGTTTGTATGTTATATTTTAACAGGCTTTTTCTGTCTTTAAGAGGGCAAAAGTAAACTTGCTTTATGAATTCTTCTAAATAATGCCGCCTTTCTGTTGTTTCAGTGGAGAAATATGACAGATGTTTCATTTGCTTTTGGAAGATATAGCCTTCAGCAGAATTGGTATTTTACCCTTGCTAGTCTTTCAGTAATTCAGTGTGTCTGCATTCTCAATATCAACTTAGCTTCAGTCAAATCCATTTTTGTTTTTAAAGTTTTTACTGTTTTCCAGACATGAACGAGGTGTTTGACTTTCTCCTTAATTTCTTACATGGAGTGAAGTCCCTGAACTTGATTTTACCAGAGAATGAGAATCAGCAAAGCCCAGTGCCTGCAAACAATACTAGTCTGATTTATTCACCATACAAGGGTTACAAGGGTTTCACTGGAGTTACATCTTTCCTAACCCATTTTTAGCACAAGCCCTGAAACAATAGTGTTTAGTAGATTTGACAAAGCTTTGTGCAGTATTGCAGGCAAGGCAATGAATATCTTGCTTTCTCATAACTTCTTGGAAAGCTCAAAAGTCCCTTCTGCAAATGACTTTTCTCCCTGTCTGAACAAACAAGACTTTAGCTTGGTCTGAGTAAAAAATTACTTCAGAATATTTGTGGTAAGTTGTCAAGAGGATGCTTTTGCAGGGCCAGGAGCAAAAGAGCCAGGTCCCACAGTGGTTTTGGGACAGGTAAAGTCTGAAAATGTTAAATCCCCAAAAAAGGTGTCTGCCCTTTAGTTCATCTGTCCTTTCCCCATATCAGGTTGAGTAAGTTTTATTCTGCTTCACAGGCAGAAAAAAGTCAGGATAACTCTGTGTAAGGGATCCCTATTTTGATCCTAAATGAAATGAGCTTCCCAGTACATACGGTTATACATGTTTCCTGGCTGAGCATGTTGGCGTGTGGATTGGTCAAAGCAGTGATTTCTCTTGCTGCATTTGTCCTTGCACTGAATCCAGGATGCTTTCTCTCCTGCATCTCCTCCACAACTGGTTTTGTTGCTTCTCATGTGTGAAGCTCCATTGTTCCTGGCCAGATTAGATGAGAGAGCATAAAGGGGATGCCAAGATGTGGAAAGAGGCATATGTGAAAGATCTCTCACTGCTGTTTCTGCTAGGATGCTGCTGAAACAGAGTGAGTAAGGATTAGCAGAAGAGAGATGAATGCTTGTGTTCTCACATGAGGTTGTTGCTGCCCTTGTACAACTGCTAATGGCAGCATTTCCAGAGCCAGAACACGCCTCCCTAGTCCTCAGCATCTACACTCTGCCTCCAGCAGTACATCAAGTATTTTACCAGAGGAATGTGCTTGTATTTTCTTTAAGTCTCATATATCTGCCCTCTATGGTAGAAGCATTCTGTGTCTGCTCAAAGACCACCATGTTGTCCCAGCAGTGGCTGCAGCCCCTGCCATTGCCTCATGACGATGCCACCACATGTGTTCAGTGCCTGTGTTGTGATCTTGGAGCTTGGTCTGGATCCTGGGTTGCTTCTGTCGTGCTGAGTCAATATGAAATTGTGGGAAACCATTTTTGTTTATTGAACCAGGACCCAGGGCGTTCGTAACTCCTGACCAGGCAGCCGGGTGGTTTTCGTGCTGTGGAGCAAAGCGGATTAGGGCAGGGAACAGTGTGCAGAGAAGGACCTGCACATGCTGCTCTCTTCCTACACCAGTGCCAGCCCGTGTGGCAGGACCTATGGACACAGCAGCAATCCCAGAGGATATGCAGTACTGAGCAGAGACAATAAATGCTCGGTGAGACTGGATGGCATGCTGAAGATTTTATTGTCAATAAAATTTTAGGTTCCAGGCTGACTTATTTTAATATATAGGCTGCTGCAAAAATTGATTAAGTTACACTGCAGTAATTTCAGATTGTCCTCTGGAACTGCATCTCCTCTTCCTGAATAGTCTGGATGTGTGCAACAGTGTCTATATTATCTTTAGGGATAAATACTGACTCAAAAGTGGAATCATTAAAGAAAGCCTGCAAGATTGCATATAGGTGTATGACTGAAGTGAAAAGCAGACTGTTTCTTTCTTCCATATTTCACACATTGCACTTTCATTTACTTCTTTATCCTTCTCCCCACCCCCAGCTTTTCCATCTCTTTCCTACAAGGCATTTCCATCTTCCTCTTCTGCTGTCATTTGTCTGTTCCTTTCCACTGTGCCTACTTTCACCTCAATTTCTAGTGAGTTCATGAAAACTCTCGTCTGGAGTTTTTCTTTTTTTTTTTTTTTCTCTTTTTAAGTCCTTTGATGCCTTCAGGTTTATTCTGCAGGGATCAGCAATCAGCTTTGGGCTCACTCTTCCAGCTCTATCCTTAGTGACCACAGGCCTGTTGCAGAGAAGGGAAGCTTATGTGGTCTGCTGTGTAATGGAGAGTGAAGAAGCTGCACTGCTCTTTACAGCTGACTCTACAGGCTGGCCCTTTTACCTTAGGGGTTCAGATTAAGCAGAAAGTATCTTGTTTTGACTCCCTGCCACGTTTTGTGAAATCAAAAGTACTGCTACAAACTTGATGCAACTTGTTTGTTTATTACACAGGTGTGAATGACCAGTGCGCGTAGATGGTAATTATCGGGTATGAGATTTTAAAACCATGTTTGTTGGGTAAGTCATAACAGTAGCTAATTCTTGTCCAGAATAAATCCCAGTTTCTCTAGACAGCAATGTCAAAACACAGACTAGGAAGAGGGGCAAGCATGACAAGACAGTGGTCCAATGCCATATGATTATGGTGGGGTTCCTTGTGTTTTGAGTGGGATTCATTTAAAAGGAAATGAAGAAGGGAAGGAGAATGCTGAAGGCAGGACAGGCAGAGGAAAAGTTAAAGGGAAGGGCATGAGCAGTGGAGGAGAGCAGTGTGATCAAGGTGAAAAGGCTGGGTAAGGGAAGAAGTTGTAGGGAACACCAGTCAGTGCAGTGCCAGGGCGGTCCTGCGAGAGCGCTGCCACACCAGGCTGGCATGGCTTTATGTCCCAGCCAAAGCTCTGCTAAATCCCTTTGTGCTTCTTGCCTGATTTTAGTTGGTGATGATGCAACCCAGTTAGTGACATCACATAAATACACCTACCAGTGGTGTTGCAGAGTCTAGATTGTGACCGGCAGATTAGTCAGTGGTGTCACAATCCGGTGTTTATATCATTGTCTCGTCAATGTGGAAGTGATTGCTATGGTGATAACTAAGTTTTCATCAGTGGATCAGGCTGTTAGAAAAGCCGTCCCTTTTGCAGAGGCAAACAGCTTTGAGTTGTTTGGAATAAAATCATGGTAAACTCAAGTTAAGTAGGAATACCAAGTGTGGCACATTACTAAGATTTTAGCAATTTGGGTGCAATGTAAACATGTGACTGAACTCCAGCACGTACTGCATCTGGGTCACCTACGGCTACAGGGCAGTATTATATTTTATTGTTAATGAAAAGTGTACACCTGTGCCAAAAAGCAGAGATTGTGGCTGCATATCCCAGAGTTCTATGACCAGACGCAGGGAACGTGAGGAGTGAACGACACCTGAGAAAGTCAGCAGTCCTTCCCAGTACTTGTGAGTTTGAGCTGGTTTTGTAATTTGTATTGGGAACAGAGTTAGACTTGTTTGGAAAAATGTAACTTTCTGACATCTTCATCAAATGACAGTCCTTTTTCATATGTGAGGGCAGATAAGAAATTTTCTTCTATGTAATCTTAGATATTAAAATGTTTTAAAAATACAGAATACCTTTTACTGCCTGTCATAAAGAAAATTTTTCATCAGTTCATTTCATTCTGTAGAGCAAGATCCTACTTCAGTAATGATTGCCATCCTAGTGGCAATGTTTGCAGATCCAAACAAAGCATTTTGTTTCTAGAACGCTAGTTGTAATCCAGTCAAAGGATATTAAGCAACTTCCAGGATTAGACCCTTTAGTTAAAGTTTGTTCTTTTCAGGTTCATGTTTCCTTCAGTTGATTGCTTGAATTGTCCTTCTATAATTTTGCATTGGAGTATATCCTGTACAAATAGGGAAGAGATTTTGACCTAGAAGGAGAGACCTCTTATTAGTGAGCATACTTTTAAATTACAGTAACTATCTAAAGCATCTTGACATATGATAGATAGCATCGTTGCTATATGGGTTTGATTCAACTTGTTACTTAAACAAGCAACCTCCCACCCTTATTTCTCAAGGAGAAACTTAAGATCTTTCTGATTTAACTTCGTGCATGCCACTGTGAATATATCCAGTGTGCTTGTGATGTTGCTGCTGGTGTCAAACTGGAGGATTTCCATGCATTCTCATCAGTAACTGCCTTGTAAACCTCCCTTCTCCACAAACTCGGGTTCATCTGTGTGGCACTGAAGGACACCTGGATCCCCTGCCCTTTGCAGCCTGCACAGAATCACGGGATCAATCAGGTTGGAAAAGACCTCTGAGGTCATGGAGTCCAACCCACGACTGAACACTTCCATGTCAACCAGACTGTGGCACTGAGCGCCACGTTCAGTCTCTCCTTGAACACCTCCAGGGATGGTGACTCCATCACCTCCCTGGGCAGGCCCTTCCAATGTCTAATACCTCTTTCTGTGAAGAAATTAATTCAAATGTTCAATCTAAACCTCCCCTGCCGCAGTTTAAAATTATAATAAAGGCAACTCATACACCTATACTTCGTTTAGATTTTCCTAAACGTGGGTGTAGTACATGAAAAAAGACAAAGTTTTATATGGGGAGAGACGGAGAAGGGGAACCCATTTTTAGCACGAGAGAGATCCCAGGGTGCTTCCCGCGTCCCCCACCGGGAGCCCCAGCGTGGGGCCGGGGGGTGACGGTGCCCCCGCTCCGAGGGGTCTGTCTCTCTGTCTGTCTGTCTGTCCCGTCCCATCCCCGGTCCCAGGGCTCTGTCTGTCTGTCCCGTTCCGTCCCCTGGTCTCAGGGCTCTGTCTGTCTGTCCCGTCCCGTCCCCCGGTCTCAGGGCTCTGTCTGTCCGTGTGTTCCGTCCCCCGGTCTCAGGGCTCTGTCTGTCCATGTGTCCCGTCCCCCGGTCCCAGGGCTCTGTCTGTCCGTGTGTCCCGTCCCCCGGTCCCAGGGCTCTGTCTGTCCGTGTATCCCGTCCCCCGGTCCCAGGACTCGCTCTGTCTGTCTCTGTCCATCCCGTCCCGTCCCGTCCCTCAGCGCTGTCCTGGCCCCGCCCCCGTCCCGCGGCAGCCAATGGGAGCGCGGCGGACCCGCCCCCTGTCCCGCGGCAGCCAATGGGAGCGCGGCGCGGCGCGCGTGCACCTGCGGGTGCGGGTGCGGGCGTGCGGCGAGCGGAGCCGACAAAAGCCGTGGGAGCGGCGGGAGCGGCGCTGCTGCTGCTGGTGCTGCCCCTGTCCCTGTCCCTGCTGCCCCTGCCGGTGCTGCCCCGGCCCCGCCGCCAGACATGACACAGGACTACGACAAGTGAGTGAGCCGCGCGCGGGAGGAACCACCGCGGCCGGTCCGACCGGCGCTGCCGCCCCGCCGGGGGCTGCGGCCGCAGGGGCTCTCCGCCCGGGGCCGGGCCGGGCCGGGGGAGCCGCTGTCCCGGGGCCCGCCCCGCTCCTGCCGTCCTTCCCGGGGCGCGCCGGAGGCTGCGGGGGCGGTGCGCGCCGGCGGGGGG
>JAWWEE010000105.1:101268263-101323062 GCA_035221455.1 Xenops minutus
CGGGCTGGAGGGGGGGGCGCTGCGGGCCGACCCCTGCGGGCACCCCGCCCCGCGGGCCGAGCGGCGGGGCCGGGCCGGGCCGGGCCGGCTTTGAAACCCGATCCCCGCAGCGAGGCGTGGGGCCGCCCCCCGCCCCGCGGGGCCGCGCCTTAAAGCCGGGCGGCGGGGCCGGCTGTGCCGTCCCGTCGGGAGCTGCGGGCGAGGCGAGCAGAGCAGCGGCGGAGGGACCCCTACCCCGAGCCGAGTGCCCCCCGAGCCCGGCCCGGCCGAGCCCCCGCGCCGCTGCCCGGCGGCCGCAGCGGCCCCATGGACTTCTACGAGGCGCACCCGTCCGGCAAGGTGGAGCTGGGCAGGTACGGGGGCCGCGGCTGCCCGCGGTGCGCTCCGCGGCTCGGGCCGGCCGGGTGTCGGTCAGGGCCCCGGCCCGGGGTGCGGGTCCGGGTCTGCCCCCACGGGCAGGGGAACGGGACTGATGGGATTTGAAGAACCACTTAAAAAATGTCTATACTTCGAATGACCGGTGGCTCCACACGCTCATTTCCCAGGGAAAGCACGGGGGGTTTACCCAAGTTTTTACTTCAGCGTGCTGCTCTGTGAGGAGGACTCCAGTGCAGCAGCTCGCCAGCTCGTCTCTGTGTTGAGGGCACTGAGGTGCGGTGACAGGCAGGGGCCGGGGGGCCGGCAGGGCCGGGCTCGGGGCCGGGGGGCCGGCAGGGTTAGGCTCGGGGCCGGGGCCGGCAGGGTTAGGCTCGGGGCCGGGGGGCCGGCAGGGTTAGGCTCGGGGCCGGGGGGCCGGCAGGGTGCTCCCCGGCCCGCAGCAGGCGCTGACAGCGGAGCCGGGCGCTGCCTCGGCACCCCCGGTGTGCGCTCTGCGAGCGGCGCTGCGGGGCAGGGGCTCCGTCCCGGCTGTGCCAGGGCAGCAGGGGCTGCTGCTGGGCCCGAAAACAGGGCCGAGGGCGGCGGGGCCCTCCCAGGCAGAGAGAGCATCTCGTTTTTGTAGTGCTCCTCTGCCTCCACTGCGGTCACGTGGGAAATAAAATTCAGAAATTATTAAAACTACAGCAAGAAACTTAATTCCAATCTTTCCTGGATGTGGAAAGATTGTAATTTGGATGTGGAAAGATTGGACATCCCTATCACTTTGTGAGCAGGTCTGCGTGCCAGTTACTTTTTAAAACTTTGAAAGGTACATGTTTGCCTTACTAATGTGTTCTGATTTTCCTGAAAGAAGCTGTGGTTCTCGGAAAGGATTAAGTTCCTAACAAACCCTGCGCTTCTCTAGATAATTCTGCAGATAATTTTTTCTGTGCTGTTTTTAGGGAATTGGGTTATCTGTAGGGCACTCTGCATTATATCTGTGTGTTTCAATGAGAAATCACACAAAAATATGTAGGTTTTGCATTTGCTGTGGTTAGTTTCTGGTTAGTTGCTGCTCTAGTCCTCATTATTTTTGGTTCTTCCTTGGTTCTCTCTTCCCATGTGAGTGCTGCGTTGCTGGAGGGAATCAGCTTAGTGGTCTTTTGAGTTCCAGCAAGGCTGACTTAGCCCTTCAGCTTGGCAGGGATGGATCAAGTGAACTGCACCCAGGTTACTTTTTTCTCTACAGCATTTTAACTGGCAGACTTACCTATTTGTGGTGGATATTTGAGGCTTCTTTTATCACATTTTATAATAATAGGAGGTTGTATCATGTCCCTAAAGAAAATTCTGCCTTGTCTTCTGCTGCTCTCCTGACTTTGAAAGAAAGAGGTCCTCAATACCAGAGGTATCTGCATTTTGTTGTGTACATAAGTATGTATGAAGACCTAAAAAAAAGGGTTTGGTGCAAGAGCTTGTCTCTTTTGTCATTGTTGTTTGCTTTTTTCCAAGTGTATAATACTGATTTATAGCCACAAAGTGCACTTACAAGTCCTGGAAACTCCCATTTGCTTTCAATGTCTCCAGCTCAGCCAAGCTGTCCGATGGAAGCTCAGTGAGATGACTTGTGTAACTGATAAAGCATCGAACGCGTAATTTGCCTTGCAATCTTTTTGGTAGAAGGTGGTGATAAATGTAGGATACTAAGCTGATTATAGTGATTACAGTGTTTCACAACTTTCTATTTCACAACTTTTTTGTACTTGTAGTATATTTCAATCTCTGAATGCATCTGGGTAAATAGATGCAAAGAATTCTTATCTGCTGGGGAAAGGGTGTGATGTGGTGGGGAACGGCTTTCTGTGGGGTTAATTGTTTTTTAAAATATTTATTTATTTAAACTATTACCAATTCACTACAAATGTCAAGTTTGGGATTATTTAAGAAAATAAAAAAGCCTCTCCTCCTCCCCCCGCCAACCTGCAGTAAATTAACGTTATGCTCATGCTAGAAAGAAAAATGTTTGAACTGGTATAAAAGTCAGATTTCAACATTAGCTTGAGCTGACTTGTAAGATGAACCATGTATTTTACCAATAGAACAAGAAAACATATTAAGTTATCTGGGCTGGCAGGACAGCGTTTGCTACACATCCCACTTTCATCTGTGGGCAGGAGGTCCAAGTTGTATTGGAGCTTCCTTGTTCCCAGCAATCAAAAAGTGCTCAGAGTAAATGTAAGTTCTTTTTTATATATTGCAACACAAAGGGAATAACTCAAGACTTCTTCTTTTTTTAATTTGCTTATCTGTTGAGGGTCTTTCAAACTAGTGTTTCAGCAGTAACCAGGCAGTAAGTCTTTTGGTTTCTCTTGTCAGAAAAAACACTGCCTGCTGGTTTCAAGTCCCTTTTACCAGTTTCCCTGTGTAGCCTGTAGCGAATGGGTAGCTTCTAGGTGCTGTTTTTAGATACATTCTGGGAGTGAAGATACTTGGAAGCTCTGGAGGAAAAAGATGTTTCATTAATTCACATTTTCTAGTTCCACGTGGTAGCTTGAACAGGTTGCACCTTGGCAGTGTTACATAGGTTGTGCTGAAGGCTTTGTAGGTGGTGGGCTAGTAAGTGTGTAACTCTTTTTGGGTTGGATTCAGAGTATGAGCAGGTCGGTTGTGGTCTTAAATGGCTTTGCCTTTTTACATAGGCTGGTGTAATCCATCTGAGTTTGGTCAAATTAATCCTAATTTACAATGAGCGTGAGTGAGATCAGAATGAGGTTTCTGGCTTTTTGTCTAATCCTTGCAGTACACTGAATTGGGATGTGAAGCCCGTGAAACTGGGACAGCTGATTTTGAAGAATTTTAGGAATGTTTTTTTTCATGTGTTCTAACAGGTGGCTTTTTTTTTTTTTATGATTCAAGTAAAAGGCCCGTGTTGGTTCTTCAGAATGACTCTCTCTACTCTCAGAGACGTCCTTACACCAATGAAGATGAGGCCTGGAAAACCTTTCTTGAAAATCCCCTTACAGCAGCTACCAAAGCTATGATGAGCATCAATGGGGATGAAGACAGTGCGGCCGCCCTGGGACTGCTGTATGATTACTACAAGGTAGATTGGTGTGGGTATGCTCTGGCAGCCAGCAGAGCTCTTGTTCCACCTGTGGAAAAGGTGTCATTTGCTGGAGGATTTTACAGAGGCTGTGACTAGCTCACAAGGGCTTTAAATGCTGTGATTTTCCAAGGGAAAAAATTGCATGCTTCTCTTTCTGAAATTTGGGTTATTTTCAACTCAGTAAAATAAGATCCCCTGGATCTTAATGTAAAGGTTCAGTAGCACTTTGCTACTTTTCGGCTTCCATAGCACTTTCAGTGCCTCTTGACCTCAGGTTATGCAGGAGGCACTGAGTTGTAGAACTAGTCATGAAGAATGACACTTTGAGACCATTTTCCTGTCTGAATGTAAATATACATGGAGAAAAAAACTTTTTTTGCTCACGTGATCCCTATTCTGGTGGATTGTTGGCTTTTGCTGGGGCTTTTCTTGTGCTACCTTAGTCTCAGGTGGTACTAAGATACAACGACAGATTTTTGGTGGTGTGTGAGGCAGAAGTGTCCAGCTGAAGGAGTTGCTGTCTGCATCTCTTTAACCCTCCATGAGCTTCTGCTGCTGTAGTCTGTTAATCCTTAGGCAACTGTGGTTGACTTCCCCAGTGTTCATGGCCTTCTTGGAAAGAAGTGCCTCACAGCTGAACTGAGCAGTCACACAAATTCTGGTCTGCATGGGGTGCATTTTGCTGAGCTTTCTTTCCTAAATACGGAAGGTGTAAGCCCGGGTAGTTGTCTCCAGTCCAGGTCAGTGGAGACCAGCAGGCATTTCCAGGCAGGGACGGATCCTGCTTGTGTGAAGGTGCCTGTGTTATGGTGGCCTGGCTCACCGGGTGGAGATGCCTGTTTTTCCTTTGCTGAGCATGCAGGAAGTCCAGGAGTCTGACTTTGCTCTCGTGCGTGGCACTTTGGCTCGTGCCTTTTAAGAGTAATGACTGCAGTTGTCAGCCTTAGTGTGTTGTTCAAGCATGAGGAGAGGTTGCCTGTTGAAGACAAAATCCTTCCCTGCCCTTTTTAAAAAGTTGAACATGTCTTATGTATCAAAATATTCTTGTAATGCTTAACATGGAGATTAACACTCCACACACACACATGACAAAATGCCACAGACTTACTGATGTGGATGTTATTCAGCTAATTTTGTGAGAAAACTGGCTTTCTGCTTTGTACCTGTGCTTGTTGTGCTTTTGGGGGAAAAAAAAGAAGAAACAACAGCATGCTTTCACCAGAACAATTTTAATCCACAAAATCAATTTTGATTTCTAAACCTGTAGATTACAAAAAGAATGTTGATGTTGATCCTTCACGCTTGGCAAAGCAGAAGGGATTTGCTGTACATTAATGCCTAATTCAGGGTTTCCTCTTATGTTTGGGTATCAGTGGGTGTACAGAAAAAAAATTGGTGGAAGAACAGGTATGCTGCACACCTGGGTGAAGCAAAACAGTTAGAGGTTGAAAGATTTATTGTGGGCTGTTATGGAGTAATGTTAGAGAGATGACGTCTAGGCAGTTCTAGTACGCCCCCTCTGCAATATTAAAGGCAGCTGATGAGATCACTTTTGTATTTAAAAAAACGCAAACTAGCAAAGCCAAACAACTTTCATTTCCTTCCATTTGACTGCTGGGCTACTCTCATTGCTCAACTGTGGTTAATAGGGCCTTATAGGAAACAAATTCCTGAGAAAAATCTATTGTTTGGGAGTATTGGCCAAGCGCAGCTTGGAAGACTCTTGTCTTTCAGACTAGCTAGTGTTGGCCTCCCAGCAGTCCACAGCTAGAGGTTCTCCAAATTTTGCTGGTTGCCATGGGAAATACAACAATTCTGGTGTTACTGGAGATTCACGGTTATGTAGAACAATGAGGCCTTAGCTTTCACCTGGGGGCTGTTTAAAGTAATGTGCTGTTCATGGAGGTATTCCACCAGCCTTCGAGTTAGCACTAAAGTAGTGGCTCCCTATGTTGGACCCAAGCTGGCAAATGGAGGCAGGATCTGAGCAGGCTTCAGTAAAGGAAAGTGGTGGGAGTTCACTTATCCATACACCAGAAGGTGTTTGCTTTGCTTGTTCAGGAGGCATGTTGAGCGTGGCAAAAGTCCTGGCCCCTACGTGTGGGTTGGCAAGGGAGCTTGCGTGGACTTGCTCTGTGGCTGAGGGGACCTGAGCACCATGGGCCTGTGCCAGTGGTTGCAAGAGCTGTTTGGGTTGCTGGGCTGCTGGCTGCGTGCTCCATCCAAGGAACTGAGCCACCACAGCTCCAGGAGTTCATGGTCTGTGTGCCTTGGCTTTGCAGGGCAGCCAGGAAAAGGGTGTGCACATGTGTGGATGAGGTGGCTTGTGTGATCAGTGTTGTGTGTTCAGGGCTAATCACATCCATGGCATAAAATACGAGGAGTGATAGTGAGCTTTCCTAAATACAGAGCTCTGGTTGTTACCTTTTGTTTATAAGAGATTTAACATAGTTTGGGCCTGTGTGTTATGTGTGACCATGCACAAAAAGAAGCTGTAGCATCCCAATATACTTACTGGAACTGGTCTTCCCCAAATCCCTTGGTCTGTGAGAATAAGGGAGAGTCTCAAGTGGTCTTAGAAGGGATGGCCTAGGGACCATGTGTTCTTGGGGAAGTGGCAGTGGAGCAGCATCCTTTCAACAAGCTTTGAGCTCTGCCAGCCTGCAGAGGAACAAACCTGCACCATGAGCGCAAACCTTGGGAAATCTCCTGGCCCTGCTCACCCTGGTGCTGGTGCTCCAGCCAGGGATGGATAGTTTTCTCCACTGGTTTTCCCACCACCTGGTGCTGGCAGGAGTCCAGTGCTGACACAGCTGGCTGAGTTGGCTGCACGGGGATCCATGGGGCATCTCCTGGGGTGGGCCTGGCATTCCAAACCCCTTTTGATCAAGATGTAATGCTAATAAGGACTGGCATTGGAGAGTAATGCTTTCTTAATTTGACCAAATGGCTATGTATTTGGGAGATAATTTTTTTTGTATGGGAGGAAGAATTGAATGATAGTATGTCTTAAACTTTCCAGGTTCCAAGGGAGAGGCGATCTTCAACAGCTAAACCAGAGGTAGAACATCCTGAACAAGACCATAGCAAAAGGTATTGTTTTTTATTATTGCATCTCTACTTATCTCCCTTCCCTCTTGGACCACCAAAGCTGCTGAAGGAAAGTAACTTGCTGCACTATTGTCTTGTGCTGAAAGAGATTGTTTGCTTTTACTCTGTGCTCCAGATTCCTGTGTTGTCCCAGGAGCAGGATGGAAATTGGACCACAGTGTAGATAGCTGAGACTCAAACTGCTCCTTGTTGCCATCCATCTGCTTTCTGTGTACTAGTGTCATACAGTCAGCATAGCTAAAGCTGCTCTCTCTAACACTAGGCACAATCTGGTAGCACGGGCACCCCTTCCCCAGCCTGTGGAGGTCACTGGTGACCCTTTTATTTTTGTATAAGGTTCCTTCAGTTACTCTCTGCTGATGTTGTTTCCAGGTACCAGCAGCATTGCTGCTTCATGCATGGGCCAGTAGAGAAGGACTTCAAAGTGCTTGTAGTTTAGTTTTGGGGTTGTATTGTTTGGACTTCCCTTGTGTCCCCTGGAACTCCTTTCTTTTTTCCCCTTCCTGTTCTCCCTTTCTTCTACCTCCCTAGCAGAAAATGATACTGATTAAGTAAACATTAAAAATAGGAGGTTCACTCAAGCCATGCTTCCACTCCTAACATCCTTTTCCTTTGGACAGACTAGAATGCTTTAAGGACCTGAGGTGAGGTTTTGTGTTCTGACTGAGCTGATTGAATTGCTTGTTGTTGAGAAGAGCACTGCTCCCCTTGTACCAGCTCTGGCCTTACGGTGACCCAGCACCAAGCAGGGGAAAAAAAGGTGGCTTATCCCAGCAAAACAAGCTGAACTGGCTCACCAAGGAAGTAGGGGAGCATCGGAACTGGTGCAAGGGAGCGAGCAGGACCATTTTGTGGGGAGGGAGAAAGGGAGAGCAGGCTGACTTAGTGGCTGCTAGCTATGAGGTCAGCTCAGCCACAGATCTCAGTGTCGTCCTGGCAGAAAGGAGTGTGGTGGGGTGGAGAGCAGCAAGTTATGCAAACCACTCCTGGGAGTCTCAGTGTGGATTTTCTTGGGGGTTTGTGCATGAAAGAGGGGTGTAATTTCCCTGTTAGTGCTTCCTGGGTGGTGCACAGTCCTGGAGCAGAGGAGCAGCAGCCTTGCTCTCAGTCCTTCTCCCTCTGCCAAAGAGCAGTTCCATGGAGCCTGTGTGTGCTGATGCCTGGTGGGAAGGGCCTCAAAGCACATTGTTTTGGACCACTATTTTCCAAGCAGTGAGAATCTGGGCAGTGAACCTTCACCTTTTGCTCCAGGGTAATTCCTCTCAGGGTGGGCTGATTAGCAGTGGGTGAGGAGTTTTGGGGTTTTTTTAATGCGTTTCTCAACTTTTCAGGTTAGGATTGAGCTGTTCTACACCAGCAGGAGAGTTGGTGTCAGCTGTCCTTGTCCAAAAGGTTGAGAAGTTTTTCTAGCTCTTGTTTAATGAGAAAATAAGCTGTATAACTTATGCATGATTTCTTTTTGCCCTTTTTAGGAACAGCATCCCAAATGTGACAGAACAGTCGCTCATTTCTGCTGGAGAAAACAGAGTCCAGGTTCTGAAAAATGTGCCTTTCAATATTGTCCTTCCACACACGCCCCAGATGGGCATGGACAAGCGAGGCCACCTCACAACCCCTGACACAACGGTGACTGTTTCAATTGCCACAATGCCAACCCATTCCATCAAAACGGAGACACAGCCCCATGGCTTTGCCGTGGGCATCCCACCCAGTGTCTACCACCCCGAGCCCCCCGAGCGAGTGGTGGTCTTCGACAGGCACCTCAATCCTGACCAGTTCAGTTCCAACACCCAGCCCCAAAACTCCCAGAGGAGAACACCAGACTCCACCTTCTCGGAGCCTTTCAAGGAGGGCGTGCAAGAGGTACCAAGGCAGGCAGTTGCTGTGTGTGTGTCTGTATGTGTCCGTGTGTGTCTTGATCTGGATGGAGAGACCCAGTGCCATCTTTAACTGTTCTTGTTAGTTGCCAGAAATTTGTCCAGTGGTTTAGGAATAGAAGACTTTCTCAGGTATATAGTTATAACTTAAAATAAAACCATCTCAACGTGGAATCACTACTAAAAGCAAATAATTAATCTTACTAGTGACAGAGGCTTTGGCTTGCAGCGTGTGGAAATAGTTATCTTGATCCACAGCTCTGAGCCAGGTTTTGCAAGAGTTTAGCACTCCATGGTGCCTTTGCAGGTACCAAACTGAAATCACTATGCCTGAAAGCTTCCTTACTGCCAGTTTCTAGGTGTGGTGTGTGTCAGTGGAAAACAGTTGGATTATGTAGGGGCCTTGAGTGAGAATTAAACCTGAATGAAAATCTGTGGGTTTTGCTTTATTGCTACCAACTGAAAACAACAGCGTAACTGTGTTTTGATTTTTTGTTTTTAAACCAAACCTCAAGGAGCTGTGTGTAGCTATGTGCTTTCTTTGAGATTCGTGAAGGCTTTAAAATGATGCCCTAAGCTGACTCAAAAGGCTTTTGAGATGTTGTGCTTAGTTGACACCCAAAAGTTTCGGATTAAAACACTGCTCAAGTGTCCTGTTTGTACGGACCAAAAGTCAGGTTTTATCTGATGATCAGTTTGCCTGCCAAAAGTTCTGTGGTAATGAGTATCTGTTTAATCTTGACTTTTCTTGTTGTTGTTGTGTTAATTGTTGTGTTTTTGTTTTGTGTCTGCCCCAGGTTTTCTTTCCTACTGAACTGAATCTCCGAATGGCCAACATGAATTCAGAAGATTATGTTTTTGACAGCATTTCTGGGTAATGCTTTAAAGCCCTCATTTGCCCATTTCCTCCTATTCTCTTACAGTTGTCCACAAGCAAACAGTACAGCTCGTTCCATTCTGCACTGAATCTGTCAGATGCTGGAGGGGCTGTGAGTCTCAAAACCACAACGGTGTCTGCTCATTTGAATTTAACATTTGAAAATCCTACTTTTATCTTTAAAGAAGACTACTTTCAGGAAAACTACTTGCAGGGTTGGTAATAAACCCAGTCCTTGCACCAACTCCCTGTCCTATGGGAAGGTGCAGTGCTGTCTGTCAGCTTTTTGGTGGTTTGGGAGTTTGCTTCCGGCTGTGTCCTTCTCCCTGGTCAGCTTGTCTTGCTCTCTCTGCTGGAAATCCACAGCAGAAATGGGAAGCATAAAGCTCAACTGAGCTCCAAGGGAGGGGAGCAAATTAGTTGTTGGATTAGCTGTAGTTGTCCAAGAGGGCCACGGACATTGAATAGCTTATTAGCTTGTGAATTTAATTAAATGGCTAATAGATACTTTTCTGTTCCATGAGAGCAGCTTGCTGCTCTCAGGCTGAATAGGGACCTTCCAGTCTTGCCTGCTGATGTGCCTGGGGACTTAGCTTGCCAAGAACTTCTCTTAAACGTTCATTCATGAAGGAAATGGTTGAAAAAGGGGCTCATCCTGTTTTCCAACTTCCTTGCCTGTTGATGGCTTAATGAGTCAACTAACAACTTTGGAATTTCTCCAGATGAAATGTGGAACGTTTAATCGGCTTTCCAGGAAAATGCCTTAGCAGTCACTACTCTCTTCGCTCTATAGGAATAACTTTGAATACACTCTGGAAGCCTCTAAGTCCCTCCGACAGAAGCCTGGGGACAGCACAATGACTTACCTGAATAAAGGTCAATTTTACCCCATCACGCTGAAAGAAGTCAGCAGCAGTGAAGGAATCCATCATCCCATCAGTAAAGTCCGAGTGAGTGGCAGCTCTTGTGGTTTCTTGGGAAAGAGGGTGTGTACAGTGATGGCCTTAAACTCTCCCAAAGTGCAGTAACCTAAACCAGAGCATCAGCACTCAGGCCAGCTTACCCCTGCTCTTACGTCAATATTTGTTCCTTTGCTGTCCACCTACTTCCAGACCAACCCATCCTGGCTCAGTCTGTTAAGAAGTAGCGTCAGCACTTGTATAAAGGTGATGCAACACCTGGAATGAGATCCCTGAATTCTAGTTAGGAGAGCAGTTCTGCTCATCTCTTGTTTATGACCCAGAAAGTGCTGCTGTCTGCCTTCCAGTCTGGCAGCAGTATGCCTGGTATACTGTGGTGCCTCTAGTGGAAAAGCCTAAAGCAGAAAACCTGATACCAGTGAGAACTTCCAAAACAAATGTACTCTGTTTTTTTATCTTTCACATTTTTATTATTTTTTTTTAATCTTTCCCCTTCTCCTTTCAGAGTGTCATTATGGTGGTGTTTGCTGAAGACAAAACAAGGGAAGATCAGCTCAGGCATTGGAAATATTGGCACTCGAGACAGCACACGGCCAAACAAAGATGCATTGACATAGGTAAGGAACACTCTCATTGCTGATGTCAAACTTTGTACCTAATTCCTTGGCAAGGTTTGGTTTTCTGCTAAAGCTTTGTTATTTTAAGGAACACTCTCTGCTATCCATAGCTTTGCTGAAAGCCTAGAGAGAGGTTTTTGATTGCTTGGAGCTAGTGCAGTAGTTTTTAGGACTTGTTAAAGAGGCTGATCTTTGAAGGATTTTGGTTGGTGGGCTTCAGGGTTTTGCATTAGGAGATCCAACAACCCCCTCCAAACAACAGTTGCCTTGGCATACCCTGGTTCTTGCAGCTAAATCACAGCTTGTAGTCTCAGTAGCTGTCCTAAATACTGTGTTTCTTCAAAGGACAAGATCCTTGTGTAAATACCTCAACACTAATGATCCTCCTTCCCACAACTTTGCTCACAACTGGTCTTTGGTACATGTAAAAAAAGAAAACACTGCAAATTTCCACTTGCCTCCAGACAAGGCTGGGGTTGGCTGACTTCCAGCCTTCTCTGGCTGAAGGCTGGGTTTTACTCCTCGTCCCTTCCTTCTGTGAATCAAAGCAGGGATTAATCACTTGGCACTTAAAGCAGACGCGCATGCAAATCTTTGTTTGCTACTGAAGGAGTTTTATTGAGAGCTTATGTCGTGGCTGTACAGGGTAGAGTTTCCTGCACATAACAGGTTATGGCACAGAACACCTGATATTTGGGATGTCTTCCTTTCTCACTGGAGTTTCTAGTTTAGCATTTCTGCAAGTCCCATTTTCCTCCTTCCTCATGTTTGTTGGGGTTTTTTGTACAAGAACCATTTCCAGGCTTTTTAATGTCCCATTCTTAAGTACAGTTCAGGTTCCTTTGCCCCCGAGGGTCTGCTGAAGGGTTGCAGTGTCTGCCAGCTTTGTGGGATTAAGGACTCTACATGCTATCTCTTCTTCCTCTCCCTCATGAATCCTTCTTTCTAACAGCTGACTACAAGGAGAGCTTTAACACCATCAGTAACATTGAGGAGATCGCATACAACGCCATATCCTTCACTTGGGACATCAATGAGGAAGCGAAGGTATGTGACCACAATTATATTTCCTGTCCTTTTAGCAGATTCAGGGGCCAGGGGTGGGGAAGGGTGTGTGGCCTACCTGGTGATTAGCATGTAACAAGTTTGTTTACGCTCTTACATTAGGCAAAACCTTCTGGCTGTTTCTTAAGAGGGTTTGCATGTGCAACTGGGAGAGCTTTGCAACTGCTTTAAAGTTCTTGGCAGAACCATCTGCCTGACAGACAAGTACTGACAGAAGGAAGCACTGAGTGTTTCCAGAGCTGATGAAGTGGTACGGGAGGTGTGATGGAGCATAGCTGGGCTTGGCAGCAAGCACAGCCTCCTGCAGGATCCCTGTGGGAGGTGGGGGGGCAACTTCTGAGGGAGTTAAGGCTGTAGTAATGGGCTTACCTTCAGCAGAAGAGGGAGTAGCAGCTGCCTCTGAAGCTCCCAGAGCATGCATTGCTTAAACCGCAGATCCCAACACCCAGTGACCTACTTCAAACTAGAGCAGCCTCCTGGTGAACTCTGGTTTGATCTTTTCTCAGAACTGTGGGCACTATGGCAGGTGTGTAAGTATGGGCACCTTCCCTAGCTAGTAGCTAACTGCAGCTCTTTAAGCTTCTCCAGCTTTTGGAAAAGGCCCATGTATCTTCCAGGTGCAAGGACAGCAGGTCAGAAATGCAGTCAACTCAGTTCTAAAGGCATTTCCCACTGGTTTGTTGCTGGAGTCAAAGCGCAGGAGTTTTCTTTGGAGAGTTTCATTACTGCTTGGATTTTCATTAAAAGTTGGGAATGGTTTCCTTCAGTTTTTGGAGACTGGCTGTTCCCTTGCTGGCATGTTATGTGCTAGTCACCAGTATCATGGGGAAAACTAC
Source organism: Xenops minutus (assembly GCA_035221455.1). Lineage (NCBI taxonomy): Eukaryota > Metazoa > Chordata > Aves > Passeriformes > Furnariidae > Xenops > Xenops minutus. The sequence goes on from JAWWEE010000105.1 coordinate 101,281,030, forward strand.
TGATGGCTGCCGAGTGCCATGGGTCTAAGGAGAGCCTGGCATGGGGGACATGGGACCTCTCAGCAGAGAACACAGGGTCCTTCTCTGGACATGTGTGCCCTGCAGGAGGAACAAGGGCTGGTGTCACTGCACAGAGCTTGCTGTCACCACAGGCTTTGCTCTGTGTTGCACAAGGACTGGAGAAACAGTTGTATGGGGACTGCTGTTGGGTTTCAGCTCTGCGGGAGAAGTTTGGGATGCTTGGCAGACAGGAGTGAGTAGCTGTGTGTGCTGCTGCTGAAAGTGCTGCCTTGCAGCATGCGTGACATTACTTGTGAAGCTGGTCGTGGGTGCCAGGCTTCCCTGTTCACCAGATTTGGCTTCAGCCAGGTTGAGAGGGCTAGCAGGGAGGGCCTTACCTGCTGGAGGATGCTAAAAGGCTGACATGATTTCTGAAACATGAAGCACTTCACTATGTGGACAAACGTGATGCTTCAGAAGGACTGTCAAAAGGAGTCCATAAGTATTCCTGAAGTGTTATCCTGCTGCTGTAGCCAGTCAAACATTTAACAAACCTGGATAGTCAGCATCTGCAAGGAAAGGCTTAGGATTTGCACGCAGGGGTGGATCACAGAGACGAAGCAATTCAAGTCCTCAAGGAGCTGGAAACACTGTCTGCAACTGCCTCTCTGCTGGCTGAGCCACTGCAGCAGTGGGGATGGGTCACTAACCCAGGAGCAGGGCTGAGAGCCCTGTGGCTGCCCCAAGGAAAGCTATCCCTTCCTGTCAGCTGGTTATTGCACAGTTACTTTACAGACCCCTGAAGGAGTAGTTTCAGTCTATAGTGAAGTTGCCAATAATGTCTTGAAAAAAATCTAAGGAATCCTCATGGTGATATTTTATCTCAGGGCTGAACTTCATGGAATGAAGTGGTGGGGGGAGGTGGGAGACAGACTGTTTTTTTAGCTACAGATGAAAATTTGCTTCCAGATTCACAGTCTTAGTGTGTGAAATCCATATACTGTAAGTATTGGTTTGTACGAACCTGCAGAGGGGACTGTTGATATTAAACGTACAAGCCTTGGCTCCTGGCAGTAGAACCATATCAAGACAAAAATACTCTCAACTTCAGTGTTTAAAGAATTGGCATTTTTAGCAAGTGCTCTGTGTGTTTAAGTGGCTTTTAAATGTCATTATTTTCCCTGAGTTGATGTGTTTTGTCAATGGTTGAATTTCTCAGCAGCAGAACTGCAGTTCTTTCTCAACTTCTGTGATCTTATCAGGAGATGTCTGAGCCAATTTCAACAATTTTTATTGCATGGTTCATTTACCTTGCATACTCTCGCTCTCTTTTCCTTTCCCTCCCCTGCTGCCCCCCCAACAGCCGTCTTAAAGGATATGAAGAGGGCAAGGATTAGACAGAGCTGAGTTTCTGATGCTACAGAAAGTCGTTCAGAGTAATAAATACAATGTTTTATGTTTAATACCAGCAGAAGTGCTGCACAGATGTTATGTTTGCCCAGCTGGCAAGCCTTGATTATCAGAAATTTGCTTCCTGAGCCCTGGAGTTACCTGGACCAGAGGCAGGTGATTCAGGTTTGGTGCTTCTCCTCTTTCCCTCTTGCTTTTGCTTACAGTTTGCTTTGGGAGCGATTTGATTCTGTGGAGCAGTATCAAATGGGAGGTGATGAAGCTCTGTGTCTGGGATTTCTGGTGTAGTTACTCATTTGAGCACCCATGTCTCTGGGTGTGGGTCAGATTTGATGTAGAAATAGCATCTTATCACAAGGAGTTGCCCCTAGCAGCTCTGGGATCAGGTTCTTGCCTTCTTGTGGGGACGGACAGGGCTATGGCACCTTTGCTACTTTGTTCAGGAGGGTGTCACCTGCCTGAGAGAGTGCTTTGCCAGTCCCTTTAGGACACTATGGGGATTTAGTAAAACTACACCTTTCTGGTGAAGAAATGCTCTTTTCACATAATACACGTCATATGCTTTCCCTGTAGCAAGGAAAATATGTGTATTTTGCAGCTGTGGAGTTGTGGAATGGAGAAAAGAAATTTGAGATGCCTCAGCAACAAGTATTTCCCATTTCCCAGTTGGGTTGTCCTGGGCAAGCTGGGAGCAGTGCTAGGGCTTTGGTGACTGGACGCGTTGGATGGGCCTGGCTCTGCTCGGATGGAATTGTCACACAGCTGACTGCATTGGTGTGCTGTTTGTGAGCCCATGGGTGTAGAAACCAGGAGTATTTAATGCATGACAGACGCTTCCCACTCTGGGACCCAGACCGTGTCCATGGATTTTAGAGCAAATGTGCTTCTCTGGCAGCTCCCCTCTGCCCTCTTCTGTTGTTTTGGGACATCACAGGAGCTGCTGGAAGCAGTCGTTCCATGGAAGAGACTGGGTTAAGTACTCTCTGACCTTTGCAAGAGTGTGTTCAAGCTGGAAAAGGGCCCAGGATCCAAAGCCTGCTTGCTCTGAGAGCGAAGGGAGGGGAGGAAAGCCAGGCTTTGAGGGGGAAAGGCAAACTGTCCTGAAGTGCTGTTGAGATTAAAAGGAGAGTGAGGGCAGAGTAGGTTGTCAGGAAACACTGTGGAGTGAGGAAGTGGTAATTTAGGTGGGCTGTCAGGTGTCTGTATTAGAGGTAAGGTCTGACCCCATCACCTCACAGGCCAGGGGAGGGGAATAATTGGATGAGGAGACAATCATGCTTTGTGAGAAGAAAAGGGAAGATTGTGAGCTGGAAAATTAATTGATGAACTGGCAAGTTGTTGAATGGGATTTTTAAGAAAGCCAGTGTAGCTGCTCAGTTAGGAGCCTTCCTGCTTGGCTGGAAGCGTGATTCGATGAGTCTGACAAAGATGCATAGCTGATACTCACTTGCACACAACAGGTAATGCGGGAGTTACCCTGAGGCTTGTGGAGACTTCAAACAATTTCCCACCCCATCCTGGATGTCTGCCGTGTTGGGCAGACAGGCGAGGTGGGGTTCTTCTCCTGCAAAGAAGCTTTTAGATGTCTGAGCACAAGCTCGTCATCTTTTGTGTCTATGACTTCATCAGGGACAGGGTGTCTAGAGCTGGGATAGAGCTTTCTCTGGAGGTGCCTGCCCCTTCTTGTTGACTGAGCAGGCTTGGCCATCTTTAAAATTGGGATTTTAAAGGTAGGGAAGAGAAGTCCTGTCCTCGCAGCCCTTTTTGTGTCTTTGACCTTTGTATGTCACTCAGGAGAAGCATTTATATGTCCAGATCATGAGTTTTCAAGGCTGGGAGCCATCTCCTCCCAGGTACAACATGCCCGGTTCCCCATTACAGGTATCTCAATGAAAATTGCCACCATGGGCATGGTTAAATGCACGTTTTATGCTGCTCTTCATAATATTGACTGTTGTCCTGTTACCTATGTTGTGTTACCCGTTAGGCTGTGAAGCAAATTCTCTGTCCCTTAACTCTAGCCTGGGGACATGGTCTGCTTGCAGGTCAGTGGCAGTTGAACAATCTGGACAGATTGGTTTCTCCAGGGTCAACTGGCTTTGCTGGATCCTGCTTTGCTCAAATCCTGTCTGAGCTCCTGCCCTGTGGAGCAGGAGGGTTGGGACCTCGTGTCTGAACAGGGTGAGTTGTCTGTGAGGTGATTGCAAGAGCCTCCTTGCCCTGTTTTTGTAGCTCTAGCAGTGCAAGAACCTTGCTGTTCTGCTGGGGCACCCCTTCAGTGCTTCCCAGTGTGTCCCTTCTGAAACATAGCATTGCTTCCTGCAGCTCCCAGAGAAGGGGCCCCGTGGAGGTCTTCTTGCTTAAGGCTGGATGGTGGGACTGTAGCCAAAAATGATGTCACTGCACATTAAGGGTTCTATTGTCCTCCTACTCTTTCCCTCAAAAAAAGACATTGTAAGCCAGATGCTCTGTGTGAAAAAACTCTTTCTACTAAGAAGGGTGTGAGTGTAACAAGCATTTTGAGCTGGAGAATGTCTTGGTAGAGCTTTTCGTGACCGATTCACCAAGGGAAGGTGCTTAGATGCCCTGAGTGATAGAGCAATTAAACAATGCTCATTTTTTTTTGTCCAGGAAGAATTGAATTGTCCTACATTGCGTGTAATTTGGGGTGGCTTTTCAAAATAGCAGGTTGGGCAATCAGGGTGGTCTTGGCAGATCCTCCTGTGCTGGCAGGATTTTTTTGTTCAGATGAGCTCAATTTTTGGAGAGGGTGGATCTCTTGCTACAACTTGAAGTGAGGCTGGGCTGTACACCACTGTTTTATTTTAAGAGTTTATTCTAGTATAATCCTCCCTCGGTGTTCACTGTAGGAAGAATTTCAACTTTTTTGATTGATGAATATTGCATACATTTATATGGATGCCATTGTAATGAAGCATCAGTCATATGCCTCATTAAAGAAGGTGTTGCCACCTTCAGCAGCATTGAGTAGGTACAGGTTTGGCTAGTTGGAAATGAAACTATGAAATGTGATGAGTCAAACATACTTAAAGGAAAGAGATTGGTGTGAAGCCAAGGCTGCAGACCTCAAATACTTTGAGGCACAAGTACACACAGCTTTTGGAGCAGTGACATAGGAAAGTCATAGCAAGTATTACTTACCTGCCTCTTAACACAGACCTCTCCCTGCTCTGTCATGGGTTTTCTGGAAACAAGCATATGCTGCCCTTTATTTTAAGCATTGTCAACTAGAACCAAGTTTTCAACTCACTGTATTTCTTCAGGATGTGGTGTCCCAAGCTCTGCCATCGTCTGGTCTTCCAACTATGGGGCTCACAGTGTGTTTCCTGAAGCTAAAAGAAAAATGTCCTGGCATAAGCTTCTCTATAGAGGAATTTAGGAGGTGATTTTTTTTCTTTTATCCTTCTTCCTTTTTTCCATTATTTTTATGTCTGATCGCAGCTCTTCATTTTCAGCCATTTTTGTGTCTTTGTAGACTTAATTCTTGGTTTTGTCAGGGGGCTTTTTTGTTTCCTTTTTTTAGGGGGATTTTTTGTTGTTGGTGGTTTGGGAGGCTGGGTTGGTTTATTGTGGATGTGTTGTTTTTTTTGTTTGCTTGATTTTATTTTATTTAAAGATATTGCCACTTTTTTGCCTAACTGCTGTTTTTAATTTCTTTCCAACCAACCTAACAAAACCTGGCCCCATACCTTTATCTTATCAAAATATGGGGTGGGAGGAAGCTTCAGTATGACTGGGAACCTCTATCCCCAGGTTTCCCACATATTGCAAGCAGAGACATTCCTGTATTTCCTTGCCTTAGAACAGGTTGAAATAACAATCAGCACTGTTCTTTGTGAGCAGGAATATGTATTTTCCCTTCATTGCCATTCATCTTGCTAGGAGGATGTTCTCTTATCTGGAGCTGGGCCGTATTTCCCACTTGTCATTCCTTGGCATGGTGTGGGACCTGCTTTGGGTTCTGTGTCAGTCACCCAAATTGGTCGTGGTAGGTTTGAATGCAAACTAACTTCCCTGAGCTGTGAGCAGGATGGTTCTGGGTCTGTCTGAGTGCAGCTGGAGCGGATGCAGCCCTGTTGCACATCTGCCAGACAAGCCTTATTTGGAGCGTCCGATCCCAAAGGCAGGAGGTGGCTGAGGAGCCCACAGGTGCATGAATTGCCCAATTTTTTTTTCTCTCTCTCTCTTGGCTCACCTCCTGCTGATGCAAAGCTTGTGGTGCATGTGGGAGGTGAAGAAACGAATGTGAGAGCAGTAAGATGAGGCACCTCTCAGGTGATCTCTACCAAAGTGTGGGTTTGGGTTTTTTTCTTATAAAGACAGAACAGTCTTCCCAGCATTGCTTTCCTAGGACATGCCTTCGTGGATGTGTGCAGGCAGACTTGTGCTTGCCCTGCCTGCACTCCAAGCTCCCTGGCTCCGACCCAGAGCCAATCCTGGAAGCCACGTAGCTGGATTGGCACAAGGCAGTGCCCAGACTGACAGTTCTGCCTCTTGGAAGGGCTTGGAACTGTGCTGGTGTAATTTATAAGGGTTTTAGACTGGAGGTTTTCTGCATCCAGCCAGCTTGCAGCATAGATAAAACATAAATGGGCAGATCTTTAGAAAAGGCCCTTTATTTTTCCTTTTATGTTTATATTTGTCCAAGCATTTAGAGAAACCATATGCTTTCAGCTATCAGCATCGAAATAACCAACTTTGAGCTTCTGAGTAACTTTTCTTTACAGGAGGGATTGACACTGCCTTTATGTCAGAAAAATGGTCCCAGGACCCACTGGAATCCCTTTGCCTTCTGTGTTTTGGGCAGAACATTGAAACTACTTAGCCAAGGTTAAGAAAAGTTGTATCCCACTGCATTCTCTGGAAGGAAGCTCATAGCAGTTTAACCTGTCTCTGGTTGTGTTGTAGGCTCCAAACTCTGTATTCCTTAACAACACAGTAATTCAAAATCAAAAGCATCCTGACTATTTTAAGTTGAATATAACAGGCTGGAGTATCTCTCCTATGAAGACGGGCTGAAGAGTTGGGGTTGTACAGCGTGGAAGAAGAGACAGCTCTGGGGAGACCTTGGAGCACCTTCCAGAACCTGAAGGAGGCCAAAAGGAAAGCTAGAGAGGGCCTTTTTACAGGAGCTTGTAGTGATATAGAGCAAGGGGGAATGGCTTTAAACTGACAGATGTAGATTGGATATTAGGAAGAAATTCTTTACTGTGAAGGTGGTGAGAGACTGTAACGGGTTACCCAGAGAAGTTGTGGATGCCCCATCCCTGGAAGTGTTCAAGGCCAGGTTTGATGGGATTTTGAGCAAACTGATCTCATGGAAAGTGTCCCTGCCCACGGCAAGGGAGCTGGAACTAGATGATCTTCTGAGTCACTTCCAACCCCAGCCATTCTGTGGTTAAAATGAGAGGCTTTTGCCTACTAGTACTGGAAAGGAGTTAAATTTTTTATTTGAATTCTCTGTAGAGAAAGAAATATCCAATAGACTTGGATTGGTGAGTAATGGCTTAATCCTTTGGGTACAAAAATAGAACAGAGCATAAATAGGAGGAGGGAACTCCAATTTACCTGTCTTGTCTTGAAACGAAAGCTGTGTGGAGCAAGGTGGTCAGACTGGAAAAGTCCCAAGTCTTCCTGTGTAGGGCCTTATCCAGAAGGATGTGCAAGACTCTGTACAGTACCTAAGCCTGTGTTTGGTGGGGACTGGTCAGAGCTGATGGTGTACTAATACCCATCTCACCATTAGCTATGGCAGCCCCTGGTGTCATCGGTGTGGACATACATACTGCTCCTTTTCAACTCTGCTCTTCAGTGAGTCAGATGAGGCTGTACAAGGTGACATTTCATCTAAAGCTGCTGCATGTGTAGCCTTTGGACTAATCAAAATTGCTGGTGCTTTTTGTGTGACGAGAGAGTGCGGCATCCAAGATAAACCAAGGAGAGGAGATCTGGGTATGCAAGCCTTCATTTAAAAAAGGCATCTTTCATCTCGCTGACAGTGAGGTTCCTGCAGCGCTTTGATTGCCCTTTAATTATGCCTGTTTTTTCCTGGTTTGTTTGAAAGGCAGATCTTGTTAGAAAAAGGTGCTGTGTGGAAAGAACTTGGCTGTCTCTGCTGCCCTTCCTTGAGGGCACACAGCAGAGCTGTCGGATTAATTTTTTTTTCTGCGTTATTAATATGGAAGATTGTTTCTTGTACATTTGAACATAGGCATGGTGTGTTCCTCCCAGCTTAGGTGAGGAGAAGCGTGAGGGGTCAGGTGGTTAAAGCAGTCTGGGAAGTCATGAGGTCTGACTTCTTCCAACGTTAACTTCTAGCATGATCCCAGAGGAGGTGCTTTAATCCTTCTGCCTTTGGTCTTTTGTTGTGTGCAGCTGGGCCACTACTCATCTGCCCCAAAGACTGCAGGAATCCCAGCCTGGTGCTGGGGAAAGGAGGCTCTGGTGTGTTGGGGTGACTGCCAGGTGGGGGGGGTTAGCAGTTGATACCAGCTCAGAGTTTTCACACTGTTCGGTGTTTCATCTGAGACCCCACCATTGTGGAGCCCTATCTCAGCTTTTGTTAGCAAGAGTTAGAAAAGCATGGGAAAAATCAACAAAAAAGAAAAGGAAAATAAAGCCTGAGTTAGTTGGAGAAAAAAGTCTAGATACATGATTCAAATATAGACTAAAGGCTTAACTGCCAAGCAAGCAAAATAACTTGAGAACAGGTTTCTAATCCCTTTAGAAATCTCAGTTTTAAAGAAAGTCCGAGTCACTTTTGAGGGCTTGACTCATGTTTGTAAGTGCCCAGGCTTGACAGTGCTCTATTTTTAAGTGCTGTCTTTATGTTGAATCTTGGGAGGCAAGATTAAATTTTTTTTTTACTTTTTTTTAAGTAACAACAAATCTTAATATAGCTGAGAATGCGGAACTGCCCTTAGAAAAATAGGTTGAACACATGAAAAGGAATCTTGCTCAGCAGGCTGAAGGCGCAGAGCAACTTCTGCGGTTATGTTTTTCTTTCTTCTGGCGATTTTGGGGTGGGGATGTAGCTGGTGCAGTCACTTTGCCTTATGTTTCTTCTTGAATGCAAGTCAAATCTTCCTGAACAAAAAGCACCTGGCTGAAACTGTTTTAGCCCAAACTGGAAGAGCTGTTTGCTAAAACTCTGTTTTGTGAAACTTGAGGAAACCTGAAGTTGCTCAGAAATAGGAGTTGCAGGGTGGGTAGGGAGGTGAGTCCTTCTGTACTGGCTTAGAACAAACACAAGACAGGCTGGCTCTCTGTGGCTTCAGAGAGGTAATTAGGCTTTAATTGTCATCTCCTGCCTAGAGTCCTGAAGACTTAAATGGTATGAAAATTAAGTCAACTGGTTAAAGCCAAACCTAATCAAATGAGGAGACTCTAAAGCAGGAGAATAATCGTCGTCATCTGACAGGCAATCCTCTATTCCCATGGGATACCATACAGCTCCACTCTGGAGTAGCATGCATCTGTCGTGCTGACACTTTTCTACCTTCAGCTCAGTGTGCTGCGTAAGCCATAAAATCTGGAAACATAGACCTGAAATCTCAGAAGAGAATTGACAACACATGCTGGAGAACTGGTGACTGATATTCAACACCAAGCCTGCTGGTGTCCGGTGGTGTGAAACTCAGTTGAGGGATTTCACAGAAATTTAGAGGCAGTGGTAGACCTGCTGACGTGGCTGCTTGGGCATGTTTTCCTTAAAGAATCAAGTCATTTTTTCATACAGAAATGAGTTATGTGTGAATATTCAGTGTAGGTAAATTTAAAATTTTAAATGTAAAAATATGCAAACACCAGAGTTGAGGGTCTTTTAAAAAACAAAACCCCTGCTCAAGGAAGGCCATTATTCAGGCTGTGCATACATCTGATTACCTAGCTCCCAAGCTGGTGAGAGCAGCTCTTCAAACTCCTTGAAGCTTCCCCCTGGGGTGTGCCAGTGCTGCAGGCAGAATGCCCTTGTAAAGCCAAAGGTAGCCAAAAGGGAAGCAGGGTGGATAAAAGCTGGCAAAGCCATCCTTTGGGTTGGTCTGGGGAAAACTGAGAAGTGCTTACTTTAAAATTAATTTTCCTGGCTGTGATTTGAGATGTATTTAGCGCTTTCACAAGCAGTTGCCGTGGAACAGCACAGGTCTGGGATGCTGGGACACGGGTGGGAAGGTGAGCAGGAACTGAGCGCTGGCTCAGCTTTGGTGCTGCACCTTGTCCTGGCTGGGCTCCCTCAGAGGGGGCTGTGCTGGCCTGGGTTTGGTGCTGTTTCACACATTCCAGTGTCCCTTGGCACGGTGGGACTCAGCGGGGGCATTGCTGGCTCTGGGATGGTGTGTGCACCAGGGAGGGGGATGTTGGCCAGGGCAGCTGGTGTGCTCGGGGGCTGCGAGGGGCTGAGAGTCAATCTCAGACATTCAGACCAGTTGTTATGGGAGAAGTCACCTCTCTGTGCTGTTCTTCCTCCCTGCCCTGTCTCTATACAGCATGGTGGGGGAAAAAAACAATTACTTTGCAACCCTAATCCGGTGATAGTTACCACATTTCCATTTCCCCGCTTTTGTTCAAACTGGTGAAGGGTGCTGCAGAGCCTGTGTGGGGAGAACCATGGCAATAAGCATCACTCAGCAAAACCAAAGCCCACAAGCTTTCCCAAGCCTGCCGTGAGCCTTTCCAGCTCCGGGAGGTGGCACCAGCTCACTGCGGAGACTCAAAGTGTGCTTTGTGCAAACACCGAAATCAGTGGGATGGTTCCTGCAGAACTTCTGGGAAGGTGCTTCTGGCTCCCAAGGCTTTGATTATTTTGTGGAACAGTGAGCTCCCAGCCTTTATTCGTGAGGCAGAGAGGAGAGGAGTCATTGCAGGTCTTGGTGGCTCATAAATTCCTGGTAATTAATCCTTGCAACTTCTTCTGAGACGTGCCAGTAATGGGCACTGTGTCTGTAGAAGAGTCTGGCACACTGCAAGCCCATGTTCTGGATACAAAATACCTGTTCATATCCACATAAGGGTATTTCTTCCTTCTCTTAAGCAGCATTGGAGTTTTTTTCTGTCTGTGTATGTGGTTTGGCTTTTTTGTGGTTTTTTGTTTTTTTTTTTTGTTTGTTTGTTTTAAGGCCATTATGAAAATTAAATTATTTATGTTAAAAATCACAATTTTTCCTGTAATTCATTTTTTATAAGAATAATGCAAATATTTCTCTTTCCTTTCCATCTGAATGTTAACAGGGTATTGCAAGTCTTACTGAGGAATATTCAAAGTAGTGTGCAACCTCTTAGTATGAAGCCCAGAAACTTTCACTGAAATAATGGCATTATTCCTGCCTAATATTTTTAAAAAGCTTTAAATAACATTTGCAAAAAAACCCCAACAATAAAACCTCAAACTAAGTAGTTTCAAGCATAAGATGTGCTAGCAGCAGCTTATGTAAAACTCAGGAAAAGATTTGTTTTAACTTGCCCAAAGTAACATAAATTTTTCAAAGTATGGTCATTTCCTTAACAAGGTGGTAAACACTGAGCAGTGAGGATTGAGTATAGGAGGATTCCTTCTGCTAAAAATTTTATGATATTTGAGATTTCTTGGACAGAAAAATCTGGGAAAGATGGGTAGAGTCTTCCTAAAGTTTGGAGAGTTTGTTGAAATCTATTCTGAACAAAGTGGCTTTTCCCCCTCTAATGGCTTATTATAAAGACTTAATGTTATGCTGCTCCTTGGGATTTTTACCTGATGTCTCAAAGAAAGAAGATCCTGCTTGTAGTGGAAAGGAGCAGCATTTAGGTCTTAGCACTCAGCGAGTAGTCCCTTTCTCAGTGGTCAACCATGTGTCACTGCTGATGGGTGCTCTTTCCTCTTCTGCAGGTTTTCATTTCTGTGAACTGCCTCAGCACAGATTTCTCCTCTCAGAAGGGAGTTAAAGGCCTGCCCCTGAATCTTCAGATTGACACCTACAGCTACAATAACAGGAGTAACAAACCTGTCCACAGAGCCTACTGCCAAATTAAAGTCTTCTGCGACAAGGTAAGGTTGGGTCAGTGTGCCAGTGACCACTTGGCAAAGGCTGTTCCACAGCTTAGCGGCTTTTTTTTTTTTTCCCCTCCCCCTAATTCTGTCAGTTGCTATTTTGGCTCCCTGAAAAGTCCTGTCTGTGTTTAGCCTTAGCAAGGAAAAAAATTTCAACCCCTTCTACTTGGCTCGTAGATGTTATGATGACCTCAAATAAATTTGCTGCTCTCAAAATGCTGGAGTGCTGAGAAGTGTTCCTGAGCACTGACTTTGGCGAAAGGTCAGTCAGTGGCAGACTAACACTGAGGAGTCCCGCAGAGCACCCTCAGTAAGAGAAATCATTGCCAGTGATTGGAGCAGGTGGAGACTTGTCTTTTTGCCCAACCTGTGTTGTGTTGGTCCTTTTAAATTTGCGTGTTCCTACTGCATTTGTTAAAAAAAAACCCCCAAACCAATAACTTGCAGACCTTATGAACAGAAAATGTATCACTGTGAGATAACAGCAGCATAGCAAAGCCCCTTTACAAGCTGGGTGGGTCCTGACATTTGACTGCTCTGCCTGACGCATTTAGCACACTGTTCACCAGAAGCTGTGAAAAAAACAGCAGGGGATGAGCTGGAAGCAGCTGTAAAAGCTTAACTGAGTTTGCAAAGAAAGCATATTTTCCAGTCTTGGTAACCTGTTGCTGCCTGAGCAGTCTTTTGAAGGACCAGGGCAAATAGTGTGTGATGTTGCTCTTTCCAGAGTGACCAAGATTGCTCTAGGCTGAAATAAATGCTTTCTGGACTTCCTCAGTCCTTTTGATTGCTGTGCACCATGCTGACTTCCTATTTTGCTGGTATCCTCCTTGCTTACAACCTCTCATTCTTTGAATCCAGATTCCTTCTTCATAGGATGAACTCTTGTAAGTGGTATCTCAAACACCTCTGTGCAGCTGCAGGTCTGAGAGGCAGTTTGTAACACCTACTCTCTAGTCCTGTGATGGCTTTGCCCTGGTCACACTGTGTGGTCTTGCCTGGTGATCCCCCAGGACACTGACCCAGAGTGCACCATTGTTCTGCCTCCACTTACCTCCTGAAATATACAGAGCCCTCTGCACTGTGCCCCTGCTGTAGCATCCCACTGACTCACCCTGCCATGTTCTGTTGCCCATCTATATGCCTTTAAACAAGCCCCTCTGCTTTCCTGCCTTGCTGGGAGAGCTGCCTGTAGCTGCTCCCGTTGTGATGCTTCCAGCAGAAATTTACAGCGAGATAGCAAAGACTTTCCAGAGCCATCCTAAAGACTTGTCAGTAAGCCTAAGATGCTTGGGTTTCATGGACTTCCTTCAGGCCTTTTTTTTTTTTCTTTCCCTTTTTTATTTTCTTCTTCTGAGGCAGAAGTGTCATCTAAATTTTTTTCATCGAAGTAATCTTAGAGTTTTGTGTGTTATCAACCAGTATTGTCTACAATACAGTGAATATAAGCTTGCTGTAGAGGTGGGAGGATCTTTTACTCATAAGTTGTCCAGTCAGTTACTGACACCATGCCAAAAGTACTGACAGGCTTGTGCTACTGCTAATAAGACAAATGAGTTAATAGAAAGGCAGATATGTAGTCAGTACACAGCTTGAAGGAAACCATTGGAGTCTGCCAGAAATTTCAGCAAATCTAGTAGTACAGTAATGCCAGTGCACTTTTTTTTTCTTTTGGGATTTTGATTTATTCTGATTTATTCCTCCAGACATTTTGCAAGTAATACATGAATTAAAAGAGGAGGGAAGGAAGGAGAAATACCAAACAAAATCAGAACAAAATAATAAAAAATAAGACTGAATTTGAAAGCACCTTCCTTCACACGTACTCTTCCCTTCTTCCTGGGCTCAACTTCACTCCCTAATTTTTCTCCCTCCTCCCCCCGCAGCATCGCAGGGAAACGGGGAATGGAGGCTGCAGTCAGTTCATTACATTCTGTCTGCTGCTCCTGCCTCCTTGTGGGGGGACTTCTCTCACAATTCCCCTGCTGCTCCATTGTGGGTCCCTCCCATGAGAGACAATCCTTCACAAACTACTCCAGTGTGAGTTCATCCCAGAGAATGCAGTTCATCACAAACTGCTGCAGTGTGGGTCCCCTTCCAAGGGTTGCTGTCTTTCAGGAACAGGCTGCTCCAGGGTGGGTACCCCACGAGGTCATGAGTCCGGACAACAAACCTATTTCAGTGGGGGCTTCTCTCTCCATGGGGCTGCAGGTCCTGCCAGGACCCTGCTCCAGCAGGGGCTTCCCTCAGAGTCACAGCCGCTTCTGGGCATCCACCTGCTCTGGAATGGGGGTTTCCCATGGGCTGCAGGTGGATCTCTGCTCCCCCATGCACCTCCATGGGCTGCAGGGGGACAGCCTGTCTTACCATGGTCTGCACCACAGGCTGCAGGGGAACCTCAGTTCAACAACTGGAGCACCTTCTCCCCCTCCTTCACTGACCATTGTGTCTGCAGAACTATTTCTCTCACATATTCTCACTTGTCTCTTCTGAATGCTGCTGCACAGAGGGTTTTTTCTCTTTCTTAAATTCATTAACCCAGAGCCACTACCACTGTTGCTGATGGGCCTTGGCCAGCAGTAGGTCTGTGTTGGAGCTGACTGGCATCAGCTCTGTTGGGCATGGGGGAAGTTGCTTCTTAGAATAAACATCTTCTCTCTAAAGCTGCCCCCCAAACTGCCACACCAAAGCCTTGCCACACAAACCCAGTGTACTCATTGACCCTGCTGCTGGCTGCTTGCTCCAGGCTTTTGTAAAAGCATTGGTATTTCAGAAAGAGCACCTATTTGCTGCCCTGTGTTCAATCTTAGGTAATCAGTCAGCTGGTTTTGAATGTTTAAAGGACCATTGTTCCTCTAGTATTAATCCCTGTTGCAGTCCTGAATGTGTTTGTCCTCATGTGGCCACTCTTACCTGTAGAAGTTCTGTTATCTATGTTCATCTGTGTAGGTCCAATCCTACAGTGTGAAGGTCTCTTGGAAAAAAAGCAGCAGAAAAGGGTGATGCTGTTGCCACCCTAGAGGGACAGCTCTGTGTATGTGTCCTCAGTTCCTTTGTCTGTTAAGGCTGTGCTTGCACTGCACACCTGAACTGACTCTGAACTCCGATAGTGGCATGGCAATCCTCTGCTGTCCCTTTTTTTCCATGTACAAATCGATAGATACCCTGGGGAAGGTCAGACAGTTTAATGTTGTGGCAGTGCCTTAACACAAGGAAGCAGTGAAGGAGAAGGGTTCTCATGCTTGGGTGTAAGGGAAAGCTGTTTCTACTTATTGTCTGCTGCCTCTGAGACAAGTTTGTTCATGTGTTTCTGCGTTCTCTCTGTGGAAAGGGTCTCCACAGATGCCCAGGGTGTTTGGTTTTCATCTAATCCTGTGTGGTTTCAAGACCTGAGTGAAGCATTCTGGGTGTTATGATATCATCCTGTTCCATGTGATGGGACAAACTTCACTCAGGCTTGGCCCAGCAATATTTGGGCTGTGCAGGGATGGGGCTGACCTGTCCTAGAGGAAGAAGAGCTTTGCTGCTGTAAATGGTACGTCAGCTATGCATCCACAAGAGTAAGACTAAATACATGGTTTCACAGACTATAGCTCCTGTTGCCCTCTGGGATCTGAGTGATGGGCAGTGCTGTAGGAAGGCTTTTATGGGATGTTAGGAACAAGTGAGTGAGATGCTGTTGGAAGGAGGGAGAGGGTGCAAGGCAGCTGGAGGCAGGGTGGGCAGCAACACAGAGACTGTTCCTTCAGTTGCATGATCACAGAATGGTTTGGGTTGGATAGGACCCTTAAAGTCATCTAGTCCAGACCTCTGCTATTGGCAAGGATACCTTCCACTAGACCAGGTTGCTCAAAGCTCCATCCAACCCGACCTTGAACACTTCTAGGGATGGCGCATCCCCAGCTTCTCAGGGGCAGCCTGTTCCAGTGTCTCATCACCTTTGTCATAGAAAATTTTCATCCTTCTGTCTAATATAAATCTACTCTCAGTTTAAAAGCATCTCTCCCTGGTATCTTCTGGTAAGGCAGAAAAGCCTGTTACCAGGACATAACTAGCTTTTCTGTGTGGGATTTGAGATGTGTTTGCCTGGGCCCCAGTAGCCTGGATCAAGTTTACTTTCAAGCAGGTAGTTGGAGAGGAGAGGTTTTCTCAAAATGTGTGCCTTGTTGGATCAGCATGTTCTCGACAAGGAAGCAGGTGCTATTCTGGAGCACAGTGTGTGAGCAGCAGAACTTTATTATTTCCACGTGACAGGTAAAAAATCTGGAGCCAAATCTGATATTTCTGCTCTCATGCTGAGATGTTGTGACTGTTCTGGTAAGGAAAGTCACAGAGTGGTGCAGGTCCAGCTCTACTGAAGTTTAGATGGGATGTCTTCACTGTAGTGGGCTGTATCAGCCTTATGGAGTCAAGCAAAGCTGGCAGTGCCTGTATGTTCACATGTAATTTTTTCTTTCTCACAGTAACTGCCTGAAACTGCATTTGTCCTTGTCATGAGGTGGGGGAAAAGATGATATGTGTTAATGTGCATTAAATACCTTGGCTAACTTTTTATTGCTGTTGCAGATATGCCCACTGCTACCTAGCAGGCATAGGCAGCCTGACACCTCTAGAGCATTGAGTTAATGGGAGGTAAGGAGGGCTATTCCCCTTCTCCCATGCTGTGCGCCATTAGGCACCAATTCCAATCCCATGGCCATGTGGTTTTTGACATCTTGTTTGCCACAGCTAATCTGTTCTTCCTCCAGCACCATGTGAGGATGTATGTGTGTTTTGTCAGCTTTGTAGGGGTGTGAATGAGACATAATGGCTTCCTGTGGCCAGATAACTGTTACCTTTTACCCGGCTTTGCAGGAGGGTGTTGGGAGACAGGTAGAACTCGTGTATACCAGTTTGGGCAGTAATCTGCTGGTAGCACCAGGATTGAACGTTGGGGATCTACTGTGGGCTTATCACCTCATGGAACTGGCAACATGACATTCCTGACTTAACCCACAGTCACATGTGAGGTCTGGGCAGAGCTGGATGAATTAACACTATTCCAGTGCAAACCTTCTTCCTTCCTTCTCCCTCTCTGTCATACCTGTCTGCACCTTGCAGAAATTATGGCACTGTCCCCACTGCTACTTGGTTTGGAAGGCCAGGAACAGTGCAGGCACGAAGTTAGGGATCTGTGGATTCCACCAAGGCCTGGCCCTGATGAAAAGAGAAGAAATAATACCTGCTTTAAAAGAGAACGTGTGTCTACAGCTTGAGATCAGTGGAGGGGCTGATATAACTGCTGCAGGCTCCATGTGAGATGTGCAGGAAGGTATCTTGCACTTGGAGCTTGGTGTGACTTCTATAGATCAGGGTCGATCAAATGGACTCCTAAACTGAGGCAAGCTGCAATGTTTTATCGTTTTAAACGCTTCAGCTATATTTTTATCTCATACTTTATGCAATTGCTATAGCTGTGGGTATCTTCTGTCACCATATCCCTATCTGACTTGAAAGAAAAGTAAGTCTTTGCATCTTGGGTATGGGTGTTGAATTTCATTAAATGATGGGACTCGAAAGTAAGCAGATCTCAAAGGTGGCACACTCTGGCAAACGTAGAGCTCAGGTACCGTGGAGCTGACCTCCACAAACACAGCTCTGGAAGAATTGGTGCTCCTGGCACTGCAGCTGAAAAATACACAAAAAAATAAAAAGTCTTGCTCTCTCCCTCCCTCCTTCCCTCCTTCTTCCTCTCTCTGTCTCTTTCCCCTGTTTCCCTTATTCTCTTGTCTGACAGGGAGCAGAGAGGAAGATCAGGGATGAAGAGCGAAAGCAAAGCAAAAGAAAAGGCAAGTGCACTGACCCCAGCTCTCAGTTGAATGCCTGTAAGTAGAAATCATTCCATTGGTATTTTAAATATTGGATTTCATTTTGGCTACAAATAGGTTGTGCAGTACTCTTTAAGTAAATTTTTCCTGAATGGAGCAGTGCTTGTTTTAAGCAGCTATGGATGGAGTTGTTGTGTTTTGCAATATACTGGGTCACTTAGGACTTCATCCTGCATAGTTCCTTCTGTCCAAGACAGGGTCCTGCTGTGTATTCAATCAGGTATAGGTTGTAGCTGTTGAAGTGATGGCGTGAAGGTGAGATTTTTGGGCACTGCTGGAGCCCCCACAGATCCAGGTGGCAACGGGAACTGTATCTGTTCCAAGTGTTGCCAGCTTGAGCCTAAACTTAGGCTTTTAACTCACATTCCAAATGCATTTATGACTCTTCAGCAAGGCAGTGCGCAGCCTTGGGGCTGAGCCTCCAGCCTCCCAGCCCTTTGCTCACTCTTCTAGAGCAAAGTGGTCCTTAGTAAATAAAGTTTCTGCAGTGTGGACAATGTAGAGACCTCAGCAGTGTAGTATGTAAAGGCTGATCCTGCTGAGCTTCTTCCTTTAGCTGCTCTAGATGACAGATCCTGTGTTTGGATGACTAGTTATTCACCGGCAGAGCTGCTCAGAGGAAAATGTATCTCCCTGTGCTTTGTTTGCACGGGACAGGTGCGTGCTCTCACTTGCTCAGCTCCCTGTGCTATTAACAGCCCAACTGGTTCAACAAGCAGGCGCCTCACAGCTTGTCAGGCAGGATTTTCCTGACACAGCAGGTACAGGCTGCTGGAGCAGCTTCAGAAGAAGATAATGCTGTAAGGGAACCCATTTGCTCAAGGGCAGTTGTGGAAAGGGCTGGGTTTTTGTTTTTTCCCCGAAGTACATGGTGAGAGGTAGGTTTAGCACACTGTTAGCATTTCACAAATGAAGGAGCCCCAGAGGCTCCCAAGGGATTGCTGCACACAGCCCTTTGCGTAATGGCTGGAGAGGGAGGACAGTTTCAGTACACATTTCCAGGATCTTACGATTTTACAAAAGCTGCTTTCCAGTATTAATTTTCTAGGCTTGGACTTAGCCCCATGTGGCCCTTATTTTCCTGGAAAGTACGATCCTTTGCTCTTTAGTTCTCATGTGGGAAGTTTTTGATTCCTTTAAGCCATAAGCTGTTATACCCACCTGCAGGATCACAAATGCCACATGCGCACAAACTCATCAACACCAAAAATAGTTGGTAACTTTTGGTCAAATGTATTTTTACAGGGACCGAGCAATCTTTAAAAAAATCAGTTTTGCAAGAAGAAAAAGGTGTATTTACTACTGAGAGCATGAGAAATCAAGTGGTTTTGTTTGCAAAACACTTCTTTTGTTTGCAGTTGGTTTGACCCCAAATTGATATGTTTCCACTTGGTAAAATGAAGTCTTCAGCTGTGGTAGTTTGACATAAACATGTCTGAAGTGCAGTTCAAGGCTCCTCCTGTCTCACTTTCTCCCAAGCAAGTCTTTGTGGTTGAAGTCTGTCCTCTTAGTTGCTTGTGTCACATCAGAGGGTGCATTGTGAGAGCCAAAGTGCTCCAAGGGAGGCAGTCCTGGTTCTTGTGGGGGATGGACTAGGATCTGGCAGCTTGAGGTGACCAGGATGAACACTGAGATGAACCAAAATGTGAAACCTGAAAGTGTGGAATCAAAATGTAACCCACTATTTGCACTCCCTCTGTAGTAGATAGTGTTCCTGTGGTGCTGTCTCTCTTGAGGGGCTCCCAACTGGGACCATGTGAGTTGCAAGTTGTCCCTGTGTCTTCTTTCTGCCTTCCTGGTGTGGGAACACCAGCAAGCTTTTGAGGGAATGGACAGAGAAAAGATGGGGCACGGACTAGTTTTTGCTTTCTGTTTGCATGGTTTGCTTGGTACATGAAGACCTGGATTCCTCTGCTGGGTTGAGTGACCAGGTTATTCTCTGTCCTGTTTAGTATCTGAACAAAGTCAAGCAGCTTAACTGGAGAGTTAGAGAAAACCTTTAGTACTCTGTGAAATAAGTTGTTTCTTCAGGGCCCAAGCCCTCAGTTGAGAGTTAGACAACCCAAGTTCAAACTCCCTCAACTACAGGAGCATCTTGCTTTGACTCTGACTGCAGAGTACCCTTGTTCAATAGCACGTGTGCCTTTAAATGATGAAGAAAAGCCACAGCCCCATCAAGATCTTCACTATCCTTTCTTCTGATGTTTGTCTCTGCAGTTTCTGATGTCAAAGTGCCCATGCTTCCTTCACACAAGCGTACGGACATCACCATCTTCAAGCCATTCATGGATCTAGACACTCAGCCTGTCCTTTTCATTCCTGATGTTCACTTTGCAAACCTTCAGCGTGGAGCTCATGTAAGTAAAGCTCATGGGTGTGGGGGTGAGGAGGCTCTGGGATGCTGTGTGTGCACATGTACATACAAAATGTCAGACTGTCTGCATCAATGCTGTAATCAAATACAGTCTGAGTCTCATGTGAGCAAGCATTGCTGCTCCAAGATGGATTGGCTGGAGTTAACTGGGGATGCTTTCTCATCAAATTATTTTCCTGTGAAGTCCAGTTTCTGTGAACCTGAAAAGATTTTTCCATAGCATCTCCACTGACTGAGCTGCAGGCTGGTGTTCCCTTGTAATGCCCATTGGGATCCTGTTGAACAGCATAGGCTCCTCCATCCTCCTGCTGCGGGGTGAGAATCCATCCTGTGGAACCTGTGAGCTCTGTGATCCACTGCCAGAGTGCCCTGCCTCACTGTTCCTGGAAAGTTCCAGCTTACAGGAAACCAGAAGGGAAAAAATTAATGTGCAACCACATTTCAAAATCTTGAACTTTCCTGTGCTGGATGTTCTGGCACGCTCTAACATAACATAAACTGTGCTTTTTAAGAGCATTGTCTAAACTCCTAGAAGGGATGGAGAATAAACTTGTATCCGTAAGGCTAACATTGCCACATGTTTTCCTACAAAGGTTCTAGTGATGAAGTCTGTCAGAAGGCTTTACAGCAGTCCAAATAGATATCTGGTTAGCTCTTCTTTGTTCCGGTGTTTCTTGTTTGAGATACTTTAATCCTTTTTAGGAAAAAAGGTAAAGAAGATGCTTACTGGCTTTTGGAAGACTGAGCAAAAGTGTCATTTGATATAGGATTGAAGGATTATAAAAGGAAATGAATTCTAATTCTGGATTAAATTTTCACAAAATCTCCTTTCTTTTTTTTTTTTTTTTTGAAAGGTCCTTCCTGTTGCTTCAGAAGAACTGGAGGGTGAAAGGTAAGAGCTGCCCTTCTTCAACCTACCAACATCTTGCCCTCAGACAGAGGGGTAAGTCCCTGTAGTTGTACAACTGCTAACTTTTTACCCTGTCAATGACAGCTCCAACCTGAAGAGAGGAGCTTATATTGGTGAAGAGGACTTCATTGCTACTCCAAATAAGATGGGCAGAATAGAAGAGCCAAAGAGAGGTATTTTCTTCTTTCAGAGACTGAATGGTTGGAGTATTTGTCCATCATGATAGAGAGATGCATCTGAGGTTAAAAAGTGTTTTAATTTGTATTGTTGTATACTTCAGCCTGATTTTTCTGACACTGAGTAGTGACAGAGTTTGCGTATCAGGATGTAGTTCAGCTCTGCATATCTTTTACAATGTCAGAATTGTGGTTTTCTGCCAGTTCAGACACTAATTGGCTCTGAACCTGTAAGGAAAGAAAGTCAAGAGGAGGTGAGCAGCTTGCCAGTCTCCCTAGTGGATTGGGGAATAGAATTTACCGTGTATGTACTACAATCTACGTTGGATATAAGACTTGCATCTTTCCCAGTGCCAGAAAATGGGCTAAGAGAATATTCTGCTAATTTTAACTGTGTTTTAGTCTTTGCAATTCCATGTGGGACTGGATGCCACTGTGGTGCTGTGGAAGGAGATGAGAGGTCCCTTTGGGGTTGTGGTGAGGACAGTTGTGTGTGGAAGGACCACAACACTTGAAAGATGAAACTTGTGTTGCAGCAAAGGTTAAGTTTAGCAAGTCTGACCATAATGGGGCTGCAGTTATGTAGTCTGGATAAACTAGTAAGGAAGGGTGGATTTTATAAAAGGAAATTAGACTTCTTGTTTTTCATGTTTCTGTATGCCATAAAACAAGACCCATGGAATTCTTTCTCTTTTGACTGGGTGTCATCTGACCTGTGCTGTAACTGAGAGCATGTGTGCTGTCTTCCTTTTTTAGATCTACAGCCCTTCTTTTTTAAACCTGCCTTTAGCAGAGGAAAGGCATCAAGGTGCTGTGTTGTCCTGAGTTCACCTTGTTCAATTAGAAATGCCAGTAATTGTTCCGTGTTGCAGGTGTGTCAGAGCTGTGGCTGATGAACCCCTACAAAGAATCCAGGCTGCAATACCTAGTCATTAGAAGATGGATTAAAGACAGCAAAGCTGTTAAAGTCCAAGCTTGCTTGCTCTCCTGGCTTATTCCTCAGCCTTAATGCAGTTTTTAATGAGGCTGATGTTACATACAATAACTCTGTGCTAGCTTGAGAACGCTAGGGATGCTTACCTAATTGGGCTTCTTACTCCTGCGTTCCCCTCCTAGCAGGAGGCCAAGCCTGCATTGTGTGTCAGCTCTGGTTGTGTGAGTATTACTGAAACACAGCAAGGGGTAGGAAGAGAGATGAGACAGCTAGGAGGAGCAGAGGACTGTACAAATAAATTTTTTAAAAATTAGAAGCTGGCCAGGATGGCTTCACCTGGTGTGGTAGCATCTGTCAAATCATTTGATTGTGCAAAGTGTTATGGCCAGTGACCTGTGAGATGTGCAGGAACACAAGAGTCTCAAAGGTTTGTGTTTTATCTTCCTCCTTTCTGTGTTTCAAGTATGACCCTTTTTCAAATAATAGAGAAAATACCAAACAAATTATTAAAGTATTTTGACAATAAAGATGCTTGAGCATGCAATAGCTTGATGTGCAAAAATTACGGTTGAGCTAACCTAGCTGTGCATGTCTGGTGCAGTCTTCAATGTGTATTGAATGTATGTATGTCCATCTCTTCATAAGATCCTCAGTGTGTCACTGTGTGCTTAGCCACTATGGGATGCAGATCTTTTCTGAGGAGCAATTATGCAGTTACCTCCTCTCTCCAAATTGCTTTTCAGTGTTGCTGTATGTCCGAAAAGAGTCAGAGGAAGTCTTTGATGCACTAATGTTAAAGACACCATCTCTGAAAGGTCTAATGGAAGCGGTAAGTGATGAGGTTGTTTTATCATCGTTTCCCACTTGAGAAAGATCAACTGTAGCCCTGGTTACCCAGTCCTTACACACTGGGCAGTCACAGGAGTCAGACTCTCAAGCACAGCTTGTGTCCATGTATTTCTGCTCTTCTGAATAAGAAGCATAAAGTTGCTTTCCTTTCAATAACATGGAAATTGTTGTAAATAATGCTTTAATTCATTATTAAGGGACTTCAGGAAGCTTCTCTTTTAAGCACCTTCCCCCACATCTGGGGGTTCTGGGTGTAAAGAGCCTTCCTGAAAATCTAGGTGTCTCAGACATGAGGATTGGTTGTTCCTCTTGTCAGAGAGGGTATTTAGCCAGAAGATTGAGTGATTTCCAGAAGGTGTTCAGTGGCTTGGGTTTGTTTCAGTCTTTAAAAGCTTTGTTTGGAGGCTTCCCCTCTCATTTTGTAAGACAGTCATGCAGAGCTCCAAGTCCCAGCTTCTGTGTGTGCTTGAAGACTTTTATATATCTGTGCACATGTGTGAAATTGCTCTCTGGTACTTGACTTCCAAAACAGCCTTCCACTATCCCTGCTGCTGCAGTGCCAGGGAATACAGAGCTTAAGTCCAAGGAATGGTGTGATGTTTGGCACGAGCTCAAAACTGACGTTTCTGTCTGTCTCTGTCTATGACTAATTCCTCGTTGGTGCTTGGAGAACAGGAGCTTTGGGGCTGTACAGACAGGTCTTGCCATTAACTTTGGGATGCAGAGATGGTTCTGTAACCAGAATCTTTATCTCTTTCTGGCTTTGAGGCTTTGCCAGCACAGACAGCTGGAGGTGGGGGGCTGATGGAGAGAGGGATTAGAGGCTATGAAGTCCTCCCATGCTCCATGGTCCTGAAAGGAAGCTGCACCTTTGTTGTTTCACTTGGATTTCTTAAAGCAAGGAACCTTGAGCTCACAGCTGTAGCTTGGGAAAACTCCCTGTGCTTTTGCATGCTGAAACAGCATATTGGTTTGACACTGTGTTGGTGTGATAGAGCAATTTGCCAAAGTAAACCAGGCTTAGGTTACTGAGCTCCTGACTTTCTGGAGTGCAGTGAGGTGCCATGGTCAGTGGCTGTGGTTTCACATTGACGTCACCTTGCTGGGTAAGGGGAATATTTCTGATCACCTTGTGCCCTTAGCAGCAGACAGCTTCACTCCGTTGCTATTTTCTTCCTGCACCAGCGACTGTCATGACTAGTTTTCACTTGATCCCTCTGACACTAAATTTAAAAATGGGTTTCAGTATGGTAAGAGAACAGACAGCCAAGAGAGAATGAGAGTCAGGGTGTGGAGTGGGTTTTTGTGTTGGCTTTTGGGTGTAGGGGCAGAAGTTGCTGTATGAGAAGTCAGTGGCCAGGTTTCAAACAAAATTAAATTGTTTTCACAGAAGTTGGCAAACTGCAGAGGAGGGGTTCTCATCTGTAGGCTTATGTTATAGCTCAGGACTTAGTGTTGCTTTTATAGAGCAGAGCAGTTGTCTTCATTTGCAGGCTGCTTTTTTTGTTCCTTTCTGTAAAATAGAAAGGGGAAGACAGTTGCCAGCAGTCTCCTTGCCTCACCAATGATTGCTTTCTTTTTTTCTAGATATCTGACAAGTATGACGTTCCTTTTGATAAAATAGGAAAAATCTTCAAAAAATGTAAAAAAGGGTGAGTATGTACCTGCGTAACAACTGCCTAAGAATATGAACAACTTTTTCCAAACCTGTAGGCAGGTCTGCTTTATAATTCCTCATACACTGCATGTATATGAATGCCCTTTGCTGTTAGGTGTGTTTGCACCACCATATGTGCATTCCAACATCATTCATAGAGCCGAAGACTGGAAGGGTCCAATAGAAATATGTAGTCTGACTTCCTGGGTAAATACAAGTCATGGAACCTCTCAGAACTAATTGTTCCTTGAGTTGGAGTTGATCATGTCAGAGGAAGATGAGTTCAGTTTGTTTAAAGACTCCCAGTGATGAAGAACCTCCTTCAACCCATGTTAAATTGTTCTAGTGGTTGACTGTGCTCACTATATCTGTATTTGGCTACAATTACTAAGCCCTGGTTGTCTTTTTGTGGGCTAAATTGAAGAGAGATTTATTGTGAAGTGTCTGTTTCTCACAGAGGCTGCATTCCACTATCTTTTTATTTTGTAGCATAAATAATTGAATTCCTGGACATTATCCAGTTCTGGTTTTCCTTTTAATTTCTCAGTAATTTTCTTGGGTTTTCTATAAAGTCACTTTAGTGTCTCAGCCCCTTCACCAAAGCCCCTCTGGACAGAAAATGACATCCTTCAAAGGTTGTGCTTTCATAGCAGCATAATCCCACCAGAATAGCTGCAAAAGTTTAGCTATTTAAAGTTTAAAAAAAATAAGTTTAAAAAAAAGTTAAAAGTTTAGCAAAAGTACCTAAACTACTGCTAAGCAGTGTACACACACAAACATGCAGGTATTGACCTTTCTGGCAAATGGAAGAAGTGGCCAGTATCAGTGGTTTCTTCCTGCAAGCTCTGTAAGGCTTTGTGCTGATGGTTTGTAACTGTCCAGCAAACCCATTCAGAACCCCAAGTGTCTGCAGCTTCAGTAGGATTTCTGCCAGTTCCAAGGTCTTGCTCCCTCCCTGGTCCAGGATCCAGATTTAACCCTTCCATGCAGACCCCAAGAAGTGTAGTTGCAAGCCTTAATAGCAGGTTTGGGTAAGGACAGCCAGATCTGCTATGGGAAGCAGTGAGTCAGAGAGAGGTGAGCAGGGATCTTGTGTTATGCTTGGATATTCCAAGTTTTCCAAGGTTTGAGGGTGCCTTTGCTGTCTTTGGCATTTAGAACTGTAATATATATGACCTATTTTATTTTTCCAGAATTCTGGTCAACATGGATGATAACATCGTGAAACACTATTCTAATGAAGATACCTTCCAGTTGCAGATTGAAGAAGTTGGAGGATCTTACAAGCTCACTCTGACTGAGATCTAAGATCACAGATCCTCTCTTGATTTTAAACAAAGGTCTCGAGTGAACATTTTCCCATAATTCAGTACATTGGGCAAAACACTAATGACCTTCTCCAGAAGAAAGCCATGTGTTGACTTGTTCTGGGGAGCAGAGCAGTGGTTTTGCTTAATACGTTTGTGTTTCTGTTCTTGCTCATGGCCTTATTTGCACTTGAAATGAACGAGCAAAGATATGCAATTAAATGGAGAGCATGTATATATTTATACTAGTGTGTAAGACACTAGTAAATATGTAAGGGGAAAACTCCTGGAAGGTGGCCTTTTAGACTGGTGATATCCTATTTATCTATTCAGGAACCATGTTTGAGCCCGTTATCAGCTAATACCATTTTACTGGACTGTTTTCTGCTAGGTAGAGCTGCAAAAACTACTAATTGATACTAGTAGGAGTTGCATGCAGGTTGGAAAAAAGTCATTATAATGTTTACTTGTGACCAGGGCAGACTGTTGAAATCACTTATGTCATTTGGGGGGAATGTAAAACTGCCTTAATTATGAAGAACTCGCCTTAGTAACTGTGTGAACTCTCATCAGATGAAGCTATATTGTATATAAGTGCAATATATTTTTGAAGGTTTGTAAATGTGTACATACAAGGGATATATAATATATATAAAATATGGTGTTCTGTATATACCGTGAATATATGCAATGAAGCCCATCTAAAAGGATGCCATATACAGAGAAAACATATTTAAGATAAATATTTAAAAAAGGACAAACCCTTAACATGCACCAAAGGTGAGCGCACATTTGTACATTCATAGGAAGCACAAGAGACCTGCTTGTTCAACATGGATATTCCTCTGTGGGAGTAAAAAGGTATTGGCTCTCTCCTAAACCCTCCTGCACAGCCAGGCAGGTGGCAGTCTGGCTTCTCTTTTGAACTGCCACTTGAAAACAGCTGGGTTTTGTGTACCCTGGGAAGTAATTTGGACCAAGTCTGAGAGTTGGTTCCCAAGAGGAGCTGAGCAGATGCAATTCCCTTGAAGTCTCACTTGTAGGAATCAGGAAGAAGGTCTCCTGGAGGGTGGATTTTTTTCTGTAGCAGTGTACTTAAGGCTCAGCTGGATGCTGCCCACACCAGCAGCTCAGGCTGGATGAACCCATGGGCTGGTTCCAGCTTGCAAAGTCCTAGGTTGTCAACAACGGGAAAGCAAGGCAAGGCTTCTGAGAGAGGAAGTGACATCATGGCTCAGCAGGCCAAGTGTTAGTAGGGAGTAGGGCCTGCAAGCAGGTTATGCATTCTTGGTGTATGTACATTGCATAGACCTGCTGCTGAGCTGGAGGGACCAAAGGGGCAGCTGGTAGCAAGCATTCTGAGCCTAGCCCCAGCTGGGAGTGCCAAACGCCTCCAAAAAATCCTGTTCTGCACTATTTACTCATTGTGTCAATGTGCTTATGAAGGAAAGGCATCCTCTGGTTAGTAGTGAGTGAGAGAGGAGCATTTAAACAGCAGCACTTAGCTCTAAGGCAAAAACCTGCATTACATGGTGAGCACATGAACATGAGTGCCAGGTCCAGTGTCAGAGCTCTTGCTTTGGATCTGGATAATGATAGAGGTTTAGTGTTTTTAGACAGCACAAGGCTGCACATGCCTCACTTAGGACATGAAGGTCAACCTGGAGAGCCTGGAGAAATAGTCTGGAAAAGTAGGATATGATTCCACTTAATGATTCTTTTGGATGGTTAACAAACCATAACCTGATACTGTTCAGCTCTGTCATGCTGCTGTTTGGAAGAGGGAGGCAAATGCCACATTGAGTTGATCAACAGGAGCATGGCCTGCAAGAAATTGGAGATCCACCTTTTGCCCTACTTGGCATCGCTGAGGTCTCCGCTGGAGCACAGGGCTCTGCCAGCAGAGCCTGGCCCTCTTGGATGTCTCAGAGAGGCCAGACCATCCGGCCCTTGAGCCAGAGCTTGTGGCTTCTGAAGTGGGAAGGGCTGGATGATTTGGCTGGTGACAGGTTATGTTCAGAAGGGAGGGTTGATGGGAACCTGTGAAAGTGTTCTCCCCATCCCTCATAAGCACGAGTAGGGTGTGTGTACATTGGAGAAATTCAGGTCAGGTGTCGAGGCAGTTTTCTCTAGTGAGAAGAGCAGGTTGCCCAGGGAGGTGGTGGTTTGGCATTGGAGGTCTTCAGAGCCAGACTGGGCAAGGATATCTCTGCACTGTTACAGGTGCTTGTCCCTTGGTGCTGAAGACTAGGTGAGCACTTGGAAATCCCTCCCACCTTATTTTTTCATGATTTATATGAAATACAGTATTTTGGGATTTGTATTTTGATCAATCCTGAGCTGGCTCATAGAGCAGTCCATTCCCCCCTCCTTCCTTCTCCTCCTCCATGCATGGGCCCCAGCAGAGGGTTGATGATGCTCTGGGTGCCGTGTACTCCCCTCTTTGCTCTGTGGCTGGAGTCGAGCAAACTCCACATAGATGCATCTATGACTGGGCATGTGGACAGAACCCATGGGCTCCAAGGCAAAGGAGAGAAGCTGATGTGCAGCACGACACTGGAGACTTGGCCAACACATGCCACCCCATACAGGAATCCACCACCTGCAGAGCAGCCACGGGACTTGTACCCAGCCCACACCAACCTGCTGCTTGGGCTTCCCTTCATCAGTCACGGGAATAATGTATCACTATGGCAAGGGAATTTTTTTAAAACCTGATATATAGAATATATATATATATATACACATTTTTATTGAAAATTGAAATTTTATTACAGAAACTCGGTCTAGGGTCAGGGAAGTAGATTTAGAGTCTTCGTAGAGGTAAGATTGACATGAATGTTATTTCTTTTTACTGCTTAATGAAGTATGTGAACTAAATCTGACGATTGTTTTCCACTATAAGGTACTCTGGGACACGGGTCTTATAACAGTAGCAGCAATGTCATATATGTTTTATGAAACTCATTTTTTTGTTTTGCCTGCTGTTTTTTAATTGAAAATGTATTTTAAACCAAGCTATTAAATTTTTTATGTTCATTTCTAATGATGAGTCTTTTATATAACAAACGCATCTGCTCTTATTCATTTTTCCTTTGACAGGGAATCTGTAAAAGCCCAGTGATCATTTCCTAGTTTCTCTTTGCAAAAAAAAAAATAATCCCAATGCCAGCCTTGCTGTTATTGCCACATAAGAAGTGGTCAGTCCCATTCTTACTCCCTTCTTTATTTCAATGCATTCAGTTTTGTGTGTGGGAAAGCTGTGCAGCATTTTGTTTCCATAGGGCCCTTTGGCAGGACAGCGAAACATCCAGTGGTGAGCTCAGGTGTGTAGGGGTTGGTGATGCCTGGTGGGCTCTGCTGGGGAGGCACTGCCACCTTCTGAGCCCTCCACTGGGCGCTGTGCAGCAGCGAAGGGCTCTGCCCTCTCTGTGGACGTGCAGGAGGAGCTCTGGGCTCACAGTGGTGTCAGCAACTGTCCCCGGCTGCCAGGCCACAATGCTTTACGTAACTTCCAGCCCACGGTCGCCACGAGAAGTAGTGCATGTCCTTCCAGGTGAAACTGGTCCTAACAGGCACTTCCTGCACAGCATGGGCACCGCTGGTGAAGCTGCAGGCACTGACTTTCCCAAGCTTTGTTTTCCCAAGAAAACAAAACTCATGCTAGTATCTCCAGGATAACCCTAACACTATGGCCTTTGAAGGGGTGTTCATCTCTTTTTCGCTGTCAGAACATGTCTCAACAAGCTTTTGTTGTAGCTGGCTCCCCAGCCCCAGCAGTGGTTTTAGGGTGCTGTCCTGGGGCAGATTCTGTGATGGCACCTTCCCAGCCACTGGGCTTGTGTTGGCATGTCTAGGGCTGGGCGGGGAGCAGTGTGGGTGGCAGAAGATTTCTAGGGGTAGGAAAAGGCTGGTAAAACTTTGATTTGTTTCCTTATTGTAGTTCTTGTGCAGGCTGGCTCACAGAGTTTGTGTCCCAGATGGAGGAAGATGCTGCAGTGTGTCATCTGGCGAGTCATGGTGTGCCTTGGGTGACTCACAAGTGCTGGGGGATGTCCTGTGTCATCTCCACCTGAGTCGATGCTCACTGAAAGACTGAGCGGGGTTTTGCCCCAGTACAGCTGGTCTGTGGCGTCGTGGCATCTCACAGCAAACCTCAGCGTGAGGCTGGATGTGCTGCAGGGCCAACTGCGACGTGGCTGATACCCCCTCTGCCCTGGGCGTGGGATACCATCGTTGTCTTCAGCCTTTGCGTGGCGTGCACATGTACGTCTGCACCAGCCCTCCCTGCTCCTCCTGAGGCACCGTCAGCCCTTTCCTAGTCAAGGGAGTTTAAAGGAAGTGAAGGTGAGCCCCCAGAGATGCAAAGAGCTCCCAAGGCAGGCAGACTTACACGGAGATCTCTGCCGCTTTCCTGGGGCGTGACTCAGAGCTCTAATACCACAAACATTTGGTTAAGCTTTTAAGATCTGACTTTTCTCATGGAAGAGCCTAATTCTGCATTAGGCTCCAACTTCATGATGGAGCTTTTGTCTATTGATTACAAAACCTTTCTCTCAAGGGTTTGCAAGAGCATGGAACTTAGATGCTCCTCTATTTGGTTGGTTTGTACTTTAGATCATTTGACTTATGATTAAATTATTAGATATTACACAATATTTAGACAACACCTCAACTAGATGAATTGGTCTGGTATGAGTACTTACACTCATTTGTCCTTGGACTACCCTCCCTTACCATTGTGCTCTTCACCGGGTATATTTGCACAGTTTGCAATGCTGTATTTTGGCGCTTTTTTTAATTTTCCCTAGGCTATTTCAGTAGGTGCTGTGGCTGGGGGGATCACAGGGTTTTTGGTGCATCTCACAGTTCCTTGTTTGCTCAGGGCAGTGCTCCACTGCCCTATTGATCTGTTTGCCTGCACACACAGCTCATGGGATGGCTCGTACACCCACTGGCTTGAGTGTTACTTCTTTTGCCATCTCTGCAGCGTGGCCATCCTGCAGGCTGCAGGTGCACGTGCAAATACAGCTGGTGACCAGTGTCAACAGCACTGAACTTGTGTGCCCCTGCTGCAGCACTGCCCATTGCGGGCAGCATCCCGAGCCTGGTGCTGGCCTGTGGGTCAGTCACCACTGCACACAGGCAGAGGAATGGTGCGTGGCTGAGCCTGGCAGCAGCTCTGGTGAGTGGAATCACAGTGGAAAACTCATGGGGATTTGATACCTGGAGCTGGGGACAGCCCTGGGCTCAGGGACTGATGTCAGTGAGGGATGATGGAGCATGCTGTGTGGGTGGCTGCTGCCACCGGGCTGGAAAAGACACTAAATTAGAGTGAAATTTGGAGAGGGGGGAAGTGACACGGGCAGAGGCAGGTGAATAGAACTGTATGGTCCCCAGCACCAGGAAATTCAAGTCCCACGGTTCACCAGTGCCTTGCAGGTGAGGAGAGCTGGATGGAGCCCCAGCTGGGCAGCACTGGCCCTGCCAACCTTTTGAATCTGCATCCCCAGCTTCTGAGCTCAGTGGTTTGGGGCAAAGAGGGCACAGTCCTGCTGCCACTGCCCGGGAGTTTGGGTTGAGCCAACCCGCCTGCTCCAGCCCAGGCAGAGCCCTGTCCCCTGCCTGGAGAGACGTGTTGCC
This sequence comes from Xenops minutus, assembly GCA_035221455.1. Classification (NCBI taxonomy): domain Eukaryota; kingdom Metazoa; phylum Chordata; class Aves; order Passeriformes; family Furnariidae; genus Xenops; species Xenops minutus. The sequence continues at coordinate 101,312,199 of JAWWEE010000105.1, forward strand.
TGGAGAAGCTGCTGTGCACAGGGACTGCTCTGGGAGCAATGCTGAGCCCTGCTCAGGGGGTGACAGGTGCCTGGGACCAGGGCACAGGAGTGCAGGTATTGGCACTGGCTCTGTTGGGCAGCTGCACCAGTGGCACAGGGGTTGTTGCCAGTGCTTGGTTTGATGATGAGTCAAATCGTGTTTTGATAAAGCTTGCTTGTTTTTTGGTGTTTGGTTTTTTTTCCCCTTAAATAATTGCATGACCTTTGTAAACAGTAAGTGAATAAAGGAAAAATGATCACACAGTGGTCAGCTCTGCAGGTCATCTCTCTGCAATCTCTGCTCCTTCTCACTTGAAATACTTCGGGCAGCACTGGCCAAGGGCTTTTGGGGGGCAGCAATGCTGGGTCCCCCATCTTGCCACTGTCCTAAAGGGCCCTAAACCAGCCCTTGCTGTCCCACTTGCCTCTGCTCTGTATGCTTAAAGAACCCAAGCTGCAGGGAAGAGGCTGGGCAAGCCGCTGCCTACAAAGCCCCAGGTCAGGAGGGGTCATGCATGAGACTAAAGGAGACAGCTATAAAATCAGTGATGCCAAACTAAAAAAAAAATCTGTTGCTGCCTAAATCACCTCTTGCTGTGCCATGGGGCCCTTCCCAAATGAGCTGGCACCTCCTGGCAGTCCTGTCCAGAGCTTTGCCTGTGAGTGACCCCCAGCTCAGCCTTGGCAGGGGCTGCACAGGTGATGCTGCCTGTGGGCTGTTCAGGCTCAGCAGGGGTGATGGTTTCGATGAGAGAAGGGCCCAAATCCATCGCATCTCTGTAGAGTCACAGCTCGTCCCTTCTCATCTGTATGTGCTGCGGGGCCAGGGACCACAGCAGTGCCCCACCTGTGGCCAGGAGCACACCCAAGACACCATGCTGACTTTCATTGCTTTTTCACTGGAAAATTTTAAGCCTTCCTCCAGGAACTGCAGAGGAAATTTGAAAGATGCTTCAAGAGAAAGAAAAATTATGATGATTTTAACCCTAAATCACTTTCCTTTGCCTTTTTTTTCTTTTTTTTTTTTCAGGTCCATCTTTCCATTCTTAAGTGCTTGGGGTTAATGATGCTCAACACCATCAAATTGTGCAATATTTAATTTCTTGGCAGAATTTCCCGCCCATTGCCCTGCTTTGAAAACCCTCTTTCTCTGATCCTCGAGGTTTTCTTCACGCTGCATTACATCTATCCATTACCCCGCTGTTATTTTGCTCCAAAGGTACATCTTGAGGCTTTTATGAAGCATATTTGAGCTCCCTGGTGACAGCGCTCGGGCAGATGTAATACAGCACGACAGACCGTGTGAATGCCATAAAGTGCAGAGATAGCAGGTGGAAATCTGGCCAGGGGGGACCTGGCTGGCTGCAGAAGCATTGGCATGTCATCCCCTGAAGAAGGAGGACCTGACCTGAGCTGGGGCAAAAGATAAGCTGTCAACTGGGCAAGTCTGTGTTTGGCATGGAAGGGAAGCCCAAACCTTCAGGTTAAGGTATTCAGGCGGAGTATTCACAGCTCAGCTTACTTGAGTCAAGCACTTGGGAGAGAAGGAGGGGTGGTGTTTGTGGAGCAGAAGGAGCTGTGGCTAGGGCTCTACCACGAGGCTGGACATTAGTGGGCGTGTGGGGAAGGTTTTAGGGTAAAAGCCATGTTTCTCTCCAGTCCAGGGCCTTTCCCATCCAGCAGAACTGTAGAAGTTCAGCCTCAGCCTGCTCTTCACATGGCTGGGGTTGGAAGGAACGTCCAGAGGGCATCTGGTCCAACCTCTTCACTCTAGCAGGGCCACCCCCAGCCAGCTGCCCAGCACCCTGTACAGATGGCTTTGGAGTATCTCCAGGTACAGAGACTCCATAGCCTCCCTGGGTAACTGGTGCCAGTGCTGGGTCACCCTCCCAGTGGAGAAGTATTTCCTGATGTTCAGAAACTCCTGTTTCAGTTTGTGCCTTTTGTCTTGTGAAAGTATGTGGTGGGTCTCCTGAAGCAAACGGTACCAAGAGATCAGAGAGATGGAGTGGTGACTTTGGGCTGCTTCGGGTGAGCTGCCCCACGGGGCAGAGAGGTGCAGCAGCCCAAAGTGTGCTGGCAGCTGGGGCACCCCTGGACAACATCCCTCTCTTGGAAAAGCACTGCAAGGCGTGGCACCAGTGCGTTTCTCTGCTCTGTTGGCACCATGGAAGGATGCCCAGGGGGAAAGAAATTGAGTGTAAACAGCGTTGCCTGCACTCATGAAGGGAAAATAGCATAGCTACCAGAAGAGCTGCAGCCCAGAACTGGAACCTGAGTTTATTCCACATTAGTCATCTTGTTGCTCCTCTTAACATCCTGGAGAACTGCAGTAGTGGAGGGGAAGTGCACACCCAAGGCTGATGTAAGGATTTACCCATGCTGGGGAAAAAATGAGGACTCCTGGTCCTTTTTATGTAAACAGTGTAAAACTAAGTGGTAAAGTGCCTTTGAAGGGAGGCATTAGGACCTCCACTGTGCAAGGGGAGTCAGTCCAGGCAAGCACCAGTTATGATCAAAGGCACCAAGCCATGTTCAGCAGCTCAGCCTGGTGGGACACTTTATCCAAACAACGAGCAGGGTCTGCTGTGCTTCCGAGCAAGAGGGTGGAGCCGGCTGAGTCATGTATGACCAGCAACACTGCTAAGGAAGTATCACAGCAGCAGGAATCGCATTTTCCATCTCCTTAGCTGGAGCGGGGATAGAATGTGGCATCACTGGGTGAGACACACCCTTCCTCCCCCAACCCTTAGACAGTAGGATAAGGATTTAAAATGTTAAGCAACTCAGTTGGTAGTGACTTTCCCCCTAATCCCCAAAAGGCTCAGAAGAACATAGGTATTTTTTTTTATTTATTCAGCTCTTAGTGGAAAATGTATTTGTCTGTAGTTAAATCCTATACTTGGCCACGTCCTTTTCAGATATAGAGGAAGGGTGCTCAGGGTATAGAATCATTAGTGGCATAGTGAGTGCAAGCACTGGGAGGAGAAATTACCCTTGTAAGCAATCTCCTCAGCTCATGCCCTCCCTTACTTTGGCTGTCATTCACCAGGGATAGGTCCTTGTGTCTGGCTTTGGTGTCTGTCCTGCCAGGTGCAGCTCTTCTCTGGCCCTCCAGCAGAAATGTGGCATTGGAGAGGGACACAGAAACCCCATCACCCATGAGGGAGCATGGGCTGACTCAGCTGGAGACAACGTGCTTTTAAGAGCACCACTCTTGTGCCCACAAGCAGCACCTGGGGAGGCAAAAGAAGGTGTCAGGTGAGCATGGATGGAGACCTGTGATGAGGAGCAGAGATGGGAGTGGGTACAGCACAGCCCAAGGAAACTGGAAGATGGTAATGTCTTAGCCACAGTGGTTGGTGAGGAGTTTATTTATAAACATGATGGGCTAGCAGTCCCTTCTCTGTTTGGGTGTGTGTAGCATGACAGCTAGCTGTCACAGGGAGGATTTTATACAGCAAAATCCACAGTGGCACTCACTCTGACATACTGTCAGGCATTTATGTTGTTATTGGAAGCAGCAAGCAAAGCTGAGCATGCAGAACAGGGGTACCTCAGCTTTTGTCTCTTGCTCCTCTACTCCTGCAGACCCTGTGCATCTGGGAGCAGCAAGGTGGGCAGACCATGCTCCACTGTGCTGTTGGCTCTACAGCCAGGTCCTTCACCCCGGACCAGAACACATCTGGAGGAAAGCAAGGCTGAGTCTTGGTGTCCATGAGGACATCCATATGCAGCAGTAGAGGCATGTTTGGTGCCAAGGTCAGTCCCCTGAAGATGGCTGTCTCATTTGTCCCCTTCTCTTCCACACAAACTCTGCATATTTCTGTCCAAAGTTGCTCTGTCCCTCCTCAGCTCCTTCATCTGTCTGATTTTAAGTGATGATCATTAACTGCAACCCAAGATATATTTTTACAGAGATGTTTCTTATTCTGAATATTTTTCCAGGAGGGGGCCAAGAAGGGAAAGGGAGAGGCTCCTTCTTCAGGGCTTCAGAAGACACACAGCTCCAGGGAGGAGGAGGAGAAGGGAAAGCTGCAGAATGGATGGTGTGGACCAGGGATATGTGAGTGACTAATTCCCCAGGAAGTGCAGGGTCAGGAGTCACCCCAAAGGTGGTAGGATATAGCAGGGATATAGATAAGGTACCAGCCCAGAAGTTACATGGACTCTTAAGGTCTGCTTAGAGACATGACCTCAAGCAGCAGTAACCTTTCATTGGACAGTCAGGATGTCTTGGCCCTTCCCAGGCACATAAGAATTGCCCATTCCCAGAAGGACATTGTTGGGGGAAGCTTTTGAAGGTGCTCAGTAGTGTCTCACATTATCAAACATGACGGGGTACAGAGATCATGCATCTGAACTATGCAGAGAGCCTCTCTCACATCAGCCAGGTAATCCAGAAGCAGTGTGAAGAATGGAAGAAAGTGCCAGGATCTTAAACAAACCCCATCTGGTGCCAAAAAAGACGACCCTTAGTGAGTTGCCCACAGTGACCACACAGTCAGAGCACAATGACCAGCTCTTCTGACCACATGTGGACCTTGGCCAAGAGCTACTGAAGAGAAAACTGAACACATATGACAAGACAGCTGGATGCTTGTGATCAGCCAAAATCCCCAGCACCCCCCCAGACCTCCCTTGGTCCTGGCACTGCTCTGTGCTCTGTGCTGCACAAGTGCATGTAGACAGCATCCCAGAGGATGTGCTGGTGCTGGAGGAGTTACTGCTGATGCTGTGTGTGGGCCACTGTTCCCTCTGTAGAGCCAGTCACCCCCAGCTGGGAACGATGCCCAGTGCTCCAGAAGTCAGTCTCTGGTAGCACAGGATGTCCTCCTAGCACTGAGCACTGCATGAAAACACTGCAGAGTTGGTAACATGTGAAAGATGATTCAAGATGAAACACGTTTGCACATAGGCTTGGTACCTGCCCTAGCAAGTCCTGAGATGACCAAAAGTGGGGAACATCCATCAGCATTGCTAATGCTTTAATATACTGTGTCAGAAAATATGTGTGGGCTTAGCTAACAGTAATACTGAGGTCAAAGGAACAGTGAAAACGATGAAGACATCCACTTAAGTGGAACAATAAATAAATAGCATGTAATTTTAATTTTTGCTGGTATTTGAATTCATCTCCTGGTGCCACTAAAATAGGATCAGGGCACGAATAGCAGTAGAAAAACCAGATGGTGCACTCAAGCAAGCAGATGGTGCACTGGCATGTCATACTTATTACTGTCACTTTATTGTTTCTGTTAGAGTGGATCTGTGGACAGTCCACACCTATAATCAATATTGGTGGATTGGATCTTTTTTTAAGTCAATAAACACTATGTTTCACATACTTGTAACAAATCTGTTTGAGTGGTGATTTCTCCCTGTAGTACTGCCAGGTCTCACAAAGTGTTTGATGCAGTCAACATTTTTTCAGGTAGAAGCATATTTTTGGGAGTGAAGAAAAAAAATAAAAGTGGCAGTGTATGTTTATTTGATGAGCACTCCGGGTCCAAAATAGAGTGGGAAACAGTTTTAGTGCCTCTTCTCTTAAAGCCTTTCCTCTTGCTGTAACCTGGCTATGGAAACATGCTGTGCCGGCTGCTTACCCGCTCCTTGGATGCTTATCCGCACCCCAAAATCTCAATCTGCTCCTGAAAGGGAATATGAAAGATGCAGGCGAGGAAGAATTTGACTTTTGACTCAAACCAGCTGGGGGTGGCACGTGAGGCCCGTGGGTTTTGTCCTGCCCGTGGGCAAAGGCTGCTGTGTCACAGCCTGTCCCTGCTGGCAGACACGTCGGCAGCTTGCCGGGAGGGCAGGGATGGGGGATCTGCTGCGCTATCCGATACCCGCGGTGACAGGTGAGACCCCCCCGTGGGCAGTGCGACAGGGATGGGGACAGCATGTCCGTGGTCCTGTCCCCCGGGACAGGCTGCCCACGATGCTGCGGGCACAGCGAGGGCTGGGCGCTCCGTGGGAACAGGCGATCCCTCACACACACACTCAGTGGCAGCTGGCCCAAAGTCTGTGTCAAAGCCCGTGGGTTTGTCATCACGTTAGCATTCAGAAATAATTCTATCAAGAATTTTTTCCTTGTTGGTCTGTCTGCTTTCTTTTATTCTCTTTTTTCTTTCCACCTGTGCTCTTCATAGTTATCCCTTATATCCCTTTCCCCCCACTACTCTTCACAGATGCAGTGTATATAACCCTCTGACTATAAATACCTGCTGTATCTCTGCTATTCTCACTGAGTTCAGTGCATTCCTCCCCTGGGTGAATCCCTCCAGTCCTGCTCCTGCCCTTGGCCAAGGGCTGCTGCAGCCTTTTCCATCAGCTGGTGACAGACACCACCTGGCAGAGCTCTTTAGTTTCCTCCGTGGTGGGGAGTTTCTCTGCTCCTGTCGGCCAAGCAAGCGTGTTTTGGGATGATTTGGGGTGGTGGCAGCTCTGACAGCTCTGTCCTTCACAGCAGAGGAGTGGGAGGGGACAGAGATGCATCCTCACCCAGCCTTTCACTTCTTCCCATGCATCTTCTCACATCCCCTGCACAGGAGCTCTGATTATAATTATCTGTATTTATTTGATCCTGCCATATTTGCTGGGCTCTATGTGTTTGCTACAGTACCCTGCTGCTGTATTCAGCCAGAGCAGATGCTGCTGCCAGACTGCACTCGCTGCAGAGCTGCACCCCAGACAACTGCTTTGGTCTATTTTTAACTGCTGGTAAATATTAGGGAAACTGTCTGAGCCGGTAATATTCTCCCTCCAGTCTCTTTTGAATTGTTTATGGCGTAATTAGCTGCAAAAAGGGAACGGGGGAGAGCTGCCTGCGTGACCTTTTGTTGTTTTCAGTCTACAGTATTAAATATTTCCCCTCCTACTCACATACGTTTTATTCTTTCTTGTCATCCTAGCTGAGAGGATAAGATAACCACAGCAGAGCCTTCTCAGCCCTCCACTGCAGCCCCTTACATCTGCTCCTTCTTAAGTCTGAACAAAGACACTGTCTATCTCCAACAAAGAAAGCTCTTCTTTGAAGTGTTTGCCAACAGTCTGAGCTAAACCGGCCTTTATAAAATCAAATGGTCCCCAGAGAGCCCAGTCCAGAGGATACCAGAGCAGCAGCAGCACTGGAGGGGCAGGAGGGCTGTGCTGGGATGGGTCCACAGCACCACAGCCAGGCAGGGCAGGGACGCCAGCATCCTGCAGCCACCGACAGGGGTAGGCTCCTCTGAGCTCTTTGGAAACACTACTGAGGATATCTGGGCCTTGTTCCAGCTTACCAGCTTCAGGAGGGAAACCACAGACAGCGTGGATCATCCCAGTGAGCTCACTCGTGCATTGCTTGGGAAGCTGTGCTGCTGGTTGAAACCCATGGGGAAGGCAGTGGGTGTAGGCACAAGTACAAAGAAGCAGGATAATGCTAACTGCTTTATTATTCACCTTGGTGCAGCCTCAGGAAGGGAAGGAGAGAGAGGGGAGAAGTAAGAGTGGGGAGAGGAGGAAAAGCTGTAGGCTGGCAGGGCTGGAGACTCAGGCTCTGTGGGTTCAGACCCCTGCTCTGCCACAGACAGCCGATGTGAGGATGAAAATGCCCTTCCTTATCTAATTCAGCCTCAGCTAGCAGCTGTAGAATCAGGCAGACCAGGTGATTTTGGTAAGAGTTAAGAGGATTTATTTTAAAAACTGTAGCTGCCATTTTTAGCTCAGCAAGGGGAACAAAATCAAACACATTTTCCTTACAGCACAAGTCAGAGTACAGACTTGTAACATCACTTCTTTTAACTGGTTCTGCATCCATGGGCTTCAGTGCCTGATAAAGTTACAGAGAGTGTTCTGGGAGGTATTGAAAAACATCTGAAAGACAACACTGTCATCAGTTTTAGCCAGAATGGCTTCATGAGAGGAAAATCCTGTTTATCAAACCTGATTTCCTTTTACGACAAGGTAACCCACCTAGTTGACCAAGGGAAGCCAGTTGATGTCATCTTTTTGAATTTCAGTAAAGCTTTCTGTACCATCTCTTGCAGGATCCTTCTGGACCAAATGCCCAGCACACAGCTGGATAAACACATCATGTGCTGGGTGAGCAATTGGCTCACAGACTGAGCACAGAGGGTAATAGTGAATGGAGTGACATCAGAAATGGTGACCTTTCACTAGTGGGGTTCCACAGGGCTCCATCTTGGGCCCTGTGCTCTTCAATATCTTCATAAATGATGCAGGACTGTAAGGGATACCAAGCAAGTTTGCAGATGACACAAAACTGGGAGGAGCTGTTGACTCCCTGGAAGGCAGGGAGGCTCTGCAGAGAGACTGAGAAATTAGAGGACTGGGCAATCACCAACCACAGGAAGTTCAACGAGGGGAAGTGCTGAATTCTGCGTCCAGGATGGGAAAACCCTGGCTGTACGGACAGACTGGGGAATGAGATGCTGGAAAGCAGTGCTGGGAAAGGGACCTGGGGGTCCTGGTGAATGGCAAGTTGAATATGAGTGAGCAGTGCCCTGGCAGCCAGGAGGGCCAACCATGTCCTGGGGGGCATCAGGCAAAGCATCACCAACTGGTCGAGGGAGGGGATTGTCCCACTCTGCTCTGCACAGGGATGGCCTCACCTTGAATATTGTGGGTAGTTTGGGGTGCCACAATATAAGAAAAATGTGGAGCTATTATAGAGCATCCCAAGCAGGGCAATGAAGAGGGTGAAGGGATCACCAGAGGGGAGTGCCCTGAGGGGAAGCTGTATGAGCAGCTGAGGTCACCTGGTCTGTTCATCCTGGAGAAAAGGAGATGAGGGGAGACCTCATGACAGTCTACGATTTTCTCATGAGGGGAAGAGAAGGGGAGGGCACTGATCACTTCTCTGTGGTGACCAGTGGCAGGAGCTTAGAGAATGGCCTGAAGTTGTGTCAGGGGAGGTTTAAGTTGGGAATTAGAAAAAGCTTCTTCACCTAGAGGCTGGTTGGGTGCTGGAACAGGCTCCCCAGGGAAGTGGTCAGAGCTTGCTGTGACCAAGCCTGACAAAGTCCAAGAAGCATTTGGACAACACTCCCAAGCACATGGTGTGAGCTCTTGGGATGGTCCTGTGCAGTCCCAGGAGGTAGATTTGATCTTTGTGGATCCCTTCTAACTCCACATATTTTGTGACTGTGATTCTGTGAGGACCCCCTGGAGACTTGGAACATGTAGGCAGACTCTATGGTAAATGACATGGGAAAACATGAGAAGTGATCCACTATGCTTCCCTGCAACTGCTTCTTCCCTGGAGAAGTTGCTGTGCTCCTTCAGATGCTGCTGCTCAATTAAAAGTCTGTGCCATCAGTGACTAAGGCTGTGCGTGTTAAGTGCTCCGAGCAGAAACCACATGTGTTACAACAAGCAGCAAAGAGACAAACACAGGTCGCTTCTCAGCTACAGTGGAACTACTGGAGGATATGCAAAATAGAATGGCACAGTATCTTCCTGGTTTTACAATTCCCTAAAGCTTTTCCTTGAAATGGGTCTGTGTGATCGGCTCTGGTTTTACAAGGAACAGCTAGTGATTTATGGAAGAGGCACAAACCCTGTGTCCCCACCGAGCTTTTTAGTCACTGGCAGCATTTGCCCCAAATTTGTTTCATTCCCTGTCACAACAGATTTCCTTTTGTGAACACAACTCTTTAATGCTAGAGCTCGATCTGCAGTTTGAATTATCAGCATTTTCCTTACCATCACGCAGCAGAGGCTGGGGCTCCAGCACAGCAGGTACCGCACAAATACGGTGAGAAAGCTGCTGGTAACCTGCACACAGCATGAGGCGCCAGCCAGGAAGACACTATTAATTTGGTGTTTGATGGGCTGGGAAGTGGTAGCACTGGGAAAGCTGAAGTACATGAAATGTGGAGTAATAGAGAGCAGGAACAAGCACACAATACAATGAAGCTTTAGAAACTACGCTGACGGCAGGGAAGGACGGTGATTCAGAAGAGCTGTAATGGAAAAGGGAAACTCCAGTGGGCGAGTGAAGCTGACAGCAAAACGAGCGGGGAGATTCAAGATGGTCCCTCCACATGGACACTGAGGATGTCACATCTTGAGACACTGGGGGAGGACTTGGTAGAGATAATTGAGCAGGATAAGGTGCTTTGTGCTGTGCACATTCTGTGTCAGGGAGGCACCCAGGGGTGCAGGGCAGGGAAGGTGCTGGCATGGCCAGTGGCTGACAGAGGCCCACAGGATCTACATCTGTCCTGTCCCAGGGCACAAAGCTCTGCCCCATCCCAGGGTACCAGATCTGCCCCATCCCAGGGTACCAGATCTGCCCCATCCCAGGTACCCCGATCTGCCCCATCCCAGGGTACCCAGATCTGCCCCATCCCTCGGGACCCCGATCTGCCCCATCCCAGGGTACCAGACCTGCCCCATCCCAGGTCCCCAGATCTGCCCCATCCCAGGTACCCCGATCTGCCCCATCCCACGGACCCCGATCTGCCCCATCCCTGGGGACCCCGACCTGCCCCATCCCGGGCTCTGCGGGGTCGGTGTCCCCCTGCCCACACCACACTCGGTGCTGCCCGGACAAACCACAAACCCTGCTGGGAAGTCACAGGGCTGACACGCTCCAGCTGGGAAATGAAAGCACGGGGCTGGGGACGGTGGAACACCGCAGAACACGCATTGTTTGACAGAATAGATGCTGCAGGGGGGCTCGGGAAGGTGCGGGATCCCGGAGGGTTCCCAGGCCGGGAATGCTGCGGGGGGGCTCGGGAAGGTGCGGGATCCCGGAGAGTTCCCAGGCCGGGAATGCTGCGGGGGGGCTCGGGAAGGTGCGGGATGAGGGCGGGTTCCCAGGCCGGGAATGCTGC
>JAWWEE010000105.1:101323162-101382933 GCA_035221455.1 Xenops minutus
CTGCCCTGCACTGCCCTGCCTGCCCTGCCCGCTCCATCCTGCCCTGCCTGCCCGGCCCGCTCCATCCTGCCCTGCCCGCTCCATCCTGCCCTGCCTGCCCTGCCCGCTCCATCCTTCCCGCACTGCCCTGCCCGCACCGCCTGCCTGCACCGCCCTGCCCGCACTGCCCCGCCCACATCTCCTGCCTTCTCCCCATGCTGCCTGTCCGCATCTCCCACTCTCTGCTCATCCTCCCTGCCTGCAGTCCCTGCCCGCTCCCCACGCTGCCTGCCCTCTCTGCCTGCAGTCCCTGACTGATCCCCACCCTCCCTGCCCGTTCCCTACCCTGCCTGCCCTCCCTGCCTGCAGTCCCTGCCCGTTCCCCACCCTGCCTGCCATCCCTGCCTGCAGTCCCTGCCCACTCCCCATCTTCCCTGCCTGCAGTCCCTGCCCGCTCCCCATCTTCCCTGCCTGCAGTCCCTGCCCGCTCCCCATCTTCCCTGCCTGCCGTCCCTGCCCGCTGCCCACCCTCCCTGCCCTCCCTGCCTGCCGTCCCTGCCCGCAGCACGCCCTTCCCGCGGGGTGCTGTGAGGACAGGCAGCCGGCGGGGCTGGCCATGGCCCTGGCAGCACCCGCAGAGCCCGGCCTGCAGCGCTCGCCTGCAGAAGGGGCTCTTTTACTGCGATTTTTTGGGTTGTTTTTTTTTCTTTGAGCGAGGTTTATATTTTTTTCCTACGTTTCTTTAGGGAAAACTGCTCTCTTGAAACGTAGGGTTCGGAAGAAATAAGCCGCGCTGTCCTGGTTGCCTGCAGTCACAGCTTGGGGAGCACTGGCGGGCTCCGTGTCTGCTCCGTGCACAGCCTCACCTGGCGTGGCCCCGCTGTGACAGGCTGTCCAGCTCCAAGCTCGCAGGCACACACTGTGTTTGCCTTCATTCTCACCCTCGTTGTTTCTCGGTGGAAATTCTTGGAAGTCTCTTTCTGAGCAGTTAATTGCTTTGGAGTGCTCTAACCCCTTTCTGCCCCCCAACCTTGACATTTCCATGCCTGATACCTTATGTATTAGGTGAAAACCCTTTGTGAGTTCAGTACTGGCATTTTGGACCCCTTATGCTTAGCATGCTTGCCTGCACATCCATGTAGTGGAGACAGTGCCATCTTTGAGACACTGTTGAATTAGGATCATTGAGTGATGCTTAGTGACAAAGCTGATTGACTTAGGTGTGTAAGTGCTGTCACCCAATGAGTAGAGCTCCTTCTGGGGCCCAAGGCCATGATAACAGTGTGGAGGTGCTTTCTGAATTAAAATCCTGTTGCTGCAGTATACAAGCACTCTATATAACAGCACTAGACTCAAGAGTCTTGGTCCACACTTCTGAATCCCATCCTTCAAGTTAGTTGGTGTGTCCAAAGACTGGAAGAGTTGGGAGGCCTAGTTGAGAATGAGCTGGCATGTGAGTGATGAACCATCATCAGTGTAGCTTTTGGAGCCACTGCCATGCACTCTGAGAGCTTTGTGAAGTTTGGATATCCTTTTGCAGAGAAGTCGGGTGTTTTGTATGCGTGCATACACATGCACACAAGAATTTTCTGGGGTGCTTGCAATTGGAAACAAAGCAATATGGTTATGTTTGTCTTCCTGTTACTCATAGTGTGTTTTGGATGCCTAGCACTATGTAGTATCAGACCTTTCTGAAGTACCATGCAAACAGTTCCCACTGCACTTGGAAGACTATTTTCCTTCCATCCTTTCCCCCATCCTGGCTTCCCTATTGGAAAAATAAGACATATATGCTTTTGCAAGGTGTGGTGTTCCAAGTCAATGATCATATCTTAAAGCATATTACTTACCAGAATGAGATTAGTGCTGAATAGCAGTTGTCTTTTGGGTCCAGGAAACAGCCATGCCTAAACAAGGTTGGCAGTCAGGATTTTCTTCTATTTGCTTGCATGCAAGCATGGGATGTGTTTATTCAGAGCAGTGTAATCCAGGAAACTAACTCTAGAAATGTAAAGCACACACGTATCTGTTCCTTTCCTGCAAATCATGCTTCATTCTTTTTGGTTTAATGTGTTTTTTTTTTTAAAGAATGGGGAGTGGAAATGAGCTGTTGGGGGTAGAATGAGAGTGGAGCCAGTTGGTAAAAGTCTTGCCACTGGCATGGCATCTGTTTCAGATGACCTTCAGCATGAGCAGGCAGCGTGTGGGTGGTGTCGGCTCTGTATTCTGACTTGTCCTAATGGCTGGTAATCCGATTACATTCAGGTTCACATTGTGGACATCTATGAGTCTATCCGGGAAAGGCAGCGTCATGACAGTGAAAGGTCCACCTGCAGCACCTTGGAGCAGAACGACATTGAAGCTGTTGAAGCGCTTGTTTGTATGAGCTCCTGGGGTCAAAGATCACAGAAAGGTGACATATTAAAGATAAGGCCACTCACGCCCTTCTCTGATTCTGGGGATTTCACAATGCACACCGAGGCTACGTCTGAATTACCAAAGGACTACCTATCAACACTGGTAAGAAAAACATGAACACAAAATAAATATGCCCAACACCTGGATGTTCCATCTCTTCCGTGCTTTAGCTTCTCGAAAAGATGAGCTTGCTCGGGTGTCCCTGTGTCACAGCTGCATCATGGCCTGTGCTCTGTGTGTGTGCACAGGGTAGTGAGGTGGGCATGTTGAGCTTGGGTTTTTCTGCTCTCTCTGGTTTGGCAAATGTAGGGGTTGATCCCTTGTTAAATCTAGATGTGAAAGCCCTGGCTGACAGGTTATTAGACTTGACAGGGATGTCAGGATGGCTATTGTAAGGTTTCTTGGAGCATTTTGAGTAAGAATGGCAGAGTGAGCCTCAATGATTTGGCACCAGCTTATCTGCAAGCACTGTATGAAAAAAGGCTCTTGATGACATTTGGCTTCACTCTGGTCCTTATAAGAGAAAGTACATGTTACCATTATGAAATAGACAATTTAATTAGTTTCTCTGCTATGTGTTTGTACATGTAGTCTGTTATTTCTCCAGACATTGGTCTATTCCAGCTGACTAATGTTGGTTGAATCAGAATTTTTTTATTTTCTTGGAATTTATGTTGCTGTAAAAGTAAATATTAAAAAAGAGCCTGATGCCATTCAGGTTTTTGATGGTTATGGCCCATTTCAGCCAGTAGGCTTCCAATGTGCAGTTATGTTAAGAAAAAAGGGAATAATAGAGGAAAGAAGCAGAGATAGTATGGCAGCTCTCATCATGATGGGCTGCTCTCATCTCCTGCCACTCAGTGTTAGAGCTGTGTCTTGAGCAGCATAGGAGGTAGTTTTCAGTGGTAAAAGGAGGAAGGAGAGGTGGTGCAGGAGGAGAGCGTAGAGAGAAATGGATGAATTTGTATTTATCTCAGAAGTAGCCACAAGCTGACAAGGTAATCATTGAGAAAAGATCTAGGGATTGTTGGGAGCTTGAAATGGGAAGGTACAATATTGCCATTTGTTGATGATCTGTTTTCTATGAACAGCACAATAATCTCTCACAGCTATACCCATTGCTGAGGAGAAAGGAGTGAGACTGTTTTTGTAGTGCAGTAAGTAGACTTGCAGTGTTTTATGCAGCTATAAAGCTGTCTCATTGCCTTCCTTTTATTAATGTGCTTTTGAGCAAAACCATAGTGGCCACAAAATGAGGCAGTGTGAATGTCCTGATTTCAGCTGGGATAGAGTTAATTTTCTTCCTAATAGTTGGCACAGTGCTGTGTTTCGGATTTAGGGTGAGAATAATGTTGATAACACACTGTTCTAGTTGTTGCTGAGCAGTGCTTACCCCAGGTCAGGGACTTCTCAGTTTCCTGTGTGCTGCCAGTGAGGAGGTGCACAAGAAGTTGGGAGGAAGTGTAGCCAGGGCAGGTGATCATAGCTGGCCACAGGGATATTCCACACCATAGAGTGTCATAGAGCATAAAAAACTGGGGGGACCGGTGCTGCTCAGGGACAGGCTGGTCACTGGTCATAGTGGGTGGTGAGCAGTTGTACTGTGCATCACTTCGTTCTCTTGGGTTTTATTCCTCTCTCTCTTTTTGTTATCTCCTGTTTTATTACAATTTTTATTATGGTTGTTGTTAGTATTGTATTTTGCTTTGTTTCAGTTACTAACTTCTTATCTCAACTGATGGGTTCTTATCTTTCTGATTCTGCATCATGACAGATCTGACCAGAGCATGTTGAAAAAAAATTGCTATCAGCATTCGTTTTATTAGTTTAATAGTTGTTGATCACAGTGTTGAATTATTTGCTCTCAGCCTTGTTGTGTTATGTAAGACCTTACTTGCTGTATATGTTCCCTGATGTGGTGTTTATCATCTCTGGTTGTTGGGCTAAGGTTATCATTTTATTGTGCTTTGTAACACTGGGTTATGATAGCATAGAATTGCTAGTCTTGAAACTAATCTGGTTTTCATACTGAGCATTGTCATCACCTCTGTACTTGAGGAACCATCTATTAGAAACTTATAGTAATTACACCTTTTACCTTTTCTCCTCGGAGAGCCAGCCTGTGGAGAAGGCATCTTCCCCTTCTCCTCCAGGCTAATTAATTGTGTCTCACAATTTTGAAAATTCTGAATATCCTTGGGATATTAAAACCAGGATGGTCTGTGAATGACCAGGAACTGTGAATGTGGTTCAGGTCTAATTCAGGGTTGAGCAGTTTGTGGATACTTAGACCCTACTGGCAAGTACTGTGACTACTCAGACCCTACTGGCAAGTACTGTGACTACTCAGACCCTGGCGATGGAGGATGCATCTGAACCAGAGGATGAACTTGTGCTGGTATCAGTTGTCCCCGTACACAAGAAGAAATGGACATGAAAGTCAGCTTGTTTAGTAAAGGGAGGATGAAGCAAGGCCATCAGGAGAACTGGAGGAAGAGACAGAACAAGAGGTAACCACTTGATCCCTATCCCTGAGGGAGCAGTGGGGTATGTGAAAAGGTTTCAGCGTTCATCCAGGTGTGCACATTATCACCTGGCTGCTCCAATGGGGCTTGTAGCCTGGAATTAGAAGGTATGGAAGCCAAGCATCTGGGATGACTTCTTAGGGAAGGGGGTGTTGACAAGGTGATTGGAAAAAACAACAGAAGTCCTCAGTGTCTGGAGGTAATTCCTGTCAAGCATGAAGGAAAGGTATCCCTTCAAGAAAGGTATGTCAGCTGTGCAGGTGGGCCACCATGGGGAGAGATATCTACTACCTGAGGGAATTAGCCATACTGGAGGTGATGTATTATGGCACAAACAAGGCACAGTCACACACAGATCCAGACAAAGTCCCATGCACACAACCCATGGGGCAGAAATTTGAACCATTTGCTATGGACTGATCCAGACTGCACTGGGACAGGGTGAAGCTGTGGAATACCTGATGATATTTTGTGGGGCAATACAGCAACAGAAGTTTTGGAGAAAGGGTAGAAAATAGTCCAAATCCTTCTGTAAGCTGGTTTTGCCAAAAACAAAGTGAGCTCAAGGTACCTGCACAGGAGATCCAGTTTTTAAGAGTCAAATAGCAAGATGGGTGTTGTCAGGTCCCAGTGGATTTGATCAGCAAAATAACAGCTATATTTCCACCAACAAGTAAGAAAGAAACACCAGCTTTCTTCGGCATTGTGGGTTTTTGGAGAATGCACATTCCAAATTACAGTCTGATGGTCAGCCCTCTCTGTCAAGTGACCTGGAAGAAGAATGATTTCAAATGGGGCCCTGAACAACAACAGGCTTTTGAACAAATTAAACAGGAGACAATTCATGCAGAAAATTAACTCTGTCCCAGCCCTTGGGCCAGTCCAGGCAGGACAAGGTATAAAAAACGTGCTTTACACCATAGCAGGGGAGAATGGCACTACCTGGAACCTCTGTCAGAAAGTACCAGGGGAGATTTGGGTCAGCCTCTAGGGTTTTGGAACTGGGGGTACAGAGGATCTGAAACCCACTGTACTCCAACTGAAAAAGGGATACTGGCAGCTCATAAAGGGGTTCAGGCCACTTCAGAGGTGATTGGTACTGAAGCACATCTCCTCCTGGCCCCTGGCTGCCAGTGCTGGGCTGGATGTTCAAAGGGTGGGAATCTTGCATAACATGCAGCTGATGCTACGTGGAGTGAGTGAGTCTTGCTGATCACACAAGGAGCTCAAATAGAAAACCCCAGTCATCCAGGAATCTTGGAAGTGATCATGGACTGGCCAAAGGGCAGAGATTCCAGGATGTCACCTGAGAAGGAGGTGATGTGTGCTGAAGAGGCCTTACTGTATAATAAATTACCCAAAAGTTAGAAACAATGTGCCTTGTTTACTGATGGGTCCTGCTGTATTGTAGGATGGAAAGCAGCTGTATGAAGTCCCCTACAGTAAGTTACAGAAACTGCTGAAGGGGAAGGTGTATTGAGTCAGTTTGCAGAGGTCAAAACTGGCTTTAGACATTGCTGAACGAGAAGAATGGCCAATAGTTTATCTGTGTACTGATGGTGCTAAATGCCCTGTGGTGGTGGTTGCAGTGATGGAAGCAGAGCAATTGGCAGTGCAGAGGCAAACCTGTCTGGGCTGCTGCATTGTGGCAAGATGTTGCTGCCCAGGTGGAGAACATGGTTGTGAAGGTGGGTCACATAGCTGCTCATGTACCCAAGAGTCTGCCCAGTGAAGGACAGCAAAACAACCATTCGGTGGATCAGGCTGCTAGGATTGAAGTGGCTCAGATGGATCTGGATTGGCAACATGGGAGTGAATTATTTATTGCTTGGTGAGCCCATGGCACCTCAGGCCATCAGAGAAGAAATACAACATGTAGATGGGCTCTTGGTCGAGGGTTGGACTTGACCATGGGCATTATTGCATGGATTGTCCGTAAGTGTGAAACATGCACTGCAGTTATGCAAGCCAAGTGGGTAAAGCCTCTTTGGTGTGGAGGCTGAAATAAAAATAATGGGGACACCTGGAAGATTGACTGCATTGCACTGCCCCAAACTTGCCAAGGCAAGTGCCATGTGCTTACAGTGGTGGAAGCAATCACTGGATGGGTTGAAATATATTGCACACTTCATGCTACCACCTGTAACACTGTCCTGGGCTTTGGAATGTAGGTGTTATGGCAGCATGGCATCCCAGAAAGAATTGAGCTGGGCAACAGGACTCATTTCCAAAACAACTTCATAGACACCTGGGCTGAAGGACAGTGGCATTGAGCAGGTATATCACATCCCTATCTGTGAAAATCAAAATTACAACAGACTGTTGAAGCCAGCACTGAGAGCACTGGGTTGTGGAACCTTCCAACAATGGGATGCACATTTAGCAAAGACTACCTGGTCAGTCAACACCAGAGGATCTGCCAGTTGGGCCAGCTGTGCCCAATGGAAACTTCTATGTACTGTATAGGGGGATAAAGTCCTTGTAGTGCATGTAAAAATATGCTGGGGAAAAGAGTCTGGGTTATTCTTGCCTCAGGCAATGACAAACCTATTCATGGGATTACTTTTGCTCAAGGACCTATGCTCACTTGGTGGGTAATGTGGCAGGATGGGAAAGTCCAGTGTGTGCTTCAAGGGGATCTGGTTCTGTGTGAGAATAGCCAGTGATTTGGGTTGTGTGATGTTAATTGCCATATAGCACTGTATGCCATCACTGCTATGGTGGCTACATGCAACATGAAGGGTATTTGGGTAAGAATCATGCAGATTACTGCAGAATGAATTTTGATGAAACTGGACAAGTGGAACACAGGTGGAATCAGAACTGACTTCAGCAGGCAACAATCCAACACCACATATCATCTCTCCTCCCCTGAAGGACTACCGTGAGATGGAGCCCAAAGTCATGGATAAATGAATTCAACAGATGTTTTAGAGGGACGGCTCATAGACTAAGGGAATGATACTGTGTGTATGTATCACAAGGCAGGAAGGGTGATGGTGGTTAATTGGGATATATTGAAAAATGTGGGCATGACATAAATGGCATAGAATATGGAGTGGATATTGTTCTGTTTTGAGCTGGGATAGAGTTAATTTTCTTCCAAATAGGTGGTACAGTGCTGTGTTTGGGATTTAGGATGAGAATAGTGTTTATAACACACTGATGTTTTAATTGTTGCTGAGTGATGCTTACACTAAGTCAAGGACTTCTCAGTGTCTTATGCTCTGCCAGTAAGGAGGTGCACAGGAAGCCATGAGGGAGCATGGCCAGGACACTGCTGACCAAACTGGCCAAAGGGATATTCCATACAACAGAGCATTATGTTCAGTGTGTAAACTGGGGGGAGTTGGCCAGGAGGAGCTGATCCCTGCTTGAGGCCAGGTCAGGCGGGTCGTGGGCAATTGTACTGTGCATCACTTGTTTCTGTTGGGCTTTATTTCTCTCCTTTTATCTCCGTTTTCATTGCACTTATTTTTATTATTGTATTTCCCTTTATTTGAATTAACTTGTTCTTATTTCATCCATAGGTTTTACCTTTCCCCATTGTTCTCCCCATCCCACTGGGGTGGAGGATGAGTGAGTGAGCGGCTGCATGGTACTTGGTTGCTGTCTCTGACTAAACCACAGCAGTATGCTTTAATCAGTTTGTCTTAAGAGGCAGGTTCTGGGGAGGGGGTGTAATTTTATTTTTCACAGTAAAGACAGTGGAAAAATGTGCTATGGAATTACACTGATGTATAGAGTGTTTTCTTCTTTTGCAGTGCATGACCCCTCCGCACAGCCCTGACTTTGCTGACATATCAGCAGCTACGCTCCTCTCCTCACAAGTCACTTATTCCAAACCAAGGACTGTCATGGCAAATACAGCTGCCTGCTCAGTCACATCAGCGACTGGTGCCTCCCCCATAACCAAGCCATCTGTTCTCAACGTGGAGCGACAGTGCAGTCAGAAGCCAGCAATCTCTGAATCCTCTGCCCCTCAGCCCTGCAGGGCCATGGCAACGAGTGTCATACGTCACACAGGTGATAGCTCTGCTTGCCATCACATTCCTGCTGTGCAAGAGAAAACAAAGGTAACTTCAGGCTACGGCACTTCCAGAGCCTGGTGCGGGGTGGATGAACGAAGACATTCCAGACTGCCACAGGACACGTGTGCTGCGGGTGATTTAATCAACAAAACCTCTCCGGTACATCAGCCTTATGCACATGACTCCAGTGATGTTGTGACCAGTAAAGGGCAACTACCAGTCAGGCCTGTTTCACCACAGACCCACTTACCAAAGAATTGCGAGAATGACTTGCAAAAAAGAGCTACCCCAGTGACACCTGCCCCTGTTTCAAGCCCCCAGGTTCTCTGTCAAATGATCCCTTTAAATGGACAAAGCAGCATGATCAATGCCTATGTCAAGCCTTCAACTCCAGCACTCTCAACTCCCATGAAACCTATTTTACCGCAGACAGCCCCTCTCTCTCAGCCTGTGCTCATGGGACCTTCTGTGCCTCAGGGGACTGTCATGCTGGTTCTTCCCCAGCCTGCTGTCACACAGACACCGCAGTGCCCGCAGACCGTAATGACTGTAGGGAACACCAAGTTGCTGCCCCTTGCCCCTGCTCCTGTGTTCATCGCTTCTGGTCAAACCTGCACCCCCCAGGTGGACTTTTCTAGAAGGAGGAATTATGTTTGCGACTTCCCCGGGTGCAAGAAAACCTATTTCAAAAGTTCACACCTCAAAGCCCACCTTCGCACCCACACTGGTGTGTATGAGAGAGCACTGGCACTGGCTTGTGTTGGGGGGCTGAAATGCTTGATTTTTGTGGGGAGGAGGGTGGGAAAGGGAAGAGGCAGGTGATAGGAAGCTTGTGCTCATCTTGGGGAAGGAAGGAATGTTCATTTTCTCTGGGCAAGCAAAACAAGATAGACTTTGTTCTGAGACCTCAGCTGACCCTATAGTGTTAGTTGAATTTCACAGGCTTTACTTGGAGTGAAGCTTTGCTGTCTATGTGCATATGTTTAGATCTGAGTGGAATCCTGCCATCTGGACTAGACTGAAATGAATTGTGCAAGTCCCTTTTTTTTGGGGCATGGAGAGCTCTGGTGTAAGCCAAGCATAGTACAGGTAGTTGGTCTTAATTTTTACATGAGTAAAAGAAAAGAGAAACTCAGTGGGGTTTTTTCCCTGAATTTTGTTTATGCTAAATGGGAATACATTGATGTTTTGGGGTTGCTGTGTTAGGAAGTAGAGCTGCTATAGGAGGATGGCAGTTTGTTCAATTACAGAAGGGGGATTTGAATGGTAAATGAAAATTAATTGTAATTAATATGAGCTGAATTGCTCCATAAAACCTGGTCAGTGTGGAGACAGTATATGTGTGTTTTACTTACGCTTTTTCTGGCACCAGGATCCTGTTAAATTAAAACTAGTTTTAGTTCTCAGGGATTTTTCTTGATATTGAAGAATAGGCATAGTGGGAGATTGGTGCAGAATAGCTCTGTCTATTTTTGGTTTACCTTGACTTTTTTCCCCATCTGCCCTTATCCCACAGACACTGGTTTATTGGATGTCAGCTTCTGTGATGGGATTTGCATTAGTTTGCCAGCTTGTCTTTACAGTTCCTTTAGGGGAAGAGCTTAACCTCTACATGAAGCTGATAATCCTTGTAAACCGTAGCTCAAAGGTACAATGATGATTGTGCTTTTGGCTTGAGAGCTGCTGAATTAACCTGGCACTACAGAACACAGACTAGCAAAGTGTCTCGCTTTGAGCACGTGTGCCTGCTGATCCGTAGGGAAGTCGTGCGTGTCCCTGTATCGTGACTAAGACTAGGACATCAACAGGAGGTGAAACACACTGACCCCTCACTAGCCAGTTCACATTACAGGATCAGCAGGAAGAGTAGTTCAGCTTTCTTTTCCCATCTTTTCCCTGCACACCGACTACCTAGATGATACCACATACACCTAACATAGAACTTTACTCTCAATATCTGAAATAAGAACAACGCTCCTATGGGGCTTCCTTTCTGCAGGATGCTTCTGGTCTGCTCTGAAGTACTCACATAAATTTGGGCCACATGGTGGATGTTTATCTGGAGCTCTCTGGGAGTTGCAGGCAATAGATCACGTTGTTCAGGATAGGTCTGATGTTAAGCAGTGGACCAGGATGAGCAGCAGCTGACATGGACAGCCCTGCTGACTGCTGCCATTCCTGGGCATGTGGAAGGAACTCCCCTGGCCATTTGTGGGACCTCCAGCTGTGTGGGGATGGCAGGACAGGCCATGCCTCAGTAGTGCTCACTGTGGGGGGGTGTTTGTGTGTGGGATTGGATCACTGGAGCATCAGGACCCTCAGGCTTTGTTCCAGGCTTCCTGTTTGCCCACAGTGTTTGGTGATGCCATGCTGCAGCCAAAGAACTGGGGACACACAGGGATGGGCCAGGAGGCTGCTTTTATGTCCATCAGTGGATAAGGTAGCTTTATGAAGGATCTTTTTCTTTAAACTGGGATTTTGGACAATTAAAAAGCCAGACTTGATCAAAGAACATTTGAAGAGATACAAGGGAGTAAGTAGAAATGATACCTATAATTTTTCTTTGGAGCAGAACTTGAGCTTAAACTCATGTTGACTGCACAGGTGAGCAGTTCTGTGAAACTCACTGTTTTTGCAGGGCAGGTTTGAAGTTAGTTCTTTGATAAAACTGCAGCACAGCTTCTTGAAAGTAACTTACGCTTCCTGTATGTCCTGCAGGAGAAAAACCTTTCAGCTGCAACTGGGAAGGCTGTGACAAGAAGTTTGCCCGCTCAGATGAGCTGTCACGGCACCGCAGAACTCACACGGGAGAGAAGAAGTTTGCGTGTCCCGTGTGCGAGCGTCGCTTCATGCGCAGCGACCACCTGACGAAGCACACCCGCCGCCACATGACCACAAAGAAGACCCCCAGCTGGCAGGCAGAGGTTGGCAAACTCAACAGAATTGCCACAGCAGAGAAACCGAAAAGCAGCAGTGCTCTGAGTATGCTCATCCCCATGCCATCACCCGTCTGCCAGGGCTAGTGGGGAAACAGCTTCCCTGCACAGGAAGAGCTCCGATGGCTACAACAGAACTGGCAATGGCTTTTGTTTTCCCCTTGTTTGTGCATACCTTAGTTCCCTGCAGTTTAGGTCCTCAGTTGATAATGCTATATGAGAAATCTATCCTAAATTTCCTTGTCCCTTCCCTGTTTGTTTTTTTTCAATATGTGGGCAATTGCAATCACCAGCACTTCAGGAAAGCAGAACTCTTTGGAAATTATTTTGGCAATAGGTTAAAAAAAGTCACTTGTAATGCTTGCTGTTAATATTTTGATGGACAGTAAAACAGGGTGGTTTTTAATTTTTATACTGCTATTTTCTATACCAAATATATTTTGTATTTGTTCATTTTGGTCTTGTTATGCAGGCAAATTGCTTGACCTGCATTAGTAGTGGTGTGCTGGATGAGACCCAGAGTTTCAGAAACTTCAGTAACCCTAAACAATTGCATTCAGAGCATTTTGTAAACACATAATATTTGATAACTCGTATTGGTTGTGTTTTCACACTTGCAAATCCTGAGCCTGCAGCAGACTAGTGCTGTTACAACCTCCTTATGCAGGTGACATTGGAGATCAAAGTGAGTTGGTCATTTTTTAAAACAAACCAAACAGGAATTACTGTCTTTGAGGAAACAAGTGTTGAAATCCTCAACATTTTATGAGTTCATACCGTTTGCAAGTGGAAGCCAATGTGGCTTTTGATAGAAGTTTGACATACTAGGCATTCCTGAGTCCACACTCCACTGGAGCAAAGTTTGGAGGACCCAGGCTGCTCTGATGGAGGTAGAAGCACAAACACCATTTAGAAACTTTGACACTAAAAATTACACTTTATTTTTGGTCCTACTAAATCGGCATATCAGAATCAACTGAAAAATGCAAAAATGGCAAGATAGCCCCTATAAAGAATTAGCTGGGTCTCTGTTTTGTTTTGGTCTTTTTTTTTTAGAGTACAGGAGAAATAGAAAATTAAGGGATTTTATGTATTGTGGATGCTTGTGCACCTTATAGGAAATTGTTCAAGGCTTTCATTTACCTGTATCAATGCGTCAGAGGAAGTACTCATTGTGTCTTGAGTTAAGAAATAGCCACCATGTCAACTTGATGCTCTTCATGTGGCCTTATACTTCTCCACAGTACTTTGTATAAAATCACCCTTTTCTATTAAACGATACACTCTTCCTGTTGAATGGATTTTATTTTACACAAAGTGTAATCATGGTTGAGAAGTGGAACTCTTGGCTGCAGGAGTGCTGTGTTGTAATGGCACGGTACGAGTAATAAAATGCCCGTAGCACAGTCGGGCTGCTCAGTTCCCGTGGTGCGGAAGGATGTCCAAACGTACTGTAGCAGAGCTGACAGCAGAGCAAAGCACCAGGTGTTTTGCTGCAAGACAGCTCCCCCACTGAATGAAATATTTCTGTAGTGTTTATTCCTTCTGGACTCTTCTCCCTTCAGCCACTCCTGCACTGAAGCTTAGTTGAGCACTGAGGATGATTTGTTTTTTTTGTGGATGCATCAAATGTGGATAACTAGGAATGCACTGTCTCTTGCATGGCTTTATTCTGAAATCCTTGTCTTGCTTACCGGTGTGGACAAAGCAAGGATCTCTTCTATGTAAGTGCAGACTTGCTGATCTCAGCTAGCACTCTCCTGAGATCAGCAGAGACCTGTTTCAGTTTAAAGCAGATTATGTCATTATTTTTTACACTAAAGTTTATAGTTGCAATTAACAGTAGTGCGTTTTCAAACTGCACTAAATTGGAGTATTGTGCTAAGTGTACTCAAGTTTTTGTGCCTGACCTTTATAACGCCCATGCCGTGTTCACTGACACGTGCTGTAATCCCACTGCCCCCATTGTATGTGCTGGTGAGAGTATGTGTGTGGACTTTCCAAAGGGCTCGGCTGGAACCCCTTTTCCTGGCAATGTGGATGCTTGTGGTGGTGGTCTCAATCTTGATACCCAGTTTTCCAAGTTTATATGGTGAACAAAGCGATGTTGCTGCTCTTGCTTCTTTGTTGGTTTTGTTGGTTTTTTTGTCGTTTTTTTTTTCTTGTAAATCTCTTAGAAAAAGAATTTTGGCTTTTGGATGCTGCACTAGAGTGCTTTTAGCCAGGAGAAGCATGTCCTGTCTCAATTCAGTAGCCAGTTTAGTATTTCCCTTTCTTTATAGACTAACCATCTATGATGTTCACCTGAGCAAAACAGTTTGGAAACTCATAATTAAGTACATGGTCATGTTAGTTGCATCAGAGGATCAAAAGTATGGACTGTAGAGTACAGAATTGTGAAAAGTGTGTCATGTATCTGTGCCACGATACAGAAAAGCAACAGCTCCCTCCTTGTTGGGTTTACGTGGCCTGCAATTCCTGGCAGCCCCTTCCAGCCAGGTGTGCACTGCCTCCCACCACCCGTGTCCAGGACACGTGGATCATTCTCTTGTGGATGTGCATGAATAGCTGTGCCGTGGTGTGGCTGTGTCTGCTCCGTGTGCTCTGTTCCTTCCTGCTGTGTAAGGGTTATTTATGGAGTACGCATGACTGGGATAGCTGATCTCTTTGCACTTTACTGCCTGAACTCTTTTGTTCAGTCTTTTTATTTTGAACCTATATTTTAAGGAAATGGAATTGCAGTTTTTTGTACCTGTTTTTAACTTTTATTAAATAAAATGTATGTAATGTGACTGGTTTCAAATCGTAAAAAGATTGTGAATTTTCAGCATTCATAGACATCCATTCCAGAACTATGTAAATCCAATCTGAATTAAGCTATATATCTAGGCAAGTGGGGGACTCTGGGAACAGCAGTCCTGGGGTCTATACCTCTGTTCCAGTGTGGCCTCCAGCACCTCTCAGCAGAAGGGATGGGCTGAGTGCTGCTCTGTTAGTGGTGCAAGCTGTGCCTGGAGTGAATGCTGGAAATAAAGAAGAGAATGTAACTCCAAAGTTACATTAGCCCCAGTTCCTCCTGTTCCCCCATACCTGTGCTCTGGTGGGGAAGTGGCTCTGTGGGGCTGGGTGTCATCTCCAGGTCTCAGGTGGGAAGGAGATGTCCAGTGACAGTGGGAGCAGCAACTATCTAAATTTTCATGCACCTCCACTGTTTCTTTCCCTATGACCAGTTCCTGAGCTGCAGAAATGTTTATTTCCAGCAGGAAGGGAGAGGGTGTAATAATTCCAGCTTTCTGTCAGCCTTATTTCAAGGTGACTCAGTCCCTGCAGTCAGAGTCCTTCGAGAGTGGCCTTGGAGCCAAAACTCAAGGTTTTGTCTGCAAAAGAGCATATCATTCTTGCAAGTGTGAGGAAGGTGAAAAGATCTCATGGATGGTTCTGCTTCCCCCTCAGGGGAACAACTGGAAGGGAAGGCTTTGCTGCAGGATCAATGCTCTGGCAGAAGGGCACATACTTTTCAGCTCTGCAGGTTTCCACAATGCTTTTGTCTCCTGGGGGAAGATATCCTACCTCTCCCTACTATTATTTTTCAAGGGAGATTCTTCTGAGCATCAAATCATACCCTAAACAACACTTACGGGATTTTTTTGCCTGTTTTAAAATTGTCTCCCTGGCTTTGTTTATATGAAACATGGCAACAGATTTCACAGTTCTTTGCTCATCTTCCTGCTTTTCCTTAGGCCCAAGCTGTGGTCTGAGCTGTTCCGTGCAGCCAGAAGGTGTACTAAGTACACATTGTAATGGGGGTAGAGTCTGGAACAGCTTCAGCCTGTAAGAAAAACAGCTCACACATAAGAAAGCCTTCCCAGCTATCCCTCTGCTGATACAGGGGCAAGGGCAAGTCTTTCTGTCTTGTAGCCACTCCAAATCCATGGAAAGGAATCATTTTCTAAAGGAAAATGCATTTGTGCTCAGTCATATCTGCTGTCTTGATGCTACATTTTGCAGTCAGAACTGGCATTTTGGTTACACACACCACACTGATTGTGCAGCCAAACCTTCAGCTTAGCAACAGGTTCCTTTGTCTTGCAAACTGATGAGCACTGATGATCCGCTTGCAGTTTGGATGCCGGAATAGTGAATCCATTCTGAAGCTGCAGAGCACGGTGGGCAGAGGTGGTCAGTGCTGCTGGGTGGTTGCATGCTTGGTGTGCTCCTCTGGCTGCGGCCACAGCTCTGGCCACCTCTCCCTTTCCAGCTGTGAAAGCTGTACTCAGCATCCTGTGACTGATGGAGGTGGCCCTTCATCTGTCATCTCGTGAGCCGAGACCTGCCTCAGGGCTGCATCTGGCTGATCCTGCTAGGTTAAATCTTCTGGGTTTGAAGTTTAATCTGTGAGCCCATCTGCCTGTTTGCCTTCTGTTCGTGTCTGGCAAGGCAGCTTGAGGCAGGCAGGCTCTGCCTGTGAGAAGGTAAACTACTTCCCTACGTGCAGGAAGAGCAAATCATGACTCAAAACACAGCAACCTGCAGGCTGAGGAAACAGCAGTGCAGTCCAGGAGGAAGCTGCAAAGCCTCAGACACATCTCACAGTCCAGGCAGTCCTGGGGTTCACTTCCCTGAAGTATGTTAGCACTGAGCCATTTTCTGTACAGATTGTTACCCCACTCTGTCAAATGCAGCCTTCCTTGTTTTCTGCTTCAGTCCCTGGGTGCAGGAGAAGCAAACTGGTGACTTTCATGTTCTGATGTATGCAGAAGGCCATGGGCACATCTTAGACATGCAGAAAACTTGCGGAAGCTGGAGCATACCCTTTCCTGGAAGAGTTTTCCCAGGTGGGAAGAATACCTTAGGTTTAACTGCCTCTCTTCTAGTGTCTCTTGAGTTCAGAGCAACTTCTTTTCTGTTTGTTATCGTTGTCCAGATAAACCTGCTTCACCCTCTGCAAATAGTTGCCAAGTCCTGTGTCCAGAGTGGGGTGACAAGGAACTCTGTTGTGGATGTGGTCTGTGCCAGACAACTGGTGTTCCGCCTCCCTGCCAGCTGTGGTGAGGAGCTCCACAATGTTCCCATGCCACCACTGCAGGTCTGCACCTCGCTAGAGCAGAGGCTCTGTCTTGGCTCTCAGCATTGTGTGTGCAAATAATTTGGCTCAAAGCATATTGGGGTTTGACCCTCGGAGAAAGGGAGTTGGGGAAGAGCATCCTTGGGGTGGTGAGAGTGCCACCCTCCTTTTTCCTCTAATAGGAAGGTGAGTAGATGATGGGAGGGTGCTGGACAAGGTACATCAGGGAACTATTAGCCGCTCTGCTCTTGGAGGTTTGGGCAATGGGATGCTGGCAGATACACTCCCCACTGAAGTCTACTTACAGCTCCTGAATGAATTCTTGAAGCCTGTAAGGGATTTCACTGGATGACTACAGAACAGGTAAAAGACAGCTTGCTTCCTAAAACTGCTCCACCACTGATCTGTTTTCTTAGGTGCTCTCTGGGAAAGAGTTCTGCCCATCTACTGGGCTACTGGAAAGGCAGAGCTCTGCAAAATAAAGGGCAGCTCTCACAAAGGACAGGCATCTACGAAAAAAGGCTGGAAAGGATTCAAAGCATTTGT
The DNA here is from genome assembly GCA_035221455.1 of Xenops minutus. Classification (NCBI taxonomy): domain Eukaryota; kingdom Metazoa; phylum Chordata; class Aves; order Passeriformes; family Furnariidae; genus Xenops; species Xenops minutus. The sequence continues at coordinate 101,340,663 of JAWWEE010000105.1, forward strand.
TTGCACATGAAAAGCCAATTTGAGGGAAATTGAGAGTCTGAGTAAGTGTGCAAACTGGTTCTATAGTTTCAGGTTTGTTGGTTTTGAGATCTTGGGTTGAGCAATTTAGAAAATACGGCTTTTTGTTTTCACCACCAGAACCTTTCAGCTGGCATCTTGTTGCATGGCCAGGTAAGAAAACTGAACTTGGAGTCATGAAGCTCAGAAGTGGCAATATCTTCTTATGCACTACAGAGTAATTTTTCCTGATTAGTTGAAAAAATTACCCTCTTCAGTCCCCTCAGAAACTGTGGTAATAGGAGGTATGTAGAGACAGCCAGCTGGCCAGCAAGGCTCTCTTACTTCTTTTGGAGTAGTGCAAAATGCAGCATGTAGCATTTGTCTTTGTTAGACGAAAAATGTAGTGATTTGGTTAAAACACAGGCTTTTTGCTGTTTTAGTAATGGAGATTAATAATGTTAGCTGAAAAGCCATGGTCAGCTACCCTGTCTTATGCTGCATGTATTAAATAGGAGGGTTGTTTCTAAAATGATGAATGAGAGACTCTCCAGAACCCTGCTTAATTCCAGCAAACTGTTTTAGGGGCAACAAGTACTGGCAAGCCGAATAATTTTTTGTCCTTCAAGCAGTTGTGATTTGATGATGGTTATAGAGAAACACCATGAAAAGAAAATGAACTTTCCATTAATTCAGCTGGTGGGATGTCAGTATTCACTCCCTGAGATGTGGCAAAGTGATCTCCACAGTGCAATTGTCCATTTTTTTAAAAAGCCATTAATTCAAGAAATTTCTCTTGAAATTAGTCGTGGGCTCAGATAACGCTTCAATATGATTATTTATCTGCAAATGATCTAGTGTTCTAATTTCCGTGTGCAAAGGATGGATCAAAAGTAGAATTACACTGACACCAGGTAATTAAACTGCAGTTGTGCCTTCCCAGGTACCAGTCCCACTGCCACCATCCTGTTTCGGTGTGCTGCTGGGGGCAGGTCTGACACAGGGGGAGGAACACAGTCCCATCCGTTCCTGGCCAGACCAGGAAGCTGGCTGGGTCCCACCATCCTGTGCTATGAAAATAAGACAGATCTTTGTGAGCTGTTCTGTCCTGGTCGGCTCTGTGATCAGAGCACAGTGCTGAGCATACCTCATTTCATGGCACAGAGAAAGCCTGCAAGACCATGGCACAGTTTGAGGCCCCTCCTTGCATCCCCAAACTTCTTTCACCCACCTTTTCCCTGGTGCAGTGACTGTCCCAGCTGCATCATTCCCTTTTGGACCTTTCTGTGTTCCTGCAGCTCCTCCTTTTCTGCTGGTGACGCTGAAAAGTTTACCTGTGAAACCCACTGCACCTTTGTTCCAGGTGCAGAAATGTGGTTGTCTCTTGGCTCTGCTAGAAGCTTAGTCATTTGCTTTGTTCAGTCCAGAGAGATTGCTTGCAGCCTAACAATATGTTAAGGTGCTGCTTTTTTGTTTAGTCAGTTTCTGTAATTGTTAATACTCAGGCTTTCCTTTAGGAGATCTTGAAATGGGTTGTATTGCTGGGCCTGGGCCAGTCACCAAGTGCACCCTCAGAGAGAATCTCTGTAAGGGAAGGCAGGGCATGGGCAGAGCGACCCAGGGTTGGGACAGAGCCCTGGTCCCTGCCTGCTCATGTCACAGTGTGATCTGACAGCAGCGTGGCTTTCCTTCTGGTTTGCTGTGTCACTGGAGGCCACCCGAAAAGGCAGCAATGCACTGCCCCTGCCTCCGTGGTGGGGGATCTGTGACTGAGCACCTTGAAGCATCTCCCCACGTGTCAGAGACTCTGGGGACCTTGGCAGAAGGAAGGTCTTAGTTCAAGGAATGAAATCCAAATTGAAGGAAAATCTAAACCACTACAGTGATTAGCAGAGAGCATAGAGTCCTGTGGTCCCCTGTGGTCAGCTGCCTTCCAGTGCTTTTTCTACTCTCTGCCTGCAAATTCTGCTCATCCCAGTAGGTCTTTGAGAGCTGCTGAAAACTAACACAAGTTTGGGGAGATCTGGTCACTGACTCTTGACACACTGCAGAGAAACTTTGTTCCTTTGTTCAGTGGCATTAATAGGTCTAAAAATGACTGTTCCTGTCAAAAAAATAATAAAAAAATAGTGCTATCATTTTAATTTGGATTTTTTTCACAAGTTTTGGAGAGCCCTTGCTCCAGAAGACTCACCCAACTTCTCTCCCAAGCAATGCTCTCTACTCTGGCTATTTCTGGGCCACTGAGATATCACAGACTCATAGAAGGGTCTGGGTTTGCAGGGACCTTTTAAGACCATCTAGTGTCATGCCCCTGCCATGGGCAGGGACAGCTTCCACTAGCCCAGCTTACTCAGAGCCCCATCCAGCCTGGCCTTGAACACTTCCAGGGAAGGGGCATCCACAGTCTGTTCCAGTGCCTTGCTACCCTCACAGTGAACAATTCCTTATGTCCAACTTACATCTACCCTCTCTCTATTTAAAATAATTACCCCTTGTCCTACCAAAGTCCCTGGATGGTGTGCTGTGAGCTCTTCCCTCCGAGCCTGTGTAGCTTTGAGGGAGGCTGGCTCCTTTCCCTTGCCCACCTCTGCTGGCTGCCTGGCACTTCCTCAGCTCCCAGGCAGAGCACGAGGTCCAGCCTTGCCAAAGGCTGCTGCAGGAAAGACAACTGGGCTGTGAGTACGTGTGCCAGGGGAGTCATCTCAGTGCCTGCCTCACAGCATCCCCCCTGCCATCCTCCAAGGATGCGTTCTGCTCAGTCTCTGCAGGTGCCATAAGGTTATTTGCCATGTAAGTAGAGAGCCTTTATCTGAACATTTGATGCCTTCACTTAGGGCTACATAGAGTACAAATGCATTTATTTTTGTTTCACACGTACCAGGAATCACAAAGTACTTAAAATACAGCATCTTAAAAGGTGTCCTGCTGTTTCCTCTTGCATTTACATATAGCGAAGATTTCATCTGATGTCTTTTATCCTTCAGCTTAAGATAAAAAAAAAAGGTATTTTTCTACTTCTGATAATAAGCAGCTGTCAAGATGCAGGTAAAATAAAAGCAGAGGCCCCAAAATACCAGGTTTCCCTGTCTGGGAGTACTGAAAACATACTGCTTTCTTTTGAGAGATGACCTTCTGTTTTACTTTGCAGTCAGCTAACTGTAAAATGTAATGACTTTTCTTCTAGGTTACCTACCAAGGATACTAAATACACAGAAAGGCCAGGAGTGGTAATTCTGAAAACGGATTGCAAACAGCTGCTCTACAAAAGCATGCAAGTCCCTCTTGAAGTGGATAATTGAAATGGGGATGTGCATCCTGCTTGCACTGGAGGATCCACACCAAGCAGCCCCAGATCGGACACTTATGCTGGGATTCTGCCCCAAAGGGGTCATACAAATCCTATATTCTCTGATGGCTCCCAGGGGTCTCATTTGCCCGTGTGGTGGGATTTGAACTCTGGGATTACACTGCCTATGTACTGGATGGTGTGCTCAGTCCCCTTTTCCCCTTATCTCCCATATTTGGGACCACATTGAAAGAAACAATGCCAAATTCAGACCTGGACCTGAGGCTTGCACAGCACAAGGAGTACATTTGGCATGTTTTAAGTGGCAGGAACATGAATTTCATGCAACATCTCCTTAAGGAACTTCTCGATCAAATGATACAGCTGTGTTTTTCTTCTACTAAGTCACAGCAAGATCTTCCTTCAAAGCAGCACATTTCAACACTTCTAGTATGACACTTCAATTCTAGTACATGTTCATTTTTAAATAGTGTTTAGAAATCAGCTTCTAAACATTGATTCTCAAGACGAATTGGTCCCTCTTCCAGTGGCACTGATGAGAAATCAGCAGTTGGTTAGGATCTCCACGCTCTCACTCAGAGTTGGTCTGTTCTTCCCAAGCAGCCGTGCTGCCTCTCATGCTCCACCACCCTTCACCACCCCTCCCAACCCATCTCTCTGTGCAAGGAGTTATACTGTCAGTGGCAGTTTTGCTTCAGTGGGGCTGCCAGGGTCCTGCCTGCAGTTCTCGTGGCATGGGACTGCACTCAGCGGCAGTACTCCCGCTCGATGCTTGCCATGAGCTCCTCCTCCGAGTAATCGTATGATATTGTGGACTGTTCTGACGGCTTCTTGCTGTTGCTTTCTGGGCACCTGTCAGGGGAGGGAATGAGTTATTGGTGTTGGGAGAGAGAATCAGGCTCTGAAGACAGGACAAGGCCCTTATTTAATTTTTTTTTTGTGAATGAAAAGATCGAGCTGCACGTGGCTTGCTGAGACAGGCACTTTGTCACGTCTAGTTCCCATAGCCCACAGGCACATTGCCTGCTGACATTTCCTATCACTTGGCACCTATTTTAGCCTGTGAGTTCATTACAGTACAGCCCTTACAATGCTCCAGATCAAACTCCCAGAACTTTCTTGTCAATTAGGTTCGAGGGCAAGCTAAAGGACTCTAACCCTTATGACAGTTACTAGTTTTAAGATTTTATGCAGAAAGAGATTATTTTTGTTTGTATTTGTAAGGGATTTGAGTTTCAACCAAAATACGAATACAGATCCCTCAAACTGCTCTTATGGCTTTTATTTATTTTCACATCAGCATAACTCTCCCATGAGTGGGAACTGATGTATGATTCAAAGGGAACTGGCATGGGGTTTATTGGTATTATCAGAGGTAATTTATGTTGGGTACAAGAAAAATCTGTCCCTGCCTGCATGAGAGAGAACAGTGAAAAGAATTCTGCAAGCTTTGACCACTGTACCTTAACATTAGCAATTAACTGTACTTGATCTTGCCCTCCATGTCTCAAGAGAGGAGCCAGCAGCTGGCCAGCAAGTGCTCCTCCTTGGCCCTGTAGGGGACTGGGAGGTGAGCAGGCCAGGCTGCCAGGCTTGTCATCTCTGGAAGTTGGAGCACGTGGCTCCATGAAATGTAGGTCATGGTGAAGTGCAGAGCTAAGTGGTGACTTGAGTTGGTAAATACAAAATGTAAAGTGCTCTGCCATGCCATGTCAACCAAGACTTTCTGACCATCCACTGGTGGAGAACAAGTAAGCAAGAAATAAATGGTTTTATGTGTTGGTTAGTTGGTTGCCAAAGACGAGAGATTTTCATATGCAATAGTATGGCTTCAGATCTGTCCTAGACTAATAATGTAGCATCTATTGAATTACTGTTTCTCTAAGGATGAAATCTATCCCACTCTTGGTCTTGCAGCTGGAATGAATTTTGTCATTAGCATCCTTTAGTGAAAAAAAGTGAGGACCTATTTATTAGATTAAATCACAGAAGCTTCGCCAAAGCAGCTAAGTAAATGTAGAATCAGAATTGAAGAAAAGAACACTGAAACACTTTTCTAAGGACACTTTGTCCTATAGAGGAGGAGCTTTCATACTGCTCTCCTTGGGCCAGGAAGCATCCTCAATGTTCCTCCAACAGGCAGCAGCCAGCCTCCTGCTGCTGTCCTGCTCCTTCCCCTGCTCTCATCTGCCTTGGTTCAAAGAGGTCCCTGCCCAGCCCAGCTGCTCTGACCAAGCTGTGCTCATGCCATGCCCCCTGCATGTCAGAAATGGTTGGAGTCACCTGATGACCAGCTGGTGTGGCCGCTGGGTCGTGTGGGTGTTCTACACTTACTTACACTGCACCATGCCCTTCATGGCAGGTTTTACTGGCAGCAAGTCGGATTTAGCAACTGGACCCTTCTGCTTATTCCTTTTATTCATTTTCCTCCTGAGGGGTTGCAGGCAACCTGATTTCCATTGCACTAAATAAGACCTGAGAAGAAAGCTACAAGTCCGGGTGCTCGAACCATTCAACCGCAGTTACAAAGCAAGAATGGGGAAAGGAAGTGCAGAAATCTGACTGAAACACACGATTTACTGAGTTAAACTCTGCACTGTAACAATACTCAAACTAATTTGATGTTACGTGATGAGTAAGAGGCAGAGCTCTTGGCAGCCTGCTTGCAGACCCACAGAAGAGCTACTGTTTCTCTTAGCAGTTACATAATTTCCCACTGATAATTATTTTGAAGCTTTGGTTTGCATGAAGAAAGTCTCCTGGTAAAACTTGAACTCATTGAGACATAGATGTGCATTTAAAAATGCAAAAGCGAACCCCACTCATCATGCACACTCCAGAATTTGAGAGAAAAAGAGGGCTGTGTTTCTTTCAAGAGCAACAGAAAAGCAAGTTGCTGTTCATATTCTTTCTATATTTGTGGCAAAGTTCTGTATCGTTTAATATGGGAGAAATGAAATAAATTCAAAAAATGAGAGCTTTAATCTGGATAAAAGGAGAAATTTCTGCACCCTGAGGACAGCATCAGAGGAACAGGTTGTGGTTGTACAGGCTCTATCCTTGGAGGCCTTCAAGACCTGATGGGACAAAGCCTGGAGTATTCTGCTTTGACTTCACAGCTGATCCATCTTGGAGATAGGGCTAGGAGATTGGATTAGAGGCCTCCTGAGGCCATCCCAACCTAAACCTTGATCTCCAAGGCATGCTGGTGCTGCCTCTGCTGATCCTGGAATTTAGTGAGAGGTTACATCGAGAGGGAAATCAAGGATCTCAGGATGTGCATAGGACAAAAGCTGGTGGACCACAAGCCTGCTCCTGTTCCCCTCCAGCTGCTCCAGTAGCAGAGGGGGCACCTTGGTGCTCTCATCACCATGTACAAGGGCTGCAGGTCAGGGCTTCAAGCACACTGAGTCCAACTGCGGGCTGTTACACCTTCAGATTTGGAATAACAGGTCAGTATATTGAAAGATTTTCAAACCCCAGGTTTTCTGGGGGAGGAGAGAAACCTGGGAAGGGGCAAAGCTGAGAAAGGACTACCTGAAAAGCATACAAGAGGAGAATTTGCAGCATGGTAGGACAGCAAGGAAAAAGAAGGTTAATGCAGCTCCATCAGGACTACTGGGCAGGCTTCTGGGTGTCTCATTGCTAAAAAGTTAAGAGCTTGGAGGGAGTTTAGATAGAAGCAATACAAGTGATTTAAGAGGCTAGAACAAAGCAATTTAGGAATGAGGAATGCAAGAAATGTATTCCATTTCAGCTACAGGCCTCTCGGTGTTTAAAGATTCTTAAGGGAAGCAGGAGTTATTGGTGGGGTTTTTTTTGTTAAAAAAAGATCATGGAAAGATAATGAACTATGCAACGTGGAGAAGGAAAAGCAAAGGGCAAAATTAGACCAAAAGTGAACAAAACCACCTTTGAGCATGATCTCATCGGTGGGGATGGCTGGCAGTGTCACATCCCTGGAGTCTCTGGCAGCTGCCTGGTGTGGGGGAGAGCTGCCTGCAGGCTCCAGTGACAGTGTCCCTGATGGGTGACCAGGGTGACAAGCGCCAAGGCAGAAACCTGAGTTAAGTGGCTGAAAACTAGGTTGGGGTGAATCTAGGCCAGTGTTTTTTATCATTTTGCTGAGGATGGGAAAGTCCAGGGTTAATCATTAAAATGCCTTCTGCAAGACCTTGCAGCTGAAAAATGGGTCAAAACAACACCCCGGTAGCTGTGCCAGTGACATGAGCCTTGGCAGTAATTATAAAATCATTGCAGTGCTCCTGGGCTGTGTCATCCACCCGTGGACTGCCAGATGCTAGAGAGCAGTTCCCAAAAGATCTGGGAGGGGGGTGGGGGACGAGAGGTAGCATAGCCCAATCAGGAACACATCCAGCTGTGTTCTCATGTGCAGCTGTGTTCCCATGAGCATCCAAGGCATCTATCAGGGACTGGTTTAGGTGCTCAGGTGGTGTCACACAGGCATGTGGGTTACACAGGAGGTGCACACCTATACCTATCTCACATGACTTCTCTCCTGACACACACTATTAAGTCTCTGTATCTCGTTTTTCTTCTCCTTGCTCGACATTTATTTCTCCTTTAATTGGCTGTATGGGAATTTCTTCAGTCAGCAACTCTAAGATGACAAGAATGACTTTTGCTGTCTGTAATGTTTGTGTTTATCTAGAATGATTCCAGCCACAGAAACATGAAGGATAAGACACCTATGCACATTAACCTTTCGTTTTGGGGCTTGATTTGATTTGATTTCTTCAAAATGCAGTTTTGCTGGGTGCTGGGCTATTTCCCAAAAACTGTTTGCATAGTTCTTGCCAGCAGAAATTGCAGCCCTGCTTATCTTGGGCTGTACAGGCACTTCACACGTGAGCTGTGCTATGGGGCTCTACAATGGGTATAAAGTAAATGTTACCTAAATGAAAATAAGCTCTGCCATCCCAGATCAGAAACCAGTTTCTGCTGTCTTGAGTCTTTCCTTTGTGTATCAAAGAGGGAGGGAAAAGGAAAGCCCTGGCAGGGTGTGAAGGGCCAGCAGGCTGGGGGGCTCTATGGGGGGCTGTGGCAGGGCTGGCTCTGCACCCCCAGAGGAGACTGCTCAGTTGCCATCACAGCCCAAAGTGCATTGAGGATGCTGGAAAGCCCAGGAGAGGTTAAAGTCTCGATGAGAGCACCTGTATAAGCCGTGTTGTCAGAAAAGCCTTGCCAGGCAAGCTCCCTGCCAACTAGGAGGGGGAAGAGGAGGGGCAGGGAGGACAGTGGCTGGTGCCTGAGCTCTCCTGACACATCCACTGCACTGCTCAGCATTAGTAGGTCACACAGCCTGATGGCCAGGATCTGCAGATTAGTCTGCCCTTGAGAGCTGCAGGAGCAGAGGGGCTGGATGACAGCCAGAGTGTAATGCTGAAAAGAATCACTCATTAGTGTAAGGAGGTGATATTTTAAGATATTTTTTCAAGCCTCTTCATCTGGTTTTCTTTAACACATGTGCTAAACTGTCCCCATTGCTCTTGGTCCAGGCAGACTCAGAGGCACACTTTGTTTGGTAGCTTTTGTTTGTGGAAGATTTTGGATTTCTTTTCTTTGACACCCAGTGCAGCAGGTCCCCAACATTCCCTTGTCCCTAAGGGACATTTGTATCTTCAATTGGAGTAGCATGGGAGCATCTCATAGCCTTTCTCTTATGATTCCTCATGAGCAAAGAGATGTTACTCTCCTCTTCCCACACTGCAGAGCCTACAGGTGATCTGTGGGTGAACCAGGGTATTTGTTGGAGCAATCCTCCACAGCTTTTTACCAGCTCTTCTAAAGTGCCTCTCTGACATGGGGACATCCTAAATTCTGCATTGCTCATGATCAGGAATGAACGTCTATATTGTACCTGAGCTACAGCCTGGATTTTTTCATGCAGCACAACTCCTGGATTTTTTTTAAATTGGAAAATATGAAAGACAGCAGAATATTTAAGTCTAGAAACCATTTTGCAGCATTCCTGCCTCTCTTTTGCACAGTGTGAGGAATGCAGAAATAGCTTTTCCCTTAGTGGTCTCTTCTCCCCTGAAGATGCAATGAAAGCAGGGGATACTCACTGATGGTCAGCATTGTTGTTCTCTGGGCCTGGTGAGCTCCTGGTTGACAAAGCCTGGGAAACAAGAAAAGACACATATTTCAGTTACAACACTTTAAAGTCAAGGGAGGTGATTCTGCTCCTCTATTCTGCTCATGAGAGAAAAACACCTGGAGTGCTGCATCCAGCTCTGGGACCTCCACCACAGGAAAGACATGGACCTGTTGGATGATCAGAGGGCTGGAGAACCTTTCCTATGATGACAAGAAGAGAGAGTCGGTATTGTTTAGCCTGGAGAATAGAAGGTTCTGGGGAGGCCTTATTGCAACCTTTCAGTACTTAAAAGGGGTCTGTAAGAAAGATGAAGAGAATTTTATTAGGACATGTGGTGGCAAGACAAGGGGCAATGTTTTTAAACAGAAAGAGGGCAGGTTTAGATTAGAACTCAGGAAGAAACTCTTTAGTGTCAGGGTGTTGAGGCACTGAAACTGGTTGCCCAGCAGAGCTGTGGATGCCCCACATCTGGAAACATTCAAGGTCGGGTTGGATGGCGCTTTGAGCAGTCTGGTCTAGTTCAAGGTGTCCCTTCCCATAATCTTCCAAGGGCCCTTCCAACTCAAACCACTATTTCTTTCTATGAAACATATCTCTGTCTATAGTGGGCTATATCTGCCCTGGTTTAAACCCCCAAACAACCTCTTTGGAGACAATATAGGTACAAGTGACTTCCCTTTACTAGCCCTGTTCTGCCAGCTCCGTTCCAGCATTCATTGCAGCTGGGCGGCTGCAGGCTACAGAACTGAAATCACTGAACACTGACTTGTTAAACATCCTGGTTTTTTCATGAATGAGCACTGCCTCACTGGCTCACAGTTTGCACTGTGAAAATACCTGCTAAGGAAAGAAGTTACTGCAACAGGGACCCAATTTCTTTCACCTGACAGAAATGTTTCCTCAAAATGATCTATCTGTAGTGAAATATCCATGTTCCCTATGCTGGAATCCACAGGCTTCCAATGGGGCATCTGGTAATAAAATGTACCCCCTGCAGGCAGATGCTACTGAGTAACTTTCATTTTTTTCTACTTTTTCACTGTACTCTTATGGGCAAAGGGATTGGTACAAGGACATGGTTTTGCAGGAAAATAGACCCGTATTGGCTTGCCATCATTTTTTCTGAGCTGCAGTCCCAAAGCTGGTGTGCCTCCTTCGTACAACTTACCTTGAATCTTGTAACAACACTAATATGTTAAACAGGTAGTACACCAAAGTGAGGATTTGGCTTCCAGGAAACAGAAATGAAAAGTTGTTTCCTCACTGTGGTAAAGAGAGAAATACTTTTCTGTACAAGAAATGGAAGCAAAGGAACAAGGGAGAGGTTTGGAAAAGCTTGCAAATCAGAGCCATCGCCAATACCTCTGCTGTGTGGTGTTTCTGCAGGGCTGGATGGGATCAAGCAATTGATTCCTCAGTAAGATCACGTATCTGATCGTGCACAGCTCAAATTTCCACTTCTTCGAGGTCCAGAAGTATCTGGGACTACAGCTGGTAAGCATGGGAGCTATGGAGGGGAGATAACCCTCTACAGGCAGCACTGGTACAGTAGTGATGGTTTTATGCAGTCTTGGGCTGATTTAAATCAGTTGGTATTGGCCAGGCTTGTATGTGCCATCCTCTGGGTAGAAACGGTGTCTACAACTACTGCACAGCACCTGATTTTAATTTGAAAGGAGATGTTTTCCCTACATTCCTTCCTCAGCTACTTCTCATGGGGATGGACAGGAGTTGAGGTTTAAACTCCACAGTCTCAGACACTGCTAGGCAGACAGAGAGGTGCTCGGCACAGAACTGCTCAGCTCTTCTCTGCCTCTTGCATGGGCTGTGGTCACCTTTGGCTCCCATGCTGAAGCAGGGAGGGGGGCTGCAGCAAGGACACCCCCCTCATGGCACTGGATCAACACCTCTTCCAGGTGAGCCCTTAGTATCTTCCATTTCTGGAGCTGGGAAAGATTTCTGTATCCACGGAATTTTTCACCCTAGCTGCTTGCTTAAAATGACATAAGATGTCACCAGCCTTCCGCAGAGTTTTAGTTTGATACCTGCCAAAAGGCACTCCACATCCTTTCAGAAGAGTCTTTGGCAACACTTTGTTTTCACTGGAAGAGCCTGAATTACTCTAGAAATAGCTCCTGGGTCCAAGTGAAGACAAGGGTATGTGAGAAAGCTGAGGGTGAGGGAAGACAGTTCCTGCCTGGTTATTTAGCATCATTTCTTGGCAATATCCCACGAGCAACGAGAGCAAGGAGCAGTGCCAGGAGAACACCATGCTGAGCAATGAGGGCTGACTCCTCCTGGGACTGTATCCCACAATGCAGATCCTCGTCCATCATCCACTGGGCTACTGCTGCCATCCTGCTTTCCGTCCACCAGGAGAATAACATTATTCATCCTCAGCACCAAGGGAAATACAGTCCTTCAGGAGTGCTTTGATGCTGTCCTTCCCACAGTGAGAACCCAGCTGCCAACACTTCTGGGCAAAGGATGGGTTTGGATCATTTTCGGGAGGGTTTGAACTGTACAGTAGGTTGTCTGTTTTTTCTTCCCTTGTGGCTGACTCCTCCATATTACGAACTGTACGTGTTGTGTGGGTGGAAGGCAGAATTAGTCATCAGGACAGAGTAGCTCTGGCTAGCAAAATCTGCTTCTCTGTGCAAAACCTGCTCCCACCTTCTCCAAGGGATCTGTCAGCAACAATACTTATTTCCCAAGAGAATTTGGCATTGGTGCAGGTAGACCTCTACTGACATTTAATCCAGTGCATGAGTCAAAAATGGTGGTGAGTTAAAACAAAAGGCACCTCCAGCCTTTGCCTTTTCCCTGCCATCAGAGCCTTCGTGCTTTGGGAGCTGCTCCTAACTCCTCTGGGCAAGGGACACACGGCTCCCTGATGCCAGGGTGACACCGTGTGCCAGGCAGCAGGCGGGATGCAGAGCACTGGCTGTCACAGGCTGTGAGACACAATAAAAACTGACCCCACCCAGCCTGCTCAGGATTGCCATAATGTGTATGTTGCAAGTTCAGCAGATAATTGGTGTTAGCCCTTCATGTGGGTTAGGATGATGCGCACATCATGACATTTTAATATTATGGGTTCCTATCCTAGAGCTAAATAAGTAATTGCTGGCCTGGTTGGCCTGTGCTCTGTTAAGAGATAAACGAAGTCAGCTTCTCCTTTCTGCAGCTTGCAGTCATCTTTTTATTACTCATCCAGACCACAGCGTGTCTCCTTGCTTTCCACCCTGTCCTCAGTGTAGGCATCTTGTGCTGGGGTCTGTTGTGCCACAGAGCCCCACATCACCCTCTCTTCCAAGTCTAAAGGCTTGGATATTAAGCTCACCCAGCATATACACTGCATGTAGGTTTAATTTAATGTAATGGGACGTGAGGTGGAGTGGTTTGACAGGCATTGCACATGCAGTTCTGCTGTCCTCTGTGTTAGGGCAGCGGCTGCTGGGATCAAGGCAGAGCAGAGAATGGAAGCAAGAGCTATTTCTCTGTGCCGTGTGCATGAATCAGCACTCCTGGGATGAGCTTCCCACTCCCCTCAGCCCAGTGCAAGTTCCTCATGCTCCTGCCATCCAGCAGCTGCAGGTGAGCTGGGGGAGAACACCCTCCCCTGGGATCCACAGGGCAAGCCAGAGCCGTGCACCTCCAGAGGCTCTGAGCTGCCCCCGAGCAGCACTGACACCAGTCAGCCACAGTCTCGAGCACTGAAATCACGCTGTCTCCAAAGCTGGAAGGGCAAATTCAAGCCTTCTTATACATGGCCCCTACACTGGCCCCTGAGCCATGCCCAAGCATTATTTGGGAGACTACGAGCTGGTCCTGACCAAAACCACGCCAGCTCAGTGGGGCAGACCATCAGGGTCCAGTGTCAGGCAGCTGCTCTGGTATAGTTTACCAGTACAGATACGGCCCCGAGACGCAGTAGAGACAGACACCCTGAGTGGTCCAGTCACAGCCAGGGGAGCCTGGAGAATGACTGAGCCACCTAGAACACCTACATGGCAGCAGTGTGGTCCCTTACAGTGCTGATCCTCTGGGCTGTGGTTTCATAGCGTGTCTTTTCTGCAGGATGCAAGCCAGTGTCTCCTTCCCTACCTCTGCTCCTCCCAAATCCCTCTTCACTAACACCCCTGTGAACTAGACGGGGGGACTGGTCCGAGCTGAACTGCAAACTCCTGCCTTGGGAGGGAGGGAGGAAGGGAGGGAGGCGGTGTGAGCAGCAGGAGCATCACGGGTGCTGTTTGCAGCAGGGCGGGCAGGGCTGCGCTGGTCCAGCGGCAGGGCAGCACCCTCCAGCGACGCCAGCACACGGGCTGGGGCTGAGCCAGTCCGCACTGCCCAAATCAGCCTCTCACCAACCCCCACACAGCGACTGCTTGCCAAAACAAAGGAGCTTACCTAAGGTGTCAGCAGGTACCAAACGGGACGTATGGCCCCAGCTGCACCCCAGGCAAAGCGCTCCCAGCCCGGCTCGGGTCTGCAGCAACATCCTCCGGCCAGCGAAGGAATTAGGAGCAGGCGGTGAACGGGAAGTGGCAGGAATGCGGGGAGTTCCCACGCTTCTCCTCTGCTGCCAACTAAAACACCAACTCCCAGCTATTCTGCGCATGCCTTGAGCTTAGTTTTTAGATCAAGAATAGTCTCAGGGCAAAAGCAACCCATCCTCTGCCAAGAGAAGGAGGGGAGTTGTGGAAAATACCTATTCAGCAGTTTCCCAAGTCCAGCTGCAACACAGCTGTTCTGGGAGGGCGATGCTGGCTGAGAGGACAGCACAGCTCGCTGCTTCTGGGCTCCGGTGAAGTTTCAGGTGCTTTTAACAAGACAAGGACCATAATGTGAGAGAGAAAGACCTTTAGCTCATCAACTGCAGATCCACACCTGGACATTAACTGCAGATCCATACCTGGACATTAACTGCAGAATCTGAAATAATTTGACTTTGGGAAGTTCAAGGAGTCCCAGATGTTCAGGTGAAAAACACCTTTTCTGAAGGCCCCCGGCTCCTTATGCAACTGTAGCAGAATGTCTTGACTTGAGGGCATTTTTGACTATTAATACAACCAGGAAGAAAATGCTGAAATAATGCTAACAATGCTGAATTAGAAAGATCAAATTTCTGTTTGAGGGAAGCACATTGTAACAAGAGTAGAAAAATAAACCTGAGTTCCTGAAAGAAACTAACGGGGCATGACACTAAACGTCCCTACAGAAAGAACCCTTATGTGTTTGCAGCTCGGACCAGCCAGCCACGAGATGACGCTGTGCCACACCAAACCGCAGAAAAACATTTATTTGGCTCAAAAAATCAGGCAAAGCTTGGAAGACTTGGGTGTTTTAAAAGTACATGATAGTCCCTCTAGAAGTTGGTGAATACACCCTCTATGTGTATTATTCCCATGCTGCAGCTTGGGTGATTTGCTAACTGAAATCACATCCTACCTCCTGTCAGGAGGAGTGACAGCACCATGGAAAAAGCTGTTAAGAGCAAGACCCGAACATGTCTGTGTGATTCTTCCATTTCAGGAAACCAATGGGGAAATGCCTGAGGCCACAGCCTCTGCCCCAGCTTCCACCAAGGGCTGACACCCTGCCCTGTGCTGCGGCAGCACCTGCAAAACCACAACTACATTTTTCTGTCTTGAGCAAAGAGACAAGGAAAAAGCATGTACAACCAACCAGAATTGAAGGCAAAGCTGGAAATGGACATTTGATGAAGATAAGAGGTTGGGGTCTGGTCCAAGCCAGGTTCTGGCTCCCCATCAGGATTTGGCTCCCAGCCTGCTGCTGTAATGTGCTTTCACACTTCTCACTCCCAACCACTATTTGAATGTAATAGAGGTGGCTCAAGCCTTTAAATGCAGCTGCATCCCTCTCCACCAGCCCTTGCCACCTGGCCTGCCTGCCCACTGGTGCTGCCAGCTTGCTGCTGGAGGACAAACTGCTGGAGCTCAGGTGCGAAGCACTGCACTGATGCACTTCATGTCCAGGAGAAACCCAACCGTGACCTCAGAGAGTGAGTCCTGCTTCCAATTCTGCTCACTTTTGGCTGGTATCAAACTTCTTCTCTACTCCCACTGCCCAAAATCTGCTCCTCCATGGGCTATTTCTCATCAGACTTTTTTTCCTGAAATACCTCCTCCTTGCTTTTTCTCCTCATGCCTCACCTTTCCCTCATTAATTCTGTTGAATCAACTCATCCTTTTTTCTCTGAAATTACTTTGCTTATCCTCCATTTTGTACAGCTGAACAGGGCAAAACAAGCAAGTTCCTCAAGACAGAAACCACAGGTGACTGCTTGAGAAGCTGGTGAGACTGAACTTGCCCTCAAAATTTCTAGCGAGGAACTAGTGACTCAATGAGCTGATAGCCCTTCCCAGAAACCTCCTCCACTAGCCTCATGGGAAGGGTGGGACTGCAGCTTGCACAATGACCTAAAATACTAAATTGCACCCAGTAAGCAATGAAAACCTGGCGCTGCAAACAGTTTACTCCCTCCTTTTCTCAGGCTACTGACTTTTTAGGTCTTAAGGAATCAGAATGGTAAGCCAATGACTGCTGTCTGTACCATGGTCATCTCAGGTTCAGGTAAAGAAAGTGCTACCAAGAGAAGTTTCAAGTTTGCCCTGAAAATACCTGAGACTTCTCTTGTATGTCTTTTATATATTTGAAAAACATTGGTAGTTCTTTGATATCTTTCAGACAATGTATCTTGGTGCAACCAGGGGTATGGACTCCTCCAACACAAGAGGCAGCAGCAGCAGCTGGATGAGGAGACACACAAGATGCTCAGCATCACTGTTGCCTCATGGGTGGCACAACTGTGTGCTACACCCACTTGGCCTCATTGGATGACCAATGCTCCACATGCCTGCTCCAGGCTGAGTTTTGAGGACCCTCACAGACATCTCTGTGCTGTACCAGGATTGACCACAACCCAGGGTGGCCGAGGGGATGCTACAGGCTTCTCATCATCAGTTCTGCCAGAGGAGGAGGTCTTCAGGAGGGAGCAGGGACAGTGACCCCCGTCACACATCTCCAAGGGCTACATCCTGAATTCCTCAGCCTTTCTGGTTTGCTCCTTGTTATCAGTTCACTTGTATCTACTTCTCTAGTGGACTGACTCTCTACTGATACTAATGAAGAAAGATGAGGGCAGCTCCATTGCCTTTCTCACATGTAATTACCTAGAATATACATCACTTCAGAATAGAGCTGAAATACTGCTTTATGAACAGGAAAACTCACAGCTTATATCACTATTATTTCTAAAGATCCAGCCATGATATTCACATGTGGAAACATAGGCAAAATGGATACCAGCAGCCTCTATTCCCATAAGTAAAGGTAAATGGGAGAAGTCGGGGGGATTGCTCATAAATAAGAGTCCCTCAGAGGAGAAAGCAGGGCTGGACTGAGCTCCTGTTCATATTGCAGGAGGGTTTGGAACAGAAAGAAGAGCAAGGAAAAAATATGTTGTCTATTTTTTTTCTTCCGTTTCTTCCCATTTCCAAACCTTAGTTCTTTTGAGGCTTTTCTTTAAAACTTGTCTAAAAAAAGGCTTCTCATACTGAACCCTGCCAAGTTTCCTAATGGAAAAATTATTTTGTATTAAAGCTATCCTTACCCCATGGACAAACAGTTCAGTGATGGAAGTGATACACTTCTAAAGAACAAAACTGAGGCATGCAAGGCAGAAAGTTCCTGGGTCCTAAACATTCCTTTCTGTTTTTAAATTTATTAATTTAGTCTGACGACTTTTGTGCATCTGTGGAGACCAGCGTTTATCTTACAAACAACACACAACTTCCAAAGCCAAGCTAAGGTGAAAGAAGCTGGTGATTTTTGGCCTCATCACCAGATGATATAGACACTGCTGTTATTTTTGGATTGGAAAAAAAACCGCAAAAGACAAATCTCGGCTCCCTCAGTGCCAAATGCGTTATTTGTTAAACAGAAACAGACTGAAATGCGCCTTTAGGAAGAGCCAGACTGCAGCTGCACCGGGCTGGCAAACATTAAAGGGCAGCTTTATGTTCACATTTTTAAACTTCTGTTTACAAGCCTGACCCAGGGAAACACAGGCGCCGAGCTACAAAGTCGACCTATTTCCACAAGGCAGGAAAAGAAACTTCCATTAGCACCGTGAGCCTGGAGAACGGGATGGCTCGTCTCGGGACGGCGTTTCCCCTGAACAAGAGGCAGAAAACGCGAAGGGAACGCAAAGAGAGAACGCAAAGAGAGCATCGAGCGGGGCTCGCAGCGGAGATCCAAAGAATGCCGTGCTGTCCCTGTTCGGAGGATGGCGGGGGCGGCCCGGGGCCGGGCTGGGCTGGGGGTCCCGTCGGGGGCCGGGACGGGCACTTACCGCCTGCTGGAGCGGGGCCCCGCCGCCGCATCCCGGCCGGTCCCCGCCGCTCCCGGCGGCCCGGGGATCGGGAATGCCGCTCCCGGCGGCCCGGGGATCGGGAATGCCGCCCGGGGCAGGGCGGGCGGGGGCGGGCGGTGCTGCCGCTCCCCCGGTCCCGGCCGGGCCGGGCTGCGGCACATCCCTTTGCTCCGGCACATCCCTTTGCTCCGGCGCATCCCTTTGCTCCGGCACTTCCCTGCGCTCCGGCGCTCTGCCCCGCCGGCGGCTGCTGCCGCTGCCCATGGCCGAGCCCCCGGGAGCGCTCCCCCCGCTCCCGGAGCCCCGCGCTGGGAGAATCCCACCCCGCAGCGCCCGCGGCCGGGGGAGGGAGCCGGCGGCGCAGGGGAGGGATGTGCCGCAGTTTCGGATCGCGCCTTTTGGGCAGGGTGCCGCGCTCCCCTCTTCCTTCCAAAACTTTCCAGCCCAGCCCGTTAGCTCGGGCCTCCCGAGCTCCAGATCCTTACATACACCTCCCGGAGCTGGGGAGAGGACACTGTCGTCTTCGGGGATCATGCAGCAGGAACAGCAGACCTGGGATGGGCTCAGGAACACCTTCTTGCAGAGAGGTCCTGCAGACCTTTGGAGAATAACGCAGCCCGGGGGATGCCATTTGGGTCAGGTTTGGGGCACTGAGTGGCTGTTCCGACAGTGTTCCTGGGTCGGTGACTAACCAGTGAAGTCCCCGTGCAAGAGATGGGCCAGCCAGGCACCCCCTTAAGCCCATTCCCACAGACGGAGTCAACCTACTTCCCGACAGACTGTCAAGCCTGGGGAGCTGATCCCCCAACCATCCCCGGCTGCTTCTTTCCCTCTTTGCTTTCAAGAGTAAAATATTTGTGAGATTGCTGGGCACTCTGGAAGGTATCACTCAAATTAAACAGCACCTATTAAAGGCAGGACTGTCATTCCCACCAGGAGGGTAGAGCAGGGCCATACAGTGGCTGCTTGGATTCCAGCCCCTGTTTGCAGCACGCTGGCGAGTGGGAGAGCAGGTCCCACAGAGCTGCTGCTCCTCTCCTTCCAAACCAGAGGTGGATAAACACAGGAGAGGCAGAGGTGTGACTCTTGATGCTACACTCGGCACTGACTGCAATGATTGCATCTACCAGCCTTTCATTCTTGGTTCTTCCTAAATCACCAAGGTAAAGCCCAAGAGTTCATAACGAAGGGGTTGGAGGAGGGAAGGCAATAAGTGGTCAGATCACTGCCAGGATGGTCTCTTAAGGACAGGAGCTTGTAAGAAAGACAGGGACGGACATTTTAGCATGGCCTGAAGCAATAGAACAAGGAGTAATGGTTTTAAAATAAAAGAAGGAAGATTTAGACTAGATGCAAGGAAGAGATTTTTTACAATGAGGATGGTGAAACACTGGCACAAGGTGCCCAAAGAGGTGACAGATGCCCCATCCCTGGAAACATTCAAGGTCAAGTTAAATGGGGCTCTGAGAGACCAGGTCTGGTGGAAGGTATCCCTGCTTATGGCAGGGGGATTGGACTAGATGACCTTTAAAAGTTCCTTCCCAACCAAACCATTCTATGACTTTGTGAAGGATTTTCTGTAGGAAGAGTAGATCATCTGGGAGTCTGGAGGTCACACACAAGGCCTGGGTCCAAAGCCAGGATAGTCACAAAGTTCTTTTGATCTGAGGCAGGTCCTGGAGAAAGAAGTGATGAGGCCTGGTTGTTGAGGAGGAGATGGTGGAGCTGAATGTGGGATTAAATAGCCCCAAACAAAATGTCCCAAGGGGACAGGCTCTGCAGACATCAGAGACAAAAATTGTTCACAAGAAGTGATGAAATTTCTCCTCCTCCTCCATCCCTGCAGGCTGTCTCTGAAGGACTGGAGCCTCCTGGAAAGTTTCCTGGCTGCCCCTGTGGAAACAGTTCATTCCAGGACAGTCCCTCAGATTCAATTGGAAGTGAATTCACTTGGCTCCATAAACCAGCTGAGAAAACGAGCAAAACATCTTGTGTTTTGAAGCAGATCACTGCTGGAGCCAGGAAATTGTTTGAGCAATGGTGACCTCGAATGCTGCTGTGTGCAGCAGTGCAGCAGTGACACTGAAGGACTCTGAGGCCATTCAGTGATATTTTCCTGCTCTTAAAGGGCTGCTGAGAATTAGAGACAATTTTCCAAAAGCTGAAGGCCTGATAACTACATGACTCCTCAGGAAAATCAATGAAAATCAGCTATCAAATTCCTCTTTATGATGGACTGGTGGCTTTTAACCAGCAGAGCCAATGGATAATATCTTGGCTGATCTTCAAGAACAAGGGTTGGAAGTGTGTAGTGCAAGTGCCAAGTACGGCATGTGGATCAATTTTGGATGGCACCCAGCCAAGCTAGCAATGAGCCAGGAGCCTTTGCATCCAAAGCACAGCATTGAGAGAGCCAGCAGTGTTGGCTCTTGGCTCCTCCCGAATCCTGTGAGAGCCCGGGAGCTCTTCTGGATGATGATGCTGGAGTTACATGGTGGGTGGCCTCTCCTGACTCCAGCTGTGCTGGCATCCTCAGCCTCTGCTCTGGGAAAGAAAAGGATGCATGCTGTGTGTGAAAGGATGCCTACCTCTGTTAGAAAGCACTCTTCAAACCTGGCAGTCATGACTTCTAATAAAAGATTTAATTACAGAGATGTAAATGCATGCATGCATATGCACATACATTTATACTTGTACATATTAACACCCAAGTCATGTCCAAACCATCACATTTATTTGAGGAATGTGGGATTATTTTAAGATTACCATTATTCATTGAAGCCACTAGCACTGGCTACCATCACTCTCTTCTCTCCTGACAATCTTTCACCTGTGAAGGGATAGGGCACTTGAAAAACTGCAGCCAGCTCCAGGGAAGTTGTTTGTTCCCTGCTTTGTCCCCAACCCATGGTTACTGTGGGATGGTCTCACAGACCCTATCCTACCCCTCATCTCAGCTTCAAAGTGAGATCCCATAGTCCAGGCTTCTACTCTAGTGAAGCCAGAGAATTGTTGTTCCCCTCTGATGCAGAGCCTGAGCTTTTTGCTTCCTCAGGTCTTGCTCTCTGGCTCCAGCCCCTGAAGCAACCCTCTGGCCATGGGACAGATCTCCATGGCTGTAGCCAGTGCAAGGAGCAGCCCAGTACAGCTCTTGGACTCTGCAGCATAAGTGCAAGGAGGGAGTAGGGAGGATGGAGGACGGATACCAACACATCCTGTGCCCCACAGACACGTTCCCCTGACAGAGGCAATGCTCCAAGAGGGTCCCACCACCAGCATTTCAGAGGGATGTTGTGATAGGCTGTATTGCTATTCACCCTGGTGAATCATGATGGGCAGCTGCAGCACCATCAATATTTATTATGAGAGCACCAGAGAGCCAAACACATGAAGAGTTTCCCTGCTGGGTGAAATAACAGGCTCCGTCCCATACAGTAACCAAAACAGAACGCAGGGAGCTGTTTTTTCATGTTTTTGTTCCCCTATTTGCAGTTAGTTCACTGAAGGAGTTGGTCTTGTAACAGTATCACAGCATGTGTTTAGGTTTTGTTTTCTTTCCTAATACTTGGTGTATTTTCATTAAGACTTCAACAGAGATAGATATGATTCCTTGGCATAATAGTTCTGGAAACCTACAGGGGTTTTTTGTGATCACCTGTATTAACCACAAAAAGGATTAAAATTCAAATTTAAAATACATAATATCAGAATGCATCTCTCCCTCTTGCTTGCTGACTTAAAGGGTGATTTCCCATGTGCATCCCAGGCATCCCTAGATCCCCTCACAGGGTATCTGCTTCTCTGGGATGTGGCATAGGGAGATGCTGCATTTTCTTGGTTGTCCTCCACAGTGTCACAGATGCTGGCCAGCCACTGCCACGACCTGGACACTCCTGCCCTGTGAGGACACACTGGCATGTTTGGAGAGAGCCTGGAGATCTTGGTACTCATTTTAACTCTGGATTTGTTAGAAGCAGACCAGTGAATGTCCATCAGAAGTTTGTTTAGATTACAAACTAGCTTAGACAGCTTTTGCCACACTCTAAAAAAAAAAAAAAAATAAGATTTAGTCTCCATGGAGCAAGTAGGAAAAACTTCATCTTCCCCACTGTGAACTGCTGGGCTGGTGTTTCCCTTCAGTGAACAGGTTTATATATTAATCTGCCTTTCTAACATTGACTTGTATGTAGCAAAGGCATTGTGAACATTGCAGAGCCAGCCTCCACCACTTGGTTTTTCAAACCTTTTCCCAGATATCATCTTTGCCTGGGTTTTTCTACAGTTCTGACCCAAACCCTCCTGCAAAATTTATTTCTAATGCTTATGGTTCTTCAGGTGTCTGCTTTGATGCAGAGACCTTGTGTCTTGTGAGTCTGAGCCCCATCCTGACCTGATGTGCTGTGAAATACAGTGTATGGAAAAAGCTGGGCTGGAGAAGAGAGCACAGAGCCAGCGTTGTCTGCTTGGGGAGCCAAAGAGAGCAGGAGGAGGAAATTGGCTTTGCTGCCAAATGGTGTCCAGAGAAAAATAACTGCAAGAGAGAGGCCAGTGAGACACAGAGGGGAAAGGTGCAAGAGTTGGAAAGTGATGGTCAAGAGTTAGTGTTCCTAAGCCTGCTTCATCTCTGTTGGTGCTCAAGGTGCTGCCTTGTGCTGAATGTACCTTTCTCTGGCTGAGATGAGTTGGAAAGGTGAGTGCTTCATAGCAAGGGACACCAGTTGCCTTGCTACAGAGCCATCCTACAGCTGGATGGGACCAGGACGAAGTGGGGAAACCACAGCTAGAGGAGGGATGGAGATTGCCCCTGTGTAATTAATGGAGCTGGGGTTTGACCCAGGGCTGGAGTTTGACTCAGCTAATTTGCAAAAAAACTGTTGAGAACAGATGTTTAAATACAAAAGCATATTTTTTTTGAGTGTCCTTTCAACACATCTTGGATTTTACTGCAACCTAAGCATTGCCAGTAAACACTTTTTTCTCTCTGCTTCCCACATTTTAAGGGATGGGTTCTGCTTTGTTCAAAAGCACAAGAATAAAGACCTGGCCCAGCAAAGAGTTGCATTTCGTGTCTTTCACCATGCTGTCTTTCTGCAGTCTTTCCTTTGGGAGCACGGAGGACTCACATCATGGAAGTGCTGCCAATGGCAACTGCAGCTGGCTCCAGCCTGAGCATCTCCACACCCAGGAGAGGCAGCTGTCACACAGCTGGAGTATGATGGTATGTCCTGCATGAGCAACTTCTGAGGCACAATTCCATGCAGCTGAGGTGGTGTTCACCTGGTAGTGCTATGTTCTCATCAATAACTTAAAAATCAAACTGCACATTCCAGTCAGTGTGGATGGATGGATGTAGTACCAAAGTGGGGGTGACTCAAGCTGTCTGCATGGTGTACTTGCCTCATCAGTAGCATAAATGCCTCCCTTGGCCCCACTCAGCCCCTCTGAGTTTGTTTCAGCTTCCTTGTTTCAGTCCTGGCTTCCCTTGGTTTTTCCCAGTGTGACTCCCAACCCCATTGTGTCTCCAAACAAGGATGCCACTGTGGACCCTGCACTCCAGCCTCATCCCCAGTGGGCTGCCCTTCTGCAGAGCCCTGCTGGGCTTCCTGCTACAGCTCCCCAGCCATGTCCATCTCCTCTCTTTGTCATGGTACTCATGGTTGGACTTTGTGGGTGGCCTTTAGAGATGGTTGCTTCTAACTCTGTTGGGTAAACACGAGGGCGTAGGGAAGCAGAAGAGATCTGCAGAGATCCTGTGGGTGTGTTAAGTTAATCGGCAAGAGATGAACCTCCCCTTCCAGCAGAAATTTTGTTCTTGTTCCAGTTCTGTGAAAATTATTTCTCATCTTCAGTGGGGCAGGGTTGAAGTCTCTGAAGACTGGCTGACCTCCGACAGGCCAACATCCCCAGTGTTCAGCAGGCTGTGGAATTTCAGCTAAGGCACTATGTCCCAGACTTCAGCAGAGTTATAGGTGCTGCAGGGCTGCTGGGCTTGGACCTCAGCCGACCTGCACAAGCCTGAGGTGACATCAGGCAGGTGTAGGGAAGCAGGCAGGTGACACCAGGCCTGGCTTCGTATGGCAGAAACTGATTTGCTGCCTGGACAGCACCCAATTGTCCTGTGGCTCTTGCTCTGTCCCAGCCTGGAAGAAGGCAAGGGGCTACAGGGGCACTTCCCCAGCTGCCTGCCCAGTGCAGAGACGCTGCAGCCTGGTGATGCTTTGTCCAGGGAGCCAAAGGCAGCAGTGATATCTGGCATTGCTATGGGTCACGTTTGCCAAGCTGAGCTATTGTAGATGTCTTTGACCAGGGACATCTCTTCCCTGACAACTCCACCTCTGCTTTCTCTTCCAGCCTGGGAGCCTGGATCCCTGCAAGAGAGGTGATGGGGCATCAAGGGCAAATGTAAACTACTGTGACTTGAGACACTGTTAGGTGGCCTCCAGCCCTGCACCCTTTATTACCACCAAAAAGGGACTCCTCTTATTAAATAAATACTCAGCTCTTCAGCTCTGCAGAGTTGTGCAGGGAAGCCTGATAAAGACCAACAAATATAGATGCACTCAAACTGGTTTAACTTGCACAGAGGAAGAAAATAGCTAAGGTTAATGCCTTACTAGCAAGTGATAAAACTGATCTGGTATTCAGACACACATCTGAGTTATGGGAGCTGGCAGGGTTGCCCCCTGACAGCAGGGGTGTGCTGGCTGTTCCTCTGCCCTTAGCCCACTTCAGGCCTGAGCTGTGCCCATGCCTCACAGATGACCTGAGTTAAATGCATGCACTTGGGTAATGTTGGGTGTTATGGCCCAGGCCATGGAATAACTCACTGAGGGGCTGGAATGGGATCCTGCCTGATGCCTTCATGATTTGCAGGACCTATGCTGGTGCTAGCAAACCTGTGTCTCTAACCAGCTCCAGAGATGAAATGGGTTTGTAACAAAGATCTCTGAAGCTGGGCTGTGATAGAGCATATCCATCTCCTGGATGGAGTGGAGGGGGGACCAGAGCTGGGTGGCCTGAGGGAGAGGCAGGGCAGGACTTCCCAGGGTTTCATCTGCAATAGGCGGCGTGAACAGGCTCAGATTGCTTGTGAAGAGCCCTTCCTTTCATCTCCTCTGGATTTAATGTGGAAAATCATGGGTTTTTACCTCCAAAGGAAGTCTTTGTATTCTTCTAGTTGAAAGAACTTGTACAATTTTTGGTATTTCACATCTGAAGGGAGTAGTGGCAAGGAAGTTTTTAAAACCAATTCTTTTATAAAAAAGTTGACCTCCACAGCAGGTAGCTAATGTACAATGTACCTTCCAGCAGGTAGTTAAAAATGCCAAGCTGTGCTTTTCCAGAAGGCAGGCCTGAGGTACTGGAGCCCAGGGATTGGCATTGCCTTCACCTTCATGCTGCTGGAAAGTTACAAAAGGGGAAAGAGGAGAGAAGATTGCTCCTTGAAATCCCAGAACTGTGGGTCACAGATCCAAGGGTTTGGCTCTTGTAAACTCAATGACTGCAAATCTGGAAACATAGAGTAACTCGACTGGGACCAGAGGTGATTGGCAAATCAGTACTGCTGGCAAGGACGTTTTTTGCTTTTCCAGCTCACAGAAGAGCAGAAACTCCAGCAAAGTGTGGCTCAGCTGAATCTCCACATGGGAAAACAGAACCATTTGAGATGTCCTAGAGATGTCCCACCTGGAAGGGTCTCTGGTCCAGTGCTCTGCTCAGTGTAGGGCCAGCCAGATCAAACTGCTCAGGGTCTTGTCCAGTTCTGAGTATCTCTGAAGATGGAGACTCCACATCCACTCTCACTCCAGTGTGTGACCATGTTCTCTTGTTTTAGTGTGTGGCTGTTGCCTCTTGTCCTGTTGCTGAGCTCCTCTGAGAAGAGTCCTGGATACCGTGGCTGAGTTGAGTACTGACACCAGCCTATGGCTGGAATCACAGCATCATAGAATATCATGAGTTGAAAGGGACCAACAAGGATCATCGTGTCCAACTCCTGGATTGCTTGGGCAATCAAATTCCACCGTAGGATGGAGGGTGTATTTTTGCTAATGTGCATCCAGCCTGGAAAATGGTTCCAGGCTTTGTGGAAGGGGTCCAGGCTTTGGGGGAGAGGTCACCCTGCCAGAGCCCTGCTGCTTAATCTCAGGACAGAGGGATGAGCCTGAACATCATCCTTGTCTATCCACCCCACCAGCATCTGGGGAGCCCACGCAAAACTCATGTCCCTGTTTTTAAGCTGTGGAGGCAACAGTGTGCTCTGGGGTGGGTTTTGGGACTTGGGAAAAATCTGAAAAATGTTTCTTCTGAATTCCAGTCAGCTCACCCTCCTTCCTCCCATCTGCATTCCCTGCAGCTCTGCCCTTTCTTTGGCCTCCACTGGCACTGGGGAGGTCAGCTTGACACCCACAGCTCTCAACCTGAAAACTTGTGTGAAGAGACTGGAGAGAGGTGGCCAGGCTGTGTCAGGTGGCCTCTGGCCATGGACAATCCCGATCTAGCTTTATTTTCCAGCACGGATGGACCCTCTAAATCTTCTCTGGAACTGAAGGAAAGATGGAGATAGATATAGATGTGTGTAAATGATAGACTTTGTGTATTTGTCACCTATGTGTGGCTGAAGGTTGAAAACCCCAGCAGGACTGGGAAGATGGGGGTACCATATGGGGGCAGAGTTGCTCTGTATAAAAAATATTTTCAAACAAAATGATGGGACTTTGACATTATGTACTCATTGCCTTTAATTTCACATGTGTTTTTCTTCTACCATTACTCTGCTTTTCTGTAGGTCTGAACTGTTTATTACTGTGGCCCCAGTCATGACCTTAAATAACCCCTTACATCCTTGCTTATAAATATATGTACAATACCACCTGAACATCATCTCTGCAAAAATTCTTCCTTTTCTTCCTCTAGGGCTCTTGTCCCTGTTTAGCCAACTCCAGGATGGCATGAAATGTCAGCAACACTTCAGCAGTGCTTGCAGTCAAGTCTGTGTTTGCAAAACATGGGGAGAAGTTCAAGTGCCTCAGGCATTTCTAGGGATTAGTACTCAAATGACATATGACAGTGATCAAATGGAAACATGGTTTTGTCCAGGAGATATCAAAAGATGTTTCTACTGAGGGCCTTTAGTGACCTTCATTAACAGACCATATGGAAGCTCGTTGTCACATCTGCTCGGGTGCCTTGAGCCCAAGAGAGACCAGTGCCTCATCCTGGGGCTAATGAGCTATTGCAGTGAGGTTGCAGCTCAGGTCTCACAATAACCAGGACAGCTTTAGCACCTCTGTTGATCAGTCCTGAAAAATATATTGGGATTTTCAGCCCAGAGGACACCGATTCATTTATCTTTCCTCCACTCCTGTGCTCAGATAGCAACTTGAACCAGGCTTGCTTTCAATGAAGGCAAAAGATATTTTTTCAGTTTTTAAATTTTTTTTTAGCAGTGGGATAAATAGTGCTCCCTGCATTAGAGACAGTTAGTTAAAGCAAGTTGATTTAATGTCACTGAGTGATGAGCAAGTCAAACTTTTGCCTACTACCTGCTTCTTCTGAGACATGTCAGGGCATCTGCAGGAGCCAAGTGTACTTACATAGGAATTGCTTAATAGCAAGGAATTTTTTGTGCTGAGCTTTTTGAAATGCCCCTTACACAAACAGTGTATTAAAGTCCTGCAGACATTGCTGTAGTATGTGACACTAATTATGACAAAATGAAACTGTAAACACGTGGCTCCCCTTTGAAAGCATTGGGTAACCATCAGTTAATGAAGCTTCCCTGCCCCTGTTGGGGTGGATGTGGTTACCTCTGCTCTGTAAATGGCAAAGCAGAGAATGCAGAGATGCTTTGTTGGCTGGTACAAATGCTTCCCTCATCCCCAGGAGAACTTAATGCTAAATCTCCCGCTAGTGTGGGTAGGGTTTGGTTTTGAAGTAAGCATAGAATTCCTTAATTAAAAGTTTTTTGGTTTTGGGTTTTTTTTCCCCCTTTAAAATTGCAGTTACAAAGATTATGGAAGAGCCTGCCTTCACTTTCTTTTGCTGGCAATGTGCTGCCCACCTTACTGATGAGACAGCACATTCTGCCTTACGGGAGGCCCAGAGTGGTGATTGTTGGTGAATGTCCACACGTCTCTGTCTGATGGCTCACTGAGATGTAGTTACAGGCAGAGGAATTGCATCTCCTCTAAATGCACATGGTTAATGGATTTAACTGCAAAGCTTTCAAAGCCTCTGTATAACAGAGCAGTGCCAGTGTGCATTTTGTGCTATCAGGATATGGCTCCCCATATAGCAAGGTAAGGATTTATGAACTGCTGGTGCTCACAAACCAAGTGGTCCCAGCCTGCTGGAAGAGTGAAGATGTGAGAAAAGTGGGAAGCCAGGCATGGCTGCACTATTTCTGGCAACACAGTGCTCTGAGTGAGATGGAAAGGTGAGGATTTAATTACAAAGTGCTAACACCAGAGCAGCAGGCTGCAATTTTTTTCCCAGTCTGAGTGGTTTGTGTGCTGTGGGATAGGGTGCAGGGCTGAAAATGAGCATAGCCATTAGCATGCTAACTGCTGCCGTTTCATCTTCAGGATCTCGCTTGACACCTCGGTGTAATGAGGATGGAAATAATAAATTGTGTGCTATACAGCCTTGTACGTGGACTCCCTTTGTGCTGACGGTGGCACATTTCCCATAAGGCAGTCTAATGCCATGCTGCCTTTAGCTGAGTTAGTGCTTGGAAAGAGCCTTTGCTCAACAGCTGGCAACAATTCAGAAGCTGTTGGTTTAGATGGAGCAGATAGAACTTCGTGCTGCCTTTGGAGGTGACAGGTCCCCAGAGTATGCTTATCTTAGAGGTGTGAGCCTCAGCTTGTTGTGGCAATAGGTTTTGTTGTTTTTTTGAAGATCTACTGCAAAAGCATGGAGACTCCTGGGGTCTATGGGAAACATACAGCGGGAACCACAGAACTAGGTCTCTGCCTTGGGGTGAGAAGATCAAGTTTTATTCTTCATTCCACTGTTAACCCGCTCTGTGACTGAATTTATCTTTCTTTCTTTCAGGTATATGCCCCTGGTACCTGAACGCAGTACCCAACAGAGTGGGTCCTGCTGTGCCTGCTGAAGACACAGCTTGAGCTGTGCAGCTCCTGGTCACTCAGTGATCTGAGAAATGTCCATTCCCCAACACTGGTGCCTGGGGGATGCACACAATGCTAGACCATGCTGTCCAAAGTACAGACAGACTGTGTCAAGCCCCAGGCCCTCCAGGGCACTTGTGTCCATCCCTACATGTCTGAGTGGTGATGCCTCCTCCACCTATCTGAGAGGAACTTTCTCATCTCTGGGTTACACTCTGTGGTGTGACTGGCACTGAGTGCCCTACCCCAGCAAGGCACCCGGACACAGACAGAGACACTTACAGCCTCAGCCACTGTCTCTGCCTTCTTTTTGCAGTGCTTCTAGCTCTCAATTGCAAGAGCAAACCAATCTGAGGCCATAATCTGAATGATCTACCACCTACTGAGATGGAGAAATCCTGGACTGAAACTCACAGGTCCATGCTGGGGAACACCACCACATTCCTGCAGTGCTTTGGATGCCTCTGCAGCAGGATAGCTTACAAACTCTGTAATCCATTAACACCGACTGCTTTAATATTGTACCAAAGTTACCTTGGTTTTGTTAGCTAAAAGAATCATGCAGTGACTTCTAGACTGTGCTGCTTTTACAGATGATCCTTAAAATGTTGTTGAAGACATGAAGGGAACAAAACACTTTTTAAAGTTGGATTCAATAACTTTTTATAAAGGAGAACTAAATTTATATCACCTGCTGCGACATCAGAAATTCTCAGCTCTTTGATTTGTTATTTAGCTTTCTTTAGCTTTTTTTGGTAATAATCAGATTTCCGTATGAATTTCAGATGTGGCTATTGCACAGACTTTATTTTAAATACTGTTAATCGTATTGAAACAACATCATAGGAACCTGCATTGTGCTGCAAACACAAGCTGGCATTGACAGGCATCTTGCTGAAGATTTCTATTGCTTTTAATCTAGTTTAATTTAAAAAATGGGAAAACAAAAGGAAAAGTCTGGTCTTTTAAAACAGTTGTATGATGGCTTATTCCTATTACTTTTGACTATTGAATGCAGGCATTTGTAAGAAAGTTGTTGCTCTCTTGCAGTCTCAATGTACTTAATTTTCATCTTATAAATAAAGGCTTTTAACCCTTAAATACCTCAGTTTGCTCATAAATGCACATAGGCTTGGATTTTCTGAGCTAAGGGGGTTCCAAAGAAGGACTCTTCACAACATGGAGGTTAACTGTAGCAGAGGTCAATTTAGGGAAGAAGGAGGATATGACTTCTCTTTCATTTTGCCCCCCAATGTTTGTTTTTGTACTCTTTCCAGAAGAGCTTCCCACAAAGAGGTTATTTGAGTTTGAAATGAAGCTTCTGTTAGCTCACCAGACAAAGTTTTCCCCAAGCTCTTGTTTAACATGGATTAAACCCAAAAGCAGATTTTGAAGGCATTTTAAGTAGAATAATAACCATCTTGAAAGGATTGTGAGTGAAAAACCATTCCCCCTCTCCCTGGTGAATAAATCAGCCATTTAATGCTCAATAGAAACCAGGGAACTTTTCTGTATTAGAAACTTGGTTTTTTCTAGCTCACTGCCTAGAGGCTAATATGGCTCTAGGTACAAAAACCCCAACAAAAACCTGAGCTTCACCATGTTTTTTCTCTTGCTAAACTCAATCTGTCAGGAGTATTTTTTTTCTTACAATGCTAAATGTAAATCAACCCTAACAGGTTGTATAATGTTACAAGAAATTGAGCTGGCTTGAGCTAACAGGGAGAAGAAGCTATCTGAAAATATGCTCATAAAATGTCATTTCTGGAAGCCTGTGGAAAGGAGATAACACAGAGCAGGGAAATGTTTGTCCAATTTGGTGACAGAAGTCACTGTTTTCTGTCACCTCAGTAGATGGTGATTTTTATGAGTACCTCTCAGACTCTGAGCATCTAAAGTGTGTCACCTTTTGGAGTCAGGAGTAGACCCCAGGGGTGCAGCCATCAGTGCTTTCATCTCTGACACTACACAGTTTGAAACACAGATGTGCATGAAAATGGGCTACTGCTTCAGTCAATATCAGGCACTGAGGGAGGATGAAAACCTGACAGTAACAGTGGTGCATGTCTTGGAAATCCTGTGTTTACCACCAGGACATGTCACTGATGGTACCCAGGGTGGCTATTTCCCAGTGCTGCACCAGACACAGCCTGGATCAGATCCAGGAGCTCAAAAAAGAGGATGGAGAGGGTTGTCCAGCACAGCAGTACTTCCTTTTCCATGACTGTCCTCCCTGCCAGGTCCTGGTCCCCTGGGACTTAACACCACTGCTCAGTGCCTTTGTTGGGTGGTTTGGCTGCACCGCCCAGTTTTGAACGCTGTTCCCTTCTGTTCTGCTTGGAATCCCTGAGGATGCTGTGGCTGCAGCCTGGGAGTGGCAGCAGATGGAGGATCAGGCTTTCAGGTTGCAAGGTTGCTACTCAGCCCTGCCAACTGGAGAGCTGTGCCAGAGTCTCTGAGGGGCTGGCTGCTGCTTCTGCACCGGGTACAGAATTCCCAGCCCATGGGACATGCCTTTGGCCGGCACTTCAGAAGCAGCTCAGAGGTGTCAGCGCACCTGCTGCTGCCAGCGTGGGTTCTGCTGTGTGCACGCACAGGCGGTGTGGGGTGTGGGGTGTGGGGTGTGGTGCAGGCAGAGCACGGCTGTGCACCTGATGCTGTGGGCATGTGCCTCCTCCTGCCTCAGCAAGGGACAGCGCTGCTCTTAGCCCCTGCCAGAAACAGACCTGGATCAGAGTAGTTAACAGCCAGAGGGGTGCTGCTTTGAAGCATTTTCTGGAGATGCCCACATCTCACCTCACTGCCTCTGGAAGTTAACAGTGCTTTGTTCCTGGCTCTCACCTCCACCTTGAAGCTGTAGCTTGCAGGGGGCGGCACATCGCCCACTGAAGACTGGGCTCACCCCATGAAATTAGCATCAAAAGCCCCAGCTGACTCTGGAGGCTGAGTAAGAGCTGTGGAGGGAGGTGTCAGTGCCCCTTGAGGCCTGGACCATGGTCAAGGCAAGCAGACAAATGCTTTTTTGTTTGAGAGCAGGATGGTGATTACCCTTTACATCATCAGATACTTGTATAAATGCCCAACTGCTAAATATGTCTGGTTTTGCTCTATTTCTGTTTGGCCTCATCAGAGCAGATGATAGCTGTTCACCTCACTCCACAGTCAATGGGAGCAGGGCCAGCTTAGCCCCACAGAGAGAGCCATGGTTATTCTTTCTGTGCTTGCCAGGCAAGCTCAATACATCTTTCTTCCCTATTTAGCAAAACTTTGCATGATTTGTGGCTGCAGTCAGTTAGACTGAGTTGAAAAAATGAGGCAGTTGAAAAAATGAGGATGTTCCTCACAATCCCTAACATCTTCCCATTTTGTTAGTGCTTCCATATGAAACCAGCATGAGCTGGTTTTAAGGTTATTGCTATAGATCATTTACAGGGTACTGAGAGACGTTTTGTAGAAGCAGTGTGATGGGATACATGGGACATGAGCAGAGCCTTCTTCTCCCCTGGTGCCAAGTGAATGGCTTTGAAAATACAAGATATAACCAGGCTCAGAGTGGGTGTTGAGTGCTTGTGCTGGGGTTCAGCATCATGGCAGGCCCCAGCCAGGGTGGGACGGAGGGGATCCTCACCCTCAATAGTCCCATGCCCTGTGTCTGTCCTCCAGGAGCTGTGAAAGGTGTACGACCCCACGCTTTGCTCTAGCCTTGCTGATGCAGGACCTTCGCCCTGGTGGCTCAGCCTCACAAGGGATCTGCCTGAGCTTTGGCTCCCAGGGTATTTTAGCTTTATTACCAGTTTCTTGCTTTTCTTCACCTACTATCTCCTAATAGCAACAAGTGCGATAATGGGGAATTGCTTGGGAACAATGCTACTGATCCCAGCCCTGCTCCCACTTATCACCCTGTCCCACAGCCTCCCCCAGAACCTGCTGGCAGATGCTGTCCTAGGAGCCCTGGCATGCACCCGTCTGCAGTATTGCAGGACATTATTTGTTGAAGGAAAATAAGGGTCAGAACTGCAGGAAAGGAATCAAACCATCGTCAGAAGAGGAAAACTCTAGCAGTGGTGCTCTGTGAAGTCACAGGAGACAGGCTGGTCTTGCAGAAGCTGGGAAAAGGCAGAGCTGTCAGCAGAGACTTCTGTTTGATGTCTTACAGTGGTCTGAGATATTTTCTTCTCCCTCAGTAGTGGAAAATTATGTTGCCTGTGAAGGAGCCAACTGAGAAACTTCAAACCACCATGTTTTACTAAATATTAGTATTCTGATGTTTCAGAGGGGAGGGAAGGGCTGCTAGGAAGCAGCTGTGTAGTGCCTGTTTGCAGGTCATGTGGCTTAAGTCAGTTCAGCTTGGCTAGCAAGGCTCCAGCTTGCACCCCTTTGACCCATAAGCTGGGGAAAGAGAAGGAGATTATATGGAGAATGGAAACCTGAGTGTAGGAGGGTGTGAATTTAACCCAGTCCTTATCTCCATCTCTGGTATTCCTTTGCAAAGTGTTTTGATAACTGCTAGCACAAGATAGGTGGAGTGTGTTCTGCTTAGGGCCAGGGCAGGTACCAGCAGGAGCTTGGGCTATCTTAATGTTATTTCTGGAAAAAAAAGGCACCAGAGTGCCTGAATTTCAGGAAGATCAGAAGGAAGAAGGAAAGGAGCTCTGGTCTCTTGTACTCCTTCTCCCCACCTTGTGTGTGTCTGGTCTGCTAATCCATGCGAAGTCTTGTTCTCCCTTCAAGGAGTGCCCAGGGATTCCCAAGAAGGATTGTTGTTTCACTGGACTGGCTTACAAAGTCCAAACAGCACAGATTCTCCGCACTCTCTCTCCTCTCCCCTGTACAGCCTTGCTGCTCTGAGGTCTGTGCCTGTACTCATTAGCTTTGTAGCAGAGCATCTCTGAGCTCTGCAGAGAAGAGATGATAGACAGGATAGCAGCTGTGGAGCACTCTCATCCCCTTTCTGCACTGTGACCTTAGGAAATCCCCATTCTCAGGTTGTCATGTACCTGTGCTCTCACTGTATGGAGTTGGAGACATTGGGTCTTATTATAAGAGGTGTGTAACTGGGATGTCAGGACTGTGGCAAGGGAAGGAATATGTCATGGGTGGGGTCCAGGTTGCTTTCCAAAGCTGCTTTTGAGCTGGGATCTCTGATAGGCTGGGAACTGAGGCACTGGGCCCCGGATTTGGGGCAGTTGTGGCAGCTGAGGAATGGAAGCAGCTGAGGCAGCCTGGTGCTCATGGCCAAGGTGTGGAGGGAGTGGGATCCCAGGGGAAAGAGTATGCAAATTTTATTGTCCTGAGAAATTCATGTGGCAACACTGGAGAAAAGGGAATAGATGGGAACTTAAAACTAGCATTAAAAAATAACAGAAAAAGATAAAGAAGAGATGGGGACAGCCACAGGGAAGGCAGCTATTGTAGAAAATGGTAGAGGAGGTGCAATTCTGCAATGCAGTGTAGGCGAAGAGTGGTCATATAATGCCTTGCTCTATCCATCTGTCATTGATCTAGGATGCTTACAAAGTGGAAGTTTTCCCAGTTTCTGCTGGGAAGGAAACACCAGTAGTAATTCAGCTGCAGAAACATATCTGTTAATAAAACAAAATAATCTCTCTTCTTCCCCAGGGGCTGGTGTGGGAAAGGAGGAGAGAATGGATCTGTTTAAGGGTTTTAGAAGGAAGGGAGTGTGGAAAATGCTGTATCCTTTAAAGGAATTGTTTGTGTCTCAACTTCACTGATAATGCTAGAGGTCACTGAGCCCCCAAGAGGGAGTTGTGGCAATATGTGGTGGAGCAGGTACAGTGGGTCTCTGTTGGTAAGAGTTGTCTGCTGTTTTAATAGTTTTTTTCTGCTGGAGTTACATGAGACCAGAGTGTTTTGCTGTAACAAAATATCAGTGATTGATTTATTGATGTTTTCTGTGTTAAAAATTTATCTTGATTTTTTCCTCCCCTTTTCTTTAGTTGTGTGTGCCAACAGGCATAGCTGGAGGGGACTAAACTCCTGGCATGCCCTTGAGCTTGCTGTGCAATGAAAGAGCATCTCAATGGATGCCAGACAAAAGGACTAATAAAATAATCTGTTGTAATCCTTTTATACTCAGTGAAACTTGCCAGTTACTGCTGAGCAAAACGTAATGTGCCTGAATAAAACTGTCACGTGAAGTCTTGAAATCCTGACTGGGAACTGAGGAATCTACTGTGCACCCAGGAAAGCTGGTTCAGTGCATCATCATTACCACTGGTGAGAAATATTTTCTTTCTGAAACCCATGTTCTGATGAGTGCTCGAGGTTGTAACATCTTATGCCTTTTTTCCCCCTAGGCTGATTATAGCCAGGTAACCTTTGGTAAGGGTGGTTACCTGGCTCCTCCCCAGCTCTCTCTCAGTAGCAGTGAATAGACAGCTTGCTCCAGTTTCTTCCTCCAAGGCAGGTTTGTAAGCCTCTGTTGCACCCTGGAGCTGTCTTCTGAACTGCTCCCACACTGTCAACACCCTTTTCATCCTTTGTCGATGGGACTGGGCACGGTGAGTGTGTTTGGTTTGAGATAATGACAATGTATTTAGATATCCAGACATCTCATATTGAATGACTTGACTCAGTTGCCTAAATATGGATATTGGTGTCATTTGAGAGGCTCTGGAGGGGCCCTAGATGTGTGGCTGGCAGGAGTGGTCCAGGAGGTATGAAAGGCCTTTAGGGATCAGCAAGGTCAGGCAAGATGCTTTAGAATGTCTCAGGTACCCTCAGTGGCTACACATTCCACCCATGGATAGACACCTGCCTTTGGGTGGCTGAATCTTGAGCTGCTATGAATCATCACCCAGCAGACCCTTTCTGCAGGGCCAGTCCAGCACTTCATAAATGTGATCTTCAGGTTTCTTCCCTAGTGCATGATCCTGCATTTTTAGGCTCATTAATACCAAGGACAGAGTGAGACAGGCCATTTTTACACTCATTGTTTACCACCCACCACATTTACCATGTGAGAACTTTGCAGACACCTCAGGACACTGAGCTGGTAATGATAAGCCCCTAGAGTGATTTTCTAATATCTATTAGTTAACCAGTTTTAATCCTCTCAATGCCACAAAGCAGTGAATTAAATGTGCCCTTGTAGAGCAAAGGACCTTTTTTATCAGTCTGATTGTACTGCCGAAAGCATGGATGCTAATCTCTTTTGTCACCTACATTCCCATACAGGCCTCTATGCCATTTAATATCAGACTTGCATCAATTTATCCACCTGTGGTTATCCCTTTGAATAGAAGTTCAACACAAACCCACTTTCCTGTGTTTTCATGGTCCCCTGTGTGCTGCAGACTCTTGCCTCTCTCTGTGTTTCTCATTTCCATTATACCTCTTTTTTCCTCTGGTTACAACTCCTACAGTCAATTACTGCTTCCATATGTAGGTGTATTCCCATCTCCTCTTTTACTTATTTGAATGTATTTGGGATCTTTTCTGCTGCTGCCTGTTTGTGCACAGGGACTGACCTGTGCACAGGCAAAGAGTCCCTTACACTTTGTCCTGTCACCGTGGGGTCACTGCTAGACCCCACAATGAAATTTGCCCTGGCAGAGCAACAGGACAGGGCATGGAAGGAGGCTGCTTTTCCCTGTTCCTTCTTTGGCTTAATTGTAATTGAACCCAGACAAATACTGAACCCTCTCATGTTCTGCAGGGAAGTGTCTGGCAGATGCCACCAGAAAAATGTGCAATAAGTCTCCCTGTTTTCTCTCTCCTGCTGGATGAGTGCCCATGTCATGGGCATCTGGAGCAGAACAGGGCCAAAATGTTGTACTATCTCAAAGGTGGGAGCTAGGATGCTTTCTCAGTCCTTTCACACCAATCTGACTAGGTGATTTCTTGGGGCAGGAATGTCAGGATATATCAGGAAGTCTGGTGGTAGGAGGTCTCCACTTTGTTGAAGATAATCTGCATTTTCCAGGAGGTGAAAAAGTCTCTGCTGGGAAAGAAAAAGTCACTGGGAGCAGATAGAGCAGGGATGGAGGATACATAGGACTTCACTGCAAATGAGTAAGGTCTGGGTGGTAACCCAAAGTGCCCCCTGCTGACCCGGTTAAGAAAAATGATTTGCAGTCCTGCCTTTGTCTCTTCAGTTATTGGTATTCATGGTTTGAGGGTGGTTTTCTTTGGAACCTTTCAGAAGTACAGGGGTGCCCTCGGCTGCTTTGCTAAGATGCCAAGGCTAAGATGCCTAAGAAGGAAAGGGTGGCTCAGACTGTGTGTTCTGCAGCAATGAAGAGACGCCCCCGAAATGCTGTCGTGCAGAGCCCTGCTCGACATAAACAACCAGCCTGCCCAGAAATGAAGGACCTGGGGCTGCATCCTATACCAAGCAGCTCTGAATAAGCGCGGAGGAATGTAACCCTCAGGAAACTTCACTGTTCTGTGGTGACTGACAGGCTGCTAGAGCAGGAATGACAATGTCCATAAGTGGCAAGAGAACAGCCATAGTCTTCATGACCAGAGCACAGGAGCTGAGACCAAAACCTGCTTGAGGCAAGTCAACAGTGCGCCAAAAGGCTGAAGCCATTGCCTTCTTCTGCTGCAGGAGACAAGAAAGTGGTTCTACCAGCAAAGAGTGAAAACCTTCTTGAACACAGGTATGAATATAGGGTTGGAAATCAGTACTCCAGCGCTGCAATCTGCTCATAGATCCTCAGGAAGGTACCAAAATCAGTGGTGCTCTTGAGTATTACTGTCTGTCGATGACCAGCAAGGTCAGCTGATTGGAAAGCTTAATTTTTCTAGTTCTTGAAAATCTTTTAATGCTGGATCATCCACCTGGCACTTGTGGGACTGTGTCTGAGCACTGTGCCCAGTTTCATGAACAGCAAAGAAACAACATGTCCAATTACACCATTATAACCCTCCATGGGTCATACATTACCTGCAGACTTTGTCCTGAGAGTTGTAAATGTTGGGTAAGGACCCTGAATAGTCAAGAAGTGCAGTTTTTAAAAAAAATTAAAGACAGTGGAGATGCTAACCATGGGAGGGCTTTGCTTTGCAACAGCTGCTTGTTGTCTCCAGAGAGGCTGATCATCAGGTAATGGGGTGGCTAATGATGGTGCTCTCAGACCCACAAATTAATGGGCTGCATCAGGCAATGTGCTATCCAGAATCAGCCTAATAGATACTTGTTTTGTTCTGCTCTAGATTTCTCAGTGAAACAGCCTGTTAAAGTACTGTGGCTCCATAGGCAGAGCCCTGCAGCTCTGTTTTCACAGTTATAAATCCTGCAGTAAGTGGAGGGTGACCACCTCTAAACTGGGAGGGAAGATGTTGGGGCAAGTTTTTCATCCAAATTGTTGAAGTTTTGGTCTAAGTCCTTATGATTCAGAATGGTTCTGGGGAGATGCAAAGCATCCTCCTCAGCACAGCTGGGTGAGCATGTGAGGAAATGGGCTACCTCCAAACCTGTTAGAGAAAGTGGAGGTCATTGAGACCACCACTTACCATCTCAGAGCTATTGGCTGATGGCCTCCTCCTGCTCACATATCAAGTCTCAGCTTATATTTACAGTCTTTAGATTTCTTTTTGCAGCATTTGGAACTCAGGCCTAAGCAGGGACCCTTCAGCATGGTGCAAATATCAAGCCTGTGCGACTGAGCAGTGGGTGAGGATTTCAGGATTTGGCATGGATGAATGCAGCTGGATGAGGCCATGAAAACAAATCACCTCCCTCAAATCAGGGAAAAAGCATTAGTAAACACTGAGTCTTCAGCTAGTGATGAGTCAGTTATCCTCATTGACTTTGATCAGACCAGTTGCTGCAGAGGTGGGAGGCAGTCAGCAACCTGGAGTCACTATGTATCTGTCCTGTAGGCAATCTGCATTAAAATGGAAGAAAACCAATCCTGTGAGCAAGGACAACGCTGCCCTGAGTGCTCCCCAAGGCCAGCAGGTGGGTGAGCTGAGAGCCAAGACAGCAGCATGGTGATGGGGCAGGGGCGTGATGGGGCCATGAGGTTTGGGGGCTGTGAGCAGTGCCTGGCAGGAAGGGGCTTTGCCGTGCAGTGGCTGGGACAGAGGCTGCTCCTGAGCTCCATCTGCTGCTGCTGAGACATTTCAGGGCATGGGTGGAGGTGGGTGCTGGGACCCCAGCGTGGGCAGTCTGGAGAGGGACCTGTGTGAACGGCGTGATTACACAACACCCCACACCCGCCTCACCCAACTGCCCCGGGCTGCTCTTACTTCCACCTTTCTGGTGTCTGAATTCCTGTGAACAAAGAAGGTGAGAAACTAAGTCAAGTTTGTGGCTTTTTCTTTTTCTTTTTTTTTTTTTTAAACACACAGTACTCATAAGTAGTGGCCAAAAGGGATAAGGGCAGAGCATCCTTTCACACAACCAGAGAGCACAAGCTAGCTGACATCCCTGGTGAGATGCTGAGCACCTCAAGGCAGGGCAGCAGCCTATGGCCTTGAACCCAGCTCTGGCAAAGAAGCTGCCTTGAAAATGCAGGTCCCAAAATGCAGTTGCATCATGGAGGG
The DNA here is from genome assembly GCA_035221455.1 of Xenops minutus. Classification (NCBI taxonomy): domain Eukaryota; kingdom Metazoa; phylum Chordata; class Aves; order Passeriformes; family Furnariidae; genus Xenops; species Xenops minutus. The sequence goes on from JAWWEE010000105.1 coordinate 101,380,136, forward strand.
GTGTTGTGAGTCACAGAGGGGGATATACATGAAGGAGGAACAATGCAATTGAGTTAAACTACTGTAATAGGAAAACCATTTTGTGGCAGCTGTAGCAGCACAGAGTTGCAACATGCTTCTTCACAGCCCCTCTCTGTGCTCTCCCTAGCATTTTCTCCCCTTGCAGAGCCACTGTCCCTGAGGCAGGGCTTTGATCCCCTGCCATGGGCTTCTGAGAACAGTAGCTGAACTGCAGAGATAACACAGCTGTTGTAATGTGACAGCTCTTGGCCATAGCTCAGGGTTGGTGGGCTGCTGGCTCTGGGGTCCTTTATTGGGGTGGGAGGGTAAATGGGTTTGGCTGGGCTGGGGAGGGCAGGAGGGCTGCTGTAGCTCTCTGCCAACCCTCCTACCAGCTGTAGAGGTGGCAGGAGATAAGATGGTGTTACATGGACACTGGTGAGCCTTTTGAGAGCTGCCTAGTGCTCCTGCCCCAGGCATCTGTTTCCTGGGACAGAGCAGGAGCATGTCTGTGCCTGTTCAGGCTGCCTACTAGGATGGGGTTTTGTGGTGCTTGCTTTCCTGGGACGGAGATGGATATTTAGATTTGTATATTAGGATGTCTATTTAGCACAGGAGATCCCACAGAACATCTCCTGGGTGGGTGCCTGCACCAGTCCAATGTCCTACATACAACCAATTACAATCATAAGTCTAATCTCTCACTCAGAAATGCTGGCCATTTCTGATGTGTCCCAGCTGAGAACTTAGAGCCACATTTGTGACCTTAACACTGACCTGCTGAAATGAATAATCAATTTGAATTTACAGTGTCAGAGGTGAGTGACGGTGGAGGGGAGTGCTCGTTTTTCTTCCAAATCCACTCATTACAGCAGTAAATTTAACACAATACCATTATACAGTTCTGCTGCTCTCCTGCCCTTGACTCTCCTCCAACCAAGCACAGTGCAAAGCTGGGCCATGTAACTCATCATGATCAGATGTCAGTCACTACTCCGTGTCATTCAAGGCCACTGTGCATCCTACATAACAGAAGAGCCTCAGAGTCTCAGGGAGCTCCTGATTTTAGTAAAACTCCTTCAGGGAAAAGAAAAAAAAAAAGCAGTAGATCCTTTGTGGAGTTGGATGAGGAAAACTATTGTTCAAAAAAGGCAATTTAATCAATAGCAAAATAAGTGCAGACTTTTTAAAGATTATGAATATTCACCCCTTCTTTATACCTGTTCTTTCTTGTGCTATTTATTTAACACATTTGGAACCAGGTGGCACACAGAGCCAGTCTCTCCAGGAAGCCATTTCTACCTCCAAGTGCAGGAATGTGGCATCCGTATGTATCCAAATGCAGGGATCAGCGTTGAAAGTGAAAGGGAATGGGTAGGTAGGAGGGACCAGAAAAGAGAGGGGGAGAGCACGGCAGAGACGGGGACAAGGTGGTATTTCCAGATCTGCACCCCAAACCCAGGTTACGGCTGCTCCCCTATCCGGAAACGAGTTTTCGGTGCTCTCACCGCCCCCAAATCATTCCGAACTGGGCGGGAGATCCTTACCCGGATCTCCCTTTCCCGGGCTGGGGGCGGTGCCACCTCCCGCGCTCTCCCGCCTTTCCCGCGCGCCGCTGGCGCCAAAGCGGGGGGCGGGGCCATCCCTCCCGCCACAATGGAGGGCGGGGCTCGGCGGGCGCGACAGCCAATGGGTGCGCAGGGGCGGGCTGCGGTGGGCGTGTCCAGCGTGGTGATTGGCCGGCCGGCGGTTCTGGCGCCAAGTTCGACGGGGCTATAAAGGGGCGGCGCGGCCGTTCCCGCTTCCCGCCGCCCGTCCCGCCGCTCCGCCCGCGCCCGCAGCCTCAGCCATGCTGTCTGCCCGCGCCCCGCTCGCCGCCCGCCACGACCAGCCCCGCCTGTCCCCCAAGAAGGGGCAGTCTCCCCTGAAGAGCCTGTCGCCCATGAGGGGCCTGGCGCTGAGCGACAAGGAGAACACGGTGAGCGGCCGCCCGCCCCCGCTCCCCCCGCCCCGCCGCGCCGCTCCGCAGCGCGCTCACCCTGCCCGTCTCTCCCCGCAGCCCCCCGCGCTCAGCAGCGCCCGCGTCCTGGCCAGCAAGACGGCCCGCAAGATCTTCCAGGAGGCCGACGAGAAGCCGGTGAGTGCGGAGCGCTCGGGCAGCGCGCCCGCCCCCCTGCCTTCCCCGGCGGCCCCATAGTGCAGCCCTGCCCGCTGCTGCCCGCGGCCGGCTCTGCCTTCCCGCAGAGGGGGGGAGCGGCACCGCGTGGAGCTGCAGGGCACCCCCGAGGGTCACGGGGCCCAGCTCTGGCGGGGACCGAACCCACAGGATCGGTGTTGTCAGCACCAGGATCGGACCACCCGGGATAACCCCGGGCTCTGCCCCGCCCAGCCCGCTGGGACCCCGGGGGCTGCAGCCCCCTCTCCCTTCATCAAGGAGTCTCTCCCTCCAGGGCTCCCTCTCCCTCCCTCCCGGGGGTCTCTCCCCTTCCCCGCCCCTCTCCCTCCCGCAGGAGGGGTCTCTCTTCTTGCCTCACCCCTCTCCCTCAGGGGAGGTCTCTCTCCCTCTCCCCCGCCCCTCTCCCTCCCGCAGGGGGGAGTCTCACCCTCTCCCCCGCCCCTGCCCCTCCCTCAGGGTGGTCTCTTCCCCACCCCGCCCCTCTCCCTCAAGGCGGGGGTCTCCCTCTCTCAGGGGTCTCTTTCCCTCCCTCACCCCTCCGGGGGGGTCTCTCCCTCTCAGGGTGGTCTCCCTCCCCCCCCTCGCCCTCTCTGAGGGTGGGTCCCCCCGCCCTTCTCCCTCA
>JAWWEE010000105.1:101383033-101504107 GCA_035221455.1 Xenops minutus
GTCGCTTCCCGTCGCTCCCCCCGGCGGGGGGGTCTCTCGCGCTCCGGGTGGTCTCCCTCCCCCCCCTCTCCCTCTCTTAGGGTGGGGCCCCCCGCCCTTCTCCCTCAGGGTGGTCTCCCTCCCGCCCCTCTCCCTCCCTCCCTCCCCCCTCCGGGGGGGTCTCTCCCTCCCTCCCTCCGTGTGGTCCCCCCTGAGCCCGTCCCTCCGCTCCAGGTGCCGGGCGCCGCGGGGCCCGAGGAGGAGCCGCTGCTGCGGGAGAACCCCCGCCGCTTCGTCATCTTCCCCATCCAGTACCACGACATCTGGCAGATGTACAAGAAGGCCGAGGCGTCCTTCTGGACGGCGGAGGAGGTGAGGGGCGGGCTGGCTCCGGACCGGCCTCCCTCCCGCCCCAGCCACGCTTCTTATTTCTCCTGCCCATGTTTCGTGCAGGTGGACCTGTCCAAAGACCTCCAGCACTGGGAGTCCCTGAAGCCTGAGGAGAAGTACTTCATCTCGCACGTCCTGGCCTTCTTCGCTGCCAGCGATGGCATCGTCAATGAGAACTTGGTGAGTGTCCAGAAACAGCAGAGACAGAAATACTGCTTGGGAAGGTATCCAGGGATAACTCCATGCTCAACACACCTGCTGTGAGCAGTCCAGCTTGTTTGCTGGATCATGGAGTGCTATGGCATTAGGACATGTAGTGCTGGCCCACATTAATTAGCAAATGGGGGTTGGTTTTGTAATTCACAGGCTTGTCTACTTGCCATGAGGCACTGAGTGCTGCCTTACAGTAACACTGGCCCTGTTCAGAGCCCTTGTTCTGCTTCCACCTTTTCGGTGCTCTTTAATGGGATAAGTAAAAAAAACTTTACCATTTCTCTTGGAATCCACGAATGCCTCCTGATTTGCAGCTGTGAGGGGCTACTGCCCTGCATATTGCAGATAATAATCCACATATGAGGAATTAATCTGACGGATTTTGTGGCCTGACAGGAACTGGTCTACACAGCGTCAATGCCTCTAACCTGCAGCTTACAAATGCTTTTGAAACACTCGTTTGTTTCCTCTAGGTGGAGCGGTTCAGTCAAGAAGTACAAATCACAGAAGCTCGTTGTTTCTATGGCTTCCAGATTGCCATGGAAAACATACATTCAGAAATGTACAGTCTTCTTATTGACACCTACATTAAGGATCCTAGAGAGAGGTTGGTATTGCTTGATGATGAAAAGTTCAAAACTTGCTAAATATTCAGGTTTAAATGATGCATATCAGTTGTCCTCTGGCTAATTTTATGATGTAAACTAGACTTACATAAAATACCACTGCTGCTTAAGAGCAGCTTTACTTAAGAATACGTTTTTACTCTGAAATGTAAAAATATGCTTAGATTAGGAGCGAAACTGAAACCACTCAATACTGAAATACAGGAATGAAACTATGTAAAAAGTGGAACATTCAAATCAGGGGAGTGTGTTAAATTACAGTAAGTGCTCATGTGAAGGACCCCTTGCACCTGGTAGAAAGCTATGTAGGAAAGTTTCTCTGAGGGTGCTATCACTTCTATTAAAACGTCATCTCTAAAACCCAGTGCATTTATTGAGCAGCTAAGCACTTAACCATGGCATGTTCTGCCCTTAAGTGACTGTTTTGCTTAGGGGGAGAAAAGCAGGTTGCATTTGCTGAAGAGTGGCCTTTGGTCTTGATTAGAAATAAAATTATACTCAAAAATTTTGATAATGAGGTGACACAAAGAACGGTGTCTTAAAAGTAACCACAGGGCTTGGAGCAGTCCAGGCTAAGTTGTTCTGGTGCTGTCAAACTAACACCCTGTTAAATGAAATGTCAGGTGGTATTGTAGTGCTGCTATTTGCAGTTTAGATATATTGAATTGCTACTACTTGGAAATCCGGCCATGTCATTTCTACTCTTGAGATGCTGAATTCCAGCAAGAATTGCTTAGTTGAGAGGCCTGGTGCCTTAGCACTGGGAAGTAGAGCCTGCATGATCTGTAGTTTTGAAAGCTTCAGTAAAGTACAACACTTGATGAAATGGTTCTGCCCTTGATATTGTCATAGGAATTCATGTGAACCGGTGTTGATGTGATGGGTATGTCAAGAAAAGGTAGTTATTTGGAACAAATAAAGGTAGACTTTTATCAAGTAAGATGGAGAAGGATGAAGGTGCAGAGCGTCTTTGAGAGTTCAAGACTGCTTATGGCAGTGAATGCTGATTCTGCTGTTTGTGCTGATACCCAATCCTAATGAGTTTTATCTTTCTCAGGGAGTTTCTTTTTAATGCTATTGAAACATTACCATGTGTTAAAAAGAAGGCTGACTGGGCTATGTGCTGGATTGGGGACAAGAAAGCAACATATGGTGAGTTCATCTGTTGGGAGCAAAGTGAAACTCTTTCCCTATAGATGGAGGAACCACCATTTCTCTAGACTTCACAATTCACAGGGATTATTGTTGTCACAGGGAGAGTCCATGCACTCCAGAAGCTATTTAATTTTCAAGTGAGCCATTGACAGGAATCTTTGTAAAATTGCTGGCATTGTGGATAATAAGGTCACTTGGCAATCATCATATGTCTGGTTATATATTTCTGGAGCTGCACTGGCCATCTATAGCCAGCAGCCATGCCTGGTTGCAAGCTGTAGCACCTTTGCATTGCTGATTGCTGGTGTCTTACTTCAAAGGTGAGATGAGGTGGTACAGGTCATAATTTCACTAGGATTAAAAATTCTCCATGGCCAAAGTTCCTTATTTAATCAAAGATGAGCAAGACACTGATTTAAATCAGCTGCCAAAATGACTGCTGTTTTCCAGTGAGCTGTCTGAAAAAGGATGGTATTGATGGTTAACCCAGGGGGGAAGGAGCCTTGGCTTCAGCTACTTAGTAACCACTCTGGTTAGTTCTTGCTTCCTCTCATATTTATTTTCTCCAATGACCAGAATTCCTTACTGTAATAGTTTTTAGGACAGACCATAGCTCACTTGAGCAAACACAACTGCTTTTGCCTTGCAAGATGCAGTTCATTGGATGAATGCAGTTCATTGGTCTATTTGCAACTTCTGGGTATTTATTAATCCTGTTAAATTTTCTTTATGAGTAAACATTACCATAAATCTTCCCTTAACAGGAGAACGTGTAGTAGCCTTTGCAGCTGTGGAAGGAATCTTCTTTTCCGGCTCCTTTGCATCAATTTTTTGGCTGAAGAAAAGAGGATTAATGCCTGGACTCACTTTTTCTAATGAACTCATCAGTAGAGATGAGGTATGAGTCAAATTCTAGCAGTTTAACATGGTAATGTGCCACAGTAGCTCAAAGGAATGATTCTCAATTGGAGCCTTGTATTTTAACAGCATATTTAGAAACAGGCAGTCTATAAGGCTCACTGAAGTGTGTAAATGGGTTGTCATTGTGGCTCTTGTGGAAGGGAATAAATGAATTTGGCATTTTGCTTCCTCTAAAGTAGTTTAAAGGAGTTCTCACCAACTCTTGCAATTGTTGCACCTCACCATTTGGAGCAGGTGCAGCTCATAGTGGCTGAACTTGCTTGTGTGACGCCTTCTGGTGAGGCAGAAGGTTGTCTGTAGGGAACACTTAACTAACGTGGCAAGGGCAGAGATGATGCCACTTAACATGTGCCCTTTTGAATCTGTGTTCCTGAAGTAATTTTGTGAAACTTCCTTCCAGGGTTTGCACTGTGATTTTGCCTGCCTCATGTTCAAGCACTTGATACACAAACCATCAGAGGAGAGAGTAAAGGAAATCATCATAAATGCTGTTCTCATAGAGCAGGTAATTGTCTGCCCCTTGTTTAGGATCCTGATTGTAATTAAACAGAGCTGGAAAGCTGTTGGGCATAAAATTAACTGCGATATTAGAGAGAGCATACCAGTTTCTGTATATACAATGCTTGTTATCTGCAGGAATTCTTGACGGAGGCACTGCCTGTAAAGCTGATCGGCATGAACTGCACTTTAATGAAACAGTACATTGAGTTTGTGGCAGACAGGCTGATGCTGGAACTGGGATTTAACAAGGTAAGGCTCTTAATGCATAATACACAGAATATTTCATAGGGAAAAGGTAATATTAATTTCCTGCAGAAATCCAAATCCTAAATTGGCTGCAGCAGTATTGGTATAACTTGTAAAATCATTTAGTAGTCCTGCTGCTAGACCCTGTTTGGAGACCCACAGAAGAAGAGTGAAAATAAAAAAAGTTATACGGGTAGCTGTGCTTTTGTCTACTGCAGCTAAAAGACAGGAATAAATATGGTAGAGAAGGGACAAAGATTTTTGCTCACTACATGGTGAGCCTGTTGATGCTGCCATTAGATTCCTTCCAGCTGGTCTCTAATGGTCTTCCATACTCAAGATGTGAGCACCTGCAGTGACTATAGAATTGCCTGTGTATTTCAGATATACAAAGCAGAGAATCCTTTTGACTTCATGGAAAACATCTCTCTGGAAGGCAAGACCAATTTCTTTGAGAAGCGAGTAGGTGAATATCAAAGGATGGGAGTCATGTCAAAGCCCACAGACAACTCTTTCACCTTGGATGCAGAATTTTAAATGAACTGAGACCATATGCATTAATGTACATACTACCCTGCTTACAGGGAAACATTCAATATATTGGGTCACAGTGTGACTTGATTTCTGTACTAAAATCTGTACTAAAAGTATGGTGATATTGGTATAATTTAGGAGGCTGATGTAGCTCCAAATGTAAAATCCCATTTAATTAGACTTTGCCAATGGTGTTAATGCATAGAATATTTAGATGTATCTTACAGTACATGCTACTCCATTTCATGAAAGATGGGCATTTCCTTCTGCATGATGGGAGGTTGTGGGCACTGACCCCTGGCTTCTACTGTTCTCACCATAAACAAAGGAACTGTTGTAAATTTGTTGAATAGTCTGTAGAAAACTCTGGAGGCCACTACATGACCTCACTGCTTTCTTAGCAGGTTTTAAGTTTACTTTTTTTACTATTGTTTTGATAGTTTGTACATAAACCTGGCACTTTAATGTGTAAAATAAACAGCTGTCTTGTAATATTCAACAACAGTAAAATGCAAGTAAAAATCTTTTTTAGCCTAACCTTTCATGACTTATGCTTCTTTATGAGTATGTAATTGAAAAATGGTGCTGTGACTCTAACTATTTATCTTGAAATGTATTGAAGAACATGAAGAAACTTGATATGGAAGGTAAAGAGCTAAGTAGGATATTCTGGGTACTAAAAATGAGGTGCAGATGGCTTCTGGACTTGATTGCTTCTTTAATATCTGGGAACAGTATTTCATGTAATAAAGAGCTGGTTGGATTCAGTGTTGTACTGACTTCAGTGCTCCACTGGGCAAAGCTGTGTGCTGATTTCCTTCTCAATTGCAGGCTTTGTGAGGAAATGCAAGTTCTGCAGGAAATAGCTGCTTAGTCATGTGGTTGTTAGATTTCAAGTGAAATTGTGCTTAGCTCTGACTTTCAGATAGACTTCTCTAGACATGTTTCAGGGTAAATTCAGCTAGTTCAGGTGGGAGCAGCATTCTAAGCTGCATCATTCAGTTTTTAATGCATAACAGTAGTGAAAACTATGTGCTACAACATGGTTACTCCCAAAGTCAACACAGAGCAATGAGCATGCTTAATATAACTGGTGTAAGGTATGTGGTCTGTGAAGGAGCTCCCCATGGTCTCAGTTTCTGCAAATGATCTGGAGCAAGGTTAAATGACAGTGTGGGATAGACTGAAATTGGCTACTGCCTTGCTGCACAAAAGTAGTTTATCCATGATCTAATCTAACATCCAGCAGGGACTGTTCTGCAAGTTCGTCTTTCTTTCTGCAAGTATAGTTGATGTGAACAAAAAGCCTTACAGAACTCAGAGCATTTCCTTTATAGGAAAGGTTGCTGGAGTTTTTGTTGCTGCTCAAGTGCTCCCTCTTTTAAAGCGCAGTATTTGTGGTGCTTCTTAGAGAGATGCTGCCTTGGTATAAAATTAAGTGACTTGCTGGTCTTTGCTCCTTTACTCCTGATTGCAGTGAAGGTGATGGTGTGTGACTGCTCTTCCCCGGAGTCTGTGAAGCTTGCAGAGGGCACATGCTTCAAAGGATGTCCTAGGGAGAAAAAGCCCAAATAATTAAAAAATTCCAAGGTCTAATAATGCCCTTGCAGCAGTGATGTTGGTAACAGGTCAGTCATTGCAGTGGTCTGAGAATAAGGTGTTAGGAACTGGAATAGGGTTGTGCTAAATTGGATAGTCAGACACATTATTTTGAAGTATTGAAACTTAATGTTTGTGTCTACTTAAATATCAGCATTTTGTTCTGAGCAAGTTGTGCTTTGTGCTTTTTTCTTGGCAACTCTTACAGAGAAAGCTTTGATCAAACTGATACAAAGCATCAGAACTCGGTGTTAAGGGGAAGTTGTCTAGAGCACAAATGAGACAGTAATAAAACATAGATTAGTTTGGACTCAAATGGTTTAGTGGCATTCAATTTATATTCAAATATGATAATTTATATACTTAGGTGATGTAGAAGAAGGGTAAGACTTCTGATCCATGAGTAGGGTCTACCTGTAGTATAGCTATCTCTTCCTCCTTGATTCTTAGTATGTGCAAAGGATCAATGCACAGAAACAATTAGGGCAGAAAGCTTTAATCTGTCTGTATTCCTGGGAGATAGCAACTGCAACAGTGTTTTCAACATAACATAGGACTGCTTGGAATGGCCTAGTAATCATTTATAATGGGAGGTAGGAAGAATGTCCCTTTTAGCCAAGCATTGCTCTTATGGAATAATAGATATTGTAGTTGTGGATGCATTAGAGACAGATTAGACAGGAATTAGAAGCGATTCAACAAGAGAACACGACTTACTGTGGTTGTTATTAATCTTACCCTGGTGCTGCTGCTGTCTAAATGCCTCCTTAGTTTTGGTGTATGTACTTGTTATAACGCACGTCAGTTTTCAGCGTACAGTCTGGAGAAAAGCTTTGCATCTGGTCCCACCTATTTTAATTCTCCATTCTCACAAGGATTTAAATGTCTTTAAATGCTGCTGCTTGAACAGATTATGTCGAAGTTGATGAAATACTTGTTTATTGAAAACGGATTACTTTCCAATTTGACTGAGATACCAGTTGTTTTGACACTTGATCCTCTTAAGCACTGAGGAGATAAGTCCTTAATTTCTCTCAAAAAAATAAACTAATACTCCCTAAAATAAGTTCCAATAAAGATTTAACTGACCCTTTGGAATGTGTTTTGGAATGGAGTTTAGAGAACCAGGAGAGCTTTGAAGTGATGAAAGGGCAGATGTTTTTATCCATGGGTGAATTGGAATGGCTGGCTGGTAGGGGTTTTGCCACAGTAATTGCCACAAGTGGGAAGTGATTAGGCTACTAGAGGAAAAAATACTGAGGAATAAGTAAAACTGGATATATTTGGTGATGCAATGCTCTGATGTCTGTGGCAAATTTATGCAGAACGGATCCCTAGCTGGTCCCTGGGTTTTTTCACTGCTGTTAAAATTAATGGCTTTTAGTAGCAACAGATAAAATGGGAGAACAGTAGCCTCAAGTGTAGTTTCTCTTGTATTTTTTTTATTTTAATTTGTACATGGGTTCAGGTAAGAAAGCTTCCATGACTCGTTAATCAACACATTTTCACTTCAGGTTACATGTCAAATGTTGAAAATCCTAGACAGCGCGGAGGAGTTACAGAAGCAACCTAATGTCAGCCTTGTCCTCAGGAAGCAACTGCAACATCAGAGCGTAATGACAAATAGAAAAATCCCCAGATTTCTCAAATTTTCTGGGGTGATTACAGCAATTCCTGCCCTGGAGAGGTCAGAGAACAGTTGCAGCTGCTCCTGCCTGCTGCAGGGCACAGCCAGCCTGTGAATCTGAAGACACATTAAGAGTCTGGTGTGATCCCTGAAGGGTAACCACTTCCTCCACACTAGGCAATAATCAGAAACTTTGCCTGGCAGAAGTAGTATGTGAAAGGAGTTGTGCTCATTCCAAGCCTGCTTTTCACAGTCTGCCACAGCTTGTTTTATTTTAAGCTCTTGATTACCTCTTGGAGCTTGGGCTTATCTTTTTGTGCATAATGCATTATGAGATGAGAAGTAAACGCTTTCATCAGGAAGGACTGTTTCTGAGATCCTATGATCTGCACAGTCTTTTGGTTTCTGTGGTAAAGCAGTCTACAGGAAGAATGGTGAAAGATTAAGCTAACAGGAAAAAAGTCTGATATGTGCCAGATCCTTGTGTCAAGTACTGATTTTACGTTTAAAGTTATGCCCAAATGATCTTTGAAATAATGTTGCTGCTTACTGAGCCTGCAGCAAAATAGAGGGAAAAATCTATCCCTTTAGAGAATATCACAGACCCCAATGATGAGATCTTAGACATCCTTTATCAGCAGATAAATGGTGGTGTTTGGTCATCTGCTTTTAGAGATACCTGTGAGACACGGGTTGAAGTAAAGAAGGAACACCAGTTTTCATTCCACATCTGATTGTTACTGATGCTCTGCTGTTTATCAGCTGAGAAACCTGTGTTGCTGTCGTGATCCAGAGGTAAGGCCAAGTGAACAGCAAAACCCAGTGCATTGACTGGTTACCAGAGCTGTGGCTTTGCCTCCTGACTTCTGGGTTTTTAGCACACTGTGCTTTCAAATCTGCTGGAGAAAAGGGTCTGAAGGTGAGTACTTCACACTGGAGAAGAATGGGTTGTGCTGTAGCCTGCACTGCTGTGGATGTTTATCCTCTTTCTGCAAGTACAAATTGAGATGCATCAGGGTGAAGGAATTTAAAATTATTATTTAAAATTATTCCTTCTGCTGTTACTCTGACTTTTTTAAACCACAAATATAAAGAGAAAAATATTGTAGTGGGATCATTTTGCAATTCTTTCACATAACCAGATTACTCCTGCTTTTTTTTTTTCTTGGTTACCATTCAGAGTGTAGTTTGTGCTACAGGTGATGTTGGTTTGTTCATCAGATGAAGATTACAGTGAATTGCTAGGAGATGCCTAAGGTGTACAATACTTGGGAGGATTTGCCTGATGCTGACCACTTGTGTTGAGGTTTTCCTCTTGGCCTAAGTGTGAAGACTCTGGTGTTGGATACACATGGGTGCTTCTGAGATGCAGACTGGGAAAAAAAAATCCTAGGCCAGTTTCTGCTACCAGTCACTGGTAAGTAATTCGTGTCTTCTAAGTATTGTAAGATTTAGCTGATAGTAGAGGAGAGTTTTCAGTTCTTAGGCGTCCAAATCTTGAGCCTATTGAACTTCCAAAAAAGAGCTGAGCTGCGTTTCAGTTTTATTTGGGATCAGGGGGTGCTGCTGCTTCTGTTAGGAAGTGCTGCTGATATAACCTGGGATGGCCTGAACCATTTTTGCTCTCCCTTGGATCAGGCCTATCTGAGGGTCAAATTTAGTTTCTTGCTAGATTTTCGTTTTAACAAGGATCTAGCAAATGGATTGTCAGGTAACTAAGACTCTTCATGGCATCCAAATGAATCGTGGGATAATGAAGGCAGTGTACTAAATCAGTCATATGAAGACTGAAGTGTTTGGCCCCAGAGGATGGTGCTTGTATTTTTTTGCAGGTGGACTGATATTTAGGGAAATCAGTTCTTGTAAGTATGTCCTGGTACCCTTTCCTGGAGAAAGGGTACCTCCAGATCCCTGGCTCCACAGGTGCAGCCTGGGCTACAGCACCAGGGGAGGACAACACAGTGAATCTGTTGCATTAGTTTCAAATTCCTGCTTCATGCTCACCTGCATGTTTGGCAGGGAACATTTACAGAGCACTTGCACAGCATTTCGTTTCTTATTTTGCTGGTCTTCTCTGGCACCTTTAGTCACATTGACAAGTGTTTTTTCTATCCTAAGGGAGCTGCATACCTTGCTTGTCCTTTCTGTCAGCTGTCAGAATCCAGCTCTTAGGTTCTCCCCGAGGTGCTACCCCAATGTTCTAGCTCAGGGGCATTTGTAGATCCAGGTTAGGCGACAGCAAACACCAAGCCTTGCGGTGCCTGTGTTGTCCAGCATCCTTCTGCAGCCTTGTATTGCATCCTTCTACTGCCAGGAACTGCAGTGAGTCTGCCTTCTGACCCATGTTGACCAAAGCTTCCCTGTTTCCCTTCAGAAGATGTTGCCTTATTAAAATGAAAATATTTTGTCAGCATTTATCTTCAAAGTACTCAACCAAAAAAATCCTGATGTGGTTCAAAATCAAGATGAAGCATTTGGCTTCAGCAGTGTTTCTTTGTGACTAGTTCTTCCTTTGTCCTCTTTTTATGTAATGATTTTGGTTTGATGTGATCCAGGAGTTTGCAGTAAGTACACTTAAGTGCTTCAGAATGGATCTCCATCTTCCTGGCCCTGGATTTCTGCTCTGGGAGACATCGAAATGTGTTGTTCTGGTTCAGGACACAAATAAATAGCAATCATGGGTTGCCATCTGCTTTAGTTTAATCTTGGTTGTCTAAGTAGCAGAGACTATGCTGACAGCTGGCTTTCCATATACCTTTGTCTCTTCTTGGTATTTAATTCAATGATTTACCTTCTTTTGAATAGATTTTCAGGGTGACCCTCCAAAAAGAAAAGCCCAACCCCCTACATTGCCTTGCTTTAAAAGCTGACATTCAGCAGTGACTCAGCAGGGAAGCTGTGGAGCAATGAGCAGTCGTTGGGTGAACATAAGCAGGGACTGTATTAGAAAGGAGCATTTCATGACAGGGAAATGTTAACTGTGCCAAGTTCAGTGTCTGTTCTGGCTGTAAATTTCTGTGATGCCACTTAAATGCAATCTCAGCTATAAAGAGGACTAAATGTAATTCACTCCTAAAAGAAATTGAAATATTAATTGTATATTGAATTTGGTAATAACTTTAAGCAGAACACACTGTAGGTTTATTGGAGGCTCAGCAATAACTTTCCTATTTCATTTACTGCTTGTGAAAATTGCATCTCATTCTACTGATATAACTATTGCAGTTACTCTTGATAATGCTATAAATATGTACAGATATACAGACTTTGAAAAAGTTATTCTGATATGGCTTTATTTCAGTGTATGAATTAAGACTGGAAACCTAACAGGATTGTTTTTAATACACATTTTCATATAATGATTATCCCTTGTCAAATTGAAAAGCTGTTTACTATGCTAAGTAGGTTAATTTTATGATAAGTTTTTAATATTACCACCTTTCCATTATTTAGCTGTGGTGCTGCAATTCCTGCTACTAAATCCGTGGGATTATATATGAAATAGTTGGATGGTTGGATTGCATTTAAATTAATTAAAGCAAAAATGTTTCAAATGAAATGTTAACTATTGCTGTGTAGATATTCAAGGAACAGATGTGATTTCACCACTTTTGCCCCCAAATAACACCTGCAAAACCTGATTGAAACAGATTTCAGTATGCCTATACACTCAAGCATAGCTCTTCAGGCTTCCCTGAAGAGGGAATTTTGTGTGACTTAAGGAAAGTTGTTCACCATGAAGGAGCAGTTTTGTTCAGAGAAGGCATTTAGGAATGGGCTTTCCAAAATGATCATCATGTAACTGGTCCCAGTGGTTGTGTTGGGGTGAGCAGGCAGGGGTTGGGTGCTGGGGTGCTGCTGTGCCCCTTGGGGCGGCATATCTGGTTCTGGAGATCTCTAGGAGATGGGTTCTCCCATGACCTGCCATCTCCTCCTCTTGCCTGTACACACACTGCTGCTCTGCTGGCTCAAATGTTACTTCTCTTTGAGCCAGGCCCCTGCCACAGCAGTTATCAAAACCCTCCTTATGGAGTAATTTGTGCCGTATCAGTTCCCTGTTGCAAGCAGTACATCTGGCTGTCACCAGGGGGGCTCCTTACTAAGGAAAGCAACAGCTGCTCCAGCAGTTCAGGTGACATTGCCAAGCACTGACTGTTTATGAAGTGCCAGGTGACTGTCACACCCTGGGGGGAGAGCTGGGCTACAGGAGCTCTCCTTCCCTATGTGAATATGAGCATGGTTCACATTTGCTTGTTTACTGAGTGCAGGGTAAGAGATCACATCCTGCTCTGCACAAAACTTCGTAGCAGACCTGCTCCTTCAGTGTGGTGCAGGCTACTGTGCTGCTCTGGTGAGCTGCCTGTTTTTTGCAGGATGGGTGCTTTCCTTACAGCCTCACAGACCTGGGACCACAGGGAAGTGCATAATATGTGGGGATTTGCCAGGCAACATGACAGCTGAGGACAGGAATGGTTTTCTAGTAGATGTGTCATGTTTTGGTGAATCCCAGACCTCTGTTAGTGCTCTCTTGCACCCACCTCTCTGGGTGCCCTTTCTGGACAGTGCTGAACCCTTTCAGGATTCTGGGATCATAGCAAACAAGCAGTATAGTTTCTGTAGATCAGGATTTCTCAGGGTGCCACCACAAGTGCCCTCAGTAGGAAGAGATCGTAATGCCTGTTAACTTCTTCCCTCAGGAATCAGGGTTGGGGCTCTCCTTGCAGCCTTTAGCAGACAAAAAGTCCAAGCAGAAAGGTGGATTTAATGAGGTGTGATGAGAAGAGAGCAGAGAGGGGCTCTTCACTTTGTCCAACAGATCCTCTCTTTGGGGTTGGTTCTCAGCTCAGGGTAGTGTTAGTCCAAGGGTATATTAGGTGCAATCACACAGTGAATTGAGGATAAGGCATCAAAGGTGGGTTTACTAGGCCTGAGCATCCATGCATGCCCTGCCTCTACTGCTGAAGAAAGAATTAGGTGATCCTTAACCCAGGTGGAAGGTGGATGTGTCTGACTTGCCATGAAAACCATGTATTGCTGTGCTGGGAGCTCATTTAAAGTGGACAGTGCCATAAACTGAGAGGTCACATCTTCTGAACTGCGGGGTGTTCCCTGTGCTGTGCTTACCTGGGTGGCTCTGAGGACCAAAGCTCTGTTCGTACAGCTGCTGGCACAGGGTGATGCTGGGGATGTGGCTGCAGGGATGGAGCTGGCGGCAGTGAGAGTGCCCAACCTCAGCTCCTCCTGCTGCAGCCCCACCACGCCTGGGCACAGCAGCATCTGCCTCTGCATGTGACTTGCACCAACACCCAGCCAGGAGAAGCTCTCCAGCGGCCAGCAGGCGTGCTTCAGAGCTGCCACCAGTGCCTGGTGTGAAAACTCAGTTCCCTCTGCCTTAGGTGAGCCCTTTAAGCCATTTTATTTGCGGGTCAGTTGTGCCCTGCTTGTCAGATATTAAAAACGTAGTAGGTTTGTCTCTTTTCCTACACATGCAAACAGGCAAAATATAACTATAAGTGCCATGGTAACAGGCTGAAGCGATGCAGTGCTGCAGGTGCTGCGCCTACAGCCCCTCTAGGTAATCACTGTGCTTTGTTGACAGAGCATGGGATTGTGAGTCTTGCTCTACATATTTGCCAAAAAGTTTGCTTGGGAATGGTGAATATTATGACACAGGATAGCTAAAAATAGAATTCTCGCTGGTAATTTTTCGGTCTTTGGTTTCACAGTGTGAGATGTGATTTTCAGAAGAGCTGTACATCTGTGTTCCCCCCCCTTCCCCATTCAATCACAGCATCTTTGCAAATCAGGCCTTTTGTGCCTCCCAAAATCAAGTTCTTAAATAAAATAGAAGACAGAGTGATGGAAAAAAAATAGATCTTGAAGTCATACTAGAGAGGGTATATTACGGGGGCTGTTAATGCCCCATGTGACATTTTAGAATTCCCCAAAGGGGGATTGGAAAGGAAGTCCCGCAGTTGTGTAGGACTTGGGAACAAGGTTCACAGGCTTTTCAAGTTATTTCTGCCAGAGAGAGACAAAAACCTCATCAAGAGGAACAAGTGGGCTACCGTGAACCACAAATAACTCGATCCTGCCCTTGCTGAAGTGAATGGTTCCACTCTGTATTGTCTGAGAGAAGGCTGTGAGGCTCTTGCAAACCCTACCTAATTAACTGACTGCTGCTTTAATGCTTCCCAGGAGCTTGGGGTGATGCTCTGTGGGAACCCACTTAGTCCTGGGGCTTTGCAAATCGTGCTCAAGACCTCCTGAGACATAAGTTAAAAACATGATTTTTTCCTTTTCTTTTTAAACCCTTTCTTGCTTTGGGAGCTCTCCGAGCCTTCTGGCAAGGAGGCTGTTTCTTGCTTTGTGGTGGAGGCTCTGCTGAGGCAGAGGAGAGGCTCAGAATTGTTTTGCTGTGGGCTGGCCTGTTTTCCTATTCCTCTGTTTACCATGGATATCTTTTTCCCTAGTTCTGGGAACAAGGGTCTTGGTCTCATGTGGAAGGATCAGGCTTTGAGATGGAAAGGGGTGTAGTGCCCTTAAATTTTTCCTGTTGGGCCTCTAGCTCTGTGTTTTAAGATAGAACTAACATGCAGGAAAATTCAAGCCTTTTTGTGTGAAATGAGCAAGACTTTCTGAACTACTGATCTTATAAGAATGGCCGGGAATGTGTGGACTTCTCATTCACCCTTGACAAGCAGTGATCTATCTGGCCATGTATGATAACCTTGGAAGCATGTATGGGTGGGGAGTTAATGTGCCTCTTCCATATGTGGGATTAATGGATGTTTTAGTGCTGACTTTCAGGGAGTGGAGATTGTAATAAAAGCCACTGTCCTTAAGCAGAATGCTGCATTTCTCTCTGAGTGACACTATGATGTTCCAGCAACTATGACTTGCCAGGTACTCTTTCAAAAGAATGGCTTCTCTAATTATTTATACCTTAAGGGTCAAAGAAGGTTTTGTTTTGCCAGGTTACAGGAACAGCTGGATGAGTCAGAAGAACAATTGTCAGTGCCATCAGAGGAACCTTGATATTTCTAACAGGAAGTTTATAATTAAACTGACTCATCGTCATGTCATTTGTGTTACCCAGACCCATGTGTCCAAAAAATATTAGCCTTGCCTCACATTACAGGGCTGTGGCTCCATCCACAGAGCTGAAGGTTGCTAATGCTTCGTTTTGTTGTTAGCTCTGCTTGTGGTGCTGATGCCTTGGAATGGGATTTGAGGTGTGGAAGTATCAAGTCAATGTGGAAGCACAATGGTATGTGTTGTTAGCTGGGCTTTCAGTGCACGTGCAGCCTCTCTGCATGATACTTTGGGTACAGATTCCTGAAAGGGTGGATTGTTCTTTCTTGGAAGTCCGTAAGAACACTTCTCCCAGCCCCCCTGGTATCTGCTAGACCTTTTCTTAAAATCGGGCACTTGTTGCTAAATCTTCACTTTTCAAGAGGCTTCTTGTACTGCCTGCAAGAAGAGTAATTTCCCACACAGCAGCCACATTTCCTTGGTGTTGATCTTAATTAGAACAAGTATATGACAAATAGTGTTGCCCTTAAAACTTAATGAATAATTTCCCCAAATAGTTGTTAATTACTACGTAAAGCTACGGCCCTCAGACTTGATTGACATGGTGTAGAATTTTTAAATATCACTGTCAAAGAGATATTTATTCATCTTGGGCAAAGAGCTTCTGAGATGGAGCTGACATGTGGTAGCATGACAAGCAAGTGCCATGTGTGAGTTATCCTGGGATTAGTTTCATCTAAGATTCCATGCTTTTGACAGAGAACTTTGTATCTGGTCTGGTAAACCCAGGCTCTCATTATTGCTCATGAAGTGGAAGGGTTATCTCATTTGGTCAGTGTCAGACAACAACTTCCAGATGGATGGAAGGTGCCTTACAAATGCTCGCTTCTTTCCATGAATGGCACAGGCAATCTTGGGGATTAATTCTTGTTTTGGCATTTACATCTGATGAGATGAATTCCAACTCTACACAGCTGGAATCACATCATCTCCCTGATGCTTCTGAAGCTTTTGGGTTTTGTGAATGTGGATTCTCACTGCTGCCCAGTTGCAGGTCCCCTGTATCACACTGGAGTCAAGCCTGTCCTCCTCTGGTTCCCTCTTTTGTACCTCACATAACCTTTTTCAGACCTTTGCTGAGCTGGCACTCTGCTGCTTAATCCCCAGGATTATGTGATCGCTAAAGTGGTGAACCCAAGGAGGGCAGCTTAAACTAATGCGCTGGGCTGTGAGCGGGAGGCAGGAATGGTGGGAGCCCCTGCGGCTGAATCCAGCCCTGCCCATCTGTCAGAGCTGCCCTCCATAGTCTCATCAGGTTATTGCTGAGTTTATAAAGGCTGCCTGTTGTCCTGGGCTGGGAGCTGCCACATCCTTGTCTCAGCAAAGGCAAACAGAGAAGCATAGAGAAGGCATTTGTGTGGCAGCCCTTTGGGTAGGAGTGAGAGCATCATAGTGAAACCCACAGTCAAGTACTGGCTCCTTGCATCACTTCACCTGTCAAGCTCATGAGTGCATGTCTCCTGAATTTGCCTCTTTTGCTGCTGATCTTGTCTGTTACGCTTTTTGTTTTGTATTTTATTTCCTCTCTGTGTGATCTGTTTCCCGTCTGTTTTTCTCTGCACTTGCTCCCTCCCATCTTGCCCCGATGTTCTGCTTGCTGTGGCATCTAACGCAGCTGAGATGAGAGCAAGCAGTGTGGTATTCATGTTGATTTTTTTGTTTGTTTGTTGTTTTGTTTGCTTTGTCTGTTTGATGCTTGTGTCTGCAAAATGTGGCTGAAAGAAGAGGAAGGGGTGTTGGAGCATCTCTGCCCAAGTGGGTATAGGCACCCAAAGCTTGCATGGAGCAGATGCTCAAGCTGTGCCTGCATTCATGCAAGCGGATACCTGAGCTGTGCAGCAGCCCCTTTGGGTACAGAGGCCACCTATAAGAACCAGAGTTCTCTGAATAAAACCTTTGTCCTGAGAGAGCACATGAGAGATGCAGAAAAAAATTTAGGTCATGCTTAATCTGTATCAAAGATTAACTTGTTGAATTGATCTTCATAAGCTTGTCATGGATGTGAGGAGCATGTAATAAAAATCAGACGAAAGTAGGTATTGTGTAGGGGCATATAAATAATGTATTTGTTAGCTTATATATTTACTAAGGTACAAATATTTGTCATGGTTATTAACCCTTTATGTGGACTTTGAATATGACCTTCTTGTAAACATTCCTGCAGTAAGCAGTGGCCTCTTGGTTACAGAAAAAAATGTGTTTTCTGTGATTTCCTGCACTAACAATGTTGTACTCTTTTGTTCTCTGAAAAGACCTCATATGGAAAATTCCCACTATTCCTTGGATGCTAATGAATTTCACAGGTCCTTGAAGGGATAACTCTGAAACTTGTGATATTTTTTCCCTTGTGCTGGAAAGACCAGTCATGAGGACAGGCTGCCCATCGGATCCCATTTGCTCCTTGGAGAGGCACCCTCTTGCAAAACTTTCTGCTGCACCTCACTCTGGAGTTAGACCTGAGACAACTGGGGGCCATTCATTAGCAAGCTCCCTGTTTGCAGAGATGCTCAGGCTTGCCTGGGGCTGTGAGACAGCATCTTCTAAGGACTACTGCAGGTGAAGTCTGGGCTGTTTGGGAAACACTGTTTTGGGGAGCCTAATATGTGGAGGGAGCAGCAGCCCTGCTGACTGTTGAGGACACCAAATGTGAGATGCAGCAAAGTTATTACCAGGCTGCTCCATGCAGCAATTTTTTGCAAGGTGAAGAGATGAAGCAGATGATTAGATCTGTGAAGGAACAGAATGGTGATGCACAGCCTTCCATAGGGTGGGAGTTAGAAAACCAATCAAGCACATCACTCCTGTCTTGCAAAATAAACTTGTTTTCTGCACAGATTGAAAGAAAAATCTGTGCCTGGTTGTGCTGTGCTACAGCTGCTTGATAAGTCTTGAGTGCTCTGTTACAGGGGAAAACCCCTTGTGTTTAGTTCAGTCTGCTGAAAAAGCTGTTTGCAATCAAGAAAAGAGGCTAGAAGTAACTCACCACCACCCATGTTTTATCCATGTGCTACAAAGCAACTAGAGGCTAACCCCAGCTGGAGCTGTCCTTCAGCTTGAGCAATCCCAAGGTATTCATTCTTCTTACCAGCTAGATTTCCTCTAGGTTTGTAGTGCTGGTTGCAACAGCAGTGAGGAGCTGGTACCTGGCTCTGCTGGTCCCCACATGAGGTGTCCCCCTGCCAGCTCTCATTGTGGTTTGCTCCCCAGGAATTGTCCTCTGCCTGTCAAATCTTTTCCTTCCTATGTTCAGTAACCAGGTATTTGCTGGACCAGGGGAGAGCATCTGAACGTGCCCGTACTTAATGGTGAGGGTGAGCAGCTTGGAAGCTGTTTGTGTTGGGAGAGTGGGAGCTCCTGCTGCCGAAGCTGCCCAGTCCTTGAAAGGCAGCCTGGCTTTGCTCAGCTGCTTCCAGCAAGTGAGTGCTGTGGCCTTCAGGAGCTGGTGCCTCCACTCATCCCTGCTCTTTTGGTTCCTAAGGCAAGCAACATGTATTCCCACACCTTTCAGGGTGAGGGAAGCCTGTTCTCCCAGTGAGTTAAGAGCCTGATGGGGGTCATCCATTCTCTCCTGGGAAATGGCAGAGTGAGCCCAGCCCTGAGGGACCCTGGGATTAATTTAAACAACCAAAATAAAATGCCAGCTTGAGTCCCTGAGGCAGTTGAAGGAATTGGACCAGATGCTCCCATGTTCCCAATAAAGCTTCCAGCTGATGCTGTGTAAGAGACTCTTCTTCCCTCACCTCTGACTGGGAAATGTGGGAAGTATTTAAGGAATGTGTGTTCTTGACCAGTCCCTGTCTTATTTAGAGTTTTTCATCTGTGTTCAGTTAGTGCTTCATTATACCACTAGTGGTGTTATTTTTGGAAAACCATGCTCAGGTAGGACATGAAACATATTTTACATTATGTGAACTCTTTCTTGTTCTCTTGTCACTGAGTCTCTCTGCTTGTCCTCCATCCTTACCCCAGCAGATGATGCCCTTGCAAAGCCCATCTGATACCACAGCGGGAGACAAAACAAAAGCCTGTATCAAGAATGGTGTGGCCAGCAGGACTAGGGAAGTGATTGTCCCCCTGTATGCAGCCCTAGTGAGGCCACGGCTCAAGTGCTGTGTCCAGTTCTGAGCCCCTCACTTCAAAAAGGACATTGAGGTGCTGCAGCATGTCCAGAGAAGGGCAGCAAGGCTGGTGAAGGGTCTAGAAAACATGTCTTGTGAGGAGTGGCTGAGCGAACTGGAGCTGTTTAGCCTGGAGCAAAGGAGACTCATGGGAGACCTTGTTGCTCTCTACAACTACCTGAAAGGAGGTTGTAGCCAGGTGGGATTTGGTCTCTTCTGCCTGTCTCAAATGATAGGACAAGAGGAAATGGCCTTAAATTGCACCAGAGAAGGTTCAGATTAGATACCAGAAAATGTTTTTTTTCACTGAAAGAGTGGTCAAGCACTGGAATGCATTGCCCAGGGAGGTGGTGGAATCATTGTCTCTGGAAGTGTTCAAAAGGCATCTGGATGTGGCACTTGGGCGTGTGGCTTAGGGATGATTGTGGTGGTGCTGCGTTGATGGTTGGACAGGATGGTCTTCAAGGTCTTCTTCAACCTTGATGATTCTGTGAAAAGCTGAGTTATAGGACTGCGCCAAATCTGTTGTGGTTATTGAAACAAACAGAAGCACCTGGAATTAGGTGGAGTAATGGATGAACCTAAAAAAAAATGAAGATTTACTGAAAATACTGAATTGGTTTGAATGCTCTTGTAACAAGATTAACAGTGAAATGAATTAAAAGTGTGGAAAGGTAAATTAGCCTGAAAGACAAATATCTCATGATCTTTCTCTATATTTTAGAGTTTGTCCTAGGGACTTGCATGGAAGAGAGCTACAGCAAATGAAATATGCAGAATATAAACAAACACAGGTCATGTTTTATTCAGTTTGGGGAGCAACAAATTTTAAATTATACAGACTTGAATTCTGAATCTGAACCTGGGAGCTGCAAGTTCTAAGGATGGCATAATTTACTGCTGTATCTTCATTTAATGATGTTTAAGCGCTTGCAGTCCATGGGCAGTACTTTTTAATTGTCTTGCAGGTGTAATTTAATTCAGATTATCCAAGTCATCTTCATCAAGATAATGTCAAATTCCAAGGTGGGGAAACATTAATATTTTGGTCATTACAGAAAGATGTAGATAGAAAAAAAAAAATCTGGTTTTGAATGTGTAAGGTATAGCAGTTATTTCAAGAATAAGTTGTCTGTTAAAGCTGTAATAGTATAAGAAATGTCTTTTATTTAAGTATATAAATGACAGTGTGCTGGTTTTGGCTGGAGTAGAGTTAATTTTCCTCACAGTAGCTGTGTGTTGGATTTGTGCTGAAAATGATGCTGATAATAAAGAAATGTCCTTGTAATTGCTGAGCAGTGCTTACACAACACCAGGGCCTTTTCTGCTCCTGACTCCACCTCACCAGTGAGGAGGCTGTGGGTGCACAAGGAGCTGGGACAGGGCACAGCCAGGACAGCTAACCCCACTTGACCAAAGGAATATTTCATACCCATGTTTAGCATGTTGGGGGAAGAAAGAGAAAGAGGAAGATGTTTGGAGTGAGGGTATTTGTCTCCCCAAGTCACCATTATGCATGATGGAGCCCTGCTGTACCTCCCCATCACTCTGGGACCTCACATCTTGTATTTGGCTCTGACCTGCAGTGGGTGGTGGATGTTCCTGAGCAATTGGCTGCAGGATCATGCTGATGGTGAATGCTGGGTCCATGCCAGCCACAGCCCTTCACGCAAACAAGATCTCTGGCATGGCTGGCATGGTGGGTGCATAATTCTCCTCTTTCAGACTTTGTGAACTTTCTTTCAAGAGAAACTCAGATCCTGATGATGTGTGCTGGAATTCAGACAGGTACACTCACAGTTGTCACTGCTGACTGCAGGGAAGAAACTGTATCTTTATTAAAGAAAAAGAGGCCAGAAAAAGATAAAAAAAATAAAAGAACACATACAGGACTCCTAATTTTGATTCAAACCCAGGCAAAAGACTTTTGCTCTTTGTCTGAACGACTTGCTTAAATGACTGAGGAGGGGGTGGGGATGCAGGGGAAGAAAAAGTTACTCTAATGCTGATTGGAAATATCACTCTTCACTGTTCAAATATCACATTGCACTAAGGCTTGTAAATCACATATCAATTCCTAATTAAAAAATGACGAGTGTAATTGGGTTTTTCACTGCTGTGGCAGAACCTTGCGCAGACAGACGGGCTCCAGGGGTGTGATCCACCACATCTGCCTCCTTTCCTTTTTGGAGCTAGCCTCATCCAGAAAGGGGTTAAGCATGTGACCAATTTTCGTTACTGTCAGGGGGATGTTGAATGACTGATTGTAAAGCAAAAGCCCATGAAAGCCTATTTTCTCAGTGCTAAGCCTTGATTTGGAATTGTAGTACAGGCATAACCACCACTACAGTAGAGTGCTGAAGAAACTGGTTGGCTTTTGGTTCTTGGTCTCTGGAGACAGTGCACCTGTATCATTTCCTTTAGTATAACATTGAGATTTATAGTACCAGTTATAAAATGTCTTTCTAGGTATATCTGTCCCGAGAAATTTTAGAAGTGCATTTTCTGTTTTGGTACAACTCTCAGCAGATAAAAACTGTGCTGTGTAGACAGCAGGTGCAGCAGAGTGCTTACAAATTTTATGGGCAGAGGTCAGGCATTTTTTATATGGGCCTGTGGTAGGCATTTCAAATAAAGTACCAGTGACTGTTTTGCAAGCTCTGGTTGTATTTTTTTGTCTCCTTCACTAATTAAAGTAATGAGTGTTGCTTTAGTTATCCTGCTGTGAATAGCAAGCCACTTGGGGGAGAATTAATATTGACAGGAGCTGTTAGATATTTGAGATTTTCCTTTTTTTTCTTTTCTTTTGTGCCCAGGGAGAAAAAAGGATTTGTGGACCAAGCATAGCACAAATATCTGTGTTCTCCCATGGAGACTGCCTGCTGTCCACCCTCTGGAACACCTGCAGCAAAAAGCTTCATGTGCTGCCATGAAGGCACTTAGCCAAGCTGAACTTCCCCTCTGGTGCTGTTGGCTTCTTTCTGCTCATGTTGTTTTTTCAGGTGGTTTAACTTCTTCTCAATTACTAATTGACTGAGTGTGCTGGTGAGGTCAGGTTGTTTTGGTCACTGCTGGTGTTGAGAAGCTGGCCAGTGGCTCTCCCTACCAACCTGTAGCCCAACAGGTGAAAGGAGTATCTCTTCCAGGTCCCTTGGATGTTCTTTCCGACTATGTGCCTCTTAATTCCATTCAGCAGGGGAAATCCCATCCTCGTATGGTCCTGAGTACATTTTGGGCCATGATGAGAGTGGCTCTGTCTTTACATCCTGTAGAGGGTCGTTCAAAATATGCATGGTTTTCTTTTTACCTGCAGAAGTTGGAAGCCATCCCTTGTCCTGAGACAGGGTGGATTCTGCCTGAATGACCTTATCTTTACTTACATGCACCAAACAAAGGCTTTACACCTTACCCCCAGGGAACCTGCTCTGGATCTTCACTATCCTCACTGTTAAAACATCCTTCCTCTTGTCTTCCCCAAGTCTCTTTCAGATTTAAACCTTTTGGTTGTCCTGCCAGAGAGGACAACTAGTCTTCTCTGCTTGGTAGCTACTTTTTATGTCTTTAAAGGGAATTATCAGGTCTCTCCTCAGAATTCTGCCCCCTAACTGCCTTACCACTAGTTAGTCCAACCTTTCTTCTAAGGCCATATGTTCATGATCACTGATGGTGCCTGTTGGTTTCCTGGGTGTCTCTTCAGTGTGTACACATCTGAAACACGTGTTCAAGGCTACACTTAGGTTTCCTGTTGAGATCTTAGAGCTATTGCTTCCTGGGTGGTACTGAGCTCCAACCATCCCAGGTGTTGAAGGATGTTTGTTCACTCTGCATGGTACAGATGCACACAGTTCTTGCAGGGCACTGTTGACTTGTGATTTGTGGTGATGCTCTGATCCTTTTCTATTAACTTGCTGTTTTACCATCTCCTTCTCATCCTGTATTTTTCCACTGCCCTTTTGAATTGCATCCAATTTGTTTTCAGCTTTATGTTAGTTTTTTTCTTGTTTTGGTTTCTTTTCATCTAAAAATATAAGCTATATAGCCTGAAAATATATGGTTGTACTTCATGTAAGGAAAGAATAACACTTTGTGTGTCACTCTTACCTTTCAACAGATCTAGATAACTGCCTGTCTTCACTGAGGCTGCATGAAATTGCTGTTAGCCACATGGAATATTCCATCAGAATGGTACCAATTTCCTTCTGCAGCCTTTCATAGGAGCTGTGTTGTAATACTGGGTAATTAAGATGCACTTCTATTGCCGTTTTAAGCAAGGGTACCATAACCTTCCTTTAAACTGGAAATTCACAGGCTTAGACCTGTGTCCTGGCCCAGCAGGATTCTGGCCAGGGTGCTACCATGAGGTAGTGATGCTGGGACCGGTGCTGTCCCATGGGGCACGTGCCATAAATACTGCCTTAGTGAGGGAGGTAAGCAGGGGGATGCTCAGCATAGATGGGTCAGCCTTGTGCTGTGTAGCACATCAGAGGGAGAAACTGGCTTCTTGGACTCCTGGGTCTGTGCTTGAATTTCTGTGGTAGGAAATGCCTGTATCACTGTGAAGCTGAGCTCAGCATCAGGAGTGTCTTCCCAGCCATGCAGTCGTTTAAAGCACATATCACGCTGCTCTGCTCTCCTCCCTTGGTAGATGCTCTTTAGGTTTTATTGCATGTTTGATGTGTGCTGATGCCATGATTTGGGTTAGTACAGCCCACAATGAGCTGTTTGTCACATCACCCTGTTCGAGCAGAGGGGTATGGACTGTGGGCTGCACGGCCCATGTGCTGCTGTCCACATGGTGTAGGGGCTTGCTGAGGGGCTGTGGTTCCTGTGCTGGCAAGGTGAGGAGGGAGCAGACAAGATGCTGGGGGGGTTCAGGGGTGACACTGTGACTGGCACCTCACTGTCCTGGGGAGGGCACTAAGGCAGGTGTGGATGTCTCCTGCAGGAGTGGACAGCAGCAGAAGCACATGAAGAGATTGGGCACTGAGCAGTACAAGGAGCTGGGTGTTCTTGGTGGCTTCTTCTTTGGTGTCCTCAGGCATTTAGCAGAGGGGACCAAACCCCTGGTGTTTCCTGTATCATCACTAGAACAAGACAAGCAGAGTCTCTTGAGCAACAGTCCAGGCTGGCCACATTTGCTTTTGGGGCCAGCGTGCTTAGCTCTGTCTTGAGGAGGGGGAGAGACATTGTGGATGGAGAGATGGTAGATGCTGTGCTCCCATTCCCATAATTTCAGAGTTAGCTTAGATATTAGGAAGGAAGAAATCTTTTGCTGTGAGGGTGGTGAGGCACTGGGACAGGTTGCCCAAAGAACTGGTGGATGCCCCATCCCTGGGAAGTGTTCAAGGATGGGATGGATGGGGCTCTGAGCAACCTGGTCTAGGGGGGCTGGAACTGAATGATCTTTAAGGTCCCTTCCAGCCCAGGCCATTCCAGGAAACACTGCTTGACCCCTGCCTCAGTTTCTTGAGCACATGCATTTCCCAGGGGTGTGGTGAGGTTTAACTGTTATAAAGATTAAAATAGATATAGAAACAACAAGGACTAGAGTGATGTGTCTGTTCAGCAGAATGTGGGCTCTGGCAGGAGGCACAGAAAAGGCAGTTTTAATTATAAATGAATTTATAATACAATTTGCACTTAATACATCTGACACAATATTTTTCCGTGGGAACTTCCAGGGATGCTGGGCTGAACAAATTGAGTGCAGCTTTCACTAAGTTGTACTAAGTTGCTCTAAACAATTGCATTTGTAATTCAGCAAATTCCTGACCTTTAGTTGGTGAATAAATTTGGTCAGTAAGATGAATGCACACGCACAAAGATGCTTCTTGCTTGACATTTAGATACCATTAATGAGCATGAGTAAAAGAATAAAATTCTAAAAAACACAGGTTATTTCAATAATTGGAACAGTAATGATTCAAATTTAATTTTATATTTACCAGTTAATCACTCATGTGAAGTTTTCTAAAGGAAGTTGCAGAGCCAGAGACCAAATTAAAAGTAGTAAGTTGGCATTCTGTAAGGGACACTGCCTGGAAATAACCTGAGAAGAAAAGTTTAAAGTCAGCCCATGAATTCAGGTTTGTGGCCTCCCTACTGTGCCATTGAATTCCAGATAAAAAGATCAATAAAGTCTACTTCCTTGCCTCAGAGTTCAAATCCAATTCTGGCTGTGGTTGCTAGTGATGGTTTTTTTGGGGTTGTGCTCTCAATGACATGCCTGGTCAAACAGCAGATCTTGGGATCTGCATCATTTCAGAGGTCGTTCAATTGAGGTCAGGGACTCTGCAGATTGTTTTACCAGCTATCGACCTGCAGAGAAGTACTTTGTGTTTGCTGATGGTATTCTTTCTCTCCTTTTCTTTTTTTTTTTTTTTTTTTGGATGGATAGAAGGTGAAGAAGATGCTGTATGTTTTCATCTTATATCTTTCCACCCTCCCCAAAATTTAAACTGTAACAGAGGGTATCAGAGAAAGATGTTTTCTCCAGATTATCTCTCTAGAGATGATATAACTCCACCAGGATATAATGAATTTTTGTTGTTGAATCTACTAACAGTTTTAAGAGGGAATGAGGTGTTTCTCACACTGCTGTAAAAAGCTAATGTGGTTAATTATAAGAAGGAAATGAACAAAAAATGAGGAAGTAATCTCCCCTGTTCATTACACTGGATAAAGCAGTGAAGTAGATGGAGAGGAACAAGTGCTTGTTCCATGAATATTGTTCATGGAGAATTTTCATCAGTAAATAGCTCTATTTTCTGTAGACAACTGTGAGCAGATGATTTTTATTTGGTTTTGTTAGGCAGGTCAGAAGCTAGAGGAGGATAAACTTTGTCCTGTGGACATGTATTTGAGACTTCTGTATGTCATTGCTTATCCAGCCCCCCCGTGACTGGGAATCATTCCTCAGTTCCCCCTTGCAGAAGAGGAAAATAGTGATGATTGCTTAACTCCTTGGAAGGTGCAGGACTCTGAAAACAGGTAGATCCTTTTATTTTCTAAAGAAAATAGTCATTCAGTATCAGTCCAAAGTGAAGCTATAATGTATTAATTGCAGTAGTTGGACAGTGCTTGTTTAGTCTGGTTGCTCCTGCTCTGATTATCTCTTGCAAGTGCCAAGGGAACTTTCCATTTGCTGGCTAAAATGCAGGACTCCAAAGTTGTCAGCATGAAGGCTGTCTTCTTGGAGGTCCCTCTGTATCTTACGCTGTGCCCAGATTCTGGTCCCACTGGAAATCACTGCCATCATTTAGTGCTGACTCTCGGGCTGTGCTAACTACATAACATTATGAATATGCATAAGTCCATGAAATTTTTTGTTACTTTTGTGGGGTACTTCTGAGGCCTTCTCTGGAAATTTTGATGTAGATTTGTTTGATTCAGGAGCTCTTTACTTAGATGCAATCATACATTCAGATTCTGATCTGCAGAGTCCGAAGCTGTGAGAGCTGCAAAATTAATGATTAAATTATTTATTGTTAGAGGCAGGTGAACAAAATGTCATGTATGAAAGATTTTTTATAAGGGTAATGCTGAAGTTTTGTTGGCAAACTTGAAATCTTGTAATTGTCTTGAAGATCAAGTGCCTTCTGGCTGATTTTATTTGAATAGCTCCCTCATTCCTCAACTGTACTCCTTGGATGTTTCCCTGGCTGGATGCAGTGACTGACTGTCGATTGCTCAGTCAATAGGCAGCCAAACCAGCTGCCCTGTGCTGGATGCTAACGAGCACAGAGGCTGATCTTGCAGGCTCTCCTAATTGAATTTTGCTTACAACACAACAATCAATCACTTGATAGAATGAGACCTATAAATGGTCTCCGCATCTTTTTGTGTAACTGTCCATGGACTGTCACATGGATGAAAATGTGTGCTAGGGAGTGATGCCCTTTGCAGATGACTTTGCAGTATGAGAGAAGACTCACAGTTAAGGGGATGCTAACTGAATAAATGAACTCCATGGTTTTATATCCTCCATCAAAAATCTGTCTGGATTCAATAGGGATGAAAGTAATGGTGAAAATAAGTTATCTAGATTCTGAGGCAGTTTTGTTCTTTGCATGTGGTTTCTAGATTATCTTAAAGAAAAACTAGTTCTCCATTAAAATCTAAAGAATATTGCATATTAGATATGATGTGTAACATCTGTGGGCACACTGCTAAAAGCAGCTGGTAGCTCTCCTGCAGGATCACAGGATCTTGGAGCAGAGGCTGTATGCCTTCACAGGCTGCAGAGATTTGCAGTACAATGACTCCTGGTTTAAAGATTTAATCTGGGCTGATGCAAAACTATCCAAGAGATCACAAAATCCCACAATCATTAAGGCTGGAAAAGACTTGTAAAGTCATCAAGTCCAACTGTCAACCCAGTACCATCAACATGTTCACCATTAAACCATCAAAGATGTGATTTCTCTTCCCTTTCAAATACTTCAGTTTATTCTTTGTGAACTGTAGTGACTATATAAATGCACAAAGCTGAACACCCCAAAGTCCTTCAGGACACATGGTCCTATTGGATTTTAGGTATTCTTACGGTGTAAGTTGGGGTTTTTTTTGTTGTCTCAGACTGTGCTTGTTGTGTTTGTGGCACAAAACAGGTAGCAGCTACTGTGAGAATGCAAGACTGCAAGTTTCTGTCCATACAGAGTGTGACCTGATTTCAGTAAAGTTTTCAACATGCAGGTTCCAGTGTTTGACTTCTTAAAAATTGTTTTCATCATGTACTCAACAAAATACCTTATCTAGAAAATTCAGCATGTGCGAGGTTTTGTCAGACCAACCTGTACAAAAGTTGTTAGCTTTTTCTGATGTAGTATGAACTAAATTGAAACACTTGAGCATTTACTTAAAAGCTGATAATCTGGCATGTTTAAAAACAAAGATTCCTGCTCCTCTAATTTTAGCACGCAGAGCTGCTGCCCAGGAGTTCACAGTAGGTGATGACATTTCTTTGCAGTGTCTAGGTCACGCTGCCCAGTTTTTTAATTGGTACCAAGCTGGGCTTCTTGAAGCATCCAGGTATTTGGTCTGAAATCCCCACAAAAACTCTCTCTCATAATGCAGCTGTTTTTCATTAGTCTTACCCAAAGTAGCACTGATGAGAAAACTGATAGTGGAAAAGAGCTTCTTTGGTGTTGCTTGTAATTAAACACAGTGATATGGAACAGTGTGTATGGAACAGCTCTTGCAAAGTGGGTGCTTTAATCCAGTCTGTCCTTAATTCTGCATAGATCATTGAAAGCCAAAATAAACTGTTTAATTAACAGCTTCCAACACAACTGCTTTGGAGTGTTGCATCTGAGACCCCTGTGGCCCTGAGACTTGCTCTGTGTGGGGCTGGCATGCTTCCAGTTGTTATTGGGCTCCTTTTGCATCCTTGGTCTTTTCCCAGATGTTACCAGATGTCCCAGACCTGCCCATCTCATGTCAAGTATGATTGTCCAGAAGCTTCGAGTTGTCAAAATCAGCTGGGTTAGGGGAAAAATCTAAACTAAGAGAGAACAATTTTTTAATGTATTTTTTTAAAGCTAATCCAGATCACTTGATTAAACCAGGTTTAGGGACTGATTACATGAGCTCTTATGATGGTGGATTGGAGGGGGTAAGAGATGGGGTTGAGTGGAGTGTGATGTTCAGTGGAGGTGGCTGTGACCAGCTGATTGCAGTGCTGGGGACCTGGGGAGATGCTCTCCCTGTGCCAGCCAGGATGGTGGACTGGATCTCCTGTCCCAGCTCCCTGTGAGGTGTTCACCCACAGACACTGCTACAGTGTCCTGGATGAGGGTGGCTGAGTGCTGGGGACAGCTCTGCTGCTCTGGCACCTCTGTGTCCCTGCTGGGGTTGGCTGGGTCCTCTGGTCTGACATAACCAAGTGGTTGTTGTCTGAAGCATGTTTTACCTTCCCTCAGACTGCCTTCTGTGCTGAGGAAGTAGAAGTAATCTGGTGAGCAGCTGCGAACTCATCCCTGCTGATCTCACTAGAGCCAGGAGAGGACAATTTTTAGTTGCTTTAAAAGCCATTTGAGCCTGTACCTCTTGAAAACCTCCTGGTTGCTTTCCCTTTCCTCGTCTCAACAATGTTCCTACACTTTTCCTTGAGCAAAACATCTCCTTCATTTACAGAATTCACTTCTCTTCTAGGGTTTGGAAGGAAGCTCAGGAGCATCGCTGGGAGAACATTGCTTCCTGAGCCAAGTAGTTTCCCAGCAAAGAAAGTATTGAGCTTACTCTGCTGTGATTACCAGACTCTACCCTCCTTAAGACACTCAGAGCATAAGCAAACCTGAGCAGCTCTCTTGAGGAGACCATCACATATGTACACTGAGTCTGCTTTCTGCTACTTGAGTGTCTCTCAGTGATACTCCAGATGCTGTTTTGCCATTTTTGGGGGATCACTACAGTCTTTTCCAGTTTTTGAGTAAATATAGACATGCACTGTGTGTATCTGCTTTGGGAAGTCACTGTGATCTTTGTGTTGATTTCCCAGGAAGAATGGCAATGCAGGACAACCCAGGATGTTTCTGGCAACAGCATCAGATGGCAGAATTGCAGCACGTCTATTGGGGTGTGGTGGAGGTGGGTTTTTGTTTCATGAAGGAAAGAAGAGCTGTGGGCAATCTGGGCAGAGCAGCCATGTCATTACTGCTTTATCTAGGACTGAGATTTAGAAACAGGATTTATGTAATAAATACAGGCTTCATGCTAGTTATTAATGAAAACACAGAGTAACAGAGATAACCCTGCTGCATTTATTCATGGGTAAGAACGTAATATAGAGAAACACAGAAATACTTTGTCAGAAGAAGTCTGTTCCTCCTTAGGGTACTCTTTAATTGCATTGCCTCAGGGCAGCTGGACCCCATTTATGAGGTGCTGCATGAGAGAAAGAGATTGTGACCTCTTGTGTCCACGATTAAGGTCTCAGACTCAAGCGACTACTACAGAATAAGCTGCTGCTTCTTCTCCTCTGGTGTTTGTCCATGTATTTTCTTTTAACCATGGCTAACATGGACTAATTTAACTTAATTTAGAGGCACACATGAAGTCTAATTGTCATACCTGGAGGTTTGGAGTGCACATAGACCATTGCTGGAGTCTGGAGGAGGCTTGTTAAGCATGGCATTTGTATAAAGACCCTAATGCCTGCTTTAAGGTGAGATATGGCAGCTTGGTGCAGCAAAAGGAGGGTGCAGAGAATAGTGGTACTACTGAATCAACACATGTCTGTCTTGGCAAATCCTATTTGAAGTCATTGCTCCTGGTTCACCAGGGGCATGCAGAGGTGGAGGAGCAGTTCTTTGGGCTCCTTTCACTTTCATGAAGTTGTAGACCAGGTGGCATTGGAGGAAGGCACTTCTGGGGGATCTCACAGGTATGTTGTCTAAGTGGGTTGTGACTCAGCATTCTATCAAAAATAAATCTAGATTGTCCTTGAAAAATTTTGAGGTTCTGCCTCTCAGGTCCTGGCTCTTCTTTCAAACTTGATTCCTAGGGCAAGCGATATGTCTGATCTGAGGGTTTTAACCTCTGTCAAGTAGGAAAGACTGAATTCGAGCCTAGGTTTGCTTTTGATTTGCAGTAGATGATGCACAACACATATTGCCACAGCCTTCCCCGGAAAGAAATTCCAGGAATTCTAAGACTCAATTAAAGGATCTTAGTAAAATCCAGATATGTGTTTAAGACCATTTGTATGGTTACCCCTGTGTGTTTTTTTTTTTTTTTTTCTTTTTCTCTGTGGCAGTGCCTTGGAGCTCTAACATCATTGTGCTCAATTTGTGTAACAAAGAATAAAAGGTAGTGACAAAAGCATCTATGTAAAAATAGGTGTGCTTTGGAGAGAGAGTGATCATGTGTGTCAGTCTTCTTTGTTTCATGTAGATGCTGAAGTAACCAGTGCTTGACTGACTCGTAGGATAGAAACAGCAAGCTATCAATCTTTATTTGATTTAATATCTCTTTCAAGCATTCGGTTTAACCCTCAGGTGCCTATGTAGATCTTTCTGAAGTGGGCTATTAACCTGACTCAATAAGGTCAACAGATTTAGTATAATCTGACAGAGCAGTACAAAAGAAAAATGCTCATCTCAAATGATCTTTATTTTTTTGTCATGTCATACGTTTCAGTCAGTCAAATTTGTTCAGTTTCATCTCACAAAAAAAAAAAAAAAAGGAAAAAAGAAAGAAAAAAGGCAGCCTGAAAGAGAAGCATTTCTCTTGGAAAGTAGAAAAGGCTTTGTAGGAAACCAAGTCTGTGAAATTCTGTCTTGGATTGAAACTACTTCCCAGGGTCAACAAATCTCAGGTGTAGTGTGTTGTCTCACCTCATTACAGAGGTACTCCTATTTCGGGTCCCAGCCCTTCTTAGGGTACCTCTAATACAGATCATCACTGAGATGACTTTAAAAAAGGAAACAGTTTCAGTCCTGTTTGTTTTTGAAACTAACTGCCCCAGTCTCAGCAAAACATACTGTGCTGGTTTTGGCTGGAGTAAATTTTCTTCATAGTAGCTGGTATGGTGCTGCAGTTTGGATTTGTGTGGAAGCAGTGCTGATGAAAGTGGGGTGTTTTGGTTACTGCTGAGCAGAGCTGACACAGAGCCAAGGCCTTTTCTGCTCTTTGTCCTGACCCATTGGTGAGGGGACTGGGGGTACCCAAGGAATTGGGAGGGGGCACAGCTGGGACAGCCGACCCCAGCTGGACCAAGGGATGTCCTAGACCATATGGCATCATGCTCAGCATATAGAGCTGGGAGAAGAGGAAAGAGGGCATATTTGGAGTGATGGCATTGGTCTTCCTAAGTCACCATTTTGTGTGATGGAGCCCTGCTTTCCTGGGGATGGCTGAACAGCTCCCTGCCCTGGAAAGCAGCAAATGAGTTCCTTGGTTTGCTTTGCTTGTGCATGTGGCTTTTGCTATTAAACTGTCAGTATGTCAACCCACAAGTTTTCTCACTCTCATGGTTTCAATTCTCTCCCCCATCCCAGTGGTGGGGGAATGAGCGAGCAGCAGAGTGGGCCAGAGCTGCTGGCTGGTGTTAAACCATGACATATACTAAGTACTAGAGGGATTCAGGCTTGGTGGAAACAGCTGGGAGGATATGCAGAAATAACATCCAGGGTGGATGCTCACTAAATGCCTCCTCCAGATGTGGAGAGGGCAGTGATGAGGGGAAGTCTCCTCTGCTGCCATCACCGTCTGCTGCTTTGTCTGTTTCAGAGTCCTACCCAGTGATGTTCCCGCAGACCTGTCAGAATGAGAATGGTATCTGGGCTCCTCCATGCTTTCTTCCCATTTTATGTCCATGTCAGTCTTCTTCTGGTATTTTTTTTAATAAATCATGTCTGAAGGGAGAGAAATGGCTAAAGATGATTTTGAAGAGAAATATGTCCCTCTGAGACATCACTGATCAGAGGACCAGAGTGACTGATCCCAGAGTAATGCTTCAGCTGCTGTATCCTGCCCTCTGGGAAGGACAGGAGCCAACAAGCTTTTACTTACTTTGAATTCTCCTGAACTCTCTTGGTGTGGCTATTTCAATGTGCTTTATAACTCAGAACCATGGAGTTTATATAATTAATACCAGGTTTTTATATTGCCTTTATCTAGTCATCTTGTTAGCACCAGCTACATGAAGATCACACACAAATAAGATGAAACATTAGCTGTACTTTAGCAGGATTTATTTTTGTGCATAGATTTTAATGAACCTCGTGCATTGCATTGACCCATTGCTGGATATCACTTGACTTTCCTGCATTTCAATGTGTTGCTAATAGGGATAAGCTGTTAAATTGATCTCCAGTTGCTCTTCAATGTTTCTGTAACATTCAGGAATGCATTTGTCACCACTGAGGAGTGGCAGCTGTAGCAGATTAAGGAACTGGGCTGCTGTGAAAAGAGGCAAGGGTAGAGAGGAGACATGCTTGGCACTTGTGCTTTCTCACAACTCTTTTTTAGATGGAAAGCTGATTTCTCTCTCCTTTTTAGTGCTGCTCTTCAAGTTGAAATGGAGGGCTGGAAATAGAGAAATAAGTGATTGCATTGGAGAAATGCTTTTACCCATTCGTGATTTGACCTTGTGCCAGTGCTGCTGACTCATTAACCAGTGGATTGACTAAAATTACTCCTTTGAATTGCTGAAATCACATTTAAGATGGCAGCTTGATTTTCTCCTTTGTCCCTTGCCTGTTGCCACCTTCCCTTGGACTCTGGCTTTAAGCTGTAGTTCTGTGGTTTGTCTGCATGTCGTGACAGCCTTGCCTGTGTGATGTGAGCCCCAGCTGTGTCCTGGTTCCTGAACAGCAGTAAATAACAGGAAAAAGTGGCTTAGAAGAGGCAACTTCTCAAACCACTTGTTAGCAACAGCATGAGTGCTCTGTGCCATACTGGGACCTCATCTTGCTGCTGTCCCCTCAGTCTGAGCCTTCCCCCTCCTCGTGGCTGCCCTGGCTGGATGCTCAGGATTGTGTGGGGAGGAGGGCTCGGTGGCAGTGGCACACTGTGTGCTGTGGGAGCTTGGGCATGGGCTTGGCTCACACACCAGAGCTTGAGGTGCAGGGTGAGCCTGTGCATGAGCTGTCTCTGCAGGGTTGGGAATGCAAGCACGAGGCTGCCCTTCTAGTCAAGGTCAGGCTCTCAGTGCAAATGCCTGGAACCAGGTGGGGTGGATTCAGGTCCCCACTACCAAGAAACGTCACAGACATAGGGTAGGATAAGCCCCTGTGGTGGACACCACAGGGAGTTTGTGTGAAGGAAGGCTTGGGCTGTCTGGTTTTCAAAGGAGATGAGCAAAACAGGCTGGGAGAATGGTGTGGAGATACTGTGTGTGGGTGCTTAAGGTCAGCTTGGTGTCCTTTACTCTTCTTCCTAATCCAAGAACAGGGGAAACACAGTGAAAATGGAGGTTAGTGAGTATAACAGGAGTGAAGAAGGTGTTTGGTAGCTCTTGTTTAACATTCAGACAAAGATGATATAAAGATGATTTCACAGGAAATGCCAGTGAGGGCAGATTCTTCCCTCTTCAGAGGGTTAGCCAGGGCTGGGTCTTCCCAAATAGCTTCCCAGCCTGTCCCACCTGGGCAAGCTGCTGTGAGGGTCAGACATCACAGGATGATGGGCAGGCAGAGCCATTTAGGGCTTCTGTGTGTACCTGGCTGCTGAGGGTCAGGTTAATGCATTCCACTGTGATATCTGCTCAGGTGGAAGTCTAATAGAGAGCTTTCTGTAGGTGCAGAGCCAATGAACCAGACCTCAGAAATGTTTAAAACACATCAGACCTTTTAAAACTTCCAGCAAGACTCTTTTAGTGACCACTTTGGCACTTGAAGCTAACCACACTCGTGACCTGGCTCAGGAGAGCAGTGTTTGTGACAGGCACTTGTCTGCAGAACCCATGCTGGCTGCTGAGTCCACCTGCTTCAGCGCTTGGGACCCTTTTGAACCCTAAAGAAGGCAAGGTGATTATTTGGAGTTTATTTAGTGAGCTAGATGGACAAAGGTTTTTGCAGACCCCTCACCTCAGGCTCGGTGCAGGGCCACCTCCCTTCCCAGAGATGCTCAGAGTTGGTCAGAGGAAGCATTGTCTTCTCTGCCTGCTCTGTGCTGGGCTTGGATAGAGGATCAGAGAGAGAATCCTCTGGCTGATCCCTGTGATCCCTGGGCAGGCAGGGAGGGAGCTGGCCTCCCCACCCGCAGTGGGTGCTGGTAGCATAGGAGAATACATGTCTGCCTTGATAGATGAAATATAAC
Source organism: Xenops minutus (assembly GCA_035221455.1). Lineage (NCBI taxonomy): Eukaryota > Metazoa > Chordata > Aves > Passeriformes > Furnariidae > Xenops > Xenops minutus. The sequence continues at coordinate 101,417,800 of JAWWEE010000105.1, forward strand.
TTTTCAAAACATGGGTTAACATAAAATTTTTCAAACTATTCAGTTTGAAATGTAGCATTTTTCTCCCACTCTGTTTTTCTCTCTTTTTTTTTTTTTTTTTTTTTTTTCCTTCTTTCAAACCTTCTACCTTTTTAGTGTCTGGGCATGACAAGAGCTGGAAGCCACAGAGAGCTTTGAGTTGGTGTTTGGGCTGCATTAGATGCTGCGGGCAGGAAACTTTACCACAGCTTGTCCCTGTGCCAGGCCAGCTCCGGCAGCCGTTCCCTGCGGGTGTCTCCGACAGATGGGCAATGCCTAAACAACAGCTTTGTGTTAATTGAGTTAAAATCAGCACAATTTTGTAGAGAAAACAGGCTTTCTTAGCTCTGGAACTGCTGTCTTTTCTTGTCCTCTCTTCATATTTTGTATGTTTCAGTTGGAGAAGAAAAATCAAAACTCGAATTATTTTTTAAAGGAAAAATATTTCCTTCTTGAGGTAAAGAAAAAAGCAAATCTTTCCACTGACAGCTTGGAATACTGCGATTTAGCCACTTCCAGAATACTTTTAACATTCTTTTGAACTGTCATAATTTTTATTTAGTTGAGCCAGGAAAGAGTAATTTCAGTTCTGTCCCTCAATAATCTCCCGGTGTGGTTGCCATTATTTTCTCTTCCCGATAGGAGCAATTGTCATGTTTCTTTCTGCCCTGGGAAGCCTCAGCTGCCACAAAGGGCTGCAGTCTGATGGGATGTCAAACCACATAGTGCTTGTTAAGCTCCCGTGACTGGCAGCATCTGTGCGTTTGCAATGACATCTCTAAATCCATCCAGGATACAAAAGTACTCTAAAATTGTAGCCTTTGTGTCTGTGTGCTGTATGTTTTATTTATAAAGCTTTTAGAGATAGCAGCTTGTTCTCTAATTTATTTTGGGTTGGTGAGGAGGAGGAAATCTCACTGGCAAGATACGGAATTTGCATTCTCAATTTAAAAGGAATGTGGAAAAAAAAGGAATTAAAAAAAAAGTCTAAAGTTCTGAGACATGTTTGCATGAATAATAATGCTTCCAAAATGATAATGGACTGTGTGTCATCCATTTGTAGAACTGTAAAAACTACTATGATAAATAAAATATGTCACATTTTAAACAGCATGGGGCCTGTGTGTGTCACTCATCAGATACAATTAAACAGGAGAATAATTGCTTGCCTGCTAAGTGAAAAATGGCAATGACACAGTGCCATGCTCAGTTTTTGTTCGCTCAAGGGGCACTTCCTCTGGACATCCAGTTACGGGCCTGCCCATGCTTGATGGGGAGCTGTGAAGCCAGAGGTGGGTGGATGTTTGCCATACTCTCTGAGGAGCCAAAGCCGTGCTTTTATGTTCAGTGTTTAAGACCTCTCTTATGTATTTTTAAGGGCTTGGCCATGGCTGACGCTGCTGGGTACTTGTTCCCTGCTGGGTGTGTAGTCCTTGCAACACTAAGCCTCCAATTGGTTTTGAGCCAGAAGCTCATGGTTTCTTCACAGTAGTCATGCATGCCTCACTAGGACCATGTTGTTGGGTCTTTCCAGCAAAAGCCAATGAAGTCTTTTGCCCTTGGAGGATGTCCTAATTTATCAGGGGAAGACATACTCAGAGACCTGGCCCCAGCTCTTGGGAACCTCTACTAGCAGCTTTGCTTTTGCAGAGCTTTAGAGATGGGTTAGGACCTGTTAGAGGAGACCTTAGCATGCTTTGAGGAGGAAGATGCAGACTAGCTGATATCTGGGTTCTCTGCTATGTCTGTGTTTCTATATTGCACCATGGTGTGACTAAATCTATAGTGTGACCATCTCTGGAGACTAAACTGGTGTCAGAGATGTGGTGGCTGGGACAGTTTTTACAACTGATGAAAAGGCAGCAGAACCCCCTACCCTTTTTTTTTAATTTAGTCCTGGCGTGTTTGTCTTTACTTCTTTTTGTTTCCAGTTGCTGGCTTGTGTTGGTGCTAAAATTAGTTCTCTGAATTGCTGTCTGCTCATTAACTAATAATAGGCAACTCCATAGATGCAGATCATGGACAAGTGCCTATTAGCCATTCCAGGTTTCACTGTCTGCAAATACTTTTCTGGAGACAATAAACGTTTCCATGAAATTGCTTGAAAATGACTTTTAGGATCTTAGGTGTTCTGGTCAGAGGTGAGGGAAAATGTCTTTTTTTTTGTGTGTGTTTTCTTTTCCTTTGATGAAGTCTGTTGCTTCTAAGTCTTTCTGTGGAGATTTAAAATGCTTTTTTTTTTTTTTCTGTTCAGGTCTGTAACACAGCTTTTTACTTTATGAAGATTACCATCTGCAAAAAGGTCTGGTGAACAATACATAATTATAATGTCAAAATTGTGCTTTTGTCATATCAGGACTTTGAAATAAATATTATTCTCCATCCTTTCAGGTAATGAAAGTTCACATTTACCTTCAGTTATGTAGTCACCTAATGCCCAAGGTTATGTTGGTCTAGTAGAGGATATTAGCACTCATATATCTTACTAGTATGATTATGAAAGTATGGAGAAATCTATTACTTGAGGTTTTGTAAGGCTGTGCTATTCTGCAAGGTGTGTGAACAGGTAATCTTAACTCCTGATCATAACTTGATGCTGGGCATCATCCTCAGAAAACAGGCTGGCTATGGACAGGACAGTCACACAATGTTATTTGCCTCTCTTGTGTGTCCTGTGTTGGAAGTTCCCTGGAGCACCAGTTTCTTGTGTTTGGCAGACAGTGCACACAGTACTTTAGAGTCTACTGGGACACAAGAATACAACAGGTCAGAGTGATGGACTGCCACTGGAGATTAGGCTGGTGCTGTCAATGTCAGCAATCTCAGTGCTATGGCACCTTATCCCAAGAAGACTTTGCAACAGTGGACTGTGTACTTCACATGAAAGCATTACTTGGACAGCTGAGCTGCTTACTTCAGCATCTTGCCTGGATGTTACAAGGAAGGAAATAAAACTGGTAGTGAACACTGAGCCAGTAGATCCTTTGGTCCTTTTGTCTTTCAGATGTTGCCACTGTAGCTGCAAAGATGCTGCTCAAAAACTAGCAGCACATCTTGCTCTGCTGAACTGTGAGAAGCAACTTGATCCTAGGGCACGACAGCTCTCTTGGCTCCATCTCCATGGCAGACCCACTGCACACCTAGGACTGGAACTCTGCTGGGAGTGCCACTCATTTTGCTCATGGTTCTTATCAGCCCAAGATCTGGTTTAAGGGTACAAGTGCAGACATCTCAAATGCAGACAGAGCCATTAGCATTAAAGGTCAGCACTGAAGCCTTCTGCATATATAGTACAGGGCCTATCCATGTTAGAAAGTTCTTGTGAAGCTAGAGGGTGATAAAACAAGCATTAGCATGGCAGTAAATGGATTTGCTGGACTGTGCTCCGTAAAACAGTGAAACTGAGGCTTATGTCTAAGCAATGACAAGCTATCCTGGGGTATGGAATCGTGTGCTGTCTGGGTGCTCTTCATCTGCCACTCCTACTGTACTTCCTCCTCATGTGTAGCACATATGGGGGTCTGTCTGAGTCCCCATGGACTCTGACCTGCCCAGGTCCCCATGGTTTGTGTGCAGCAGCTCAGGGCACATGCCCAGGTCCACTGGCTGACTCAGCTGTGGTGATTGGTCTCACTTTATAAGTGGCTTCTTGTGCTCTTGATCATGATTCTTGGTGACTGCTAAGCCTGGATGAAGGTGTAGTTTGGCCTAGGACTCAAAAGTGTCAGGGCCCTCCTGGATGAACTTTATGGGAAGACAGAGAGATGCTCCTTGGGCTAATCTTGGCTGCCCATCTGTCCACTGCCCTAACTGTGGCTGTCTACCACCTTTCTGTGCATGGCTGGACTGTTCTACACAAGATTTTAGCTGACTTCCTATGAAAATCAAGCTGAGAGTTGCAGCCTATGCAGGAACATCTGTCTTTTTGCTTGGAAAGAAGCACATTCATGTAAAAGCTGGTTTCAACAAAATTTTACAGCCGAGCATTGGTCTCAAAAATGTAATGTCCTGGCAGGGATAGGTATGGATATGCTCTCTGTGGGTGTGCTCTCTGTGATATGCTCTCATTAGGGTAAGATTGCACTGATTGCTCAGCCCTACCAGCTCTACCATGCATGAGAGTGTGGTTATGAATTTCCCAACCTTGCAGAAAGCTTCAGTTTGAACTTAGAATCATACAATTGTTTAAATTGGAAAAGACCTCTAAGATCATCAAATCCAGCCATTAACCTGACACTACTGAGTCCACCACTAAATCATGTCTCCAAGCAAAACATCTACACGTGCTTTAAATACCTCCAGGGATGGTGACTCTAACACTTCCTTGAGCATCTTCTGTGTTGTTAAGCCATGAGGGAATCCTGCCACAGCATAGCAACAAAACTCCACTGGTTTGGGTCTTTGTTTTAGGAGGTTTTTTTTCTCTCCATGAGATAAGTCAAAATGCCAGTAACAGTGTGTGCAGAACATTGGCTGAGCTCAGGCTGCCTGTACTGGGGGCAGAGCTGTGGAGCTAGAGGGCTGCTGTGGTGGTGGGGCTGCAGTTCTCGGCTCAGGCAGCACCAGGTGTCATGAAGGGTGTGCAACTGATGGAAGGGCCGAAAGTCTGAGAGGGGAGCCTAGGTCCTTCTGATTTTCAGAAAGCTCATGTTGGATTGCCATCTACAATTTGTTAAATTATTTTCCCCCTCAGAAAAAGAGTCCTGTCACTTACTCCTTTCTGCTCCTCTTGTTTCTAGGGCTCTGCTATCAACTGAAGTAAGCTGGAATGTGGATATTTATTTTTCTTCTTGGAGATCCTTAGCTTTTCTCTTTAGTAAAGCCCAGGTCATTTCCATGATCCTGACTCCATCATAACCCTGTGAAGACTTGTGTCTGCACAACCCAAGGGACATCAAACTGCAAACATGAGAAGCTAGGGATGGCAGATGTTTCTCCTCTTGATGTTGCCAATGATCTTTGGGATCAGATGCTGTGAGATGCTGATTTGAGGACTTTAAGGGCTGGATGATGGTGAAAGCAGGGACTGGGGATTTGGGGTGGAGAGTGGAGATGCTATTCCAGGCAGTGCATGTTCTCTGGGATCTGGTCCTGCATTGGAGCCTCTGGGGGGACAGGATCGCTCCCTGCAAACCAAGTGAACTTTGCTGTGCTGCAAGCAAAGGGAAGAGCTGAGATATGCAACCCCCATCATGCCTTTCAACTGTCATAAATACTTCCTTCTGCTTTGGATGAAGGAGGATTTGGAGCAGTTTTTATTCATGAGGCTCTGTTGGTCTCTGTGCAGTTTTCTATATGGGCATCCTACAGTAGGCATGTCAGGGAACAGCATATATTTTTCTTAATTTTCTGCAGATCAAAGAAAGTCATATTTGAAAAAACTGTGTGAAAATGAAGGTTTTTCAAAATGAAAGATCAGGATTAAGTGTGGGTTTTCCCATCACATCATCTCTGAATGTTTTCATGTCAGCAGAAAAAACAAGAGCGAGTCTTTCTGACCTTGAAAAGTGCCAGAGGGAAAGACTCCTTCATGAAATTTTTAATACTCTTCCTAGTGACTTTTTTTTTCAAGCTGCTGTAGCACGATACAGGTCTGAACTAATGAATGTCACGCTCATATGGGGCAGTTCCAAAAATGAAAGACCTTGAGTGACTGAACGCTATTATTGCACTATCTGAGGATGATATCAACATCACCTACATTTCTGACTTTCAAGTGTCTTGGTATCTTATAGTTAGCCTGTCTGATGCATGGGAGGCACACTCTAGATCTAGTTTTAAACCCATTGCATAAAATTTTACTCAAAAAAAAGTACATAAAAGAGAGCATTAAATGTTGATTATTTTTTCATTATAATTTTCATTTGCCAGATCTCTTTAATTTAAAGTGGTATTGCGAAAGGTTGTTCTCAGCAGCAAAGTTCCTACCAAATAATGGGGGGAAAGGGGCTAATTTTCAGATCCCTTTGAAAGGCAATTTTTTGCAGGATTTTGGAAGACATGAGATTGCCATTGTGGTACAACCTTAGGTGCATTTTGTGCCTTTAACAAGGCACCTCAGTCATACCACTTCTTTCCTGGAGGGGGAAGACCTCCCTTTCAAACATTCCTTATAGTGGATGTGTTAACTGCTTGAGGGAGGCAGCAGACACCAGTTCTTGCACCTGGTTGATTTTGAGGATCCTCCTCTGATGACATGTTCAGCTCAGGCACAAAAAATTGATATGGTGTGCTGCTCAAGCGGGGTTCTATTGCCATCAAGGCAGGTGTTAGGGATGGAGCTGGTTCCCTGCTGAAGTCAGTAATAAGATATTCCCTCATCTCACTGAAGGCAGTGTTATCCCTCTATTTTGGATGGCAGTATGAGGATGTAGGGTTCACCTTTAAAACATAGACAGATATAAAAGGCAGTGTACTGAGACTCAGGAGATTTAGTCCTGACTATGCTACTGGCTTTCTGGGGCACCGAAATTAAGTTACAGTACTTCTTTCGGTCTCAATTACTCCAGCAAAATTCCTCTCAGTGTGGAGATTCAGCCGCAGCTGCTAATTCCCAGACTAAACAACTTCCTCAATTCATGCTAACTTTTTGCCTTCATTTCTGCTGCTATTTCAATACCGTTGCATTAGTTGTGGCTCTTAAAAAGTCTCCCTGGCTGTTTTTCATCTTGAAGTCATGCAGAATGTCTCTGTACTAAAATTCATTTTCCTCTTCTGTATCCCTTTCCCTGCTGCTTCTCAGGTTAGCAAAACTTTTCATGAATACCAGGACTTAAAAAGCTGGAAGAAGGCATGTCCTGCCTGAATGCTACTGAAATGAATCGGGGGTTTATAGAAATGGACAGAACATTTGTGTCTACTTGGGTCAGAACTGATCTTAGTTCAGCGATGCAGAGGCACATGCCAGCTGGGGGCAGGTGGGCGGCTGCTTTGGTGAGCTGCAGTGTCATCCCTGGATGCTCATGCCAGCAGAGGTGTGAGTTTGCAGAGTGCAGTGGGGTGTCTCATCTGGCACAGATGTTTCTGCAGCATGGTTTCACAGCTCCTCAGTTCAAGTTCCCTTCTGTTGTTTAACCCGCAGTTCTACAATGATGTGTGCAAACTACAAAACTGCACGTTTGCACTGCAGAAGAATAAGATCTGAGGAATTCTGGCCATTTGACAGAGATGTATGTGACAATGGATAGTAATATAAGTGACACCCTGGATTTCATGGCCATGAATCCCCTCTCGTCTTAGGAGAAGAGATGTTTATCATACTTTACTGAGTGAAAGCAGACAGTGCACCAGCTTTATTGAGGTGGTTTGTGCTATCTGTGATCCTTCCACATCAGGACTGATTCATTTGTGGTCTTGTATAGTATAATCCTACTAGTAATGGGAGGACCTTGTCAGACACGCATGGGCTTTTGATTGACAGAGGGCTAGTTCAAGGAGATGGAGTTTAGCAGAAAGCTGCACCCAGAGCCTCATGGACAATCTCTTCTTAGAGATGCTGGTGGAGCTTTGCCTGGGGTCTGCAGCCTGTGGCCAAACAGCAGGTGCCTCCAGCATGTGGTCTGCAGCTGCTGCAGCAGGACCCAGGGAAGCTGATCTCTCATTTTGCTGCTAGAAGATGTTACTCCTTGCCCTTCTTAGTGCTATTATCACCCAAAAAGGCTATTTCAATAAAATCCCTGTGTCACGGGACTAGTGAAATCAGCTTATAGTGCAGGGCTGTTGTGTTGGGACCCTAGCCAATGCTTTCCAATCTCACTTCTGCTGATCAGCAGCATCTCTCCTGCCATGGAAACATGGAGGGGCCTTGGGCTTTTCTTAGCAATGTCTTACGTAGCAGCCAATGCATGGTGTATTATCAAACCCCAACTACAGCCCCATTTTCTTTGTGTGACTGCCCAGAACCATGTCCCAGGGTGTTCTGGAGAGGCTGAGAAGTTTTCCACCAAAAATGTCCTGAAGCTATTTGCAGCTGGAGCTGGAAAATTGAATTAAAACAGTCAATCAAGCCAACTATATAAAAGAGCTTTTTAGTGTTTGGCAAGGTGATTATGTGATGCAAGTCCTGGGCTCTCAGTTCCCTTTTGTTTTCATAAAACCAGAATTACAGAATCATTTAGGTTGAAAAAGACCTCTAAGACCATCAAGTCTGAGCATAAACTCAGCACTGCCAAGTCCACTACTAAACCGTGACCCTAAGTGCCACATCTTTAAATACCTCCAGGGATAGTGACTGTACCACCTCCCTGGGCAGCTTCTTCCAGTGCTTGACAACCTTTCCAGTTAAGAATTTTTTCCTAATATCAACTCTAAACCTCCTCTGGTGGAACTTGAGGCCTTTTCCTCTTGTGCTACCACTTGCTACTTGTGATACTTGTGAGTTGCAAGAAGAGACCAGCCCCTATCTTGCTACAACCACTTTTCAGGTAGTTGTGGATAAGGTCCCCACTTTGAGCCTCCTTTTCTCCAGGCTAAACAACCCCAGCTTCCTCAGCTGCTTCTGGTAAGACTTGTTCTCTACCCTTTCTGTAGCCTTCCTACTTTTCTTACCTGAGTCCCAAATCAGTAGTGATCCAGCGTGGAACAGACTACTGTAATTATTTAAGCACAGCTGATACAAAAAGTGAAGGTTGTGGCTACTGGGGAAGCACTGGGAAGAGGTGCCTATTCCCCCTCGACCACACCACCAAGGACACCCTCCAGTCCCTCGCTCTAACGAAAAGCTTGCAGACATCTTCTTGGTCCTCACTGGCTGCACCAGGACTTGTGTTCTCACTTTGATCAACAGTTCAGAGGGGTCAGCCCACAGACATAGTTTCTCTCATTTTGTTGTCTTCCAACAGCAAAGTTCTCTAAAGATATGATAGAAATTACTGGAAAAAAAAGTGCAAAATCTGTTTCAGCTATTTCTTCCTTTTTCCATAGTTCCCCCCCTGAAATAGCTCCAGCAAGAAATTTAATCTTAGTTTTCTCAAGCTACAGTTTTGTGTAGAAAGTACAACTCAACAAAGAGGAAAAAAAATATCCAGTAATCTTGTTTTAAAATAGACACACAGACTGGTTGTATCTGGGTTATTTTAGACTGTATTTTTCAAGACATTTTACAACAGCAGAAAAAAGTACGATCTATAATTCTATGAAGATTGTTTTCATCTGAACATTTCTCATCTTTTTTAAATTTACCAGGAAGAAATGCAGTTTTTGTTTCCTTCATTAAACTGAAAGTCGGGTTGGAAATAAATAACATTGTCAGAAGGGAAAAAAATTCTTCTCTATAAGGAAGAATGTTTTCCTGCATACAAATAATACCTACTCCTTTCATAAGGAAGAAAAATGTTAGATACTCTGACATTAAAAATTTCTATGTTTGCAAATGTATTTTCACAAATGTATTTTCTTCACCAAGAAGAAAATGCTAATGGATATGCTAAGGATTTGGTTATTCTCTCATGCCTCACCATTCCAGTCAAGATGCTCAAGAACTCATGCTGCTAGCAATGAAATAGCCTTGGTAGTCCCAAAAATTACAATGCATTATAAAATTTTACACTACAGTTTTATTGGTTAAAAATACTCCTTCCATAGTGGAAAGTCAGACTTTTATTTGTTCTATGGAGAAGGTGAAGAGCAGAGTTGTTTCAAGGGCAGAGAAAGTACTGGACAGATCCTGAAGTGTGATTTCCTGGGTGCAGGGGACTGTGCTCCAGTTAGACACATTTTGTGCAAGCAAGAGGTATGTCCAACAAATGGTTGCATATCCTGGGTACTTGGCAAGTGGCTGTTTTTCAAAGAAATAAAAATAATAATGTGAAAAGATTATTTGCATGGTTGAAGAAAAATGGTGTTTTGCTCATCGATAAAAATAAGTTTGGTTAGAAAGTAGTTTTGATTAAGAGGTGGTGTGAAAACTTCTGTAAACAAATCAATATTTAATAAGGGTGAAAGGGAAGCTGGTGGAAGTAATTAGCTGAGCATTAGGAAATGTACCCAGTTGTCGAGGGAAGATAGAAACAGAAATTAAAAAAGTCTGTAAATGAGGTTAAGGAGTTGGTTTCCATACTCAAATAACATTTATGTCTTAAAGCCCTATTAAATTACACATACAAACCCCCATAATTTTGCAGCAGTGATTAGCTAGGATACAATCTTTTTCTTGGCCCAGAGTTAGTGAAGTTTTATATCCATGAACATGATGCCTTAGACACCTGTCTGAGATGAGCCTCCCTCTGAAAGTGCCTGTTTCTCTTCACTACCAATGAAAGGAGCCCTCAGTGACAGACTGGACAAATGCTGGATAAAGCTGAGGTTAATCCCTCTTGACAGGGGCAAGAATTCTTGGCCCATTATGTGTTTGGGTTAAAAGCCACCAGATTTTAGGGGAAAATACTAATGGTACTCACTTTGGTTTCTCTGGTTTTGTTTGCTTTGTTCATGTTCTCCAGGTTTCTCCCACAGACAGAAAGTATAGAAAATTCCTTTACAGTAAGAAGAAACATAAGCAAAGGTTCTCCCTTCAACATTTGGAGCGTAACTTGCAACTTCATGGGAAAACCTCTGCCATCACCTGGCCCCTCATTAAATTGCATTGCAACCATAATGCCTCTCTGTTCATCCACCTTGAGGTGTAGCAGGGAGGTCTGTGCCATGGTGAAGATGTGGTGTACTAGATCCTAGTGTTTTTCACCACTTCAGAGGTCTTGGGGAGCCCCAAGGTGTTTCTAGGAGAACAGAGGTCCCTGCAGATGTTGTGACATCCCCATCAGCCCTCTGCAGGCATGCTGAAAACTCCCAAAAGGCACTCAGCAACTCTGATTAGAGAACAAAAATGATCCCTAAAACTCCATCAACTATGATGGGAGTTTATACAGCCAGTGTCAATATAAACATCTGAAATTTAGGCTTCTTATCCTGAGATTGAATCATATCCAAACTCTCACCAGCATCATTCAGCAATGGGCACAGCATGACTACCGTGGTTAAATGGAATGCACTGTGTTTGTCAGGAGAGCTAAGTGACTTTCCAGACAAACCTTTCTCCACTCTGAGGAGGCAATCCTTTCAGCCAGCCTATTTCCAGTCCCAACTGCTGGATGTTTTTCAAATATAAGATGGAAAAGGGAAAATTTTTCTAGTATGCCCCAAACAGCCTGGGAAACACAAACTTTGTCCACCTTGCTTACCCCAGCAGATATTCAGGGGCCTGTAGGCGCAGTACTTCTGTTTTGCTGTGCCCTCACCTCCCTCTTGCCTTAGCCAACACCTCATGGTTTGACACAAGGGATGGGTGGACACCATGGGGCAAGTACAACATGTGGAAGTGGTGAAGGAGTTGTTTTGGGTATGAGCCATCATCTGAAATCCATTTCCTCAGTTGCTTCGAGGCAACAAACCTTGCTTTTTTCCCCCAAACTAGCTTTGTGATTAGTAGCTGTAACTCAAACGCTTTATTAGACGCCAGAAATGCTCTCAGCCTCCTCAGAAATGACTTTGTGGGGTCAGTGCTGCCACATTCACTCTTCCTCTGCGTCTGTCACCTGTTTAAAGCACCCATGAAAGATTCCTTCACCCCAGGTGCCTGTTTTGGTTCTCCCTACATAACAGATACTGTACCAGCCTTTCTCACTGGTTTTTTGGTTTTTCTCTGCTCCCTTGCTGCACACTGGCCTTCAGCTCACTCTGATGCTGCAAAGTGCCTCGTGTCTCAATATGTTACTTTGCTGTGGGCTAATGTGTGTGTGTGTGTGCGTGCACGTGGGAGGGAGAAATGGTATTTAAAATTCACCAGCCTTCAATTTCATATTATTGCATGTAAAGCAAAGCCCAAAATCATTTATTTCTAGTCTTCTGCCTTGATTCCCAGACTTCTGATTTAATCTTAAAATATTTAATCATTTCCTTGGCAAATGACACTGAATTGGACAGATGGTTTAAACTTAGCTCTCTTCCCTGGAGAAAAGCTGCTCAATTAATACAACTGTAGCTCTCACACATTCAATTCATCCTTATCAGTCTGTCCCAATTAATCCTTTAAATGCAACGTTACATAACGTGGGAACTTCTCTCTCTCATTTACTTTTCCATCTTGTCATTATTTCCTCTGTGTTTGCTTACCTGCACAGCATCATTGGGAGTCAGGAGAGAGCTGCTGCTCGAGGTGAGGCGTGTGACATTTCCAAGTCACCTCTGCTAGACCAAAGGGAGGGACATGCCTGACATTCACACCTGGTCACTCATGCTTTTTCTCTCTGATGTTATTTTTCTCATTGGACAAATGATCTTTGCAAATCCTTAAAACAGTAGAAATAAATTTCTATTATGCTGTTTCCTGAATAGCTCCATAATCCTCTTCTGCTGCCAGTGCTGGAATTGCTTGGCTTACAAGGTATTTATTTGCTGCTTGGGAAAATGTGTTTCTGTGCGTGCTGGGGGAGTGCAGTTGCTTTGGCTGCTGGGCTCAAAAAGACTGGCAGAAATGGCCATAATAAATCCCACTGGAGACTGTGAGATCTAGCACTGTTAGTTTTGCCTCTGTATAGTACTGCCTGCATCGTTTCACTCCACCACAGTATTAAGAATAATAATTTGGATTTAATGGGCCTGGAGCCTGGGTGCCTACTCCATTGCTGTGACCCCCATGAAGGGGTGAAAAGCAGGTCCAGGAGCAGGCACACACACACACATCAGGTGTCCTGGCTCACTGCTGCCTGTATCTTAGCTCTGTGCTGAGCTCAGCACATGTTTGGGCAAGTTGGTTCAGGGGGGCTGGTGGTGGCTTAGGCTGCTTTGTGCCCTATGTACCTTTTATGTGCCCAAGGGCATCCAGCAGTGTCAAGGTGGGTCTGTAGAGCCTGTGGGCAGTCTCAGACTGCACCCACAAAGGGTGATCCCACTTGAGAAAGACTTGGGCCCATAGAAGAGAAAATTTCATGCATAAGTTGGATTTACTCATTCTACCTTCAGACTGTAATGGGGGAGACTGCCCCAAAATGGCATCTTTGGCCACTCTGGCTCTGCTCAAAATGTTACAGGTAAGTATCACATAGTTATCTGTTACTGGTCCAGAGCTGATGTATAAGACAATAAAACCTTAAATATGAAGGGCTTTCAAGCTAGTCCTGCTTTGTGTGGAGGGTGGACTGAGGACCTCTAGGAGTCCCTTCCAGCTTGGATTTTCCCATGTCTTCACAGACGGAGAATATTAAGTTCGATTATCCCTTTAATATTTGTATTTGCAAGGGCGATCTTCAGGAAATGCCAAACAAAATCCAATGTGTTTTTTGTCTAAATAACTAATAGAATAAGACAATATACTTTACTTATTTATTTAAATGTCTTCCTAGAATATTTTTTTCATTTAGTTTTTCCTGAATAATTCCTTTGATTGTTAACTGTACTGAATGAGAGGCTCTGTGGAGAGGGGAAACCCCCACATCTCCCAATATCTGGAATTTTCTTAGGATTCTACAGTAATAAAAGCAAGGTTTTGTTGATTACCTGGGGCAGATATTTTTAATTATTATTATTTTTCTGCAGGACAATTTAATGTCAATTCAGAGCATGTTTGAATGCTGAGCTATGAAAGCAGAATTTTCTGTTTGAAACTGAAGAGATTTGGGGGGAATCACTGAAAAGGACCAATGTATTTAGAGTGCTTTTACTCATTCATTATATCAAAAAAGAAAAGGAGAAACTTATCTAATAATGCTGCAAGTCAGAAATAAAAAACAATTTATTGACTGGTCAGGCTTTTTTTACTACTGTTTGTTTTTCCAGTCCTACAACCAAGGCTGTGACTAAATTTGGAAGGTAATGGGAGTCTGCTTACCTGGGGAATTATTCCACTACTTCATTTTCCAGGAATGCTTCTGTGTGTTCAGGGAAATTTCAGGACCTCTTAATTCCTTCCTGTTATTTTCAGATTCATTTCTATATATCAAATACTAAATTATTAATATGTCAAAATGACATATACTTAAAGTAAAAAACAAAACAAAGGCAAAGCACATCTTCATGGCCTAAGACACCTGTAAGCTTTACCAGGAATTCTATTACTTGGGAAGGTCTAAGCCCTGATCCTCCATAAATGCAAGTAGTTACAGTTATGCCCATTGTACTTCTTTGTAGTAAAAAGTCTAATGCTGTTATGATTAGATAATATGTTAGCAGGAAAAGCATCTTTGCCATTTTAAAAGGGGAATTCTAAAAACATGAGTTGAAGAATGGATCTTGTTATCATTCTTGTGGATTCTTCTTCTCTTTTGACAAAAACATTTTGACCTAAATTTTCCCTGCTGCAGTTCCTATTACAAGGCTAAATTGAAATACTCACTTTTTGTGTCTCCCTCTCCCCAGCTGTAGAAAAATTATATTCTGGCTGTGGAACAGTGCTGGGAATTTCATTTTGTTTAGATTCACAAAGGGCTCTGAGGTCCACAGTGGTGACTATGTGTTTTGAAGGTATAAAGCCTTCTTGCTGCTGGAACAACCAACTTACAAATATTTTAAAATAAATGAATGTAAAGAAAAACTCACTTAAGACCCTGATTGTTTCATTCTAAGCAGCCTTCTCTGAATGCCCCTAATTTGTGGAAATTAATTATGAAACACAACCATATGTCCCTATAATTACAAGAAAATAGACAGAAGATGAGGAGACTGACTGCACCCCATGCATGAATAAATCTCCTCATCAAAGACATCAGCTGTAATCCCTCCCTGGGGGAATTCAGTCCAGCCACACACCCATGGGCTCCATCCGTGGCATCCTGCCATACTGCCATGCATTGCAGTACCATGGAGCTGAATCCTCTGGAAAAGTATGTACAATAATAAGCTACTGGGACTTTGGCTCAGAAGTGGAGGAGCAAGGGATGGAGCACTGGTGGTTGAAGCACTCACCCCTCACTCTCTGCCTTTTCACAGTGATCATTAGCTCTCATGGCCAAGTCACCTCAAAAACTTGGGGAGCAGTGGGAGGGAACCACATACATAGTGTAGAAGCTCATTTGTCCTGAGGTGCTGAGGCTGAGCAGGTGCAGTTCAGTGCCAGCTCAGCATGCAGATAGCCTCGTGGAGAGCAGAGACTGGCAGCTGCTCAAGCAATTGCTGCCAAGGGATCCTGGAAATTATTACTCAATGTCTTGGGATTTTCTGCAGTCAGTATCAATGATGAAATGTACACATCTGACTCAGCCATTGTGTTCCGGGATTAATTTATTGACTTATACTGAGTTACTACTCCTGATCACCACTCATGGGGGTGATATAAGGGTCACTCATGAAGGGTCTTGGTGAAGGTTGCAGAGAGGGAGACCACACCTCACACAACTTAAAGACTTGCCACAGTGTGAGAGCTCTTTTCTTTTGACTGACTGTGCTGGGAAACAGCGAGGATATGCTTTTCAAAGTCCAAGTCAAGAAGAAAGCCTAATGACTGATCTTGACCCAAACAACAGTGTGAGTGAAACTCTTTCAGACTTTCATTTGATCTCTGTGAGACCATCCCTGGTTATTGAATTTATGTCATCATCCTGCCCTCCCTAGGACATTTCTGCCAGTCTTCATTGCTTGGTGCTTTCAGTTGAGTGACTGTCAGGAAAAAAAGATAGGAAGAAACCTGGAGTTGTGTTGCTCATGACAGGCTCAGTATCACAGTATCCTCTTCAAGACTGTCATCACCCTGAACAGAGCCTTTTTTTATTAGGGATGATCCCCTTTCACACTATGTGATTTAAAAATTATTGCACATTGCTTTGCACATCTTCTGTGTGGCCATCCGTCCATCAAAGAGGCAGCTTGAAAAACAAATGTGCAGCTGAGCACAAAATCATAAAGTCTTACACCCAATAATTTTGTTTAAAAAGCTATGCATGAAGCTCAGCTCCTTTCTTACAATTTTTTTCTCTCTGGACACTGTTGTTTTTATTTTTAATTGTACACTAATCACTATAATGTGTACTTTGTTTATTGGACTAAAGGTTAATGTTTTTCCCCTATTTTTGTAAAACTTTGACTACAGTTAAATGACTTCTGTCAAACATCTTTAATCTCCAACAAATAGCCTGAACAGATGCAAAACCAAGCACATCTAAGGAGCAGACTTGAGGTCCAGGATTAAAAGTCTACCAAGAGAAACAGAAAACATGGTGGGACCAAAGAAACCCCTCAGCCCTGTCATGCTTGACTAACAAAGGTTAAGCCAAGGAAATTCTTGGTAGAACATCAGAAAACAACAGCATTTTTTTTTTTTTGTGTGTGTGTTTTTTTTTTCTCCTCAGGATTGCCTGCAGACTTCATGTCAATTCATTCTTCTGTTTTTTATTCCCCCGGTCCAACAGGTGCCCCCTGGGGTAACCTTAAGCTTTTTGTATCCAGGGAGCAGGGTGTTTCCTGTAGTGTGTCAATAACAATTTCGTTTTCTCTCATACTAAATTGAAAAATTCAGCTGACAACTCCAATACCTGCAATTCAGCTGACAAGCTCAATACCTATAACTTAAATGTCTGACAAATGTGAGCTGACTTGAACAGTCATTTCAAGTAACCTATCAAGATCTTGAAATTCTTGGGTCAATTTGAAAATGAGAGAAAAAAAACGTTAGTATCTGTTAATTCAGAATTAGCACTGACACGGTAGTATGCCGTGAAATGGATTAGAACCAGGCATTTGACCTATGTGTTTGGAAATAGTTTGTGATGACTATAACTAGGTAAATATTGAATGCAAAGCCCTTTTTATTTTTGTCAGTTTAGGATTTTGATTTTATAATTTCGATATACAATATGTTCTTTATTCCTAGTAGCATCATATGAAATTCATAGGCCCAGAGAAAAACTATGCTCAGATTTGCTAGCAGTCAGGTTTCATTTTTGTACTTAAACCTGTCATTGAAATTCTCCAATTATAAGAAGGATGGAGTTAGAGGCTGGTGTTACACAAACCCATCAGCTGAACTGCAGCCCACTGAAATGGTAAGTACTGTGAGACATTCCAGCATTCCAAGTTTCTCTCTATCCTTAATTGGGGTGAACAGTTGGAATTTTGAAATGTTTTCTGGAAGAGAAAAGCTAAAATATTTCTGGTAAGAAACATCAGACAGATTTCTTGAAATGCAGTCATGAATGTCAGGCAGTTTCATCTAATAAAGTGAAAAATACATCCCACCCTGCCCTGTCGTGCTCTGTTCTACTGTCAGTGCAAAGGGAGGAGAAAACGTCAGCTGGACATGAAGCAAGACGACAAATTTTAATTTTAAATTATGCAGAAACCTATTTCCATGGAACATATCAAATGGGAACTCTTTCGGGGAAACAGTGCCATTCCCTGGGTAGTTTAACAACAGCAGATAGGTCACATTTTCCCTGATTGCTCATCCCTGCCAGCATTTCTCTCATCCTGGTCTCTCTGCTCTGTGACATTGGCTCATCCTGCAGCCGAGGTCCACAGCTGCTCCTGACACTGGTCACTGGAGCGGTGGTGGGTCTCTGCTGGGATGGCCTCATCAGGGCATAGCACTGCTGTGCCATGCAGCCAGGTCCTCCTTTAAATAAAAGGGGTATTTTTATACCCAAAGTGCACACAGCCTAAATAGAGTGGAGAACTCATCTCAGGAACCTGGTTAAATATATCTGGATAGCATATTTTTGAAAATGGAGGGTTTGGTGGCCTGGGGTTGTTGCTTTGTGCTGCCTGCTGGCTTTGAGTGTGGGCTGTTTTGAGGGAAATTTCTCTCTCTCTCTCTTGCACATGGAGGTTGTAGCTATGTCTGTGTCCTCTTTGGACTGCAGCTGGGCAGCCTGGAGGTGTCACATCTCCTACTGCCTTGGACAGGTTGCCAGAGCATCTGGTGAAGTTGCCCTGCAGCCTGTGGCCAGTAAAATAAGATGGTCACTTGAGCATTAGGTCTAGTAAATGAAAAAACTCCAGTTACAGCAATGACCAGCATCTCCTTTTGGTAGGATTGTCAGTCAACACAGCTGCAGGAGGAAAGGCAGTCAGAGTTTTGCTGAGAACTAGATTTTCAGGTTAATCAGAGAGCAAACAGGACCTGGTGGGATTCCTGTGTGTGCTTCTGTGCCTGACTTGGATGCTACAGGGAATGAACCTCAGTGTGATACCAGAAAATCCTGCCAGCTGCCACCCTGCACCTTTGGGAGCCAAATATGAAAAATGTGAAAACACAGTTGATTTGATTGACACAGACTCCCACTGGGCACAGCATACTCCTAGCTTTGGAGATGGAGCCTCCATTTGTTCTCCCACTCCAGCTCTTCTCAGCTAAAGACCTACATGATCTTAAGTGAATTTATCTCCAGCTCTGTTTTCTCTGAGTATGTAGGCATGAACAAGTACTTGGCTATGGAATTTACAATGAGAGCTATTCAAGTGTTTTAATTGTAACATTAGTCTTGTGGAATTTGGAACATTGTCTTTTTAACAAATCAGATAGAGAAGCGCTAATTAGTATTCCAGCGGGGTGCTGTTTGTGCATGTGCCTATCTGCAACGCTGTGTCCTGCTAACAAAGCACAACACTCACATCTGTCCAAGGTATTAATCATTCTTCAGTGAGAGAAAATGCTTCATTTTAATCTCTGTGCCATTACTTGACATTCTTCAAGCACCAAGAGCAGGCCTGGTGGTGTGAGGTACAGAGCTTGCAGAGTGGGCATGGGTAGATAACCATGGGCAGATACACTGAGGCAAAGGCCACACTGGGATCAGTGGCTACCCAAAACCAGGCTAGGAATGGAGACAGAAGTGGGGAATTGAACCTTCACTCCATAGACCAGACAAGAACAAAGTGGGTTTTTTGCAGACATTGTAAATTCTAGTTGGCTGAACATTTGAACATGTTTGAGGTAGGGATCCTCTTAGTGCAATAGTAGAGCACCAGGGACTTGTAATGTGGTTGTTTTTGGGGAAGAAGCAGAAATCATCCTGTTCTCACTCATACTGTGGTATTTACCGAGTATTTGGGTCCAATGCAGGCGCTGCATACCCTAAGCCTCTATTCTGTGCTTTGATGGTGGTGTGATGGAATAAATGGAAAGCACAATGCTGAATGGGCATTGGATAGCTACAATCCTTGCTCTTGTTGACTCCAATGTAACTTTCTCTCCGTGAGGGGTTTACAGGTCTGCAACAGGGCTGGACACCTATTAATGACAGGCATTGGAGGAAATAATTGTGTTTCATTGATTTGACTGTACATAGCCAGTGTTTATCAATCTTCCTGTAAGCCCAGATACTGGTGATTGTAAAGAAAAAAAACATTTTTGCAATACATGGAATTAACTAAGCAAATGTGATCGCTTAAGAAATAAAGGAAGACTTGATCACAAAGAGAGACTGTGGTGTCAGGGGCTTGCTTGGCTGTCATGCTGTTATTATGTTTTAATCTTAAATTCAGAAATAATAGCAGGGATATTTTTTCTGCACTATGGTGAAGATCTATTTTTTATTCTTTCATGAGCTGTTTGCTTGGCAGGGATGGACTCCATTTACAGATGATTTATAAACTCTGATCAAGAGCATGGCAAATCCTCCTGCCTCCTCTGGCTTTTTGACAACCCTTCGAGTGAGGGAGCAGGTTCACAGGGAAGAAGTGAATGGGTACTGGTGATGCTGCCATGATGCAGCCCAGCTGCTGACCTGAACACAGATGGGCTTGGCCCGGTCACATGCAGCTGTTTCCCCCTCACCCTGGGGAAAGGCTTGAAGCATTGCTGGAACAGGGTCATCTCAGTGGAGAATATGCCAGAGAGCAATGCACGGCACAGTGTAGCCTTTGACTTTGGCTTTGAACCCAAGAACTTGAATTGACAAGCCAGTGGGTTAGTATGCTATCTACACTACCACTGTGCTTGTTTGCTGCCTGTATTGGCTCAAGAAGGAGAATATTAATATTAATATTGATGCGGCATTTATTTCTCTTGTGTGACATTCAAAAAAGTGAATGTATAATATCCAGAGGTCAAGGTATGCTGGTCTTGCCATTTCAAAGGGAAGAGGAACTGAAGACAGAATAGCTCTCTTCTGTCAGTTCAACATTTCCATAATGGCATTTCTGACTTAATCTTTTCATCACTGCAGGTGACTTGTAGGCACTGCTCTATCTGTCTATACACACACACATATGCACAAATATACATACATATACATAAAAACCATACAGCTCAGGAGAGTATCTTGGTTGACTTGCAGTTCTACTCTCTCAGACACAGAGGAAAATATTTTTGTTTTACTTACTTGATCAGGAAGCAATCACTAACAAATCCCTAAACCTGCCTGAAAGATCCTAAAATGATAAATCTCTTTACTCCAGAGATATGAGGTTTAATTTTGGCTGAACAATCCTCCACACATTTGGGTTCCCAATGATCCATTTGTAGCTTATCAATTAATTTTCATATTTCTGCCCTGTGAAAATGTGGAATTCATTTCCTGCTGGAGAGGTTACTGAAATGATAATGCGCAGGTGGTTTGAGATATAGCATAAATATATTATGCTTTGGTATGTCTCATTTATTATGCAGATATGGGTATGCTCAGTGCAGATGAAACAGCTTGATACTGCAGCAGGGTGGTGCATTGTGGCAGACGCTGGTGAGGCTGTTCAATAATGTAAGTCAAGCAGTGACTGCAGAAGCTGTGGCTTCCCCATGGAAGCTGGGGGAATGCAGGTTGTGCTCATCATTTTGTTTTGATAGCTTTTACTGTTGCTTGCAAGCAGTGAATGAAATGTAAGGGGAAGGATGAAGGACCTCCAATATTGTGAAGGCTGTAACGGCATTGTATGCTTGCTGTCCTTGGAAAGGGCCTTTCTTTCCTGATTTTTCTATAGCAGCCATCATGTACTAACTCTGGAGGAATTCAGTGCCCAGTGCGGGCATTTGAATAGTCTTTGCTCCCCAGTTGTGGGAACTTTAAGGTGTTTTCACTGGAAAGGTGTCCTCTCTCAGTTTCTGTTGGCTGTATTTTGGGAGAGAGATTCTCACTGTTCTTGGAATTGAACCCAAGGAAACCCTACCTCCAACGAGAAGACTTTGAAGAACAAGTCTGTGTTATTTGTCCTGAGATTATTGCTTTGGAAGGGCTGTGTCTGCCGGTCCTGTGTCCTGCAGCTGTGGAATCATGAAAGAATCACTGTTATATCTAGGGGATGGCATCAGACTTGGCCATGATTTTACAAGCAGAAAGCCTCCAAAAAGGTGTGAAGTCAAAAGAAATGGTGCGTAGGAATGTTTTTGTGTGTTATGATCCATGCACTTCATGACACTGTGTCTGGGCAGGGTGAGGTGAGCTGGCCTGTTCCCTGGTTCCAGGGGGAGGACTGATCATTTGCGGGTTACATGGTGTTACTTGGCCTTGAGTGGTGCTCAGGTCCCATGGAAGCCCTGCCTTCAGGTGCTGGGCGTGGCTCCTGCTCTGGGTGCTCCTACTGGGCTGTCAGTGGGTTTGGTGTGTAATGACCATGTTTGCAGGAAATATTTTATACCATTATGACAATTCATTTCCCAAACTTTTTAGGTAGGTGCAGCCATAAACCAGGCACTTTGGGAGAGCTACTCTTTGCACAGGGTTTGGCAGTGCTGCTGAGGGACTTGCAGCTTGAATTGGCTCTCCTGGTTTTTCCTTTTCTTTCCAAAACCTACTGTTTTGCGTTCAACTACGCTCAACAAAAACAGCTGAGACTGAAAAAAATCTGCTCCTGCTGCTCAGCTCACAATGATTTGCAAAACAGATCCGAGCCTGAACAGTTGTTACACAAATTGGGACTCAATGCACAAATGAAAACTAGAAAACAAACAAAATACAGCACATTGTTGCATTATGTGCCTCTCCACAAGACAGGCTCGAGGAGGGATGGTTGCTCTTCCTTTCCTCGGGAAGGCATGCAGGTTTCCAGCTGCTTTCCCTGTTGACAAAATAGCAAAGCCTGGGAGAGGTTCATTCTGCCATCAGATAAGCGGGAGTGCTTCCCATTGCCGTCATAAGTGGCGAAGTGCATCCTACAAGGGCAGAGTTTGGCATCATTATAACTAACAACTAACTCCTGGAATTTTCCCCCCTGCTTGCAGTTGACAAGATGTTAAAAGATTAAGCTGTGTACATGCCTAAAGCTTTGAATAGATCAATAGATAAATAAATAACTAAATACTCCTCTGCAAAGAAAATACCTCGCAGAAATCAGGAATTGCTAGTGGGGGATGCTCTGAATGTGTGTGAGAAGAGGAGGAAGGGGCCATGTGATGAACAGATGAGGGATTGTTATTCCAATGGCCTTATCTCCCTTATACTTAAAAAAAAAAAGTTTCCAATGAACTTCTCTCTTGCATGCCATGGAAACAGTAGTATCTGCCAGAACAAACACTGTTCAACCTAATGACCATTCTCTTGAAAATACCACTATAAAAAATTCAGCACCTGTGAGCAGTTTGTGAAGTTCTGGTACAGTCTGACCTAAAAATTCAAATCAGAATAGTTTTTTGCCTATTCACTTTGACTGAAAGGTTGATGCACAGCTGTTGGTTTGGGAACTGGGTGATTTTTCAGCTCTTTTAGTTAATGACCAAAACCAAAAATAGTCAAAAGACTATTTGAGTCAAATGACTCAAGCTATGAGCTCCCTTGGATGGCCTTGATCTTGGTGAGGAAAAAGATCTCTGCTCTTCTACAGCCTTATTCAGACAGGCTTTCTCTGGAGGATACTGCCAAGAAGCGTCAATCACAACTTAAATTCAGCCTTCATCTTGTTGCACCCTTCCCTTGCAGCTAGATGGTGGAAACATGAATTAAGTGGTGCAGGATTGAGAAGGAATGTAATGGTTTCTGGTGAATCACACCCAAACCCAGAAACACGATTGCGTGTTACAGCAGCCTTTGTGGTTCCCTGCCCACAGGGAGAAACAACAGGTGATGCAGAGCAAAGGAAGGAGCTGAAAGCTGTAGTGCCAAGTGAATCAGTACAGAAAAACTCTGACCTGGAAGAAGCGGTAGTGACAGGTATGTGTGAGCCAAAAGCAGGAGCTATTCCCAGCTTCGTATGGGACAGCTCTCAGGCCCTCTCTGTGCCTCAGCTTTCCCATATGGACAGGGCTTGCTAAGGTGGTTGATCAGCTCCTACATCTCTTCACTTACTCCTGTTGTGCCTGCTTTTGGTCGGCTTCTCTGTGGTGAAGCACAGTACTTAAGTAAAACTGCTACTTCAGAGTGCTTGTTTTGGGATCTGGGGATTTTCTGAGATAGGATAAAAGCTTTTCTTTAAGCCCCTGTGGATTAAACCGTAATTGAAATAACAAGTAGAAATAATGTAAAAGAAATTCCCTTACCCTTTCAGTACATCTGAAGTACCACTATTCTTGGGCTTGTCTGGAAGCCACAGATTTAGGGAAGAAACTTACTTGTGATGCTGTTGTTGTGGGTTTGTATAGGCAGACAGTTTAGGTGAGCTGCTATAGCAGCTGCTATAGTTTTTCACTGTGGTTTTAGAATCATAGAATCATTTAGGCTGGAAAAGACTTAAGATCACTGAATCCAACCATAAACCTAACACTGCTAACTCCACCAATAAACCATGTCACGAAGTACCTTTCTACATGCCTTTTAAATAAAAGCAATGGGAAAAGCATCTGAACATGGATTCTCAGGGAATTTATGCATTTTGAAAACGCCTGTATTGGGAGAGGAGTGTGCACAAGGGCAATTTTCAAATGTAAACCAGAATTATTCATGAATTTATAATAATCACTCATGCCTCTCATCCAGAGCTAGTACTTCTCTGATGGCCTTCTTACATCCATCTGCAGACAGCAGTTGTAGCAGAAATGCTATTACTGTGTGCAGGCTTTCTATTAATAATGCATATATTAAAAGTGCTTTTTCAAAAGTCCATACGCCTTTTCCATAGAGTGGGAAAGTGGTGACAAACATAATTTATGCCAGCTCTTGTAGATCTTTGCTCTTTGCTCCAGGGCAGAGAATTGCCCATGTCTCTCCCTACCCCAAGAGCCTGATGGATGTGGGGAGAACCGGTGACTTCTTGACTGCCACCAGCCTCAAAGAATCACTCACCCCTTCTGTGGAACAGGTGGGAGTATCAGAGGGAATGGATGGGATTCCAGTAGTTTGTGCACAGCACAGAAGAAAACATCATGTGGAGTCAGCATGGCCTGTTGTCTGGCAGTTAGTGTTGAGGGAGTGAATATTAAAACAATAACTGCACTTTAGTCATTCCTGTTGATCCCTCTGGTATTTATGTATTTTCCTGCTGATCTCAAAGCATTCCTGCCATGTAGAATCTCTCTGTTTTAAGATTAGGTTTTGTGATACAGTTGGTTTGGAAGAAAAGATTTTGTTGCTATAGAAAATGACACCTTTTGGGAGAAGTATCAAATCCTGAAATATTTAAAATCAAAATGGTACATTTCTGCAATGAACAAGCCAGGAAAATAAATTCCAGTCCCTGACTGAGGAGTGGGACAGACACCATTTTCTGAAAAGGCAGCCCTCTCTATTTCTTTCCTGGGGAGATGTGCAGTGTGTCCAGGGGTACCAGTATTGCAACAGGTCCAGACTTAAATTTCAGTGTGGCACAGCAGTGCCACCATGGTGATTGGAAGAGGTTCCTGAAGATTTTAAGACAGCAGACATCACTCCTAGCTTCCAGAAAGGGAAGGAAAAAGGTCCAGGAAACTACTATGACTGTCACCCTAGTCCTCATGTTGGTGAAGGAGAAAATGCTCCTGAAAAGCGTTTCCAAACACATGAGGGACCAGAAGGTTATGAGGAGTAGCATGAGCTTACAAAGGGGAAATCACACATGACCAAGCTGTCAGCCTTCTATGATGAGATGACTAGCATGGTGGATGAGGAGAGAGCATTGGATACTGTTTACCTTGATTTTGGTAAGGCTTTTGACAATGTCTCCCTTAACAATCTCATAGAGAAGTGGACAAAGTGGGCAATGAGGCAGATTGAAATCTGGCTGAAAGACTGTGCCAGAGAGTAGCGATCAGCTGCACAAAGTTCAGTCAGAGGCCTGTTACTGCTGGTGGACCCCAGGGTTCAATACTGGGCCAAGTACTTTTGGACATCTTTATTAATGACCCAGCAGATGAGAGAGAATTCACCCACAGCAACTCTGCAGATGATGCAAAACTAGGGGGATACACCAAATTTTTGTTGTGCTATCCAGAGGGACTTCACCAGGCTGAAGAACTGAATAGACAGGAACCTTGTGAAGTTCAACAAGGAGAAATGCCAAGTCTTGTATCTGGGGAGGCACAACCCTATGCTGGTACAGGCTGGTGGCTGACCCTTTGGAAAGCAGCTCTGCAGAGCAGGACCTGGGGGTCCTGGTAAACAACAAGCTGACCATGACCCAGCAATGCACCACCATGGCAAAGACAAACAGCCTCCTGGGCTGCACTGGGAGGAGTGTTGCCAGGAGGTGAAGAGAAGGGACCCTTCCCTTCTGCTCAGCATGGATGAATACACATCAGGAGTGCTGCATCCAGTTCTGGGATCCTCAGTACAAAGGAGACATGGATATACTGGACTGAGTCTAGCACAGTGTCAAGAAGATGATGAAGAGACAGGAGCATCTCTTCTGTGATGAAAGGCTGGGAGAGCTAGGACTGTTCACCTAGAGAAAAGAAGGCTCAAGGAGGGTATAAATACCTGATGGGAGGAAGCAAACAAGAGTGAACCAGACAGGACAAGATACACTGGGCACAAATTAGAAATGAAAAAGAAAGTTTAATCTGAATGCATGAAAACACTTCTCTCCTGTGAGGGTGGTCAGATTGGCGTAAGGCTGCCCACAGAGGCTGTGGAGTCTCCATCCTTAGAGCTATCCAAATGCCAACTGGACATAGTCCTGAGAAACCTCCTCTGCCTGGCCCTGCTTGAGCTGGAGAGTTTGACTAGATGATCATTAGAAGGTCCTTGCCAACCTCAGCTGTTCAATGATTCTGTGATATTTTAGTTGTGAACTTCTGCTTGCATCTGATAAATAAAAAGTGCTTTGATTGAAATGATTATTTAAAGTATAAAACTTGAAATACAAATGAGAAAGACCCTTAAAGGAACCCTGATATGTTGGTCCAACACTCACTAATGATGAGACCTGCCAGTTTTTAACATTTTTTAAATTGCCACCTGGCAGAGAGCAGAGATCCTCATCTGAAAGTAGTGGTTTTCAAATGGTTTTTCAGTGTTGTTTACACTGTGATAAATGGAAGCCTGACATACCTCCACACACAAGAAAATGCGTGTTCCCAGATAAAATGTTTGTCTTGGTTATTTTCTGAAAGAAGCACAGGGCAGATACGCATATGCAAAGCCGAAGAGACAAAGGAATTTTTTTTATTATTTGTTGAGCACTGCTTTGTTTCTAATGTATTAGAGATGAATAAACCTGTCATTGAGCTGAGATAAATTGCTTGAAGTTCTTGGGAACTTATTACTGGCATCTCTTGCCTCACAGCTCTGACCTGCCCTGGCTAATGTTTTCTTGTTCATCTGCAGCATGCAGTGCTCAGGTCCCTCCTGGATGGCGCCTCTGTGGCTGCAGCTTTAAACTCAGAGTTAGGTGCCACATTTTCCTCTCACTCTAGCTTGCATATGAAAGATGTATAGCTATACAAACACAGTCTTTATTTTACAGATTGACTTTACAATTTCTGTCTATTCAAGAGGTGGTCTTTTCATTTCCTCTCTCCCCCACCATTGCAATCTACATTTATAACATGCCTTGGTTCATTGTCAGTCACATCTTTTATTCCTCAGTATTAGTTGTTCCATCACCCAGCCAGGGAGTCACCAAAGCAGCTGTAGGTTGGTTTTTTCACCTTGCAGTTATTTATATAACAATACAAAAACTATAAGGATACATCAATTATAATGATGACCAAGGAACTAATTCTTAAGCCCTACTTCTGCTAGAGTAATTACTGGATGAACATTGGCACCCTCCTGCTGTTTCCATTGAAATCTAGGATGTGATGTGTGGGCATAAGAAAATCCTTGTGTTTACTACCTTGCAGAAGATAAGTCTCACATTGTCAGTACTACAGGACTGAGTCATGTATCTTCAAAATCCTCTCACTGCCCAGAATGAAGGAGCAGAAACAATGCATGTCAATGGAGATTAAGAGCAGGATATTTGGAAGTGCCCAAGTCCTGCTTTGAAAGGTGAAAGTGACTGTTCAGTTTTTGACTCTCATTATACCTCAACATCAGTTAGACTTGGAGATGTTTAGATCACCTTTGAAAATGGAACTTAGGCTCTGAAGGAAGAGATATGTTATTGAAATATTGGCTTTGGTGTTTAAAGAACAGGCTCCTTATATTTACCTGCAAAGTGTACAAGTCAACCAAGCCAGTGTGCACACAAATCCCTTTACAGGGCAGGGGATTCAGTACTGTTGTTCTTACTGCTCCAATGCAAATGAGTTTTCCTCATTGTATGCCTACATGAATTCAGAAGGTGAAACTCTGGTATCTCCAGTTTTGAAAATTTGTCCAAGGTCATCATAGCAGGAGAAGTCTCTCAATGTTTATCTTTTAAAAAAAGCTAAATTATATTTTAAGCCAATTAATCTTCCTTCTTACGTCTCTAAAAATCCTGACTCAGACACTGTTTCAAAATCCACCCCACTATTTCATGCCTGTTTTTGCCTTTAGGCATCACTTTTCTGCTTTCAACCTGTTACACACATAACCTTTATGAAGACTGTGAGATACCTTACATTTGAGGGGCAGCAGAGCCAGCTGGTGCATCTCACAAATAGCATCCATACACCTACATCTGTTTGATGGCATTTTGCACTGCGTATACATAAAAATATGCTCCACTTGTTTCTCTGCTTTTGATAAGAAGGCATCATCAGCTCTGAACCGTTCAGCAAAACTAAATAGCTATTATTTTTAAGGGCACTGGAAAAGGGAGACTTTCAGACAGTGTGAAGGACATTCATGTATCTGAGTCAGGCTGAAATAAGTGAGGATTGAGAGCTGACTTTCTCTGCACACCCTCCAGTCATGGCTTCCTGTATCAATAGCTGTCCTGGCTCTGATGGACATTGCCCATATGAATATCCTCAGAAGGCTGTTTGGTGAGATGAAGTCAGACCTGCATCCCTGACTTCTCAGGTATTGCTGTCTGGGCAGTCAAGGGCCTTCACATGGTCCTCTGGGCATTGTATCTGTTTGCCTCCCTGTCAGCAAACAGGTTGCATCAGTAAATATCTGTCAGGCAAAGCCACTTGTGCCTCCATCCAAATAGACATGATTTGAGTCTGTCCCCCTGCTCCTTGTTGTGTGCCATCTCACTCCAGGTGGGGCCTGTTGATGACCACAAGAGGAGAAGCCCTTGGTCTCTTGGGGCAGACCCTGCTGCTTTGCCCTTGTGGTGCAAAACAGGAGGTGAAAGTGAAACAGGGAGGGGGCTCAGACCTGGAGTAGCTGCTAACAATGATTGGTTTTACCCACTCTTTGTGGACTTGTGGGGCACCAGGGATCAACAGGTTGTACAATGAAGTGATTGCTCGTCAAGGGGCAAACTTGCCTGTCTGCTCCAAATAAAAGTGGACAAGCAAATACCTGATATCTGTCCAACACCAAGTCACCTGAAAGGACCGACCCATCCAATGATTTTCCCTGATGAATCCCACTGCTTCCATAGAGATCTTCAATTTTTCTTAGTGATGGCAAATGAATCAGAAATAACTGGGTTATATTGTTGTCAAGGCCTTTCATCACTTGATAAATGAAAAGTAGGAATAGAAATAGGATAGGACAGGACAGGACAGGACAGGACAGGACAGGATAGGATAGGATAGGATAGGATAGGATAGGATAGGATAGGATAGGATAGGATAAACTATTGCAGTTGGAAGGGACCTACAATGATCAGCTAGTCCAAATCTACTCCATGTTGCTCTCAACATGTCCATATCACAGGACCAGAATCTCAATAGTGAATTTCTCACGGCCTGGTTGGGACAGGGGGGTTTCCAGGACACCAATCCTTGTGATGAAGCAGCTTCTGTTTTTCAGAAAGCTCTGGAATTTGTTAGTTTGGAAGAGCGGCACCTTAGGTGTCTCACAGCCCAAAACTGCATATCCCTGTAGACACAACACCTTATGATAAGGTTTCATGTGTTGGTGCTGCCTGACTCTTTCCAACGAGACGCATGGACACACAGTTGTTTTGCTTTGAGCAGCACCTTCTGGAGAAGAATTGTTACGAAGCATCCTCTTGTCCTGCAGCTGGCAGGTGAGGACCTTTGCTGGCCCCAGAAAAGCCCTGCCAGCTGCTCAGAGCCTGGGTGCTTGGTGGGGCTGTCTGGCACGTCACAACTAACACTAATATCTGCACTGACGCAGTCAAGGTCTCAGTCAGATAATCTTGTGTGGGTGCCCAGAAATGCTGGGAAGGAGATAATCTAGCTGGCAAGTGAAAGGCACTTCTGCAACTGGAACAGCTACCAACCAGTTGGCCAGACCCCATGGAAAAATCACATAAGACAACAAACTTGTCCTTTATTAATAAATGCCAGGTGACAGGTAGATAGTGAGACAGAAGCTTGGTTAATTCATTGCTTATGTTTCCTCTTGAAAGTGACAGCACCTTCTTCTTTCTCTGGCATAAAACAATCATTAACTAAAGGTTAAAGCATCTGTTTTCTTTATTTATTTTCCCTTGTTTAGGGCCAATACTAACCTTGAAACACTCAAATTTATCTAATTAGAGGTGCTATGCAGGGATTGATAGAATGGGAACTGAAGCAGCCTGGAGCTCAAGCCAGATGCTGGCCAGTTCCTCACCTCTGCCAGGCTCCCACAGCTGAATATAAGGTGGACAGGACTTCTTCCTCCCTGACCTCTATCCCCTTCCTCATCAGCTCTAGGAGAGGATGTTTCCATGTGCCCTGAGCTGGAAAGCTGACTCTGACTGGAGGCAGCTCAGCTTCTATTCCAGAAGTAGCTCCCAGGGCCATTGATTTGGGAGCAAATTCTGCAGGCAAGGGTCTTACACCATTTTAAGACCAGAAGTTCTCACAGCAATTGCCAATGCTGAAGGAAAAAAAATAAAAAAAAAGAAAAGGCAAAAAAACCCCACTAAAAAACCTGTGAAATATTGTTCTGGCTCCTTCCATGCACCGCCTTTACCCCAGCTGGCACTTGGCTGA
The DNA here is from genome assembly GCA_035221455.1 of Xenops minutus. Lineage (NCBI taxonomy): Eukaryota > Metazoa > Chordata > Aves > Passeriformes > Furnariidae > Xenops > Xenops minutus. Next base: position 101,448,014 of record JAWWEE010000105.1, read on the forward strand.
ATTCAGGTGGTAGACAGAAAAATAGGAATGTAAAAAAGAAAACAGGCATTTTTGTATTTGTTTTTCCTTGGTATGGAAACATCTGAAATTCTGACAGAAACGTTTATGTGTCTTTTTCCTATGAATTAAGAGAGAAAGGATTTAATTTCTTTCCTCTTGCTAATACGTATTTTAGAATTTCTTGTATTTGTCAATTATAGTCTCTATAAGCATAACCTTCCTTTTGCTTAAATGTCATTACTTCCAGAATTTGAATTTGTCCTCCACATATTATGATCATACAGGAGGCAAAATATGCATTTATTCTTTTTGCAGTGTAGCTTCATCTCTACCAAATAGCTATTTAAGACACTAACTGACATTGTTTTAAACTAAATAATGCGTTTTCATTTATTTAATAATAATCTTAACAGATTTTCTCAATCACATTTTTTTTTGTGTTTTATATTAGAGCAGAGATCTAAGACCACAAAAATCAGCTTAGCCCATGTAGGAACTAAAAATGTTGCCACACCATCTGTAAGGCACATGAGGGAAAAAGAAGCTGCAGAAATATATGGTATTGTTTGGAGCATGAGATATCTAGTGTTTGGAGATCTTCTGTAATTTGACAGTTCCTTTCCTCTGCCTAAACTCTTGTGGTTTCCCAGTCCTTGCTGTCAGATTTCAAGATCATGGTGTGTGCTGGAGCTTAAGCACAGATTTATGGAGGGTATTACCAAGCCAAAAGAGAATCTGTCAGAAAATGTTTGTGCTCTGATATTTATGAAACACAGATAATCTCAAAGGCTTGAGAAAGTGCTTTAATCAAAAGCATCTTCAAGCTAATTGATCTGCTGTTGTATTTTCCATATGCTCTTCTTGTAAACTAGTCTGCCATCACCATAGTTGTGTAATTGCATGACACAGATAACACCTTTCTGAGAATACCTGCTAATAACTAAGTTTTATAGAAGAGCAAATCTTAGCATTCACAAAGGCCACTGCCTCTGCCATTTGTGTGTCTTGAATTTTTGGAGCTAAAAAATGGAGCGGTACATGGTGACATTATTTATAATGCCTCGGGGAGAAATTTTAAATGATGGCTCTGCCTGTGATGAAGTAAACATTAGAGCTGTTTGGGAAAAGATTCTTCCCCCATAATGAAATTTCTGGCTCAGACTCTTGTTTAGCAGTAATTTACATGTCGTCAGCTAATTATTTTCACTGGAAAACATTATGAGAAAATTTTCAAGGACACTTATGAAAAAGGCAGCTCTTGATCTAAACAATGTATTCAGCTGAATGACACAGGAGTCTGATGTAAACACATCTGGTGCATGCCCAGAAAAGAGTATTTAGATTTTTAGAGATATAGCAGTGAATATTTGCTATCTTTGACAAAATTTTTTTCTATGAACTGACATTCCTCTGTGATGTATAGTCCTGTAACCTAATGGTCAACAAAGAAGATGCGGGGCATCAGTAAAACCAAAGAAGAGAATAAAGAGTGTTTTTCCCATTTTTCCTGTTTTGTCAATGAAGTCTGAAGTTTCTGCTCATGTGGGACACCTGTGGACAGCCTGCATAAGGCAATAGTGATGAGTGATGGATTCTCATCACAACCAGTCCCAGGATGCATAAGGAAAACCATCAGATTTGGTTTTCAGCAATGTACAGGGTCTACCTTAGAACCATTCGTTGGACAGATGGTTATAGCAACAGCCACAATACAAATAGTTTTAATATTGCGGTAAGAGAGAAAGCAAGTTGCTTCAACATGCAAATGTTAAATTCAAAAACAGGGAGCAACTTTAACAGGCAGTAATTAGTCAAAAAATACCCACAGAAAAGCTCAAAAAAACCCCCAAACAGTCTGAAAAGCTAGAAGCCCAGGTGAACTGTGTGCCACAAATCAAAAAAAAAAAAAAAGAAGTCCAGTAAAGCACAATATGGTCAATAAAAAGTTAGGGTGGCTCTAAAGAAGAAAAAGATGATTGTCCAAGAAAAATAGAATTATTTTCTAAATAAGAGTAATGGCAAAGCCCATGAAATATGTGAGCTCAAATGTAAACAAGAGAACAAGAGGGCCAAAAAAAGAATTTGGAAAACACTTCACAAAAGACACCCAAGCCAAGAGTAAAAATGTTCCTTAGTTATATCTAAAAAAAGGTAAGGCATTAGTAGAAAAACTATAAAAGGGATCTGACTGATAAATGGGACTTCATGGACAGTAAGGCATAGCAGAACAGCTCGTTGAGACTTTAATGAACACATTGCTGAAACTGTTGAAGACATTCCCACACTGGATGTATTCCTCAGGGCCCATGGATCAAAGGAGTGAAATCAATGTGAAGGGAATATGTAGGAAATATCAGCTCAAATAGATGGATTAGATACTTCAGGCCAAGGTTTGTAACATCTCTTTACAAACTGCCATTATGTCAGATAACTGGTGAATTGCCAGTGTAATTCTCAACAAGCCAAGAGACTGCAGAAGGAATGATGAACTAGTGAACCTGACTAGTGACCTTTAAAATGGTGAACTTAATAATAAAGAATCAATTTTCTGAGTATTCACAATCTGAGAAGAAGTTGTCATGTTCCCATAACTCCTGAGAAAGAGTTGTCATGGGAAGGGAATCCTGCCCAGTCATCCTGCTGCAGTTTTGGAAAGGTGTCAGGAAGCATGTGGGCAGAGAGGATTCAGTGGATACCCTGTGTTTGGTTGGGTGGATACTTGGACAAACACAAAATGTTCTCAAGAAAGTAAGCAACTTCCTTGTTCATTGCAGGAAAGGGCTGGTACTGAATGAAAGCTGCTTAACTAATGGGAAGGTTGGCAAATGGGAAGGTAACAGAAGGGAAAGCTGTTTAACAAATGGAAAGGGGAGCGTAGGGCTTAGCAGTCACTTTGCAGGATGGAGAAGAGTTAGCACTGGGAGTATGAAGGCAATGCATCACCAGATCAAGCAGCAAATATAGGACATTCAGATTGGATTTAAAAAGGTGGTCAGACTTGCATGTTCTCCCTAAACAGCATGTCCTATTGGGATCATTTGTCCTACTGGTCACGGTCCCTCATGTTGCTGCACACTGCCTAGAGACAGGCACATTAAGAATACAGCCTTGGAGCATCCCTGGTCTATTTGGGCTATTGGACCCCTTTTCAGCTACTGAGGTGGGCACCTCCTTGTTGGGGAGAGAGTATGGTGGAAAACAAGGCTATGCCTTCTGCTCCTAAAAGATGTTTCCTTGTCAGAGAGGTAGTGGTCTCACTCACTTTCTGAGGTTCAGTCCTGGGCACTGCATCTTGTAGAGGAGGAGGATTGTAAAAGCATTATGCGCTGTAAGCAGAAAAACAGGAATGAATTTAACTCAAACATATTGTAATGAAGCGTAAAGTAGGGGGCAGCGGGGTGGTAAACAGGGCTCCTCGGTGCCACAGATGGACAGACAATAAACTATAGATCCTCACAGTTTCTGCTGGATGAACAAAGCAGAAGTGTGAGGTCTCTGAGATTCTTGTGTTTGTATAATGCTCTAGACGTCTGACAGAGACTTGTATTAAAGAAATGCCACTTGCTTGGAAGTGCCATCACCAGCCTCTCCTGCTCATTTGGTGTTCAGGCGGGCAGGCAGCGCTGGGCGAGGAATTCACACAGCTCGCCTTTAACCACAGCTAATGACAAATTTATAAGCCTGCAATGCTTGGTTTTCTGATCTGCAGGGGGAAACAGTAAGGATGATCTTCTTCCTGACAAGATTTATTACCCTGTTTTCTGCAGTTCAGAGGCTAGACTAGGAAATCTGAGCACACCAATAAGGGATTTTAGCTGATATAATTTGTTTGGTATGCATGCTGACGTCTGGAGAAAGGGTTGCTGTCTCAAATGGAAGGGTCCTGTGAAATAATGTAGATTTATTTTCCTGGTAATGCACTGGATTCTGAAATAAATTGTCTATTTTTCATTATTTAAGACACAGTGGGGAAAGTGAGCTGTGAGATACTGGCTAGAAGAGCTCCTTAATGTATAAATTAAGTGCAGTATAAACTAATGATGACTTACTTATGAAAAGTTTGGAAAAATATTGGTTTCATGAGTCAAAAAAGCTTGTAACTGGTTTTAGAACATACAGGAGGTTCATGCTAAAAATTATCTTTTTTTGTAAGCAGAGAAAGAGTAAATGTTTTTTAAAAGTAGTTAAAAATATGACTGTAAGAATAGATGTACTGCTTGGCATTCAGCTGTTGAAACAGATTCCTGTTATTTGTATCATATGAATAGTGTCTAGCAGTAGCTTTTTCAGTATATATTCAGTTTTCCATGGGTTGCATTTGAAACTTATTTCTTCTGTTGTGTGTTGTAAATACCTTCCTTGGACTCCCAGCTGGAGAAAACTGGGCACCTTGTTTGAGGTCACACATCTCTTGTCCCTTGGCAACCACTGCACCGTGTCCTTTGGTGAGCTCCTTAATGGTACCACAACAAGCTGCATATGGCTCTACAATAAAAGGAATTATTGTATTAGTGGAAAGCACCAGGCTATCAGAAATAGGGTCAGCCTAAGGTAGGAAATGACTGTACCATTTTGTTTTCAAATACTTGCTAATGATTTATTTTAAAGGAAAACAAGAGAGTGCTCTGTGTGTTCGCACTCAAATTTTCAGAGGAAAAGGCCCAAGTTACCACTAATCTTAGTTATTCTGGTAAATCAGCTTCCTAGACAATAAGGAAGCATTTTTTGTTTACAGTCTTTTAAGAATTGTGTTCTTAAACACATTTTTAAAGGAAGCACTCTGGAGATTTTACAAAAGGAGAAACAGCACAAGTAAACAGGGTGGTTTAGTGACCATAAACCTCAGATCTAATCTAAATGAAGCTCACCAAAGCCCAGATCAGATCCCAGCAGGACTTAAGCTTTTCAAGATTCTCCATGAGAATAAAATGTACACCAGAGCATATTCTGTCTTTTGATTTTTATCTGTCATACATGGGCATAAAATATCTGCTTGGGCTTTCAGCTCATGTCCAGTACCTACCCCACCAGTTTGCTTCTCCCTCTGGAGTGGGTCCATGAAGTTCCATGGAGACATGTTAATACTGCTCCTGAGATGCTGTGCAGCATCTAAAGTTTGAAAGCAACTGTGTGCAGAATATAAACCAGTCCAGGTCAGGGCAAGCCCTGAGGTCTTGATCTCTCAATCGTTTCTATCAGTAGGTTGGCTGAAACACATCCACACAATCTGATTTTCCTCCCACTGGAGTCTGCTCAGGGGAGGCTGATTCATGGCCCATCTGTATTTCATCCTGACGTCGGATGCAGATTAGAGGGGCCCCCGGGTCTTGCTGTTCACAGTGTGCAGAGCTGCCCAATGACTCTGTCGGTGTTTGGGTCAGGAGCCTTGTTTTAAAAGCATCCTGTGGAGAAAGATGCTCTACTGTGATCAGAAGGGTGGTGTCAGAGGCAGAGCTGTCAGCTGTGGGTGTACATCAGTCTTTCTTTTGCAAAAGGGAGCTGGCAGTAATAGCCCGGCTATGTACGTATCAGCACTCAATATTTATGTACAAAGTAATCTGACTAGTGCTAAATGCTCTCAGAGAGGAAATCGGGGAGACAAAGAAAATGGTAGGAAATACTCATCAGTGCAATGATTAATGCAGTGCATAAATCTTAAGATGGCTTGTGGTATTTTATATAGTTCGCAAATGCATTTCAATAATGCCACGCTTTGTCAGGTGTTTGAAAGATGAAAAGCCTCAGTAGTTGTGTTGGATGCAGGGATCAGTCCATTTTAGTGATGGTCCAAATAGCATTATTGGTACAAAATAACTTGAAGTGAGAGCGACTAGATCTGTGAAAAGACCTCTTACCAAACAAGACCTTTTTCCAAAACAAGGGAGTCCAGCTGCTGTTCTCGTATCACGTAGTTTTGTAAAATTTCTGCTTGTCAAGAGAGGGTTTAGCTAAAACTATGAGTAGTGCTTTGGAGTTTTAGAGCATTTATCATTTTTCAAGGCAAAGTGGAGATGGCCATTATACATGTACATTTTTTATTTCAATTGATCGTATAATTCTCCTGTGCCAAAGACGAAGATAAACATTTTGTTGCAGATATGAGACAGATGTGTGTATCTTCAAGTAAGTCAGATTAAGAACAACCCTTTATCTAACCCTACAGCTTGTCCTTCAAAACCATTTAAATCAGTGGAATTAGAAGCTGCTTAGTCCAGCTGAGGGCACATTACAAGAAAACTCCTGTCATCTAGTCTTCCTCCTATAGCTTTCTTTATTAGATTATTCATTTATTTTTAGCTATACTCTGGATAGCACAGATCTACTCCACTGTAGGCCATTTTAGACAGTGTTTTTGTGACTCATAAAACCACACCCCAAAGGGTCCCATTTCCCAAAGGGCTTGCAGATGTACAACAAATTCTCAAAATACACTTTCAGGGATACCCTGTTCTTATAACCAGAGTTATTTCAAATGGATGTTTTGGTAGCATCTAACAACCTTAGTGACAGACCCTCTTCTGCAAGAGGCTATTGATTATATTGACTATAATCAATAAACAATCCCAGACACAAGTGCACAATTTAAGGATCTGTCTACAGTGCAGCTGGTATGGGCATTTCCAAATATGCTATCACCTTGCTGTGTGTGGTGGCAGGGCAGGCATGAGCTATGAAACCCACCAGGTATTCCTCTCCAGGGAAACAGAAAGGGAATTCAGGGATGGTGATGCTCAGATGGTCTACCCAAGTTCAGGATGTGACCAGAGATTTGCTGTCCCCTCAGTTCACCAGCCCAATCTCTCCTTTTTTTAGATGAACTGTTCACCATTTTTTTTCTTTTTTTTTTTTTTTTCTTGGTGGAGTAGCTGAAATGTGAAGGTATTTCTCTGAGAATTAGCTTCAAAGACATCCAAGAAGTTACCCTGGAATACTGCTCTCAATACTCATGTAGAGTGAACCCAGGGAAGCCCAGAAGGACAAGAACCAAGCCACCCACCCAACCTTATTTAAGCTTTTCTATAGTCCTCTCTTAAACGTGGCATAAACAGCTTGTCTGAGACTCACAGGAAGTCTGTGACAGATGAAAAAACAACACTCAAACATCCATGCATACCTTTCTTCCTCAAACCACTACTAGTGGTTGATGAACACTTTCTCTTCTCTCCCCACATTTGTAAGGTTATCTCACTTGCCCGTACAATCAAATATCTCCCTAGAAATCACACCAACTTCAGCGTGTGCTGAACACTAGAGCATCCTCCAAGCTGCTGAGAGTGCTGTGTGATTGCTCTCCTTACTTGACTCCAGTGTTGACAACTCCTGTGATTGCTGGAGCACAAAAATGTCAGTGACTGTATTTCTTCAGTGGATTTTGCCAGCAATGACCCTTTGAACAACTGCTGACCAGAAACAGGAGATGTGATATGACTGTCTGGGTTTGGGGATATGAATGGCTTTTATATCACACAGTGTTTTGGAAATGTCAGCTGTAATTGAAACTTAATCTTCCAACAAGTTTCAGCTGTCTGCTATTTGCAGGCAATGTGAATGTTACATTTTAGTAAAAGGCATCTAAACTAAAAGGTTCTGTTGATTTACCCTATTTTTTTTTCTGAAAAGGACACTGACAGCCAGGGTTTGGGTCCTAGCTTAATTTGACTTTCACAAATCAGGTACTTCCTGTTCTCCAAATGTCGTTTTTAAAAAATAGCCTGGGTAGGGAAAAAACCCCACCGTCCCAAAACTTGGACCTGCTGTAGCAAGACCTGCCATACTGATGCTATTTGGGAGTTGGGAAAGCTGAGGAGTATGAGCTAAAAGATGAATCTAAACATGTGTCTGCAGCTAGCTGGTGGATACTGCACTAGAGCAAGGAGCAAGTAAATTTAGGGCAATGTAATCAGAATTTATCCAACATCTAACTATACAATAAATAAATTGTGCTTTTAGAGGCAGGCCTGCCAGTAGAAAAGACAGATGCCATACTTAGTGCTTAAGAGGTTTCAGAATGTATTTGAGCATATATGCTCATTGATAAGGACAGGGATTCCTCCTTTTCCTCCACCTGCCATCTCTGCAAATGGAACCTCACTTTTTAGGCAGCTGGGATGGTTTCTGTTTGTGCCAGGGATAACAGACTCCAGCTGGTGTGGATACAACTCACCACGTGCAGCAGGTCTCTATGGGCATCATGGTTTGGGCTTTGGTTATCAGTTTTGCAATCAGTCACAAGCCTGAATTGTTCAAATGCAAAAGAGACTTCCTGTTAAGTTGAAAAAGCTTTATGTGAAGCTCAAGAAGTTTCTACTCACTATGGCCGTACTGGTAGACAAAATAGGGTCTACTGCCAGGTTTGGGTGCAATAAGCCCCATGTCTCACATGGCTTCTGACCATGCTGTGAGTGCATGTGGAGGATACCCATGGCTGGGGTGTACAGCGTCCATACTAAAACAAAAAAGGAAGAATTCAGAAAAGCCATGCTGTGTTCCGTTTCTGTGGCCCCAGCTCCTCACTGACCAAGTCTGAGCCTGTGCAACCTCTCCCCTGCACACAAGTCCAGACTCTGCAAAGTTTGCTGGTTTTGCAGGGACATTGGAGAGGGTGGATCTCAGGCTGGGCTGTGTTAACTGAGCATCAGCCCACAAGAGAGATGGGTGCCACTTGTCCTGGACCTGGAGGAGTACCCAGCTGAACCGCCAAAGTTTATTTTTGCCTTTGAAGTCAGCAGCTGCAAGCTGGAACATGTCCACCAAGGAGATCCATGAAATAACAAGTCATTTTCATGGACTAAATCCTGAAATCTTGATCCTTAAACAAACTAATCTTCTAAAAAGTGATATGGCTTCCTTTTGGTAAATTGCATGCAGGAATTCTTGTTAAAGGTTTCTTCTCAAAAATCTGTCTCACAGATGTGTTTCATTCATCATACTGATAATTTTGAGTCAAGCTTTCAAAACTGATCTCTAAATTGCTACTCAGTAGAAATGTACCCACATCCAATGGCCTCCAGTTAACACTCAGAGCATGAGCCCTGATTTGAACTCATTTGAGAGCTCAATTGTATTCAGACATTCTTTATTACCTTGGGGTTTGTGGTTTATATAAAAGGAACAGAAAAGACAATAGTCAAAACCATCATTCTACATTATAAATCTGTGGGATGTTGTTTTACATCCTGGTCACTCCATTTTGAACAAAGATAGTAGAACATGAAAAGTTGCAGAGGAGGTTAACCAGAAGTATGGAACATTTTCTATAGCAGAAAAAAACAGAATAGTTTTAACACCAAGAAGAGAAGTCTGAGAGGTGATGTTAGACAGTCAGGAGAGATGAGCAAAGGATAATTATTCACTATAATTTATAGTAGAGTATCATCAGAATATAAGACATTAGTAGCAGAAAATTTCACACAAGAAAAAGAATGTTCACACATACACATGATTAAATCATAGAAGTTGTGAAAAAAAATATTATAATGATAAAAGGAAAGAGAGGCTGGAAGATACGGTCAGTTATGTCAACCAAGCACAAAAATACTTGGGTTGTATCCTGCAACCCAAGTATTCTCCAAAATTCTGATTGCTGGAGGGTCTGTAGTGGTGGGAGCAGTGCTTTCTTCTCACATTTCTTACACTTTCTGCTGTTCAATATTAGAGACTTAGGTGGCAGCTCTGCCTGTAATAATAAATCTGACTTTTATTGTATTTCGAGTAACATCCAAGGAAAAACTCTTCCTGCTACCTTAGCAGGGACCTTCACACTCTGAACCCCACTGATGCATCAGACAAACCTGTCCATCTACTTTTGATGACTTTTTGAACACATCACTCTCCTCAGCCTGGACGTTCCTTGGGTGATTAATGTCATTTGCTCAGGGTTGTACAGATGTGTTGGTTCTTAAGAGCAGGCCCCCTCAAAGGATTTTGTGATCCAGGGTTGGGCAAAGAGCTACCTGAACTGACTCCAAAGAAGCCTAAATAGACAAGATTGTGTAGTTGGATTGTAGTTGGATTTGGGGTGGTGATCGCTACAGGTCCTAATGTTATAGTCAAGTGTTTGAGACATTCCTCTAGGGACTCCACTTGTGCGGAAGTCACGTGGCACAGTACCCACACCAATACTTTATAACTCTCCTAACTGCTTGGTGTCATGGTGTAACCCAGCAGGCAGCTAAACACCACACAGCTGCTTCTTCACCCCTGTTTCCCTCCCTGCAGTGGAATGGGAGAGAGAATTGAAGAAAAAAAGTAGAATTCATGACTTGAGATAAAGACAGTTTAACATGGCAGAAACAGAAGGGAAAATAACAATAATGCTAATAATAATAAAAGAATTAGAGTATGCAAAACAAACTATGCACAATGCAATTGCTCACCACCCACCAACAGATGCCCAGACAGCTCCTGAGCAGTGGCCCCTGGCTATCTTTCCCCCTAGTTTATATGCTGAGCATGAAACCATATGGTATGGAATATCCCTTTGGCCAGTTTGGGTCAGCTGTGCCCTCTCAGCTTCTTGTGCACACCCCCCCCCCCCCCACTTGGGGAGGGGGTGGTGTGAGAAGCTGAAAGGTCCTAGACTTAGTGTAAACTGTGCTTAGCAACAACTAAAACATCAGTGTGTTGATAATAATCAACATTATTCTCATCCTAAATCCAAAACACAGCACTATACCAGCTACTTGGAATAATAATAACTCTATCCTAGCCAAAACCAGAACAATATCCACCCATTATTCTGTACCATCTATATCATACTGAGATCCCACACTTTTCAATAGATCCCAAGTAACCAGCATCACTTTTCCTGTCTTTTGACACATGCACAGAGATATCAATCCCTTAGTCTATGTGCCATCCCTCTTAAAAGTTCATTGACTTTGGGCTCCATCTGTCATAGTAGTCCTTCAGGGCAGGAGAGATCATGTTGGATCATTGCCACTGAGTATTCTGAGTGAGTGCACTTGACACTATTCTTGACAAAACTGGCCCACTTTGTAGCCATTCAGACAAGTGTCAAAGGTTCAGGTGAGGAGCAGACTAGAAAACACATGACCTGAGCCTTGGTGTTAGGCACCCTTCTGGGAGGAAGACAGTTTGACTGCTGGACTCTGCTTCAATTGTGGCTGCATCTGAACAAATTAATGGGCCAGAGGTGTTATTTTGTGTTGAGGACAATTGGCATAGCATGATTTGCATTCATACAGCTATATTCCCGTATCTCCAAACTGTGCTGGCTGCCATGGCCAATGCCATCCCCAAGCCATGCCTGGGTGCTGTCTGAGAAAGTGCTAATTGCAGTGAGCTGAGGCTGTACCAGGGGAACCATGGTGAGAACTTGATAGCCCAAGCCATGTGCAGTGTGTGTGGTTAGTCAGCTGCCCTTACAGACCTCCTCTGTGGTGAAGGATGGTGGCCCTAGCTGGCCTCTTCCATCCCAGAAGAGGTAATGTGAGTCCTGTTGAGGCTGTGTGCTGTCCACCTCCTGGCTGTGGTGTCCCCTGGGGGGTCTCTCAACCTCCTGGGCTGTGGTGTGGCAGCACCTTGTCCCCCTGCCAAGTGCAGGCAAGGGAGGCACCAGGGCAGGGCTGCCTGCATTCCCCCCAGTCTTCAGCAGCCCTTGCCCTTCTCCACTGGCTCCAGAAGAAAAATACAGAGGGGCGTATCAGGCTGCCTGAACTGTCTTCTTCCCTCTACTCTCCCAGGCCAGATGCCTAAAATTGCAATAGAGCTTTGCCTAAATTACTCACCTAAATGAGTCTGACTGGACCCTGTCCAACGTGTCTGTTCTAACGTGTGTTTTTATTGCCTCAGCCGCAATTGTTTTGGAATGTGCTTTGTTTATAGCAATAATTGATCATGCTTTGTTACAAGTGAATTAGTGGCAGCTGGAAGATCTAAACTCTAATTTTCCTTCAAACAGGGAGAAATTTTATAACATCCATTGCTCATGTACAAGAAAGCCTCTTTTCTTTCTCCTTTTCCCCTTCTAGTTTTGGAAATATATTTCCAGTACGCAACTCACAGTGGGAGCCCATCATACACTATGGTGAGTTTGCTGCTCAGGACAAGTCTGTCATTGGTCTTTTTGATTTAAAAAGAATGTTTGATGGTGTTTCATTAGACAGAGTCTAACAAAATATTTTACAAATATTACTCCAACATAATTCAGCTTTCACAAGCCAGATGAAGGGAAATATTCCCAAATGACACAAGAAGAAGAGAAGCTTCTGTGCTCACTATCACTAGCAAGGCCAATTTTGCATGCACAAAGAATAAGTTGGTGAGGGGACGAGGAGGCATGATCTGCAGCAAGTGTACCTGCCTGGGCTCATCAGGGTCTGCAGGATAGTTAAAGTTCCTGTGAGATGAATGAAAACCACTGGATAGCAACACGCTGGCATTTGGCAGAGAATACTTTAGCACTGTCTTCCAATTTAATGGTCACTGAAATCAAAGTGAATAGCCCAGCTAAATAATGTGGCATTTCAAAAGCCACTTCAGGCTGTGTTCGGCTCTGCCACAGTTCTCCAGTGATGTCAATTTTAAGCTCTTAACAGTGGCCCCTGGTTAAGCACATCTCCCAGTTCTTGCTATGTGTATGTTGATGGAAAAAGATGGGCACTTCCCAAGGTGGTCTGTATCTTGGGAGAGCTGAATCATCCATGTGCTATGGAGCTCTTCATTCCTCTCCACTTGTTCCCTGCTGATGTAGGCAGGATAAGTCTGTGCCCAGGTAACCCTATGGATTTGGAGGAAGATATTTTGGTTTCCTGCCTCCGTTTGTCTGCCTTAAAAAATCAGCTTAACTAAAGACATTGGCTGTACAATTCTGATGTGAAAATTAAAGTACATGAAAAAGGCTTGGACAAAGACCACCTGATTTAAACAGCAGATGTTTTTTAGAGCATTGGCTGATGTTTCCAATAATGAGGGATATTCACTTTAATTCAGAGAGGGTCAGCTGCAGATCTGATTTTAGGTCTGAAGCATCTGAACTGATTCCTCCTCCTTAGTCATAAAAAAATTGTTTTTCTGGACTGGAGCAGGAAGCAAGAAGAAGCCAATGGCAACACAAACCAACCACCAGATTCCATCAGATATATGGAATGAACGGGTGTCACATATTTCCCCATCTTTGATCCCTTTACTTTGAATGCTTCACAGAAAAAAAAAAAAAAAAAAAAAAAAAGCTTAAAAACTCTTGAAGACTTTTGTGGTGTTACATGATATGCCAAGACAGGAATCCTGCTATGCTCTTCTCTGCTTGAAGGAAAATATTAGGCAAGGCAGCTGTTCTGGTGACTGTTACTGTGAGTTTGAAAACATTGTGTTGACTAGTTTGACATTTTACACTCACACTCTCATACTTTTGTTTGCAGCAAGAGAGCCTGGTGGAAAGGGTTATTCTTTAAAGCAGGGAGTTCAAGTACATCCACCAAGCTTATTGACAATGGTCTTTTCAACTTTAGAGACATAATTTCCAGGCAGGGTCCCCTACACTGTTTGTGCTCCTTGGACACCTCCCCCAGAAACCCAAGCTGTCATTTCAGACTCCTATACAAGTGTCTCAAAGCTTCAATAAAGCCTGATCTTTTGTGCAGCTCCTGTCTGCTGCCCAAGCCAAATGTCATTGCCTGCCCTGTTGATGTGAGGAGAGCACTGACAGTTTGCAACAGTTCCTGTCTAACCTTGTGCACTAAGTCTTTAAAATGTGGGACTTTCATTGTTTGCTAACCTTTTAAAAAAACATAAGTGACTTAGAAGCCTGAGAGACAAGGTCACCTTGAAAATGGGTATTTAGTTGTGAAACCAAACCTTACCCAAAATTTCTGCCTTGTCTGGTTGGAAGATATCAGATTACTCTGAACAAATTTCTGAAGATATAGCCAAATGCTCTTTAAAGAATTGATCACAGTTGTGAAAAAGTTTAGTGCACATCAGGGGATAGTTATACAACTTACTGAAGAATTTAACCTGACACCCAATGCCAGACAGAGAAAGAAAGGGCTCTACAGAAGATGTGCTGGAACTCCAATTTGTCTCTGTCTGAATCATGGAATCATAGAATATCCGGAATTGTAAGGGACCCACAAGGATCATCAAAGTCCAACGCCTGGCCCTACGCATGACAGCCCCAAGAGTCACAGAATGTGCCTGGAAGCATTTGAAAATGCTTCTTGAACTCTGCCAGGCTTGGTGCTGTGACCACTTCCTTGGTGAACCTGTTCCAGTGCCCAACCACCCTCTGGATGGCCCTGCTGAGAAGACGTCTTCCTCCCACCACTACCCAGGGAGAGCCCAGCTTGGTGAATGGGGCAGGAAATGTTGGACTGTCCTGCTTGGTCCCCAGGCATTTATGTTCTTGGTCTCTCTTCAGCTGGGTTTCTTCATTTCTTTTGCAGTTGGAATTAAACCAACCAACAGAAACAGTGCTTTAACACTGAAAAATTGAAAGCTAGGGTTGATTCTGAAAAATGAGTCCTTTGCATTTTTTAATAGAGCCCTTTTTATTCAAGTTTAATGAAGGTAAAAGAAAGAGGTCTGAAAAATGCAGCCAACCATGACAAAACATATAAAGCTGTACCTACACGTTGGAATCCCACTGTGTAGCAGTGTATAGAAAAAGCAGGAGGAAAGGAGGCAATTTTATCACTATTGACAGGTCAGAGAGACACAGAGAACAGATTTAACCCCTTCAGAGTAGATGTTGAGGTTTTGAAGCCATATCTTTACATTTTTCTTGCTATTATCTCTCTCCCCACTTATAGCTGGCAGCAGAGGTTTGTTACCAGAGTTTAATTGCACTTGACTGCCTCCACCAGCATTGCTTCTGCTCACTAATGCTGCTGAGGGTATCCTGCTGTGAAGGATATTTGCAGCTCAGGGCTTTCCAAGTGGCAGCATTGAGATTTGGGGTTCCCCTCGCCTTCCTACCTTCATCATGTGATGCAGAGAGGTTTCCAATTTCTGGGCAGTGTTCTGCTGGCCTGAATTTTATCTGCTCAGAAAAAATGGGCACAGTAACACTTGGCTCTGAAACTTAAAAAGTCTCCCTAAGATGAAAGAAAAGCATGTTGGGCATGTGCATATTTGGATGAAGGTGTTTCAATCCTGCTTTTGCTGAAATCCAGTATTAAACCCAAAGTTGCATGAGATGAGCTTGGTCTCACCTAACTTAAAGTGCTCAGTTCACATATCTTTGTGTTCTACTGCACCAGACATCTGTTCACAGGCAGTTGAATGAAGACCTGGATTTTTCTATCTGTGCTGATCCTAATTTTACAAATGGATTCATTCAAAAACTCTCCAATGTGTGCGCAAGATTAAATGATTTTTTTCTCCATTGACTATAAAAGGAGTTTGCGCTGCCTACTGCAAGGTACAGTGTCTGTCCTTGGCCAGTTGAATTCCACCCAGGCACAAACCCCAGTCCCCCCCCACCACAACCATGCTCCGGGGATATGTCTAGAACAGAGAAAGTCCTTGAGGGCAATCTATGTCAGATGCACCTTTCTCTGGTCTTCCAGCAGCTCAGGAGGTTGTGCCTCTTATGAAAAAATGAATGATCATAATAATAATGAACAAAGAACCAGTGAAATGGTAGGACTAATGTGATATGTGTGAAAAGTCATTGGACTATATACCTTAAAAATAATTTGTATCCTATGAAGAGAGACAGTCAGTCAATTTTACAGACAGTTTGCAGTTGCATGCTGCTCACATGCTGAGCAGCACAGGGTTTCTAACTCTTGAGTATGAGCTTCATTTTAAAACCATGTACTGTTCTGATGACCTCTTGGCCAGATGGGCTTGAGGGGGCTTGCTGACACCTTCTTCTTTCCTGCTTGCCCTCTCTTTCCTCATGTGGAAATTTTGCCCATGGGGTGGGCTTTGGCATGATGTCACATTTGCACAGATTTCTGGCTCTGCAACCCACCCCATCCTTGCAATACACCCCCTGGTGTGGTGTATACACTGTGCATTGCTTGTGGGGCACAAGCAGCAATGTCACCCTGTTGTTGGAGGCTGCAGGGGTTTCTCCTGCACATGTGGGACACATTTAGCAATCTAGGGGGAACTTCCAAACATGTGCCTCTCACCAAGACATGATGCTGCAGCGAAGCAGCCAGAAGCATTCCTGGGCAGCCTGCACAACATGTCACAGTTGGTCTTAAGTCCTTTGCACCCAAGGCTGGATATGGATTTCTGCTTTGGCACTTGTTACACACCTTTTATATAGAGGCTTAAATGTCCCTGTACAAAATAACAAGCTCAAGGGCTCATGCCTGGCTCATATCATGCTCCCCTTGTGACTAGGACCTACATATTTGCTTAAAGCCTTATTTGAAAAGTTATCTTCATAAGGAAATGTAGGATTTCCTCTATTCCTGTGTGCATTTCTCACTGAGTAGAACCGTTGTTTGTCCATCTTATGCTCCATTTCCCACTGCGATCTTATCAAGTTTCAAGTGGGAGGGAAAGGAAGCAGTCAAACAACAGAGCACAGCAATACAACCAATGCAAGCGAGCAATACAACCTTATTCTGAAAAATATCCTGACCCCTGGCAGGATTTTTACTATTGATAACACTGTATAACAAGCTGTAAGAAATAATCATGGAGACTTCTAAACATGACTTTGCTTCCAAAAGACCGTGACCATTCTTGTTTTAATGCCCTGAATGGTCATCCCTGCGTTGTGCTGCTTGTACAGACATTCCTGAAAATCACAGCTTGTGCCTGTACCAGAGTTTTGTTTCAGCATGAAACCAGAGTTGGAATTGGTGCACAATAATCATAGTGCGACTGCGATGACTGAATCATAGCTCTGAGGCACTTCTGGTCTGCTCTGTGAGCAATTCTTGAACTGGTGCTTTGAGGCTTTTTGGCATAAAAATTAGGAAAAGCAAAATTTTCCAGGTACTTATTATCTAAATAAGATGAAACGAAAAAATAGAAAGTGAACACTGATTTCCAGTCTTAAAAAACACCAAATATTTTGCTTCAAACTTTGTTTAAAAAAAAAAAAAATAAAACCTAGACAGTTCTAGTTCCAGCCTTCTTTGTTGAAGTCAATGGTTTCCATAGAAGGCCCTGAAGACTGCATTGCAGAAGGTATAGTTTTGCCAGTGATAGTTTTGGTAGGAGGCATCATGCTAATCATGGATATTACCTTTAGTGCAAACAACAGCATATACCTCTCTGCATACAGTTTTGATGCTGTTATTGAGTTCATGACATATGTGTGTATGTATATATTTTGTATTCCCACTCATTTTAAAGACATAAATAATTGGTGTTACAATTTCCTACCTTATTTGAATTGCTACAATGAAATGCAGGCACCTCTTTTGCTGTTAACATCTACCTTCTTGGGGAAGACATTAGGAAAATATATTTTATTAATGTAACACTTTATTTTGGTTTACCTAATGACTTTCTGAGCAACTAATGACAACCTTTTTTTTGCTGGACATGCTAGCTGCTGGTAGGCTGTGGACCTAAGAGATGAATTTCAATTTATGCATAGCCAGTTGGAAAAACCATCTTTCTCTGAGAAGCAAAATAATTTATTTTTCTATTATGTTAGGAGTTTATTGGACACAGGACTGATTTTTGGTACTCTCTCTGTACACATCCCTGTGACTAAATAAAAGAGAGCCAAGGGCTGATCTTTGTGCAGGAGGCCAAGGGGAACAGGCTGGTTCATGTCTGTTTTGATCCCTCCAGAGCAGACTGGCTGCATCTATACTTAACAGCACTTGGCCCAGGCTCTCCACTGGGCCCATAGGGGAAACATTGTACATGAAACTATGATTATTATTTTTACTGTGTTTCTCTAGTTTCACTTGTCTAAAGGAAAATGAGTAAAGTGTAGCAGCCCACCACAGCAGGGGTATTTTCACACGATCCTGGTAGTGTGTTTTGCTGATATTTAGCACAAGGACATGTGAGGTTGCAAAGCCACTCGGGATAGTGCTGGAGAATGGTGGGGCAGAGGGAGCCAAACGCTGTGCTGTCTTGTCAAATCAACTGAATAGTCACATCTGGGTAAATTCCTGCAATGAACCATCTCAGCATGCGTGCCCAAACTCTGCTTTGCGGGCAGCTGGTGGGGAAGGTTCAGGACAAAGCCAAGAAATGATCTGATTGAACAATGCTTGATGATCAGGGACTTAGTGCTGGGCTTTTTTCCCTATCCTCTTTACTCAGGATGTAGATGTATTCTGTGAGACAAGCACTTTTCCAGGGAGCTTTTTGTAGGAGCAGATGGCTGGGGAGGGTTGGAGGGCTGCGATTTCCCCCTCCCCAACACCACCACTGCTTGCTGCAGTCTGTACCACTGCCCCTGCCATGTGATCTGTGGTAGAGATGATTGCTTTGGGGATGGCAGGTCAAGGGTGCTAGCTCACTGGGAATGAAAGCAGCCACCTTAAACCCATGTCAGAGCCTGGCAAGACTATCTCAGTGGGTTTATCTGTCCAGCTTTTAGGAGTCACAGGATGCACCTTCTGACCAGACCTGATCTCAGTGTCTGATGGGCTCTAGGTGAGCCTGATCTGGAGAAAGACTGTTGTTCTCACCTTTTGGACTTGCAGTAGACAGCTGGTGGGGAGGGCCGGAGGGCATACCTGGGACTACCCAGGCAGGAGAACCATGTGTCAGCAGCAGGACATGTCTGCAAGGCTCTGGGCTTGCTGTGGCAGCTTGCTTAAAATCTTCTAGATACAATTTCCCACTGCTGGTCAAACAGATGCCAAAACAGTACCGCAGGCGGCAAGGATTAGGATGTCACCTGGATGAATGCTGCTGTAGGAACGACTGAGCTGTATAAGGAAACCTATTATTTTTTGCAGATATTGCTGCATCTGTTTTGTCCTCATCATCTGAGAAGGCAACTCCTGGCATTCCAATAAAACTATGGAGTTAATTTTAATTACTGACAACTGCAGCTTGAGTTGCTATGGAAACACAGAGAACTGCCACTTCTACAAGTTTGGTCTGTAACTTGCTGTCTGGAAATATCATACGGGGTTTGATTCCTCTCTTCTGTCTAGCAGTAGCAAAAAAGGCAAGGCTGCTGTATCAGCCCAGTTTAAACAATGAACTATCAGTTTAGGTAGGAATAAAACCTCCACCTTTTTTTCTTATTAGTGCCATTTCTCTGTGACTCTGAAATAAAATTGGTATGTTCCTAGTTTCCTAATGACTTGAAAAACAGTCCCCAGTCAGTTAATGAAGGAAACTAGAGCACAAAATCATTGATATTAGAGTTGGAAATCAGCTATTAGGTCACGCAGTTCCCATATAAAATTGTTTCTATGCTATTTTTTCCTACTACTTTTCATTGTCTAATTAAAAATGCAGCTGCATTTGTAATAAAACCTCCTTCAGCTTTAGTTTCAGGGCCAGAATATGATACCTAAATCACAAGTTATTGGACAAGGAAGGTTGTCCAAGTGTTTCCATTCTGATCTTTTCAGTGTGCAGCTGTATTCTTAACCCGAAATGTCTCGTTTTCACTCTCTGCCTTTTGCCTGGGAGTGGCTTTGAAAACTCAGAACCTGGACACTTTGTCTTCCTGAAAACTATAGAAAAAACTTGTTTATTTTTGGCATCTAGTTCACTGAAAGAATATTGTGTTGAACTGAGAGTTGGAGTCAGCACTATAATCTATTTGAATTAGTGGAGTGGCACCCATTAACTCCCTGAATTCCTTTTTCTCTAGTTATGCTTTACATTGTAAGTTATGCAACGTATCTAAGTTGTTGAAGGTCCTAGAGGAGCTGGACTCTCCTCACATGACTCAAAGATCTCTCTAGTACTCTTTATGTAACAGGTTTGTGAAAAGCAAATACTGATGCACTTTCAACATGAGTGGGATTACAGTTGTGCCTTCAGCCTCCTCACAGTAAATACATTACAGATTTCTACAGTGCTTATCATTTTTATCCTTGCACTGTGGTTCATGGGTACAATTCCCACTGATTTCAGTTGATTGCCCCATTTTGATGGCCAAGAGCACACTGTCCCCTCTGGGGAGGCACCCATCCCCTTTTCCAAAGGCTGCTTCAGCCACAGTAGTCACTCCAACCAGCTGCTTCCAGCCACTTCCCTGTCCAGTGTTTCCAGTCCCTTCGACCTGTGCTTGACTGTGAGTGCAGCTGAACCTAATAATCTGTCTAAGTCTTGTGTCCTTCACCTTGTTGACCTCCTCCTAACCATGCATCTCAGGAGTGCAGTCCCCTCAGACTCTACAGGACAAAGGGAGAAGGAGGCATGTCCAGACTTGGACCTTGGAAGCCTGAGCTGCCCTGCAGAAATGTTTTCCTCTCTATTGACTATGTAGGGAGCTTGGGCTGGTGAATCTCAGCTCTGTCTCTTAAACTGTTTGGATTCACCCAGAGCCATTTGCCCAAAATGGGATGGGGAACCCTTCTAAGAGCAGCTCAGCCAGCAGATCTGAGCAGGCCTGACTTCTGCTGGGACAGCCTTGGGCAGGAGCAGTGGCTTCTGTGGGGAATACCACCAGGAGGTGTGCTCCCACAGCTTCACCCCAGCAAGGCCAACTTGCTTCTACCCTCCTGCTCACAAGACACAGGACTTCCTGGATTTCAATACTCCAACCTTTCCCCTCCAAAAAGCTATAAAATCATGTGCCCCTGGCCCCTCAGTAGGATACGTAAAAATGGTGAGGAACTGGACCTATCTTAAAAGCCTTCTTAATGCTCTGATTATGTCCAGCTAATCATTTTGCTTTAAAATTGGATGTATAACTGATGCTCTGGACAGAAGCTTTAGAGGTCTCTGAAGCACCAGGGTTTAGAGTGCAGGGAAAGACACATGCAGGGTTGCAGTGCATATCTTAAATGAGAGAGAATCATTCCTCTTATGTTTTACAATATGTACTGCTTTGAACTGGAGATTTAGGAGAATGCAAGAAGGTTAATTAATGTTCTGTTATATCTAGAACTTTCCTTCAGTTTGTCAAACTAGGTAGAAAGTTTTAATAAATGAAAATGATGGGCCTGACACATCTCTATTGCTATATTTGGAGAACTGATAAAGAGCACAGACTCTGTGTGGTAGCTTTTGTGGAAAACCTTCAAATGGCTGACAACTCACATCTGAGCTGATGAATGACTCAAAAGAGAGCTTAGCTCTCAATCTTACCGTTGTCACCCACAAGGAATCTGATTCCAGACATGTGTTCTTTTGTGGTTAGGAAATCCATAGCTTTCCTCTGTGCTCAGCTGTTGGAAGATCAGAAGACTGAGGATGTAAGTGCACCCCCCCTGGTGAGCAGTGTTTGGCTCTCAAGGGAACCTGCCAAGGACACGAGGGAGTTGGATACAGTCTACTGATCCTTCCTCAAACAGTTTCTGGGGCCAGGCTGGCTGTACCCCACCTCTGATAAGTCAAGTGGTCTCTTTTCTCTTGCATCCATATCTTTAGGCTTTTGAACACCCCTATGGCTAAATTTGAGACAAACCCTCTTATTGACTACTCCTTGATTTTCTTACATAAATCTATATGGTCCTTTCATGCTGAGGGATCAAAAGCCACCATGATCACAGTTTGTATGTCACTTGTACTGTTAGGGGGTTTTGTTGGAGAGTGATGGAGGCAAACTTCCATCTGCAGGACAAGATGTGATGGATTGTTTTCTACTGTAATGAGCCACTCGTCTGAAATTTGTTCCTTTCCTTCAATTTTGCTGGTTTCTGGACTCTTGTACAAATTATTTGTTCAAGACCTGTTTAAACAGAAGATTCCATACTGCTTTTGCTTGAATGCTTTTTGTATAACACAGTCTGGGCTGTTTTTGGATGAGATTCCCTCTGCCATCATGAGGCAGGACAATTTTTTCAAATGACCACAAAGATGGTAAGAGGCAGACCGATTTTTTTCAATACTTCCATAGGAAAGATATGCACTGTAAATTCATAATGAAATACTGATTAGCACATGTTCTTTATCTCATCAAGGACTTTCATTGCAAAGTCCTTAAAATGAACAAGTTAAAAATGCCCCCTTAAGGGAAGAGGTTGCCTGTAAGATTATTCAGCTGCTTTGTTTGCAAGTGAAACGCAATCCTGACTTCTAAAAATGAAGGTGGAAAAAAAACATCCAGCAATTTCCCAGTATGATTATGAAACAAAAAAGGATATAAAGAAAATCATAGTTTTTGGAATTGTAGAGGATTTTTCTGAGGAAGACTTAGAGACAGTCTTAGAATAAATAAGTGCTGTCTGCAACAAAGGGCATGCGATGCACAGTGAGGGGAACGGGTCGTGAACTGCATTGAATTGTGCCATGTAACTACACTGCAGTGGGTGTAGCTGCAGTGGTGAGAGAAGACTGCGTGGGATAAGTTGTGTGTGCTTGATGCTGCAGGAAGTCTTTGGCCTATTGTTCTCCTGGATGAGTTCTGCATTTTGGGCCTCTGGGGTGTGAGGGTTCAAGGGCATTAGCTGGGACATAAGAGGAAAAAGGGGACACTGTGAAGGAGCATCAGCTGCTGTGTGGAGCCAGTATGTGCAGTTTTGGGTATGGTGCTTCTGGGGAGGTCCAGAATCAAGAGCTTCACATTCACATCTTCACATCTTCACATTCAGAAGCTTCACATTCTCATCTTGGCAATGAGTGAGGCTAAAAAGCCCTCATTTGCAGTGGAGGGCATGCCTGGAAACTTGGGAAACTCCAGCCCAGATGGAAAAGACAGCACAGATTTATACCCACGTGAGCAGAGAGATGATTTATGCCTACCTGGACAGCCAAACTCCCTAAAAAATCATGACAGTGATGTGAGTTGCCTTGCCTGGTCTCCAGGTGCTGATGTGTTCAGGAGGAATTTTATCCAGAGACTCAACCTGCCTTTGCTTTGATGCTGAGGGCATGGTATGCCTTCACCCAACACTCTCCACAGACAGTTCCAGATCTGTGGGGGAATCTAAAATACACCTAAATGAGATACATGAATGCCCTTCTCTGCTGTGGGTTGGTGGGCACTACAAAGAGCAGAGCAGCCCTGGAAAATTCCCTTGTTTTATTGCAAACTTGTTTTATTGCTGCACTACATGGTAAGAGTCCAGTTGCTGCAGCAATTCGGTTTATTGGGTGCATTTATTCAAGGGGTGCTAAAAAATAGCCACAGAACAGCTAGGAAAATGTTGCCATGTCTCCTTCCCGCCTGGAGTGGGTCTCCTCCAGGGAGGTGCCAGCAGTACTTCCACCTCCTTGTGGTGGCCCATGCCATGTACCAAGCTAAAGGCTCTATCACAGCTGGTATCAGCCAACGTCATGCTGTTGTTACACATCCGACACTCCCTCTCTCTTTGGGTCCTGTATTTGTGGCTTCTCAGTGTGCTTCACAGTACATTTTGTGCCCATTTCCTTGCAGAGATGACTCATGTGATGGAACGTCATGTTTCTCTGTGAGTGATGGCAGTAACTGAATTATTTTAATGCCTCTGAATGCCAAATTTTTTCAAACATGTTTCTGTTTTGTGTGTAGTAGACTCAATGAAAGGGCTGAAGCAGTCATGTGTTTTTAAAGTTCAACTTCAATTGATGATTATCTTTTTCCTGACTTTTCTTATTTTCTGATTTCCTCCCATAGTTTATAACATTTCAGATATGTTTGAGTGATAATTTATTTGGTAATAGTGACATTAAAATGTAACATGCATTTTTTCTAAACCCCAAAAGTTTCTAGAATTGTTTTTCATATGTGAGGTATCCTGACTTTTTTTTCCCCCTTCACTATGTTCAATTTGTGAGCAATTCAATACAGTATTGTTGTTCTTTCCATGGTTTACATGGTGCTTAAGCAATTCAGAGAAGACATTTTCCTATTTCATAAGATTTTAGCATGTAATTCCATACCAGTATATATTCCTTAAAAATAAGTGTCAAGTTAGCCTGGAAGATGAAGTCAGAATGAGGCATGAGCAAAGTATCTCTCTCACAGTTGTACTTAACAGTGTTGAAACCTTCAGTACATTGTGTCTCTGAACTAATGAGAAACTGCTAAATTGAATTTGTACAAAGCAAATTTACTGAGTTAGTGACTTTGATATATCTTGAGTGGTCTTTTGGGAGAACAGCAGAGCAGGCAAGAATCAGTGTGAGGGCTATTACACCATTTAGCCTAAACATCCAGCTACTGATAGCTGCACAAGGCATATGATTCTGCCTGAGCATCCTAGACAGCACATGGAAAGAAACAATATACTCCAGGATGTGTTAAAAAATAGATGCAGAACTTGTACTCTGACATGTGCTCTCCTTTTAGCACAGAAAATGACAGAGGAGAGGAAGGAGAGAGCAGAGCTTGCAGGTGGCAGGAGTTTCCTTTAGTGCCCAGCGTGGGTGCCTGTGACCCTGGAGAGCAGGTAGAGGTATGAATGGCCTCAGACCTCCAGGGAAAGCCTTGAGCAGCTGTGCAGGCTGCTTCCCATGCTAATGCCATAGATGGGAAATCTTTCCAGCTTTCAGGTTGTTCATGACCATCATTATTTTCCTCAGAAAGCCTTTCCTGAGCGCTGCTGTGTGTCTTGCCCCACTTGGGGTGCTTCCAATGGCTTCACAGCTGGGAGGAGTTTGATCTCCTCAATGGTGAGTTTGGGTTCACCCTGCTTTAGCATTGGAGGGGTAGTCCCCTTTATGGGCATCTGGCACTGCCTTACCCAACCCTATATCTACCCTACAGCCAACTCTGCTTTCTTCTTCCTCTGCACTTTGACCTTTCCTTTGAGGGACTCTGACTTGTTGAGGCTTTGCAGATGGAAGAAAGTCTCTGTGCTCGAGTTTATCTTTACTTACCTACTTTTATTTCTATTTTATACTTTTTGAGCACATACTTAAGTTGAATCCATTGCTCCCATTCTGAACCCAAATCACACCTGTGTTTGACTAAGACACACACACACACAGAGGACATCACAAAATGAAGAATTTACAGTAATATGCTCTCAGGTTTCATTGCTCAGTATAAAATATATGTGCCTTCTTTCTCACTTTAAGGCATTTTCTTTTGGCTTCCCATTGTTGGTGCTTATTATGTTATTCTCTGCTAGTTGCACCTTCCTCTTATTTCCTTCCTCTCTTTCATGTTCCTTAATTTCTGCTAAAATTGATCATCATCAACTTTTTTCTTTTTGCCTGCTAAGAGCAATCACAGATGAGCATCAAACAGCTGTATGAGCTCGAGTAACTGTTTTTATCTCTAGAGGTTTTAAACTTTGTCAAAACATCCTGATAATACACTGATTGAAATTCCCTCTGAAGTCTCAATTTGATACACAATGTTGTTTCCCCTGTACCTCTTTGCAGAAAGACACTTACTCATGTTTTTGTTTAACCTCCTGAGAAGACACAAAATGGGAAACAAGCAAGTAACAAGCATTTCCAAATCCCAATGCTATAAATCTGTTTTGTTTCCCTTCTGCTTACAAAAGTGGCAAATTATTTATTTTATTATCTGCTATCACACCAATAACAAGAGGAGTCTGTTCCATGCAGTCCAATTATGAAAAATTGCCTGAGATAAAATGACTCACAGTGGGCCTGTTTTTCATGGCACTGTTGCAAGGAAATATTTACCTGCCTGAAGTGAGGGGAATTTACACTTGTGCTAGCAGCTGAAAACATCCAATCAGAAAAAAAATAATTTCCAGATAAAGTGTTGGTGAGTCACAGTTGTTTGGACCAGTTTCTCTATACATGGAATCTAGTTTGACTCCAGATGTGAAATTTTTCTAACTTTAGCCAGTGGTAGATTTAGGGCATTGGAACGGATTGGAGGGCTACCTGAATTCCTTTCCAAACTGTTTTTCCTGGAAAGATGAGTTTGACCATATTACTCAAATGCTTTCTTGTTCAGATGTGAGAATGATTTGTCTTGAGGGAATTTGATTCTTCTGGGTTTGTTATTTTCATTGGTTAGTAGTAAATTAGCCAAACGACTGCATCATTTTCCAGATGTGTGTGAACTGCTGGTGGAAGAGAAAGGTTAGCAATGTATGTCAGTGTCAAGATTAGAGACTCAGTTATTTACTTGCTTATATCCACCTCCAAATGTCTGGATCCTCTCTCATGAAGTATTTGGAAGAAGCAGAGATCAGACCTCTTTGCCAGAAAGCCATGTAACAGAGGAGTATGTATTTTTTCTGTATTATTGCAAAAATTCACTAATGTTTTGACCTCCATTAGAAGTGCACAGCCTGCTAAGACTTCACCCTTTAGGAACAGCTGATGAAATGCATAGACTGAAATTCATCAGGTTTTCATAAGAGAGTGAAAATATTCTAAGTGTATGCACATGGGTGTAGAGGCAAGTATAGATGTCTGCTGGTCTGCGGCTGCTTCAGAACACTGTCCCATCCAGACCTTGCTCCTGTGCCTCCCAAAAACCATGGGGGCTGAATTTTCTGCAGCATCCTGCCTGCTGATGTGGGCACTGATACTGTGCCAGCTGGGCCTCCTGTGCAGAAAGGGAAGGTGGTTTGAAGGGCACAAAATCAGGAGCGTATGTCATCAGTAGGGGACTGACCCACCTCTGGAAACAAAGAGCACTTCTCAGTTCAGCAGCATGTTGCTTAAGAGTTAATGCTCAGTCACTGAGCGGAAAAAATATTATTTTCTTAATCATGTTTATGTGACACAGGGGATAAGCTGTCATTTTGGATGCAGGCCAAATATATGAGTTTTCTGTTCACCTGAATGGTGGCACATGCAATTAGCCCTGAGGGTGCCATACATAATTTTTCACTCTCCAGCCCCGCCCAACAGCCTGGTAATGACTCTGCAGCCATTCCAGGTAGTGAGCACGAAAAGGGAGCAAGGACAGTGCATTGCCTGTGCTTTCACTAACAAGCAAAGCAAGTTTTGCTTGGCTTTTTTCTCTCCCCTCTGTCAATTAGCACTTTCTTGGGAAAGAAAGTTCTTTACTTCAGGTTCAAGTGGTTAAGAAGGCTTACCAGGCTTCTGTGGTGATTAACAATGGGACAGGCTCTATCAAAACTGTGGTGGTGGGAATCAAATGTACATGTTTATATATATAGTGTATTTGTGTTTGTTTGTCTGCATATGTTGCTGGAAG
Source organism: Xenops minutus (assembly GCA_035221455.1). Lineage (NCBI taxonomy): Eukaryota > Metazoa > Chordata > Aves > Passeriformes > Furnariidae > Xenops > Xenops minutus. The sequence continues at coordinate 101,475,123 of JAWWEE010000105.1, forward strand.
TTTATACTAAGAATATCTTCTTTGAAGGCAGAAAATTGCCCTTTTTTGTCTCCTTTGTGTCTTAGAGAACAGCAGTAGACACATTCCATCCTCCTGAAAAATTCATGTTTGTTCTGGGAATTTCTTTGGCCTCAAGGCAGCACATTTAGAAATGTACTTTAAAAAGAAGAGCAAGAAAGATTTGCTGAGCCACTGCCAAACCTTGCAGAGGTCCCTGCCCTGAGATGGTCCTTTTCCCCCAGCTAACTTCCAGAAGCCTGGACTTCCTGCTGCAGGAAGACCACCCTTCACCTTGTGGTGTGGTGGGCTTTGCTGGAGATGCAACCCAGTCAGGATGGTTTGCCATGTGCTGCAGTTTGCCACGTACCATGGTAAAAAAAAATTAAAAATAGAGTAAAACAATTCCTGCTCTGCAAATTGTAAACCTGCTTTGAGGCAGACATGCAGACACAAGAAGGTCTCACAGACTGTGAGGATGAAAAGAAGACTTGTTAATGAAAGCAAGAGCTTGTAGCTAACAGGATCATTATTGCCTGGAGCAGTTATAAATCAATGGAGAGGTTAAAAAAACAACTGTGCTTCAGCAATGGTGGAGTGCTTCCAGAGCGTCTCTTGGTCAGAAGGATGGCCTGCAGTGTGTCTCCAGAGGGTGTCAGCTTTGAAGGAACAGCTGCAGGGAGCTTCATGCACAGGAGTTGTACGAGGATGAAGCAGCAAGGCTGAATGAGATGCTGAGAGTTGATTTGCCGTTAACAGGCTGACATCCTCTCCTGTGCCAAGCCTGTAAGAATTCACAAAAAGACTGTTACAGGCTACAGATGAAGATGATTTTCCTCGTTTTTTGGTTTATGAGGAGAACCTAAGAAAAGTGACCAACTTCTGACCTTCCTGAGTAGGTGCTAGAATAGCAGTCTGATCACTTCAGCCACCAGGACTTGTTTTGTGATAGTCACACGTGCTATCCCACATCAGTCTGGTCTTCAAAGGCTATGAAACCATACAGTTTCAGTGACCACTGGTCTTTTCTTCCATCCATCCATCCATCCGTCCATCCATCCATCCATCCATCCATCCATCCATCCATCCATCTATCCATCTGTCAGTCTCTACTGCTCAGCAAATATCAAGGAATTTAGTTCTGACAGAGAGATCTCAAAGATGACTTATTCATATGGATGTCATGATATTTGACCTCTCTCCACTCTTTGGATAGAGGAGAGACACCAATTAATGTCCTGCACACTGACAGGTTGCAGTGAGAGGTCAAATATATTTGTAACTTGGAATCAGCTCAGTGCCTGCTGTCCTTTCTTCTGCTGGTAAGCAGGAGAGCAGCAAGGATATAAGGATGCTGCTAGAGCTGGGGTGGTATTGTGCTGGCTGGAGACCTTTGGGAGGCAGTGCCCTTTTCTGTGGAAAGCCAATGAAGAGATAGAGGCATTTTACTCATAAAACACTCAAAAATAATCCACTGGAAAAATAAAAAATTCTGTATTTGCAGAAGCTGTTCACAGGCAATGTGCCAGGCTGTGTCGCTATTGGAGGCCAGAAAATAATCCATGCTCCACTAATTACCAACATACCATTTTTCCTTTGGTGGTATCATGAAGGGCTTTACAGGAGAAGGGTGGGTACCCCATCCTTGCTTTCCTCAGGTGGCCAAAAATGTCCAAAAGCAATGGGACTAGGACAGGATGGTTTTCACATGGGGTAGCAGACCCAAATCCTGCAAGATGGATTACCACTCTGGGATGAAGGCAGCGAGTAATTGTGCTAACCTTGGTGGTGTGGTTGGGACATCTCTGAAACCTCCCTTTATTCCTGGTGATGTCTGCAGGGAAAGGGAACCCACACTGATTCTCCTACTGGGCTGGTTTTTGGACACCTGCAGGATGACTGAACAGCACTGGTGGGTGCCACCCTGGTGAGGCAGGATTGCGGTCCCAAGTGCCAGCCCCATCCTTTCCCCGTCTCTGAAGGGCAGTGAATCTGGCAGTGCTACTGTGTGTTCAGACTCATCATGTGACTAACCCATGAAGGGAAACAAAAATCCATGTTACTTCTTTGTGTAGAGGGAAAGTTCCTCAACTACACTTTGAGATATTGCCAAGAGTGAGACTGCCAAGATCTGCCAAGTTGAGCCATCTGACAAAAGATGGTGAAATGCAGACTGGAGCTGATCAGGTTTTAATTGTGAGGATTTCAAACACACAATGCTTGGGCCACGGCAATCCCCTCCTGGGAACATACATATGAAGGTAAAAGTGTTGCTTAATGGTTTATGAAACTCTTATTCAGAAATGCTCCAGATGGCACAGGGATTCCCCCAGTTGCGTAGTTCTGAACTGCTATCAGTTTGAAAAAAAAAATATATTCAGAAAAAACTGCCTGTGTAGAAGTGAACTCTAAATACTACACTTGCTCTTTTCCACTACTGCTTCTTTGGTACCAAAGGCATCTTCCAACAGTGGCTGCATACAAGAGGACGAGCTTTTCATGGCACCAGGTCACCAGTGTAAGGCTGTGCTGTCCTAATATTCACACAGCACCTGCATAAATCTGTCTATGTTTATTTTTATCCAGGCAATTGGATTCCATTCTCATGAAACCTGTGCAAGATGTGTTGTACTAGCCACACTAGCCACAAGAGCTTCATAGTGGGCTCAAGGCAAACCAGCTTGGGCTGCTGCTTGAAGGCTGGAGCACGTTTTCTCTTGGCCACTGGTGTCAGGAGGGTCTATGCAGCTCCTGAATGGGACAGGCTGGTGAGCTGGCTCAAAACTAACTGTGAAAATGAGTTGGCTCACAAGCTGATCTGACTTGCTGTGGCACCTTGCTGTGGCAACCAGGCTTCGTTGTCCCTGTTTCGCTCTGTCATGGCTGCAGTGTTAGCAAGCATCCAACTTACTTGTGTTAGGGCAGGATGAGCTGTGGGACATGCAGGGACTGAAATTACAGCTGTTCTCTATGAGCATGACACTACTGCTGTGTCCTCTTTCCATCTGTAGCTGCTGTCTTTCTTGTCTCTTTTTTTTCCCCGCATGCATCAGCTGCATTAAATGCTCAACATTCCTGAGTATGGTGTCTAGGAAAATGGCTTTCTCAGATCAGAACATGGTTGTTCTAACTTGGATAAATATAAACCTATGTAAGATTTGAATAAAGATTAAAGCCAGATATAAATAAAACAATTAGAACCCTCTGGGGCTGGGGTTCTTCAAGTAAGGCAAAACCAGTTTTAAATTATTACAAAAAGTGATATTTTTTGAAACTTACTGGGTTTGACCAAGCATTTGTCTGAGGCAGAGTTTCACTGACGAGCAGTGCACCAATATGCTTGAAGTCTTGCACAAAGTGCTACTAAAATTCTCTCTGATATTTCATAAGTAGTTATACATGTTTCAAGTGCTGGTTGAAATCAGTGCTGTCTGACTCCTGTCTGGCTGATTTCCTTCTCTGTATAAACTTTGTTTTCCATGAATCCTCATGAGTTTCCAAAGTTTTCATTCCGTGAGAATGTGTTTGACTATAACTGGATTATTTGTCTATTTCAGAGAAGCAAACACAGCTGGAACAGATTCATTTTTTTTTAATCAGTGTGAGTGTTTTCAAAAATATTTTTGATTGTGTTCCTGCTACTCTGCCTTTTCTGACTGATACTTGCACAGAATTGTGGGGGAAAAATATCTATTTTATTCTTTTGATAAGACCACTACATGTCTCAGCTTTTAATTGTGATAAAAAAAATCTCCTTTGGCAGGTCTGCCAATTTAAAAATCAACTTCAGTTTATTGAAATGAAATAAAGGAATTGAACTTCAGTTCTCCTAGAGAGTCACTCTTCTCATATCCTGAGCACACATTAGTTCTGGATCTCTGTGGAATACAATAGGAGAGGGGTTATTGAATTGAAGTTTCAAGCACAGAAGCAGAGCTCTGGCCAGTTATATTTTGTCAGGGCTGAAATTGGACTAGTCAAAAAAAAGGATGTCAAACCACAAACCAATGCGATGCGGAATCAAGTCACTTCTGAGACAAAATGCTTCTCTGACTGGAAAGGTGAGGGAAGTGATGCGGTATTTTTATCTTTAATATCTGTCTGCTCCTCATGCTTTGTTTTCTGACTTTGTCTTCTATTATAATCTCTATTGTGCAGCTTCTTAGAAGTCAATGATTGTACTACGAGATGTCAGGGTGTTTTTGCCTTTTAATTACTAGTCTTGAGAGTGTGCTGGACAGTGAGGTGAAATCTCAAACCATGTACTCTTTAAGGATCTCACGAGGTCAGCCCCCAAGCAGTCACCTGCACAGGACAGGGGAAGACAGAGTGACTGTCAAATGTCCTGTTCACTGCAGTGAGATGAGGTTTCATGATCAGCTGTTACAGAATCAGTACTGACTTTCCATTATCTTCGCATTCCTGCTGTAAGGACGCAAGTTCTATGCTTTGTTTGAGATGTTGAGCTACAATTTTCTTCAAATACTTAATTTTGTGGCAAGTTTTACTACATTTGCTTCCCTTCCCATCATACCTTGTCCCAGGCATCCTGTGCACCTTTACACAAGGCTCAGATGCACCATCTGGGAGGCAGACTGTTGGTGATCATGGAATCCACACATATGTCTATTACCGTCAAGATTCTAATACCTCCATTAATCATCAGATTGACTCCCTTGTGTTGCATTTTGTAAGAAAGTCTGAATTGCTTCAATCATGTAGTTATTTACAGTCCCATTTATATCAAGGGGTTTTTACACAAATTATGTCTTCTGAGGCAAAGTAAATGACTCAGTTTTTACAGACCTTTGGTTATGGTGCCATCTGCTTTTCTGTTATCTCAAAAAATTTTCATTTTGTGATTCTATTCATGCACACACCACAAATATGAAATATGTGATGCAAGGAATCATCACTGGGTCAAAGCTAACAAGATACAGACAACGTCAATGTGCTGAAGTAAAATGTTCAGAAAAAAAATAAAAACCGATGACTTGCAAAAATACCTGTACCTTCAGATAAAGCATCTTCACTCTTGGTATCAGGCAACTTAGTATTCAGCTAATGCAGTTCTCTACAAGTAGTGTTTGCTTATCCAAATAGGATGCAAAATTAATATGTCTGGATAGTTTATACATTGTTTAAAAAGTATTTCAAGGTTCTATTAACTAATGAACCCAAATCTCAGGGCCCAGTGTTCACACTATGGACATTTCAAGGACACTTCAGACTAGCTTTAACCTGTTCTCATGGATTGGAAAGCCACTACCAGTTGAAGCCCACCTTTGGCTTTAGCTTTTACCAGAAAGAGACCATTTTGCATGGTCCATTCTCACTCAGCAATGGAAATCAATGCATGGTTAAGTAGGGGTCATCAGGAGATTTTGCTTCAAAAGCAGGCTCTTGATTTGAACCAAAATGCTACCATAAATGCACCTAGACATTGTTTGTAATGCCAACTGGAACCAAAATGTCTGTGAAAGCCACTTCTTCATGGAATGTAGGAATTCTGATGAAATTAGATGATTATGTGGAAGGGTCTCTGTTCTCAAAAAAAACCTCATCTTTTTTTTCCACAAAGTTTTTTATCTAATACTGACAAATTTCAACTCATACCTTTTCTGGCAGCCCCAGCCCAGGGCATCAAGCACCTCCATGGAGATGGGGGTGGGCTGAGGCCGGGCAGGACATCATCTGGTGGGTGGATGTCAGCATCTGGCATGGGCATGGCTTCAGCAAAGCTGTGGTGGAGATCAGGCAGAGACCGAAGGCAAGACTTCAGCTCAAGGACAGCTCCACAGTGGGGTGATCCTAACCCAGGCTTCAACAGCTCTAGCCAAGGCCATCAGCTCAGCTGGCACCAAGCCCAGCCTGCAAAACCCCCAGGAACAGGGGAAAGTGTGTTCAGGCCCCCCAGTATATGTAGTGTAATTCCAAATATCTATTTTAAAATTCAAATACTTTGCTTACACTGGTAAGTGAGGCAGAGATTTTCAAAATTGTAACACATTATTGATCTCCCACTTGGCAGCTTTCTGCATTATTGCCTTAATCTGGAAGGATTTTAACTGCAGTGGAACAGATGTCACATATTGCCCTGGAAAAGTCTGTATATTGCATCAAGGAATACTACATGAAGAATCTGGGTTTAAAATGCTTTCCAAAGGAGAACTCCCACTTTGATAGTCCATGTCTTAGTAAATACTGGATACTTCAGCCCCGAGAGCTGGAGGTTCTTTGTGGGTGGTGAACACCAGGCAGTAATAAGGTGTGATCACTTTTTTTTGCACTGAAGCAGTAAAAAGAATGTGTTGGTAGGCTCCAAAGAAGGTGGCTGGGCTGCAGTTTGGACTTACTATTTTCTGTGGACAGAGTTACTATTTTGGACAGAAAATCACTTGCCTGGGGCATACAGAGAGCAATGGGAAAAGGTTCTCAGACATTTGGTTAATTGAGATGTTTCCCATGATTGTTAGGAAATAAACCTAATCTTCTGTAAACTCCAGTCATCTGGGAAGGTAGATAATTGAGAATGCTTACCAAAACAAGATTTTGTTGCGGAAAAAGAATAAAATGAAAAATGTGCATAGACTCTTTTTAGTTCTCACCCTTTATATTAAGCTTCAGTGACATTTTTCAGTTAGAATTTTGAAAATTTTGTTTTAAGAGGACGTAAAAGGGAAAGCAACAACAAAACCACAATATCGGGACTCTGGAAACTGAAGCTTTTCAAACCAGTTGCTGCAAGATTTGCAATGAAATTGTGAGGAGCAGCACTGATGGACAAGGAGCAGGATATGGTGTTTGTTTAAATTAGCTCAGCTCCCTTGCATTAGACCACAAGCCTTTACCATCAGCAATTGAAAGGAATTTATAACCAGAATAAATTTCTTATTTCTTTCAGCACCTAATTAACTATGATGCCTCCTTCCTAAAGACATTACTGGATCTGAAATGATACCTGAGCTAGGAATTGTGTTATCTCATATCCTGAATTCCTGGGCAGGATGCTGAGCACGTTCAGTCAGTGTAACATTAATGTAGCACATTCTTGTTTACAGTTGGCTTTTGTGGTGCTGGTGGGCACATGTACAAAAGTTTTTTTCTAATATTTAGGGAGTATTGATGACGAACTTGCATTCTGGAGTCTTGAAAAAAGTGCTAAATCATGAATAGTAGTACTTAGTACATGAATAGTACATCTTTAGAACCCAGGATAGCATCTCCCTCAGCTAAGGAGCAAGAGGCAGCAGGGCTGTGCTGGGTATGTTTCAAAAAGCCAAACAACCCAGGGAACAGAGAGGTACCTGCATATGGCTTGGCTAAAAGGGGGTCAGGTTTGAGCTGCAGGGCTGCCCTGGCTGGGAGGAGAGCCAGTGTGGAGGAGCACCATGGCAGTGCTCCATGCAGCAGGTTCTCAGGTGCTATGGCCATAAGCAGTGAGAAATTGATGCAAAATCTACTTGGCCCATAAGCTGGGTGCATCCACACCACTCTGAAAAGATTTGTATGTGTTTTAATAACATAAACACTGCTTTTCACTTAGTTTACGGATAAGGAGAGCAAAGTGCATATCAAAGCCCACAGAATGGGCTATCCCTGGGTCTGTCAGACAGAGCTGTGCACTGGCCTAGGAAGTCAGTGTGTTTAGCAGCTCAATAGGGTTAAAACAAACTCATTGGATCTGTCACTTGCAGAGTTTTATCCAGCAGTCACATTCAATTTCTCAGGTCTCAATGCCTGCAGCTTAATTTCTACATCTGTATGGGGTGTGTGGAAGGCAGGTAGGAGTGGGAGGAAACATCATACTCAGAAAGAGCCAGTGTCAATTTAAACATAATTTAAACTCTTGGGGCTGAAGCACCAACAGAGCAGTGCACTGAATGACACCAGCTGTGTGCTAATATGAGGACCAGTGCCTGCTGATTACAGTTCTCCCTGTCCCTGCCTTGCTCATGTCTCCTTTTTTGAGATGTGACCTTCTATTTTGCTCTATCTGCTTGACCGGTGAGGGTAGATCTGTTGTCTCATGAATTTCCCCCTGCCCAGACAGTTCCACTTCCAGCTCACTTTCTCTGCTGTGACAGTTTTGGTTTCCCAGCTTTGGCTGAAGTTTACAATCCCCCTGTTCCTGCCCCAGTATCTCCCAGCACTGTATGTGTGCTGGCTCTGCCTCTGCATGTGCCCTCACCCCTCGGATGCTGATTAAGCATTTCAAGTTTGTGGAAGTGCTTCTCTTCTGTGCAGTTATCTCTTAGCCAAGTTATCCAGATTTAATTGCTTTAATCATTCCTCAATTCCTTCCAGACACCCAAGTCATTATTGTTTGATTTTTGCTTTTAATTGCTTCCAATTTCTCAATGTTCTAGTTTTGTTTTGTACTGCAGGCATGTCTAGAGACCAAAGAGCTGGTGAAGTTTTTTATGATCTTGCAACTGGACATCTTGATTAGCCTAAGCACAGGGTTAGCCAAGAAGTTTCCCCCAGGTCCCAGCCTCTCTGGGTGGTGCAGAGTAAGGATGGATGTGCTGCCAGCTCAATGTCTGCGTGAACAGGTTAAAGCTAAAGGGGAGTTTGGGCTGGAGCTACAGTGGTTATGCATCTGAGACTGCCCCTAAACAGAATGTTCCATGAGATCTGCTGGGTGTCCCCAGCTCCCAGTGATGTCAGGAACAAATCTAAGACTGATGTTTTTCCTTGTGCAAATGCTAGAAAGTGGCTGGAAGGAATGATTTGAATCACCTTATGACGTGTTGCATCATATCGTCAGGGTTTTTTGAAGGTTTCCATCTGACAGCCATATTATTTTTTCTGAATTTATTATTTATTTCTTGTTTCTAACTTTTGGGGTTGTAGTAAAAGTCTTGAAAGCAGAGTCTGATGGCTCTGAGATGAGTGCTAAGTTTCAGAGTCTCTCCTTGGTTTGAAGCCAAATTCACAGGCTTCCAGCAGCAGGAAGATGATCAAGTTTGAGTCTGGAGCTTCATACTTTAAATTGTCACTACTCCCCAAATTGTAAATTAAAGTGCAATCCCAGTCTGCAAAGAAAGAATTGAGTCACTTAACATGTAGTGAGAGGCATGTCTATGAGAACAGGAAACACACGGAGTGAGCACTTAATTTTTTTATATTTCTTTCCTTGCATCTTTCAATTTATTAAATATTAATAATTTATTGCATCTGTAAATTGACATTAGGTAGAAGAAATAGAATCAATTTTTAATAAATATGAGCAATAAATAAAACATTTAATAAATTATGCATGGCAAAAGATTACTGAAAGATTAAATAATGATCTTGTATACATACTCAAGCTATTATTTATTAATAGCTTTTTGCAGTGCAGCATTCATGACACTCAGGAAAAGTAGAGTTTCACCTGAAAACTAAGCCACATGAAAGGAGAGCTGCAAGTTTCCATTTTGTACCTCAGTGGCTTTCACATCATATGTCTTTCACGGATCTGAAAAAGAAAATGTTTCCTTTCCCTTTTCCCAACCCTGGAAACTCTGTGTGCCCCAAACCCCAATTTTTCCTTCCTGCCTGCTGCCAGACTGAGGCTTTCCACAGGCCAACACTTGTGAGTCTGTTACTCCCTCCTAAAACACAGAACGGTAAAAAATACAGTGTCAGCTAATTTAGTATATGGTTCTTTGATTTTTAACCAACTCTCTAAGTATATTGCTTTTTCCAATGCTACCTTTCCATGCTTAGGGAATCAGGTGGTTGTATCAAACACCAGGTGATTGCAACAGACCTGGCTCCCCAGGTGCTAAACTCTGTTGTGAGACAATATATTTACTAGAAGTGACCAACATATTTGCAATGAAACTTGATTATCACTATAAAGGTTTGGCTTTCAGCAAAGAAGATAAAAATTCAGTTCAGACACCCTTCCCTAAAATAATGTTTTCTGTTGTACAGAAAAGTAGTTCTTGGTTTCTAAAACTGAAGTGAACAATTTAAAAGCAGATTTATATAATTTTAATATCTGATACAAAATATGGGTAGAAATAATTTTTTTTTTCTAGATTTGAGCATGTGTAGGCTGAGTTTTTCAGCAGATACTAAAGGAGTGGGAGTAAAAAATCCCATTTTTTTTTTCAGGATAAATTGTGTATCAAGAATTTGTGCACTCTTTTAACAAATTTTTCAGATACCAATTGCTTCACTGCGTGCCTCTTTCTGTGTCTCATTGTAGTGCTCAGTGGCAAAACAGTCTGGAGCAGCAGATTGAGACCTGCTTTGGGTCTCCCAGAAAGTGGCCATGTCTGCCTGCAGTCTGGCACCTCATTTGCTTCTATTGAAAATTAACTTGGTGATAAATATAACTACTAATTATATTTTAACCTACATATTTTCTTTTTTTTTTTTTTTTCTCATGTATTCCTTCTTAGAGACTTTAATTGCCAGCGGAATAATTAAAGGAGGCATTTTATGCAGTCCATGTTTAAGTACCCAGTGACCAGTAATATCACTTTGGCATCTCAGTGGGAAAAAAATGTTAAACAATGCAAAGGGCAAGTGGTGGCCGCACCTGACCAGTGTGTTGCTGAATGACACCAAGCCACAGGTTGCTTTCATGTGGTGCTGGGGTGAAAGAAGGCTCTTTGCCACCAAACCTGTTCTCCTGCTCCACCTGAGTGAAGGCTCAGCTGGAACAGGATCACAAACAAAAGACCTGGGACTGATCCCACTTTGACTGGTCTCATGAGCACTTCAGTGCAAGTCCGATTTAAACGCTGTATGTTTGCATTTCTCATCAGAGGGGTGGATGGGATTACATGTATAAAATCAGATTACGAGCCTGGATGCAAAAATATGTAAGAGGGGGGTGTGGGGAATTGGACCCTGCACTAGAAGCTCTCCTTGTTGATAGCTCTGGGATTGCTCACCAACTGAACAGAAATCTCCCTCCACGTTTTTTTTTGTTTCCAGCCTGTTATTATGATCCTGAAGGAAACCAAACTAATATCTAAGCATGCTTTTTAAGAAACAAAGAGATTATTTCCCAGCCTGTTCATGTTCGACATTGCCACTGCCAATGTTGCCAAGTACACAGCTCGTTCATGTCAAAATTAAGCAGATGACTGTGCTGAACTTGCAAACAAATCTGGCTAAGACTGTGCATTGCTGGCCACGTTGATTGCAGCTTTTGCTTGAAATACAATGTCAGAGTGTCTTCATCAAATGGCTGGAAGCAATTGCCTTGTGGTACATGACAGTTTCAGTAATGCTTCTTCTGGGCAGGAAGGAGAAGAACAAGTAGGTGCCCCAGTAGTCATTTTGCCTTTTTCTCTCAGTGCCAGTAGTGCTTATCTCTGATCCATCCCGATAGGCACCTGGCACTACAGTACATGTCTGATTGACATAACAACAGTGCTTTACTCAATCTTGCCTGTGGTTTTCGTCAAGCCATAAAATTTGGTTTCTGCTCTCTGAGCAAGCACTGTAGAACAAAAAGCCTGAGGACTACTTTCCTTATCTTGAGGCAGCCTTTGTCCAAACCTAAATGTGAATTTTGTCAATTAGGCTGGTTTTTGTTATGGATGCATCCCAGCTCCTGTGAGCAGCTGAAAGGACTAAGCAGACTCCTGGTGTCCCTCTGGTCTCTGTTTTGTGTTCTTTACACTGCACTTTAGGAGGTGTAAAGTCTAAGGGAGCTCAGTAGTTTGAGTCCACTCCTAATGTTTGTGTAGTAATGATATAACACACTGATTGGATCCTGCATGCCTTGGAGAACCCAGAATCTGCATCTCATGGGAAAACTGCTGGCAGGGCTTGCTCCTTCCCCTCCCTACAGTTGTCAGCTGAGGAGCAGACCCACGAGGGCACAGCACATGTGCTGTAAAACCTGAAAGGGGTTTACATCAACATCTGGAGTTTTCCACTGGGAACAGTGATGCTCTTGGGTTGTAAACACATGTTGCAGATGACATTTAGAGTAGAGATGGCTGCTGAGGAAAGGAGGTATTTAAAACTCCTCTTACAATTTCTGGGGTTTTTTTTCCCATCTATATATGAAAGAAATATAGATTCAAGGCGAGAGGCAGGGGAAACGATAAACCTGGTACCTTCAAAATGACCATTTACATTAACAAGCGTATTTTCAAACTCTTGGCAGCACAAAACATCTCCTTGCATAGAATAGAAAAGAATAAAATAAAACAGAATATTGAAGTCCCCAGGATGGATCTTTTGAGAGAAAATACTAGAGTGAAATAATGACATTTGCTAAGACTCCAGCGAAGTTAAAAGGGTGTCCCTGGAAGAACATAAGCAAATGTGTTTATTTGTCCACGTGTAGCTTCTGAGAGAGACAGAGAGAAAGAGAGAGACTAGCTGTGTGAGAGGGAGCATTTGACAGTTTAAAAGCTGTTTCAAAAGTGTGTGCTGAAAACTTTCCCTCACTTAAGGCAATGGGCTTTTTGACTTGAATGTGAAAAAGACTTGCTGCTGGTATTTTGCTGCTGGTGCTATTTAGATCCCCAATGAGAGAGGCAGTTGTGCTGTGCTTAATTTTGCTTGCTTGCCTTCAGCTACAAGAATACTTGCAAATCCAAATTTTTTAAAGACGCGGGATTATGCTACTCTTACAACATGAAAAAAATTTTCCCCTAGGACAGATACTCAGGGGCCAACAGTGGCAATGTGTCTTACTGTTCTAAAGATTTATTTTGAGATTACCAGGTATGATAATTTTACAAGGCAGTTCAATGCTTGAAGATCATCCTAGCTTAACAATGGATGTGGTAAATAAAGGAATGCAGATGAGTATAGCTTAGGTTAAAGTCTCAGAGAGCATACTGTATGTAGAAAGCTCAAGGAGTCAAACTTACAAATTTTGCATTAAAAAGTTGAATTATTCATGCACTGAATCACTAAATGAGGTTACAATGCCACCAGTGCATTGACCCTCACATAAAAATTATAATCAATGGTTATTATAATTTTTCCTGGATTTGCTCAAGGATAAGGCAATTCAACAGCTTTTTAAAAATTCAGCTTTTGTGATGAGATGCTGAAGTGTGCCCTCCTGGAAGCTGTGAAATAGTCATGAAAGTGCACTGTAAGATTTTCCAAGGTGACTACTGCTTGTGTCATGTGTATATTGAAAGCTTCTGTAGGATGAGGAGGGGCTTCCAAACAGGATGGTCCTCAGGTCCCGGAAAACATTCTGTGGCCTGGATTTTTTACACTTAAGTTGCTCAGGTGGCAACTTTGCAGTCTGGAAAGCTCACGTCTCACCAAAATTTTAGTTGTCTCTGAGGAGTTCAGCCTGACTCATGTCATGGTTTCCCCTTAATGATCAGCAGTCTCATGAGAGGTGAAGAGCCAGAAGGCAGAGGGAAAGAAGAGAAGTAAAGATGGCTGGGGCTGTTAGGCTCTAGGGGTGAATGTGGGTGCCAGGGAAGTTGTCGCAAAGCATTAATTCTTTCGCAAGAAACCCAAATCTCAGGATAAAACCATCCATTGCAAGATGAAAAGTTATACTGAGCTCCGTAGCTTGCACTGGCCGTATCCTCATTTCTGGATCTGCTCCAGGGCAGTCTCTGGCCTCATAGTCATATTCAAGCACTGATGCCAAGGACTTGCCTACAGGAGGGCAACACATGCGTGTAAGTACACATTGCTGTTCCTGTTTGACGTCACCAAGTCCGTTAGATAACACCATTTCTGCAGTAAACCCATATCAGCCAGCTGTGATTTAAGGAGCTTTACTCTCCTCTTGCTGTGACTACTGTTTGTGGGTGTGAGCAACTCTATTCCCTGGAAACGTGTGGAAATGACTGGGCTTAGGCATGTGGTCCAGCAGCGCATATGTCATCAGCTGCACTCCAAACTAATGGTTCTGTTTATGTGATTGTTCTGCTTTGGGCTTTTCCTAGATCATGATGGTGACTTCTCCTGTCACCTTTATTAAGGTGAAACATTAGTTAAATGTTTCTCTATGGTGACTGTCAGCTTGTGTTTCTGTTCTGCTTCTGTTTGCAAACACTGATTTGGGCACCATTAAATTATAAAAGAGGCTAGTTTTAGAAATGGAAGGATTTTAACAAGTTAAGAGAAAGGCACTTTACTGATAATAGTTTTGAAGAGCCTATCATTTGTGTGAGTTACACAGAGAAAAATAAATTGCTACCATAAAATGCAGAAGGCTAAAAGGTACTTTTAGTTCAGAAATCAGATTCATGTAAAAGAATATTATCCTATGGTTGTCTGTGCCAAGTCTTTGTCCTCATATTCATTTCACTGAAGGATGAGGCATTAGCTAGTGAACCTGAGCCTGGAGACTTTGCCAGTCTCATCCATCAACAACAGCAGATACATGATAGGATGAGACCAGCCCAGGAAAGTCATTTGCCATCTGAGTACAGGCACCCTGACACCTGGCCTGGGTTTCAGTTCTGGGACTAACTGTAGTGTAGGAACCTACATGTACAGTGGCATCTAAGTCCTGTACAGTGGTTGGGAGTCCAACTGATGTGCATGGTGCAGCCTGGGGAGCAATCCAGAGGAACATCTGGACAGTGTGTGTTTTAGTGTATACTGATCCCTGGGGCTAACTCTCTGCAGGCTGTGGTGAGACCTTACATATCTAGTGTGCCTGTAGGACCCTTGATCTCCATGAATCTCATGCCTGGGATGCATAGAGTTTGTTATTCTCATTTCCCACCTGGGCAGGAGCTGTGTCCTGCAGCCTGGGTTGCTGCATGGAGATGACTGGATCCTGACTGCTGGGTGCAGTTTGGTGGGTGAGAATACCCCAAAAGACACTGCTGGCAAGATCTCTGCCCCCAGGTATCACAAAACCTACACAGCCTCTTTATGTCTTAGACAGCTCCAGTTGCTCTGGCAATCCCCTTAAACAATTTCCTCCTTTCCTGTGTGGGAACAGGACACATCTTCCAAACCTGCATCCTGAGAAAGGAAAGCACTGGGTTGCCAGGCTTCAGCCCCAACATGGCAGTGGCATGAGATGGCACAGGCAGGAGGCAGGCTCACTGCTCAGGTGTTGTGAGCAGAATTTCCTCTTGTATGTCTTCAGAGGTAGTGGACTGAGAGCTCTGTGCTTATACAGCTTGCGGCAAACTCAGTATGGACAAACATGTGGGTGTCTGCTCTCTTGTCTCATTAACTAACTAACTAACTAACTAACTAACTAACTAACTAACTAACTGATGTAGTTGTGAAAGTGAACTGCTGCAAGCAACAACTTTAGTCTCTGTCCTACCACACCAATGATGCTGTGTGGTCTGTTGGAAAGTCAGTGTGAATTTTCTCCATTGTCTTTTGGTGAATTTTGGTCTATTCCCTTTCCCTTTGAGAGAACCTATCTGGTTTTCTGGCGATGAGTGTACAAGCAGAAAGTATAGAACAGGAGAGGAAGTATAGAACATACTATTATTAAAAAGCTTCTCAAAATCCCTAGGTCATTTGCAGCCTATGTGTGAATCCTCATGGTCTTTTTTCTGCTGGAGTTGATAAATGTTGACCCCAAATGACCATACTTTCAATTCCAAAGTTTCTGTTGTAGTAGTTAAATACACACTCCAATTATCAGTCTCAGAGGAACCTGGAGAAATAGCTGTGGGCACAAAAACTCCACCACTCAGCCAGTAACAGTGATCTCAAGTTGTACGTAGAATGGGAGAACATCAAAGGCACTGATGCAAGGGTTGAAACTCAGCAGCTGTGCAGTGCTCTACAAAATGCTCTTGAGGTCCTCAGAAGTGCTTCAGAGGACTGTCGGTTTCAACCAGCTTGCTATGTTTTTGGGGATTCAGAAATCATGATCAGCATTGGAAAAATACAAAAGATTCCCCACCTTTAATGCTTTTCATGATAGACTGGCTGGGCTAAAGGTCTAGGTAGCAGAGCATATTTTTGTGTTAGCCTCTGCAGAAGTGTGAGGCTGAAACATCTTCTATGTTTGAGTCTTCATCAACACAATTGTCAAGAATTTCTTGAAAGCACAGGGGATATATATTCAAAGAAGCACTCATCATCTGTGGCAGATGGCTAAAAGACTGCAGTTTAACGCAGGTTACCAATTGGATGTAAGTCCTGGATTGACTATGGATCATTAACATATCTACATCAGCACAGTAGTCCACTCAGAATTTCACTTCTGAGTGAATCTCCTGCTTGCTCCCACCTCCAGGGACTTGGTTGCCACCAAGGAATTGTGTTGGATCATACAGGCCATGCTCCTTTCACATGGACTGAACCAGGACAGTGTGTTCCTCCTTCTGGTGGGTGTCCAGCCCTCAGGATCAAGATAAAGGTGGGCTGACAAAAACACCACCAAATGTGGATCTGCTCCTCCCCTGTTTTCACTCTTGGCTAATGGAGACTGCGTCAGTGTCCCCTAGCACCAGCTCTGTAAGTGCAAGCTCAGTCTTTGAGGATGAAAGGCAACTCAGATATAATGAGATCACTGTGAAATAGAACAGTTTCCCCTCAACTCATGGTTGGTTGCTGGAAGCACATTTTGTCCTGTGCCTTTGATCTTACAGGGACCACAAGCAAGCAAGTCTGCTCTCAAAGAGTGCCATTCCTGCCAGATGATGGGTTTCATGCTTAGCAGCTCTGAAGAACCAGATCTAGTGAAATTGCTTGAACAGAACCTTAACCACAAAGTACATAAATGAAATTAGAATATGTTTCCTGGATAAATGCTCTTTAATCAATAGGGAAACTAGAACTCTGGCAAGTTAATAGGATGCAGAAAGCTGATTTGCTGATTTGGTTTTGGTAACTTGGAGCTGAAGTCAAGAAGTCTGGGCTTTACCCATATTTCTGACAGTGAAATATTCTGGTGACACGTGCTGGGGAGGCTGAGCCTGATGGATCATTCAAGCACGGGAGTTCTGGTGTGCAGTGCACTGTGCTGAGTGGGCATTGAAGCCAAGGCTACCACCTATATGGTGGTCTGTGGTGAGCTGTGGGACACCAGGTTGAATAAGGAGAAGGGAGGAGGTCTTTTTTTTTCTTCTACAGAGATAACAGCAGAGGCTGGACAAAGGAGAATCAATGTTTGGTCTAAACTGAATTCTCTGGCAAAGAGACCATAGTAACCCAGGAAATGCCTGATCTCAATTGCTTCCCCACTGCTGGACTTGCTCAAAGATTATAAACGCCCCAGTAGATGGAGCTGGGCTGAGGAAAACTGTCAGCCAAGTTTGTTATTCAGCCTCCTGAGAATTTTGTTGTTTTCTCCCAGGCACCACCTGAGTGAATGAAAGTACCTAAGTCCCTTTAAAAGCTCACCAAGTGAGCTTGGGATATAACAATTTTTTAGTGCCAGAAGCCAAACCAAACTGGCACATTTTGAAGTATTTTAGCACGTTGTAGCCAGATAGTATGATAGGTATATATATATATACATATATATATCTATATAAAAATAATATGATAGATTCTCAAGGAAAGAAAAATGTGATATTTCACCCACCTCCTTGATATAGTTTACCTTGTCTGATTGTCATGTTGAATGGATGGTTAATAAGGAAACCTAATTATAGAAGCAGAGCTGCTCAGTGTTTGGTGGACATGTGGTGTACAGTGTCCCTAACACGAGGCGTCTTGTGTTTATGAAGTGCATGAGCAGGGATGGGCTGGGGGGAGAAGAATTAGCTGTCATTGGGCTGGAGTTAAGATCTTTAGGGAGAAGCAGCTTTACTTGTCCTGCTCATCCATTTTTCTCCATTTATAATGGAATGACATGATCAGGAAGGTGGCTGATGTGCATTTACTAAGCAGCAGCTGCAAGGAAAAGAAATTGGCTGCCTAGAGTGAAAGGGGCCATTTTCTGCAACCAAAACACCAATGTTAACAAAGGGAACAAGATTTCCAAAGCCAGACTGCAAAATTAAGGCCTCACTGACAACCTTGGCAAGGTTTCTGCTGAATTCAGAAAAACTGAATTTCATCCAAATCTTTTAATACAAATGGGAACTTCTTGAGCAGAGAGTATTTAATATTGGCTGTGCCTCTGCTGAGTGGCCTTTCAGATCATGAGATTATGTTCTTTATTTGTCTGTCAGTAACTGCTGTAATTTGTGTCCACACTTGCAATTTTATTGTGATTTAAGTCTGTCCGTGCAGCAGTGTTGATAACATTGCTGGGAGAGAAGCCACAGTAAGTCTGTCTGAAAGGCTCCTCACAGTGCTCTGAAAATGCTGCTCTCTGTGATGCAAAGTGCTGATCCAGTGCAAACACACTCTGCTGGCACAAAGTTATTCAAGAAACGCTGACAAACTGATGTTTTCCCAAGGAGAATGTGTGCTGCATTGGGTGTCCACTGCCCTTTTACTGCTTGCATGAATTCAGAGTACAAGCATGACATGAGTGCAAACCCCATCCCTAATATTGACTAGTTGCCTTTGATGGAGATCCCCTTCTGACCAAGATCACGTTGAAATTGCCCAACTGGACCAGCACTGTGCAGAAACGGTGTCCAAGGATCAAGGCACCATGGCAACAGCTGGCATGAGCAGGACAGTACTTGTGGCTTCTCCTATCTTATTCCCTTTTCCTAATGTTTTTATTCTTTTCTCCTGTTTTTCTAGCATTAAGAGCAGTTGTTGTCTCCGTCCCCTTAACTATGTTCTCAACTAATGGGCCTCAAGTAATTGTCCTACTGAATTTATGTGAGAATTTAAAATTAAGATGTTAGCATGCTACCAGCCCCTTGGTAGATTACCTGTCAGTGCACAGAGGAGCTATTGCAGTCAATTCCAGTGTACAAATAGTTGCATTACCCATGAGCAAATGTACAAACTCTCTGACTAGAGGAGAGCATGGATGTGGTACACATTTATTTTTGCTTTAATTTTCACTGTCATTCAAAGCTAATCGAGTTTACAGAAGCCTGACAAGTGCAGAGGTGTGCATTACTGTAGGGAAGTACTTTATTACAGGGACTGCAGTATTTCCAGCAGTACCTCTGTAATAATCTTGCATTACAATCTGTCTTTTACACATGTTGAATAACATATTCTACTGCACCTTAGTAGTGCAATTGTAAACAATTGAGGGACCCTTTCTTTAAATTTTGACAAGCAGGTAGGAGGGAAGTACAAAAATATCAACTAGAGCTATTTCAAATCCTCCTTAGTTGCGAACTTTATAATAAGGTGACAAAAAAGTACAAAATATTTAGTCAGCTCAGTGCTCAAGTCCAAGTACCACAGCACATTAAACCACTTGGAATCATCCAATGAGGAATAGTTAAGCCAAACCCCCACTTTCATAATGGACTTTGTTTTGTATTTTCATTAAATACATAGCAAATGGCTTCTGTGCAGTTTTCAGGACCAGATTCCTGTTTGGCTACCAAACTGCAACCACAACACAAGCTATTTCCAAGATTTCTTACTTGTCTCTGCTGCTTCCCCTCCCTCCAAGGAGAAAACCCTTTAGTGGAGCATAACCTTATTCTCTTGCTCTACTCTGTTGACTGAGTTTCAAATGAAGCTAATGAAGCAGGTAATATTATTCCTGAAGGTATTGTTTAGATCTTTGCCCTTATGTTCTGTCTTCTCTATGTTTGCCACCCATGACTGCCATGGCACTGAAATACCCAATTCTGTGAATGAGCATGTGTGTATGTGAATAAGGTCACAGTCCTACCAGGATCTGTTGTCACAAGCCATATTTATTTTGAATGCTTATTGCCATTTGACTCATGAAGAGTTTCTCTTGTATCAGCAGGAGCAATGACACCAGGTGGGGGTGAGTGGGGAAGGGCAGTGTGTTGTGGGCTGTCCTGTGGAACAACAAAGCAGAAACCCCGTGCTCTGTCCGCCTGTATTCATATTGATGCTTCCCCAAGGGCTCTGAAGGGGAAGTAATTACTCTTAATAGTCCAAGAGCATTGTCCAGCATCTCATGTCAATAGTCTGTCAATGCTCCCATCTGTTGTCAAGTCATACAGAGGGACAAATCTGTATCCATTTCACCTGTAAATGGCTGCCTGACTCCATCTGTACGTGACACCAGAGTTAAAAGACATTTGGGCTGTGGAGGGTAGCCCATGTGTGCTACAGCATATTTCTAACAGAAGTGAATCTTACTTTTCTGCAGTTGGAAAGGTGATTTTTGGAGATCTCAAACACTAAATGTTAAGAATTTTATCCTCCCTGCTAGGTCTCGTAATGCCAGCACAGCTCAAATAAAGTGGCAGAAAAATGATAAAGATACTGCATTGGTAAAAACACTGGAAACAGCCTGAATTTAAATTTCCTTCTTGTTAGATTCAAATTAAGTATTTTGAGATATCCAGATCATTAATTAGTCATGAAAATACTGTGTAATGTAAAACCTCAGAAAATGACATTACATGGTATTGATATTTCCTTTAAGCTTCTTGAAAAATTAGCCCGTATTTTGAGGAAAATTTGTGAAATTGTGCTTATTATCACTTGAAAAATAAGATCCTTTAAAAACATTGATTGCCTCATTTTCATTCAAAAAATTACTCTCTCTGTGAATGGCTCTGTGAATGAAAGCCAGTTTTAAATGAAGTGTTCTGAAACATTAGAGTAATTATTGACACGAGAAAATAAATATTCACATACTGAAAAGTAAACAGGAAGGAGGAGCATTCATTCTTTCCATGAAATAATTTAGCGCATTCTTGAACAGTAATTGGGTGCACAAGCCCAACTAAGACAGCACAGACTGGAATTTATCTCTGTGGAGCAATTTTGAAACCATTAACTCTGTAGCACACTCTGAGGTGCAGGGTGTGGAGAGGGTCATAAAGACAGTGGGTATGCAGGGTGTGTTTTTGCCTCTATGCAGGGACTCTGGAGCATGTGTTCAGTGGGCTGAAAAATCACTCAACAAAAACATGATTTGTTTTTTTCTTACATTTTGGGCAACGATGCCTCTTACTTTAGTCTGACTGTGGAAGATGTGCTCATCCTACTGAAATTCTACTCTCTAGACCTTTCAAATGTATGAATCATATCCACATATGGGTTTCTCCCTCAGCACGATGTTTCACTTCATTAATAGCTTCACTACCTTGCTAGCACATGGACCTTTTTCAATGCTGAAGTCAGGAGTCATAGTTTTTCTATCAAACTATCTGAGGTCTCTGCTTGACATGTATCATTCACCTGCCTCGGGCTCCTAAGATGGCACAGACCCAGGAAAGAAAAGGTCAGGGAACCTTCTCTCGTGGGATGGGGTTGATTGTAGACCTACTAGAGCACCTTATACTCAGCTGGAGGGCACAGAGGCCACCCTGTAAGGAGGTGCTCCTGAAGATGCACTGCAGGTGGAGAGGGTACAACCATTCTCAGAAGAGGCTGCACCTTTCCAAGTATCCAAGACTAGCACATAATTACTTTTTTTTTAAAGAGTCCCAAGGATTCAATGCGAATTTTTCTATCTGATCAAAATATAGTTATTTTGAAGAACTGTGCAAAGCTTAAAGTAAACTTATAGAGTCTAGGGCAGGCTTTTTGCTTAAGACAAGATGCAGCCCAGGGGTTAGTGGCCTCTGTGGTCCCAAATTCCTTTGCCTTCTTTAAACTTGGTGATTTGAATCTAGGTCTTCCATGTTTTAGGTTTATTACCTGAACTGTTTGGCTACTGAGGGCTCAGAGGTTGTCTGATCTTCCCTGTGTTTTGCAGAGGTGTAACTGTTGAAAGCAAAAAACCAAAAAGTCTTGGGCTTGTCCCAGTGTGAAAGAGATCTGAATGCTGGTAATTTTCTTTTGAAACTGGAGCTTCATTTTCTGGGTGCCCACTGGCTTCAAGCTCTTCAGTCTCCAACTTCATTAAGTCAAAGTTCAGCAAAGCAATTAAGCAAACAATCCCATTGAAGTTAATCTTCGATAATTCTGTGGGCTAAAGTACACTTTGCCATGCTGCAGTTAAAGCAATTTTTTAAAATAGGTTTAATACATAAGCAACTCTGCATGACTAAACATATCAGGGTATTCCACCACTGAACATACAAAGACACTTGTCTCCTAGAATGAAGGTCTTCTGCTGTATCCTCACATCCTCCTACTCTGGCAGGACATGGCAAATCCGCTTGGCTGCTCCACAGCCTGGTAACCAGGCTGACAGCTGCAGCTGAGTCAGCCAGTGCTGGCATACGGCACCCACCAACATCAGACATAAGGACAAGCCTAACAAAAGACATCAGAAGTTGCAAGAGACTCCACCCCTCCTGTAAAGCTTTTGTTTCTCATAGAATTGGAAGGCAAACCAGAAGTAATTTACATCACCTGCCCACAACTTTTTGTGTAAAAAATAAATACCCCCTGCCCTTGAGTTTCATGAGACTATTGTACTAAAAGGGCTGCTGCTCAGAGATGCTAGCAGTGGTGTCATGTCTGCTCTACCTGGCTCATATAATCCGCAGTCTCTCCAAAGAAGTACTTAGACACTTGCTAGACAGATGCCATGCTTAGACACAGACCCAGCTCCTTGACTGTGCTGCACATCAGTGGGAGGATGAGGGTCTGGCAGAAGGCAGGACTACCAGCCTGTACTTTCTCCTGTACTTGTTTAACAAAATCTGACCTTGTTTTCTCACTTGCGAAGTAAGAATCAGCATGGGTTTGGATTGGCTGAGTTTGGGTAGACTTTGAGTGAAACTTTTCACGTTTGAAACACTCTGTCTGGGACAAGTTGAAATCACTTGAAGTCCCCAGACGTAGGAGAGTTGGCAAGGACTTTGTTGACACATCGGATTATATAAGCACTCGGCAGCTTCTCTGCGTGTGCATGGGTGTGTTATGTTTGTGTAGGAGAAGAATAGCTGTGGTCCAGACCAGTGACCATGATGCATAGGCATCCCATAATAACTTTCATATGCTGAACTGTCATATTAAACTGCATGAGACCAGAGGGACGGAGGAGGGAGGCACAGCTTGATTTTAACCTCCAGTGAAATTTCACTTTGGTGTGTGTGGGTGGACCTGCCATTTGGTTAAATGCAACAGGGTTGAACTTGGTTCCCTCAGTTTCTGGGTGGTATCTCATCAGCTAGCTGGTGCTGGTGATAACACTTAATGGGAGCAGGACTTATGCTAAAAGAATGAGGAAAAAACCTTCAGAGATTGCTCCTTGTGTCCACATCAGTGGTATTTTAGGCAAGCAAGAGAGGGAACTCTTGTCTGGGTGCCCAAATAGAATGGTGAGCCTGCTCTGCTGGCCAGGTATACAGGCTGAGTCTCCAGGTCCATATGGAGGCTGATACACAGGATATTGCAGTGTATTGAAGGGTATTGCTGTTGGGGACAGCACCTGAGCTTAAACTTCTTGGGCTCAATTACTTTCCAACTAAATTGGGATGTCTATTCATTTATTTCCCAGACTTGTGATTAAATAGCTTTGTTTAAAGGACTAAAACATTTTTAAGATGGCAATTGCCATTCTGGGATAATTCTCCCATAAAATCTTCAAGGATCAAGTGGATAAGTGACTTGGGAAGATGCTCTAATCATCTGAGAAGCAAAAGAAAGTGGTGAATCAGAGATCTGGAAGCCCAAGATGAACATAACTCTTGGGAAGCACCTTTTGGTGAAGTCTCTCAGCTCCTCTGTGGCAGCATGAGCAAAATCCAAGGGATGGCTTTGCTCCAAGAATGATTACATGGGTCAGTGATGAAGCTCATTCTCACATGACAGTACAACTCAGTAGGATATCTGTCCTTTGACTCCTCTCTTTCAGGCAATGATGTGCATTTCAGGCCAGATTTTCAGAGTTGAGGGTAACCACAGCTATAGGTCATGGCAGAGGTGCCACATCCTGATAATCAGGCCTTTAACAGCTGAGCCCAAAGTACTTGGGAGTGGCTGATGTCTGCAGTGGGCCTTGGATGTGAGCCTCTGTGCTCTAAAGAAAGAAAAGGAATTCAATTGAGAGCTATCCTATGGTGACCACAGTGCAGGGCCCAGGAGAGACACCTTCAGAGCTCCTCACAGGCAGCCTGGCAACTCTACTTTCCGCTGTGCTGAGCCTTGGGCTGGTTTGCATTGCCCAAGTGTCTGTCCACATTGTTCAGCACACAGCCCTGGTTCTCTCATAGTTCTGCAGGGGTAAAGCAGTCTATCCCAGCCTTCATCACTGTGCCATGATTCCCTTGAAAATTAGATGTGTGTTGAAAAAAATAGGAATAACATGAGAGTAATTTACCCTATACTAAAAGAAGTGTCTCAGGCAGTTGTTCATATTGCCTGATTTTCTCTCCATTTTTGCAGAAGGAGCCTAGATGACCATATTAGGCCAAAGAAGGGACTTCTTAGTCCAGAACCAGCTGTGTTAAATTGCCTGAAATGCCTGACTCTGAATATGTCTGTTCAGGAGGTTAAGAGGTAGCTCGAGTCCTCAACAAGCTTAGATCTTTTCCAGTACTCTCAGACTACCTTAATGTACATTAGTGACCCACTGATTAATCTTTCACTTGGATTTACATTAATCACTTTGTCCATCTTGGTTCAGTAGAGCACAGAAGACTGCAGTTGGTTTAAAGGCCTTCTGCAAGCTTGTGTAGGGGGACTTTTATTGTATAGCTTGACTTTACATTTGTACAAGCACCTGTAGCATTTATTCACAAAAGAAAATAAAATCTGAAAGAAAAAAAAGAGTTTTGTATGGTGGGTGTTATTTGTACACCATTCTCATGGACTTCCTAATTTGAAAAACCTGCCAAAGGTCCTTATGTTACCCAGAAAGTGTTGTGTGCAGGAGGCTGAAGGTGTGCAGCTATCCAGACAGACCCCTCATTCCATGACTTTTTCAGATTACTGAAAAACAGTTTTAAAATTTCCTCTCTTGCTCTACCCTTGTACACAAGACAGAAAAGCACTCAAGTATTTCGGCATCCCTATTGTCTGTGGAGTAGTTCAGATGCTTTTTATGAGTGGTTTTTATGAAAGATTCTGGTTACAAATATTTTCTGTAACTCTCAGTGAGTTCCAACTGGTGAAAAGATCTGGTTAGCTTGACAAACTCTGCTTTGAATTGATTTGAGAAGATGACAACCTTTACAGTCTTATTCAACTTTCTCTCTCCCTCCTTGTGAAACGGACATTGTGAATAGCTCAGAGTTCAGGAAAACACACATAATTTTTTTAAATTCCAGGGGCTTGCAGCAGCCCTTCACTGGCTTACCCACCACACAGAGGAGATGCTGTCCCTCTGCAATTCGATGTCATCTTAGTTTGTCTTCGTATTGACTATATTTCACATTGTGTTCTACTTTAATAATCCTCTTTCTTCAGGATCTTGTGATTGTACAACAGCAGAGTTTATTCAGTCCTTTTTTTTCTGCACAAAAGAGGGATTTTCCTGTCATATTGCACTGTGCCCAAGAGAGCTGAGCAAAGGGATCTAATCTCCATAATATTAATTTGTCTGTGCATTGAGGAAACAAAAGCAGCAATAAATCTGCACATGTTAAGTTTTTGTTTGGTTTTGAGGTTTTTTTGTTTGGCAATCCCAATGATTTATGTAAGGAGTTCCTGAGTGGGGGGAGGGAGAGGCAGCCAGTGGTCTCAAGTTAACATGAGTCATAATATATTTAGTAGGGATAATGCAAATGCTGGAAAAATAGAGAAGGCAAGACAGAGAAAGTGTTTTCCTTGAAAGGAAAGCTATTAAATATTTAGCTCAAGGGAGCAGAGAGTATGTGTGCAGTTTCCCTGTCCTTTCCTGGAAAATCAAGGCTAAGAAAAAAGGGGAGCATAAGAAGGAGGCTAAGGATTTGGAAAAGGAGTATAACTGGCTGAGGTCTGGAAAACAAGTTGAATGCAGACATGTGCTCTAGAAAGCAAGACCTGAGAACACAGTACCCCTCCCTACCAGATACAAAGCCCTTTGTTTTCGAGACCTTTTCTGTCAAAGAAAACTGCTAGTCCTGATTCCTCATGAAAACCTTTGCTAACTGACTGGAGGGGAAGGTCGGTGGCAGCTGCTGCCTAGGTAGATGCCACCAATTGAATTGCGGGCCACCAGAGCTGAAGGCATCTGTACCTAGAGCTTGTGCCAATTTTTTTCTGTCTCACTCCCACTGGTGCAGATGAGGCCAGACACAGAGCCCAAGCCAAGCACCAGTTCACCATTTCTCTGTGCATGTCCTTCTTCCCAGAGCCAGTGTGAATCCAGGGATACACTGCAGCTTGTGCTGTGGTCAGGGGTGTCAAGGGTGCTGCTGCAGCAGTTTTCAGTCATGTTGTTCTCCTACAGGATCTCTGGGGCCAAGTGGGCAATCCTTGGCCTTATGGAATTCCCTTGGTGTCCCTCTCCCCTGCAGATGAGTCACCTCCTCTGTTTTCCTACTCCCCTCCCCCCATCCACTGTGAATCCTGTGAACAGGGAAGACTGTCTGTGACTTGGAGAGCAGTGTTTTGTGTGATGAGAATAGGTCCTGATGGTTTTGTCTATATAAATTTTATATAAACTGTTGCATGTCCTTTTTTTTTTCTTCCCTAAGGAAAGTATGCTTCATATACATGATCTTTATCATATCTAAATTCCTCTGCTGGACAAGCAAAGGATGGTGGATCCAGAGCATACTGAAGAACAAGAATAACCCAGAACCAAAGTCAGCCAGGGCACCCGGGAATAATGTAGGAGCACTCCAGGACTGACGCCAAGCCTCTTATTTGGAGCATGGCATGAGTGTAAAAGGACTCTCCTGAGCATGCAGATGGTCTGATTCTGCACCTCTTGGCCTGCCTGTTGGGTGGCCACAAAACACAGTGGTGCATGTTCATGAGGAAAGCCATCAGGTAAGCTCAGGCCTTGGTGTCTCAGAGGAGCAGTCACTGTTCACTCACTCTTTGGACTATTTCCTGAGTATCAAGGACTTATAGATGCACATCCCACACTTTTCCAGAGAGGAAAAACACACGTGCCTAAAGGAAGTTCCGCTGCCTCTGGGGTACCTGCCTGCTATATTTCAGAAGCAGTGAGAGGGTTAACAGGCCAGTCACTCATCTCCAAGGCACACGTATTGAGAATAAGCTATTGAAAGAAACTGAAAATGAAGCTTAATGTGGTTGTGGATGCAGCAATTAATAATGCAAGAGAGAGATGGATCTGAAGCATCTGAAAGAAATCTCCCAAGACAGGCTTGTGGCTTTATGAATAGAGGCTAGTCATGAGGCATCACTGCTGCAAGTCTGTGTGCTAACACCAGTGTTACTTCTTTTCTCTTCAGGACAGCCACAGAAGGCTCAACAAGACCTAGCTCTACATCCCACAGTGTGAGAAATCATGGAGTGTGGCAGTAGGAAAGTTCCCATTTTCAGGACTCCTACCTGTACAGACTGTGCCTGTACAGACTGTTCTAGAGTGCCCCAGTGTCACCTGTAAGCCCAGACATGTCTGCCAAAGTGATGAGTGCCTTGGTTTTCCTTAACAAGAAAATGAAAAAATCATGTTATTACCTTAACATTACTCTAAGTAATTCTCTTTCTGTTCTGTATGCATATACACTACATACACTTGCAGTTTGCCATTTTCCTATCATGACTTGTCAGCCAATATCTCACTTTTATTTGCACTGCTCTGCAGGAGTTCCTTAGTCCATTGCTGGTACTTTTCTCTGGTTTCTCTGCTGTACCCAGGACCAAACACTGTGCTGTGTATAGAGGGAACCTTATCAATGACCGTATAGGGAAAGTATGACACTGGTATCTCCTAAGAGCTTAGCCGAAGCAGAGGGGAGTCACAGAGGGAGCTCTTTTTGCTGCTGTTTGTCTGCACAAAGACATGTCATATTGCTAACCCACCCCCATTGCTTCTGTTTGTCCTTTTTTTTCACCCTGATGCTTTCTGGATGCTTCTCCTAACCAAGCATCTCTGTGCTTATTTTTCTCTCTCTCACATGGTCCTAACTTGTGTCTCCCCAAAGCTGCTCTGTTTGAGGTATCTTTTTGGCCCCAGTATTGTCACAGGAGATACCTACAGCAGCTTGTCTGTCTGCAGAGAAAAGAATCCCCCACAAAATGCAAATGGTCCAAAATTTTCATATTTGACCTTTGACAATCTGTTCTGACTTTCACACAGGGTGCTTAACTTCCTCACTTATTGCACTTATTTAGCCAGTTTTATCTTGTTGAAATTGTTGTGTTTTTCTTTTAAGTTCTAAAGGTCTCAGCTGCTTTGAGTGACTGACAATTCCATGTTCAATCCAATTATTAATGGTTTTCTTAATCTGCTACCTCTGCTCCCCTGATATATTTGAAAACTTCTTAATATCCTCTTGAAATGCTTTGCTGCTGTGTAATGCTGATACCTATCAGACTGGTGTAAATAGACTAAAACTGAATTCAAAGCAACAGTTAATCTGAAATTACATTAAAGGCAGAATTTGTCCTCCTGTTCAGCTGATGCTGATGTTGAAGAGACCATTTGGATAAAAGCTGAAGAGACTTAGCTATATCAGGCACTCTTTATATTCCTACACAGCTGAACAGATCGGCGTTGACACAGATCAGAAGGCAGAAGAGAGTGGCAGCTTTGAGGAGACATTTTAATTACTCAGGGATTACACAGCTGTGCTAAAATAATAGGGTAAGAATGTCCACTGAAATAAGCCTGAATCGCTTTCAGTATTGCTTGTTCAGAAGTCAGATACTCGCTGGCTTTTTCCTTGACTTTAGAATGGAAATAGTGCTATTTGAAGGAGACATCACCACAGCAAAGCCAAGCCTGATTAACCAAGAAAGAGCCATCTGACATTTATTTTTAGATCTCTTACAATGAGCCCCTGATGTCTTTGGAAAGAGCTGACCTATGGAAATGCATGTTCTCTCACTGTCTCATCATGTCTCTTCTCCCTTTCACTGCTGTCGCATCCAGCACCAATTTTATGGGGCACCACACTGGACCCTAACAGTCTCTCAACTTACTTGGGTGGGTGTCGTTGCTGTTG
Organism: Xenops minutus; assembly: GCA_035221455.1. NCBI lineage: Eukaryota > Metazoa > Chordata > Aves > Passeriformes > Furnariidae > Xenops > Xenops minutus. Next base: position 101,504,036 of record JAWWEE010000105.1, read on the forward strand.
TTGGGACGGACGAAAAGAAGCAGGTGAAGCTCCCGAATAGATCAAAGATTTATTATATCATATTCTCTACAT